>JAGPOW010003316.1:103035519-103101868 GCA_030014935.1 Caiman crocodilus | reverse complement strand
CTCTACCCCCTTCCCCCCTGCCTCTCTGAGTCTTGGCCCACATTAGCCCCCCACATCCAGCTTTGTGCCGAACCCACTGCTTGGGCTCTGGCCCTGCTCTACCCCCCTCCCCACCATTCTGGGTCCTGCCCTGTTTCCCCCCTTACCACTCCAGGTCCATCTCTACTCTCCCCCCACCACTCTAGATCTGGCTTTGCTCTACCACCCTCCCCACTGCTTCAGGTCCTTCCCTGTCCCCTTTACTGCTGTTTGGGGTCTGGCCCCACTCTACCCCTCCTGCCCAGTGCTCCAGGTCCAGCCCCACCTTACCCAACCCCCTCCTTCACCCTGCTCTGTGTCCCCATCCACTGGCCCATGTCTGCCTGCTTCCCCTCCCCTCTCCTCCCTGCCTGCAGCCTCCCTTATGTTTTTTTTATGAACTATTGTGGATTTGAGCCATAACAAAAGCACGAGCCTTTGAAAGTCTGCTTGATAGTCTGTTTAAAATTGAACAGTAACAAAGATGGAGGGAGCTATGACAGTGCAAATGCCACTGATACTAACACTCTAAAAAATGGAAGAAAGAACTGCTAACCACTAAACAAAGGAATACATATTTTCCCTATTATTAGTAAAGTACTCAGAAGAGGCAGGGTTTTTTTTTTTAATTAATCATTACTAATCCACCCCTCAGTTTTATTGCAACACTTCTCTTCTTGGTGAAACATTTTTAACCTGTGTGAAAGCACAATTTACAACAGATACCAGATTTTCCATTCCCTAAAATCAGAATCTTAGTGGCTTTGCATGCTATTAACTAAGGGAACTCTGATATACCAACTAGTTCTGTATACTGAAAGCCTATGAAAAAATCCTCATCCTAGGGATTAGAGGAAGAAAATAGTGACTAAACATACAAAATAGACCACAAAATGACAGGTGGATGATGACAATAATATATAATTTGAGAGTGAATTTTGTTCATTAAGACTGCAGGGAATCCAGACTCAGCCTCTATGAAATAAGGTCTTTAAAAATTGCACATAGTGATTGAAATGGCCATAATACCTCCATTTGTAAGAGGCAATGTCATCATTTAAAAACATGAACCCTCAGCTCTGAAACATTATTTGAGTGTGTGTATGGCTAGGATGTCAGGATGTCAGCTCTTTTCAGAAATGATCAGCATTAGGAAGTTTCTGTGTAAAGCTATCAAATAAAGGAAATAATCTCTCTATTTTATGTAATATGGAAAGGAAGCATCATTTTTAGACCTATTTCTATCAGGTGCATTCTTTAATATTATCCCATTTTTGAAGGCCTCCACTGGCTTTAAATTTATAAAGTGAAGTCTTGGGTCTACTGAAGCCAATGGGAGTTTTTTGATTGATTACAATTAATGAATCCATGGTCATTCAAAGGTCCTAAATAAATGTATTCCTTACTGTATATTAAATCTAATCCTTTACTAAATCATGCCTATGCTTTTTCTATACCACTTCTCTACCTAGAATACCCTCCCAAGTTTGTCAGGGTCATTTCTTTTCTATATTTCAAGATCTCTTCAAGCTTGATTCTTCCATGTTGCTTATTATGAATCAATGATGCTATAGTTATGATGGTTCAGGAAACACGCAAGCAAAAGGATATTTTTGAGGTTGATAGCTTTTACTGGACCAACTGCATGATCAGCAGATATTTTAGAAAAGCTTTCTGTTTAAGGTCTGAAAAAGTAACAGATAATAGCCTGCAAACATGGCATATCTAGGATTTTGCAAAGGGGAGTGCCGATGGTGTGGTGCATCATTGTATGCAACATTACATATCTTTAGCTAGTTAAAATAACAAACATACTAGAAGCTTTATTAATATGGTAGGGGCTAGGGCTATATTATTCAGTTTAAGATGGAAGCAAAAACATATCATTTTATTGGAATATATATTGATTTGGTACATTATATATTAAGTATAAAAACACAACAAACTAGGTAAATTATAATTGAGTTATTAGAATTATAGTGTTTTTTTTGGATTCATAAAACAAAATCTGACTTTCTTGAACATGATCTGCTGTAGGTGGGCAGGTGAATAGGCAAACACAAAGCCCCACTTTTCAGCTTGACTTGTGCCTTGCTTCTTGTATGTTTTCAGGGCTGGTAGGAGGAGCACATGGCTCTGGACTAGGGCAGAGGAGCAGGTTTAGCAGTAAGTGCTGCATTTCCTCTCCTAGGTACAGACTGGGAGTTTGGAGAGGCCCTCCTTTCTAATCCTGACCCCCTGAAGTTTGAGAATGGCTGCCTTTGCCCCTTTAAACATAACCACCTGCCCTTCCCCCATTACAGCTGTAGAGTGGGATTTTAACAGCTGGCTTTTCTCCCACCTCTCTCCTTCCAGCCCAGTTTCATATTGTGCTGGGCAGTCAGACTTCCTCAGTACAGCTGATAAGTAGAGCTGGAATCAAGAGCCAACGTCTGCATTTAATTTTTGTTTTTGGTGACCAATAGAGTTACAAAGTTTTTGTTCCCGGGCCTGTTTTTGAAGGTGTTTTGCTACAGCAGGGAAAATAAATTGGGGTGGGGATCTCAGGCAGCACCCTTGCCCTCTCCCCACCAACTTCTTCCCCCTGCCCTAACTGTCAGATGCTGCTGTCCCTGAGTGCATGGAAGTGAGGACCAAATTTGCAGACTTTAGCAAAGGTACTTCATCAACACACTTTTAAGTGGCACTTTCATATGTACTTATCTATAATACACCTGGTTGCATCTATAGAAGATGCTTATGGTGCTGTAGCTTGTTACTACTGTGTGATAACACTGGTACGGTGCAGTTATTTAGTACTTAGTTATGCAAGTACTAAGTGACTGTGCAGTAACAACGGAACAGTGGGTATCTCATGTAGATACACCCACTATGCATTAAATTAATCCAAAGCCAAGGGGCTCATTATTTATCATGTAATTCATTGGGTTGGGCCCCAGTTGTCAACAGTTTCAAGCCATAGTGGCTCCATTGCTTAACACGGCTCAGTATGTTTCTCTTCTCCAGATACCCCACCACAAAGGATCCATGTGCTCATTAGTCTCCCATTCATAATTGGAGCCAGGTGTTTTTGTCATGAGTCCAAGGTCTTCCAAACATTTATATGCAGATAAGTGGCAGAGCAACCTGGTCCAGCTCAACTCATGGAGAATGGAGTCAGACTAATCATATGTGACAGGCTGAAAGAAGGGGCAACAGAGGGATTCTGGGTGAACTGTTTGTTTGGGCACCACATGCCGGATATTTAAGGTTGGTGAAGAAAGAGGAATAATTAGAAATAGGAAAAAAGGCACAGCTCAGCTGTGGGAATGAAGAGTAATTCAAAGTGTATTCAGTGTAGTGACTCAATGACTTGAAAAAGAGTTGGTGCTAAGGGAGAATGAAATGCAATAGCCATTACTTTATATTTTCTTCAGGTAGGCTGTACTAATCTATAATCTATCTTTGTAGTAGGTTCCCATCAGTATTGAAACCTGTTCTATGCTTCAAAGGTACAGAAAGGATTCAATAGAGCATCAAGGTGTAAGAAGTGGAGGAGGGAGACCTGAAGCTCAAAGCAGTGGCAGTGGTCGTAAGTTAGCATGAAGTGAAAAGAGAATTGAAGAGCAAAAATGAAGATCAGGAGATAGATAAAGACTGTACAAAAGTGAAGAAGAAAAAAAGAAAAAAGGGTGATAGGGAGCAACGGGGGAGGTAGAAACAACAAGAGTGATGATGCCAGAAGGAAGACAGGAGCAGAGGAGAGCAAGAACAGCAGGAAAAGGTACATCTGGTGAGAAGCAGAGAGTGGTGAGAGCATAAATGCAGGTTGGCCAACCAAGAGTGGCAAGCATTTAGTTCAGCAGGAAAACATGGGAGAGGCAGTGAAAGAAGCTAGAGAGGAGCAGAGCCCGCAGATAAAGGCAACTTTAACTAGTGATGGGAGGCAAATGGGATCAATGAACAAGTATGATTTCCTGAAAAAGGTACTGTTTGAAATTTTGGGGGTGCAGGCAGACCTTCTCACCAGTCCACCTGTTTTCTTGAACCAAGACTTGGACTTATCGGGATGGAGAAGGGTATGAGAACTTTTAAAAGAACTGTACAAAGAAATATGGGAGGAAAAACTTAAAAGGGATAAAGCTAATAGCAGGAGAAAAGTCAAGAGAAAGAGTGGTTATAGTTTGGATGTACTTGGATTTACTAGAGGTAGAAGATATAGAAAAATGGATGGGAAAGGAAGTCCAAAGGGTCATGTCAGTAGGGAAAGTAAGGAGCTAAAATGGTATTTGGATGGAGTCCTAGAGTGCATGTAATGTAGTGTTATATGCAGATGAGTGGAGCCCAGGGGTGCTGCACCTGCAGTCAATGATCCAAATCAGGACACACTGGGATTTTATAATGTATCATGGGCAACCAAAACAGTGCAACAAATGTGGAAAGGTGGGGCACCTGTCCACACACTGCCCCCTCACACCGTATTACAGTTGTGAAAGGGTGGGGCAAGAGCAGCAGAGTCCCAGGGGTCCCTAAAATGCACTATTTGTAAGGGAGAGGGACACTTGTATAATCAAGGTCCCAAAGCCTTTGCAAGAATAGTCAGATCCTTTGAGGAACACCAAAATCATGAGACTGAAGGAGAGAAAGAAGACACACTATAAATAACAGCAATGGAGATAAGGTAAGAGAAAGAACCAGACAAACAGGTTGGAAAAAGAAAGACAATGCAGGGGCTGAAGACCAGAAAGAAGAAATCTGATAATGTGGGAGTTGAGTCAGAGGAAGAGCTGGAGAGCAGTTTCCTTCTGTTTGCACCTCTGGGCTCCAGCCTGGAGTGGAAACTGGAAGGTGGGAACTGGCAGGGAGGTGGGAATATGCAAGTCTTTCTAAATATGAAAGTGATCCAGCAGCTTGCAAAGGCTACAGGAATGCAAATGAAGAAGTGGAAGGAGTCAAGCACTCTGAGCAGTAGAGCAGATGAACATTAAAGAGACAGGTGCACTCACTTTAAAACAAGCATAAATGCCATTGACAATAGTTTTGCTTAATACCAGGAATATCTTAACAAGGAAGAGATGAGAACAGATTGAACCAGTGTTGAACCAAGTAAGGGCAGACATACCCTGCCTACAAGAATGTGGTATACAGGGGAGGAGTATGTGTGTGTGGGGTGGGGGTATAGAGAATTGGTTATAGACACTTGGCAAAAAGGTGGAGATGGAGACCATCCTGATGTCTGGGGACAAATGAGAACAAAGCAGCAGGGGTAACAATATTTTTCAAAAACCCAGAGCTGAAAGCAAAGCAGGTAGAAGAAGTCATCAGAAGCAGGTTGCAACAAATGATATTATCAGTCAAAGGAGCAGAATTAGAAATTTTCAATGTATATGCACCACTGGATAGAGAGGGAAGAAATGCATTACTTAGAAAGCTAGTGATTTACATGGTTGGAGGGAGATCGCACATAATAGCGGGAGATTTCAGTTGTATAATTGAAGTGAACAACAGATCAGGGGAAGGATAAAATGGAGACTTAGACAGCTCATCCAGACTTAAAAAATATAATAAAAAAAGAGTCAATAAGAGATGTGTGGGCAGGGGAGAAAGTTTTCACTAGAACAGACCCAGATGGAAAGAAACAATCAAGAATTGACTTTGTGCTTGTATCAAAATAGGGATAAGGAAGAAAGAAAATGTATATGTGGCTTTTAGCAATCACTGATCATAAGATGTTAAAGATGGAAATAAGTTTTGATAAGAAAGTGCTTGAGAGGGAAGGGAATTTGGGAGTTAAATGTGCAGCTGTATGAATAGATATGTCAAGTGTACTTGAGACAGTATGAGGAATTGTGAACACTGAAGAAATATTTTGGGAATACCAGAGAATGGTGGATGATGGTGAAGAAAAATATAGGAGAATTCTTCAGGAAGGAAGGCTAATGAGTGCAGGGAAAGAATGAAAGAACTCCGAGATCTGCAAGGAAAGATGCACAGCTGGCAAAGAAAGTCACAGTAGGCAAAAGGTATGAGAAGAGCTAGAAGAAACAAGGCAAGAGTTAGAAACCTGGTTTAAAATAAAGATGAGAGAGAAAATGTTCTTAGCACAACTACCCTGGGTGGGAGAAAATGAAGAGTAGTCCTGATACTTCTCAGCTAGAGTGAAGGTGGCAAATGGAGAGCTTAAAATAGTGCAGCAAGGTGATGCCCAGGTGGACAAGTAGGAGGAAGTGTTGGAGGTGGCAAGAAATCTCAGAAGAGACTGAAGAGAAAGTAGATGAGGAAGCAAAAAAGATATGCTTGAAGGAAGTGAAAGAGTGTTAATAAACCTTTAAAAGAGGGAAATCACCAGGAGCAGATGGACTGCCTATGGGATTTTATGAGAAGTTTTGAGCGTGGGTGAGGAGGGAAATAGTGGAAGTTTTTGAGGAAACAGAGAAAACAGGAAAGGCAGGGAAAGATTTTTCAAGAGGCATTGTGATTTTACTCTTCAAGAAAGGGGAGAAAGAACTCCTGAAATACTGCTTACACTCCTTAACATGGATAATAAATTAATGGCAAAGACTAGTTTATACTCCTTAACATGGACTATAAGTTAATGGCCAAGATGCTGACTTTGAAAAAACTCCAGAAGATAATACATGGAGACCAAGTATGCACAGTACCAGGTAGAAGGATCTCCGAAGCAATCAGTTTTTCAGAGATGTACTGTCCACATCCAAGGGAGGAAAACAAATAAAGTTATAGCAAACCTAGATTTTGAAAAAGCATGTGACAGAGTGGATCATGATTACATATTCAAGGTGCTAGGAAAAATGGGGTTCTCAGAGAAATATATATGTTGGATAAGGTTATTATATGAAGAAGCAGAGAATTAAGTCCAAATGAATGAGTACTTAGGTGCCCATTTAAAATCCTTGTAGGGGTGCCACCTGTCTCTGTTACTATTTGTGTAGCATGGAACCTTTAGCACAAAAAATAAGAAAAGACAAGGTCATAAGCGGAGTGGTGGTGAGGTAAAATGTGTACTATACATCAATGATATAAATGTAGTAGTCAGAGATAGACTTTCAATGGAAAGGGTGCTAAAGTATAATCAGGGAATGGAGAAACATCAGGGGCTCAACTAAATACATCAAAAAGCATTATAATGGGAGTAGGGAACTAAAGGGACTTGGAGAAGCTGAGCCTTCTTTCTCTCAAGAGAGAAATCAGAGCGCTAGATGCTGAAGGAAAAGGTAAGGCAGCATGGGAAAAGATGATGGCAAGTCATTGCAAATACTGTGGTTATGACACTGTCATAAAGGACACTGTCTTTTGCTGGAAAAGTGGCTTTTAGGGCTGTGCTACTGCTGATTAGTCAATATATAGGAATTGTATTCTCACCAATGTGGCGGCAGATAGCAAAAGTATGGAGAAAAATATTTTTGTTCTTCTGGAATGCCAAAGGAGAGAGGCTGGCTAGAGCTGAACTATACAGCAAAGCAAGAGAGATGGGGGATGGAGACCAGGTTATTAACATGTGTCAAAATTAGTTTATGGAAAGTAAGAAACCTATCGGCATTTAAAAGGTTGGCCTTCACTAAAATAAATTGCCTGAAAGTGGGGATGCACAAACTAAAATACAACATCAGTTGGGACAAAGAAGGGATTGGAGAGGAGGAGGCTGACAAGAAACGGAGGAAAAAGGCCTGTTTTATTAAACCAACAGACAGGACTGATGGGACTGGTGGACTTTCAGGTGTTTCTGTAAGTGTTTGTTTTTTTTGTGGGCAGTTGATGTATGCTGTTTAGGGGTTTAATAGATGTAGCTGCATGTTTTTCATATGTAGTTGTTTCTATGATATGAGGCCTTGGTAAAACAAGGATGTTCAATATGTGTAGCTTTGTAAGTATAGGGTAAGTGAGTTTTTAATAACATTTGTAATAAAAAGTTCCCCCCCGGCCCCCAAAAATGTTTTCCCAATGTGGGCTATGTGTTTTATAGTGATAACTCAGTTTGCCTGCATTTAATCAATGTAATAGTTGGT
Organism: Caiman crocodilus; assembly: GCA_030014935.1. Classification (NCBI taxonomy): domain Eukaryota; kingdom Metazoa; phylum Chordata; order Crocodylia; family Alligatoridae; genus Caiman; species Caiman crocodilus. Next base: position 103,093,844 of record JAGPOW010003316.1, on the reverse strand, counting down.
TTCTATTACTGAGAACAAGCTGCTTTGACAGCAGTTTAAAGATCGAAAATATATTTAATGAAGTTTCCTTGTATGCAAATGTAAGAGAAAGAGCATTTTTTCCTAAGATGACTGGGGGAAAAAGTTTGTCTTATATGTGAGTAAATATAGTAAATGGAGAAAGAGAGGCCAAGTTAAACAATGGAACAATTAAGATTAGTTTAACAGGTAAGAGCCAGCGTGCAGGTACCAAAATAGCTGTATATACTTTTGTATACCCAATTGGTCAAGACTTGGGTTCAAAAGCACAATTCCATAGCTATTTTGCATGGGATTTATGACTGGACAGTTCCCAAGGGATCACTATGATACTGTACGTAGTGCAGAAACCTTACTAGCATTGTACGCTGTAGCCTGGAACTCCTGAATAGGAGAGATTCTCCATGTATTACACAAGAATATGCCAGATATTTGCATGTAGCACACAGGTACTCACAAAGACTGTCAATGCACAACTTGGAAAATCTGATCCTTAGCCAGATTTATTCTCAAGTGGTTTATTTACAGTTAATGATAATCAGAGCAATCTTTTCATCCACCCATATGTATACCTTTTGTTACCCATTATCTATTTTTTAAGATAATATTTTTAAATAATTTTAAATAGTACTTAAAAACACCAGACTTTTGCACTATGAGAATCCCAGTTACTTTATTAGCAGTGTGTTTTATACTGGCACTTTCACTTCAACTGGATGTTAAGGGGGCTGCTGATCCCAGTCTCTCTGAGCAAGGCCATCTCATGTATGGCCTTCTGTTGCTTGACCAGCCTTTTGAGCATCAGGTTTGTGGAGTTCCACCAAGTCTCCACATCCTGCATGATTTTGTGCTGTGGGATGCTCAGCTCTGCCTGTTTGTACCGCAGCATCTTTCCCACCTTGATGCTCTGGTGGTGGAAGTAGCCCATCATCCTGAATTTTAAAATGAGTTGGCTGGTTGTGGTAGTGATGGTACCATCCCCAGGAGCCCTGTCCACATCCAAGTCATTCCCGACTATGAGGTGGAACTTGTGTGCCACAAAGCAGATGCCAACAAAGTTGGCATCATGCATCATACACCATGGCCGTGACAATATTGGCCCCATTGTCGGTGACCATGAAGCTGTAGGTGAGCTCAGTCTGACCAATGAGCTACCATCACACCATGCAGTTAGTGGCCACCATGATCTCCCTTGCCGTGTGGTTCTCATCCATCACCTCCACTTGAAGAAGAACCCATTGACACCCTGACTCATTGCACCAGTGCCCTGTGAGGGAGAGGTAGGCATGCTCTCTACCCCAGCTGCTCCAGATGTCTGAGGTGAAGTGTAAAGGTGAAGTGTACCTGCAGCCCTTCCTTGCGCAGCTCCTCCATCAAGTATTCCTTGCATGCCTCATACAGGGAGGGTACCACCAACCTGTTAAAGGTGGTGCATATAGGCACTTGATAGGATGGGGCCACGAGTGCCATGAGCCACCTGAACCTTGGACACTCAACTAAGGAGATGGGTTGGCCATCCAGAGCAAGCATCTCCTCAGTGCTTTAGGTGACTTTGCTCACCTTGGGAATGCACCTGCCTTTGATCCCACCTTCCTTCCACTGGTTCAGGGTGGCCTGCCTCTGCTTCTTGGGGATGGGGGCTTTGGAGTGACAAGGTGACTTCTTTTTGGACATGCTCCCACTGGTGTCAGTCTAAGGAGGAATAAGGTCAAGGGGATGCTTTCTCCTGAGATGCACCAGCATCACCATAGTGGTAAAATGTTTCTCGTCCTTGTCCCAGATGATCTGCCTTCAGCAGTGCTGGCAGGTAGAATACCTGGGATCATCTGCCACCTCAGAATTATCTGACACTACACTACCCACACACTTCTGGGTTGCAGATGGGGATTCTGTCTAAACCCCCTCCTCAGCAGGCAGAGGCACAAGAACAGGAGGAGCTGAGCCACCTGCCTCCCCAGCCTCCTCCAAGGTGCCTGCTGGAGAAGGAGATTTGCCTCTAGGGGAACTTTGAGGGGTGTGGAGCACAAACTCAGACTCTCCCCAGAATTTCCTTGGCTATGGATTCCCTGCTTCCAGATCCAGCTTCTCCTCTGGCACTGGAAGGCTCATAGTGGGAACTAAAATTGGGGTGGAGAATGTCATGCTGCTGCTGGTTAGTGGTGTTAGTGGTGGTGGTGCAGATGCAGGCACTGCTACCACCTCCTTGCTCCCACTAGCAGCAGAAGACTTATTGCCAGGAAAGAGGGTGCATCTATGTTTGGGGCAGGGGGAACTTGCAGCTCTCCCTCTGCCTCCTATCCCTCCCCTGCTAGAAGACCTGGCACCTGCCTTTCCAGCACACTTCATGATGTTTGGTGTGCTGCAAAACGTTTGTTTGTTTGTGTGTAATATATGTAATATAAGTTGTGCTTTCCTGCACAGTGATGACACACTGTCAGGGAAAACACAGATTTATTTTTTTGGGGGGATGGAGGGGAATAGGCTGACAAGAATAAATAGGTTTTTGGGGAAGAATAAGCTGGAAGGAATGGATAACAATAGGGTTTGTAGACAAGAGTAAATAGGAAAGGATTGGATAGAACTTGGTGGCAAGAAACTACATAATACCAAGCCAGAGACCGTCAGACGTTGCTGCTGCAACAGAGAGACAGACAGACAGGTCACAAAAGGCACACAGATGAGTTCACACACAGTCTTATATGTTGTTTCTACATCACTCTCCCAGGGCACTGTGATTGGAAGAGAACTCAGAGAAAGCTACAGATGTCAATATCAGAGCAGCCTTTCCAACCCCTCCTCTCCCTCCCTCTCCTCAGCTTCTGTTTACTGCAGGTCTGCCTTCTGAATCTCTGAATCTTTTCTGAATCTTTTCCAAATTGATTCAGAGGCTTTGATTTAATTAGGAGCTTTTAAGGGGTCTCTCGATTAGATTTGGATTTGGAGATTTGGCCGCTGACTTGGGCCGAATTTCCTCTGAATTGAATTGGCTACTGAAACTTTGCACAGCTCTAGAGTGAATTCAAGAGCTTGACTGATAATTTTTCTCCAACACAATCATATAATTCTTATATAGAAAGCATTCCACTTTTGTAGTGAGAACTTATGTATTAAGCATTTATCTGCACAATCATGCACTTCTCATACAGCAACCCAGAGTGCATGTGATTTAAATTCAGAATTGTAACTTTTTTCTTCATTATAAATGTCAAAAATAATTATTTATGATGTCTAAATTTGGCACACAAAATATAGCTCATGAAATGTTGACAATGGTTAACTACTGATAGTTAGTTACTCATTAATTCTCATAATTATGTGAGAGTCAAAGATTTCTTAGTGATATGGGTTTTTCTTGGACCAACTGTGTTGTTAGAAGAGAGACAAGTTTTGAATGCAAGACATTCTTCCTTGGGTCTTCTTCAGGACCTGATGAAGTACGTCTTGCATTTGAAAGCTTATCTAACTCATCCCAGCTACATAGTTGGTCCAATAAAAGCTATCAGTGAGTGCATCTACATGAGATGCTATGTTGCCATAGCAATGAGCTACAGTGACATGCATTGGCAGGCACAAACCATGATACTGCTGCTACTGTGCAATAGCTTGTTACTATTGTACAGCAGTATTGGAAATGACCCATGTGACACCAGGACTGTGCAGTATGAGTGGTTATTGTGCAGTCATTTAGTATTTGTTTTAGCAGTAACAAACTGTGCAGTCGGATGCACTTGTAGATGCACCACTATCACCATAAGAAATCCTTGCCTCTCACACAATTGCTGACCCATCATGTCTACATTGCTCTTATACTATCATGAATAATATCATTACCAGCCCCATTAAAGTGATGAATTAACCAGATTTTACTGTACTGTCTATATAGAATAGGAAAGGAAATTTTCACCATGTCTGATTCTTCACTATCCATGCAGCATAAGAAAGGGTTAAGACTTTGCAATCTGCTTTTGTCCTGCTGGATGCTAAATGCCACTATGTGTATCAATATAACCATAGGTTCCATATTCTTTAGCGATATAACAAAGTTAAGCATTTTCTTCTTACACTATGTGCTGTCTGCTCATAGGGGTTAGTCCCATAGTAAAATTCCCTAGCTCAAGATATGAGGGAGAATATTCAAAGAAGTTTAGATTTATTTATTTATTTTTATTTATAGCCATTATTAAAATGGAAGCTATGCCAAATTTCAAGGTGCCTTAAACAGGACTGAAAACAAACTCCAAAGACAACAATAAAAAGGCTAGTGCTCCACACTAGCATCCTACTGTTACCATATCTCAAACGAAAATAGTCCAGCATGATCATTAAACAAAGCTAAAAATCATCTCTGTTAACCTCAAATTACAAAATAAAGACACAAGGATAAAAATAAGTTGTATGATACTTTCCCCTACATGCATTTGGTCATGTAGGGTACATGCAGATGTAACACTTAGATTGACCTAACTACGTTTAAGTCAATTCAAATGACAATCTGTACAAGCATTTGGGAAGGTTAGATTGGGCAAAATTTGCTGGCCAGATCTAACTTAGTTCACCTGAGTAGCTTGTCACAGCTCCATGGCTGTGATCTTTTTCATAGAATCATACAAAATTACGGTTAGAAGGGACCTCAGGAGGTTATCTAGTCCAACCTCCTGCTTGGAGAAGAGCCATTCCAAACAAGATCTTTCCAGACAAAGTTTTGTCTAGCCGGATCTTGAAAAATTCCAAGGATAGAAATTCTACTATGTCTCTGGGTAACCTGTTCCAGTGTTTTACTACCCTCCTAGTGAGATAGTTTCTCTTAGTAGCTAACCTAAACTTCCCTTGCTGCAACTTGAGACCATTGCTCCACGGTCTGTCATCTGCCACCACTAAGAACAGCCTAGCTCCATTCTCTTTTGAACACCCCTTCAGGTTGAAGGCTATTAAATCCACCCTCTGTCTCTCTTCTCCAGACCAAATAAATCCAGCTCCCTCAGCCTCTCCTTATAAGTCATGTGCCCCAGCCCCCTAACGATATTTGTTGCCCTCTTCTGGACTCTCTCCAATTTGTCCACATCCTTTCTGTAGTGGGGGTCCCAACATTGGACACAGTTCTGCAGATGTGGCCTCACCAGTGCTGAATAGTAGGGAATAATCACTTCCCTTGATCTGCTGGGAACATTCCTACCAATGCAGCCCAGTATGACATTAGCCTTCTTTGTAACAAAGGCACACTGTTGGCTTATATTCAGCTTATTGTCCCCTGTAACCCCCAGGTCCTTTTCTGCAGAGTTGTTGCTTAGCCACTCAGTCCCCAGGCAGTACCAATGCATGGGACTGTTCTGTCCTAAGTGCATGGGATTGTTCCTTCTCCCCCCTCCACTTCTTCCTTCAGCACACTGACCATGCTATTTTTAGCCTTTTAACCCCCAGATGGACAACCTTCTCTTCCCCTCTGCAGACCTGCCAGCCCCACTGATCCAGCTGCTTCTTACCCTCACAGACCCATTAGCCCTGCAGTCATCCCTGGTATTGTGATTACTATTTATTTTAGGGCCGACAAATTATTATAAAAATTAATCACAATCAATTGTGAGATTAAAAACTAATTGCAATTAAGCGTAATTTTAATCACACAGTTAAACAATAGTCAGCGCCTCCCACACCCAACAGCCCATGCACCCTGCAGCACCTCCCTGCTACCACCGATAGCACACAGCCCCAGCCCTGACTCCCACCCACCTCGTGCCTGCTCTGGACTCACCCTGGCTGGAGCAGACCAGCTGAAACCCCTGCGAACAGCCCTAACCCTGGCCTGCTCCACATTTGCTCCAAACTCATCTGCCCATGCTGAGCAGTGGCAGCAGCCAAGCACAAGCTGATGCTCAACATGGAGGAAAAGCAGACCCTCCCTCTCACCACCGCTGGGCCCTTCTTGATGCAGCCACCTGAAGCTGACACCCGTGCTGCCCTGTGGCTCCTCTGTATTGCCACTGCTGCCCCACTGGCCAGCCTGAAGATGACGGTAGTAGAGAGGAGCCATAGGACATCCTGGGTGCAGGCTCTGGGTGGCTGCAGCAAGAAGGGCCCAGCAGCGGGGAGGAAGAGGGACCACTTTTCCCCCATGTAGAATGGGAGCTTCTGCCCAGCTGCTGCCACTGCTGCCACTGCTCAGAGGAGCCGGGTGAGTCGGGGGTGGACTGGGGTCAGGGCTGTATGCACAAGTTCCAGCTGGTCCAGAGCTGGTCAGCTCCACTGGTCAAAACAATGTGCGTGGTTAATGTGATTAAAAAAAAATTAACGTGTTAATTTGTTTTTGCGTTAATTGTGCAAGTTAACTGCGATTAACTGACAGCCCTAATGTATTTATATAGTATCAAAAGTGTACTGAAAGGAGGAGGGAAGACCTTTTCTCTCTCCTCCCTAGAAGACAATAGTCTTTTGTATTTAGGGGACTATAAGAGCATTTTGAATAGAGGCCAAGAAACTGAAAATATTTTATGTGACTAAAGGGAGAGTTAGGAAAATGTTCTTCTTATCAGTTTTGTTTATTTTTCCAGGAAACAGTTTTTCTGCTTAGAGTGGAAGAACATCAGTTTATACAGTGAGTAGTAATGGCTTTGACTAAGTACAGAAATTCCTCAGCCTGCCCTATCACAGCGTAATACTAGTGGTCTTAGTGACAACAGTCACTGAGCTCACCAGCTGAAGTCCCTTGTGGGTAGCGTGGAGGAGAAACTGAAGACAAGGACAAAGATCCCAACTGTCAAAGCTTAAAGAATTGCTTGACTATGTTACCTATGCAGGATGACCCAAAAAACTTCAGAGGCAAAAGAGGCAGAAGGCAAAGGAAACAAAGACAAAAAGGACATGAGCTATAAAGAGCATCACTAGAAAAATTAGATTTTCTGCGATGGTTGTCAGGCATTACTTTAGAAATATTGAATAGCTTATACTGTAAGCAAACTCAGAGGACACACTCAGAGATACACAGTCATTCAACAGATAAATGCTGTTGATCCAGCTAGAATGCCATTAAATGAGACTTCTATGATAGCTGGAGGTGCTCAGTACCTGACAGGATGTCACTGTTGTGGGTTCAGCTTTGCAGATGAGTCTAAAAATGTACCCTGGATGATAACTCCCATTTCAGGTAATGTATATAAATGTGTGGCCTAAAGAACTAGAATGAGGATACAGGGTTAATATTCTTGGGGACTTCATTTTAATGTTTTCTCTACAGAGCTGCATTTCTGATACCACACTGGGATGCTGACAGATGAAGCATGTCTGTCTCTGTGCCCTTAATATTTCAACCTTTTATCTTCTGGTCCAGTGACAAAAGCAATGCTGAATGAGATGCCACCCTTACTGTGACAATTCAATTGTTATTTTATATTTAAAGAATCTCCTGTTGTTTATTGAAATACAACACCACCAGAAATCCAATAGGAGTTTGTTGAAATTATTTACTTGGTATAGACTGTAGGTTTTTAGCTGTGACAAATTCATGTTTCCTTTCTAAATATCTGTCACTGATGAGGTCATTTGTATTAAAGTCATCAAGGAGTTCAAGCATCAAACCAGAGACAGAGAGAAAAAAAACATTCTAAACAGCATCACTGTAGACCAAAAGATATTGGAAAATGTTTTATTGTCCCTCACTCAGGAGGTTTTTATTATCTTTCAGAAGACAGATTCAATATAGAGGTTAAGTAGCAGACATTAACCACTACAAAGAGCAGGTTTATTCCTTATGATCAGGGATGATCCTGGTTTTCTCTGATTTTAAAAAATCCCCAATTTTTAGTTTAAAAAAGTAACCCCAAATCCACATTTTTCTGTGATTTAAATGAAACACAACTAACATATATATATAGTTCTTCCTATGCCTGAAGAAGGGTGACTGCCTGAAAGCTTGCTAAGAACTTTCCCCCAACTATTCAGTCTAATAAAAGTTGTCACATCTACTCAAAGAACCTGCCTGACTAATATATACACAAACCATGTTCACAAAATATTTAATAAGTATTTTTGTATGATTCAACACACTGATAACCACACAAGCAGAAATTATTTCGTTAGAACAATTACATTTGAAGTTTTACACAAAAGAAATGCATTATCTTTTATCAGAAACTATGTAATGTTAAGGGTAGATGACAATGAAAATATATAGTGACTGTTATTGGTTTTAAACAAAATTATTTTTAGAGTTGCTAAATCCCTTACTGCTGTGCAGCAATCAGCATTAAAGAGAGACTGTGTGATTACTGATGCATGCTGTAATTAATCATTCACCTCTTTATCCATATTTCTGTGGGCATGTCATTGTTCCTGTTTGAGTGACAGAGGAATAGAAAAAAACATATTCATTACAGTAGATACAATTTAGAACTGTTGCTTAGTATAATGCAGTGGCAGAAAAACAAGCCAAACCAACTAGTGGAGCTGTGAAAAATGATTAATGGTCTGTTTGAAAAACTGCATCATTGATTTAATCATGCGAGCCTGCGTGTACTGTATGTAGGAATGACCAATTAGCTGATGGTTAAAAGGAGATATCAGTGTGTGGAGCCCCCTTGCTGAGTGCATGGAGACAACAGTATCTAAAGGTTAAAAACTGAAGCAAGAGAACCTGCTAGGAAGCAATTCACTCCTGAACATGCATGAGGTCAAGTGTGAAAACAGTTTCCTGCTTATTCTGGTTTTTATCTCCAAGCAGAGGAGAAATCAATAACCCAATATAGTGTACACACTCCTGAACAAGAACTAACCACCTTTTGAGGCACAGCCACAGTAGCTTCATGCACCACACACAAAAAAAGAAAGCTTACTACCCATCCGCACAGACTAGGGGCAGTGTTTTTATTCTTTTCCCTAGATGTATCACATAGTCCTCTAACACAATTGTGAACCAATGGCCACTGCACACCCTAGAGATATGCAGCAGGCAATGTGCAGCAATTTGGACATTGAATAATACTTCTCATGGAATAGCAGGCTTAATATGCAAAACTAAACAGCTTGGAATCAGATGAGCACCAGTATCTTATTAGCCAGGAGCTCTTTTTTTAATTCACTGATTGTTTGGATAATTACTCTACCACCTAAGAAAGTAGTAGATGAATTGCAAATCCAGTTTCACATCAGTCATTTCCATTTTCTGCAGTGTTTTACTTTTTCTTTTAGTAAATATTGATTTTCTCTGTGTTTTGTTTCTCTTTGAGTTTTACTCTCCAAGGCTCCATTTGCTTACATTGTACACCAGCCTCATCAATAACAGTAAGAAAAACTCTGACAGTAGTGCAAACTAGTTATCTGCTGCTGTGGAGCCAGCAGAGAAAACACAAAGCACAGAAAAAAAGAGGAGAAAAATGGTCTTGTGCTTAATCCCTCCTTAAAAATTCTCCTTTGTTGAGATGCCTACAAAAACTTGACAGTCATTAGGCTGCTGATATGCTGAGACCTGTGTCTATCATGCTGACCAATATTGTTTCATTAGTTCTTTGTGCTCCCTTGTCTGTCTGCTGTCTTTTGTTCTACAGTTAGATCAGGACTGTCCAACTTCTAAGCAGCAGGGTCCAGAAGGCTCTGCAGATTGAAAGAGTGGGGGATGCATGCTGCACCAGCATGAACCACAGGCTCCCTGAGCCACGTGCCATGCAGAGGAGAGAGGGGGAGCCATGATCCCTGGCTGTTAGTCCAGCCAGAATGATGGGGGAGCAGCAGCTTGGAGGAACCTAAAGGCTATGAAGTAACCATAGGGACTGCATACAGCCTGTGGGCTGCTAGTTGGACAACCCTATCTTGAACTGTAAACAATTTGGGGCAGGAACTGTCCTTCTGCTCTTTGTTTATATGATGCCTAACAATGACATCCTGAATCTTGACTAAGATTTCTAGAATCATAGAATCATAGAAGTAGGGTCGGAAGGGACCTTGCAGATCTTTGGGTCCAACCCCCTGCCTGAGCAGGAAGAAAACTGGGCTCAAATGACCCCAGCCAGGTAGGCATCAAGCTGCTTCTTAGGCCCTATGGTAGTTATAATACCAATTGAAGATCCGGGAAACTGAGTTCAGTCCTTGGATCATCTACAGACTTTTTGCGTGGTGGGGAAGAGTCAGTCAGTATGCCCATATTTCAGGTGTGTTGCTTATTGATGCCTATGTTTTTGCCCAACTCCTTTGACTGTCCTTTTAATAAAAACCCTTGTCAATTGTTTACATGCTTAGTGATCTTATTCTTGCATGTTAACTCTTGCTGTTTCCTGTACCGTGCTCCTTTCTATTCACATTACAGTTTGCAGGCTGCTGAAGAGCATGTATCTATACTTTGGGTGCATCTACACAAGACAACTTAATGTGTCTTAGTCTAGTTTACTGAGCAGTATGGGCTCACATCTACACATGACCTTACTGTGCAATAAACTAGGCTAATTGTGACTAAATTTGATACCTGCATTTGCAAATGCAGGTATCAAATTTAGTTGCAATTAGTTACTGCTCATTGCCACACATGTAGACACGATTCAGCACTAAGTTTAATGTCGGGTCTGCTCTGCCACTAGGGGCTAGCCTGAGCCTAGCCCTAGGGCACCAGGCTGGGAGCTTCTCCTGCCCTGGCTGGGCTGCCTCTTTGGCAGCCCTTAGCTGTAGGCTGTAAAAGCCAGCAACCATTTTGTGCCTTGGGGCACACTTCACAGCCTGAGAGAGCCTCTCATCTGCACAGAAACACTGCAGACCCTGTGTGCCCCCCTGGACAGGACAGAGGCAGCCCTTGCCAGTCCTGCCTCCTAGCCAGAGCTGCTGCTTGTTCACAGGTGAGTGTTGTCAAGGGCTGCAGCCTACTGCACCCCCTGCCCAGCCCTGAGATCGCCCCAGGGCCAGCACCTGTACCCTGCTGCTGCTCTCTCCCAGCACTCACTCCTTGCTGCTGCTCACTTCCAGTCTCCTGTGTTTGCAGGTCCTATGGGCCATTGCCTCTGCCATGCAGCTCTCAGTCCCTGGCTGTGCCCCTATCCTGAGCACTGCTGGCCACTGTCCAGGACCAGCCACACGGGCAGCCACGCAGGGGCCCAGAAAGCTGGCATGGGAAGCACCACCATCATATCTTCACCATCCTCCCTGTTGAGGCCCAGCCCTGCCCTGCCCATGTGCACATGCCTGAGCCTTCCACCTGGGCCCCCACCTGGAGCTGGGAGGAGGGTGGTGATGCTGTGGTGCTCCAGAGGTGCAGAGGCAGTTTGCATGGGGCAGGCACACGAACACCTATATTTATCAGGCTCTGTTGGGCAGCATGCAGGAATGAGGGCATTCCTGAATGGCGTGACAGTGCCACATAAAGATCAAGGCTTTGTGGGTACAGTGGGTCAGTCTGGTCATGCCTGCAAGACCATGCCCTTCATGCGGGAACTGATCAGGATTTTGGCACCCCAGGAACCAGGCTACACTTATGCAGTGGTCACCAATGGGGGCAGTTTGCCCAAGTCCCAACCCCACCCTGATCACTCTGGTGACACATCACCAGAGGCGGGGCCCACGGGTGTTCAGCACCCTACCCCATCCACCTCCCTGGCTGCTGTATCCACTGTCAGCTCCGGGAGCCCTTGACAGCTCTGCAGCCCCAGGCCCCACCACAAGGAGTGGCCTGCCATGTCACCACTGGCTGCCAGCTGAGAATTGGGTCTGGAACCATGGCAGCAGGTGCTGCCAGGAGCCTGGCCTGTCCCACCCTGAAGATGGGGTGGGGGAGGCAGGCTGCCTGCAGCTAGTACCCAGGAGTCTGCCAGCCCCAGGGAAGCAAGCAGAGACGAGGGGTTCTTCTGCTGGCCACCTAGGCCCAGGCCTGTGTGATCTAACTTAACATAGTCCCTGGGCATCTGTGCATGACTTACCCCCAACCTGAGGCTGGGCAGCGTGCCCCCTCTGGTACAGAGCATCTTTTCTCTGGAATGTTGCAAACTCCCACAAAAGGCTTCTGTCTCTCCTCTGCAGGACCAACATCTGGACACAGGGAAGAGCCCACCAGGCCCAGCAGGGATGCAGATTCTAGGTCACCTCTTCCCAGTACTGAAGCCTAGTAATGGGTGCACAATTGGACCCATCTGCTCCAGTGACTGTTGGAGCTGGCCAAGGGGCAGAAGGTATAGGCGCAGGCCTGGCAGGTAGAGGACTTTGCCTGGAAAGAGACATTTCAGACTGAGCTCCTGGCCCTAGAGTGGGAATGCCTGCAGCTTCTGCATGATGAGATTGCTGTCAAGTGCTGAGTAGTGGAAATTGTGGACACCAATTGTTGGGTCCTGGACACCATCCTGGGCCTGGCAGTCACAGCCATGCCTTCCATTGCCCAGCCCCAATTCCTGCCAGTCCTCCCAGCAGTCCTCCCAGCAGCTGGCCCCTATCTTGGGTCCCCCACTACCTGCCTAGGCCCAGCTGTGCCACTTGCCCCGAGGCCACATGCCCAAAGACACAGAGGTACCAGTTATGGCACCTCAAGGGGACATTGGCATGGCCCTTCAGGCAGCCAGAGGGGGAGCCACCCATGCTGGAACAGCACAGACCACTTTTTGCCATGGTCGCCAAAGCTCCTGGACCCATGGAGGAAAGGCCCAAGGCTGGGGTTCCTACCTGCCCCCAGGCCCTGCCCCCAGGTGCTCCTACCCCATGGCCTCCCACTCTGGGCCACTAAAGGACTGACACTTTTGTATATAGGTTGCACATTAGGAAGCAGGTTTTTTATTGGAGGGTGGGCAGGGTGGTGGAGGAGCTCTGTTTTTGGGGGGGAGGTGGGAAGGAGTTCTGTGTGTTAGGGATGGAGGGGCAAGAGGGCTTTATGTGTTGAGGGGGTAAGGGGAGTGATGGGGGTGCATGTTGTGAGGGGAATAAAGCTTTTTCTTTCAGCCATGTGCATGTTCTTAGAGTGGTGCTAGGGGTTGGCAGGGGGTAGTGGTGTGTGGGCAGTAGGGCAGGTAGGGAGAGTGCTGGAGGAGGTGGTCCACCACGGCCTCCTGCACCCGGTGCTCTGGGCCCCACTGGTAGGTGCAAGGCTCACCTGGGGCCTCCTTGGAGGGGACCTGCTGCTGCACGCTGTTCTCCTACTGCCAGGCCACCCCAGTGTACCTCCTCTGCCCAGGCCTCCCTGAACACCTCTCTCTGGGCCTCACAAACATTGTGCAGCATGCATGCTGTGACAGTGATCTGGGGGAGATTTTTCTTGGCCACTTCAAAGTGGGCCATGAGGGACTGCCAACAGCCTCTGAAGCAGCCAAAAGTGTGCTTGATGAGGGCATGGGTTTGCCTGAGGTAGCTGTTAAAATGGGCCTGGTGAGGATCCAGGTGCCTGGTGTAGGGCCTCATGAGCCATAGGAGTGGTGGCTAGGCTGGGTCACCAATGAAGAACGGTGGGATAACAATGGTAGGCCAGCAGGGCAACTGAGGCAGTGAGGAGGATTAGAAGACCCTGTTTCTAGGTGCCAGGGGCTGAGGCAGCCATGTTTGAGAAGCACAGCTGGGGCAGAAGCAGAGCAGCCATGTGCTGCAAGACCATGTGCCTGTGCCTGTGCCACACTGCTTCTCTCCCAGAGCAAGCCTCTGTCCACACTGCACAGTGAGGGGCTCTGTTTTAAAGATGGCTGCCAAGTCCTGGCTGCTGGCTCTGGCTTCAGTATGGCTAACAAGTGCTGGCAGTTGAATCTGGAGATTTGAGCTCCCCCAGTGGCTACTGGGGGACATGGCAGGGTTGGAGGGAACTGGAACTAACTTTAATGCCAGTCCTTCGCACTTGTAGACACCTGCCAAAATCAGTTACCACCTGCCAAAAATCAGCATTAAGCTAACGTACAGTAAATTTCATCACAACTAATTGCATGTGTAGACATGCCCTTCCACTCAGAAACACTGGAAAAGACCTCTTGAGTCATCAGGTCTTGTCCCCTGCTCTCACAGGCAACCACATCATATAATCCCTTTTATAAATAAATAAAGATCCATCTTAAACCAGGTATTGCTCACTGTATTCCTATCAGAAGGCTCCAGAACCTCCTTCCTTCAATGGCCATCTCTCTTCTTAATTTCCAGCATCCTCTCCCATGTCTAATTATCTAATCCAAGCTGCTAAATGATGCAGAAACTCCAATTAGAACCCTACTGGTGATAGTTGACTGGAGGGAGAGCTGGTGGGGAACGGCTCAGACAATAACAATACCATAACAATACCGAGAAGGAAAAAGTGTTCAGCAGTAACAGTACATTTAAAAGAAAGGCTTCTTGAGTATTCTTAAAAACTACAACAGAGATGTGAAAATGATAATACTGTGATGTCTTGATGGGTGTATCATCACCAGCAATAGCTACTTTGGTCACTATATGTCACAGCAGAGAAAAGATGTGCTAGATTAATGTCAGCTGTTTGCGGTGATTCCCCATACTTTACGAAGTGTATAGTGGGTATTAGCCTATTTTTAACACAACTGTGTGAGCTTACTTTTATCATGTAAAACAGCAAAGAATCAGGCCAGGCCAGTAAAACCATCTGATCCAAAATGTCCTGAAAATGTTGGCTGTGCCAGGTCAGAGGAACTAGGAAGAGAACTATTTACCTAGTCATTGTTCACATCTTTTGGAGTGATAACTTTCACTTGATCCTGCTCAGTAGCAATACTACTGGAGGATCTCATCTGGTAGCAAATATTAGCTTTATTGATTTGTAAATACCATTTCATGTGCTTTATCACAGGTACCAACATTTTGTAAGTCTGCAGTTTTTTCTCTTGTGAATTTCTGCTAATAATGACAAAAGAAAATGCAATCTAGTATAAAACCAAATATCTAATGATAGAAATTTCAGTGTACATCTTCCAGCGATGTGGTATTGTGTAGCAAGTATAACAATAAATTCAGTTTTAGCTAATCCAATTTGGAAATCTGTTTGACTTGGATTGAAGACAGCTTTAAACAGACAATTAAAATAAAGCTCTTTTTTGGAATGATGCATGGACGAACATTTGGAGCAGTCTCCCATTTGAGATTTGCTTGTTGTCGTCTCAAAAATGTTGGAAAAAAAACTGGGCTGGAGATAGCTCAAGAAAGGCAGAAAGAGAACTCATGTTTTTTCTTATAACAAACAAACCAGTAAAGATGGATTTTGAAGAAAACAGTGATGACACTGCTGTATGATTGGTGTCCTGGCTCACATGCATGTGGGAACATGCCACGTCCACCTTTGACAACCAACAATGCAGAGTTCCACACAACTCATACCCATGTATCCATGGTCATAACTGGCACCATGGTTGAGGTACCAAGCTCTCTGGGGGGACTTACCACCTCACAACTGGAGCAACTCTAGGAATTGGTTTGCAGAGAACTTGTCGGCCTTTCAGGCCCATTGGCAGACCTGCCAACATACCGAGCTGAGATCCTTTCTGCTCTGCCAGCCTCTTGCTTCTGTCTGTTCCAGCTGGTACGAAGCCATAGAGCCAGCAAAGAGCAAGCTTTTCCTGTTCCTTTTTTTGTTTCTGACAAAATTGTGTCTTTATGTGGGTAGACAGGCTTGTACCAATGGTTAAGGACATTTCAGTAATAGCTCCTGAGCTACGGCAAGTGTGAAGACTGGGAAGGGATTTCAGTCCTGGCCGTCTGAAGGCATGTCTCCATTGCTTCATCTGCTGTGGCTTACCCATAGGTGGGCTGATGCTTCTTGTACTAGACAACTAGCACAGTAAGATCCCATTGGCAGGAAGACTTGGCAGGATCCTCAATGGTTCCAGAACCTCTGCATGAAGAGGCATACCTCTCGCCCAGCCCAGCCCAGCCCAGTCCAGCCAATGCCTGCAACAGGTCCTGAGTGAGGAGTTTTCCTGATATTACAGCACAGGGCAAGCCATACCAGGCAAGAAATCTGTTGCAATTGCTGTCTGGCGATCCCAGACTGCTTTAGATACTTGGAGGTTGCAACAAACAAGCTTTCGGTGGTGTGTCAGTTGAGATTTGTGTCAGTTGAGATTGTGAGGTGATGAATTTGGTGGCTTATCCCTAGACAGTGGAAAAGAATATGTGCTTGAAATAATAACTGTGTCCAAGTGTGTGCAAAAATAGGCTTTTGAAACTGTGCTGTGCCTGTAAGTAACACTCAAATGTCCATAAGTTGCCCACCAAAAAGATTAAGTGGCTATGCCAGTTGGATCTACCTTATTGTTTTGCAAGGTTTGGTGGGCCACAAAGGTATGGCTGTGAAACATCAGTAAGATTTTATGTGAGCTAGATACCTGGTGCTGTGGTGCTGAAGGAATCAGGGAAAGCATGTACTTGATTGCATAACAAGGGTCATTATTTCTCCCAAGTCACATGGCTAGCAATAAATGACTCTTCCAACTCTATGATTCTATGACAGCATTTATGCATGGTGTCACTTTATGGACACTGCTTGCACTCTAGTGTCCTGACCCCAGAGCAACTACACTTACCAGCTGCAAGATGATGGTGTAGTATTAATTTGGCAAGCTGAAGGCAAGATGGCACTTCCTACAAATGACTTTTGGATACCAACGTGGACATATGGTTTACTAAATCATGCCCCACTACACTGGGCTGCACATTGCAAACCACTTGTGAGAAGAGGGGTCAACGTTTCCTCACAGAGAGGACTCAGGGCACTCTTGCTCTGCAGCCAAAAAAATGTACCTGCCATTCCAGGGCACGCGGGCAAGAGAAATAGGTGATGGGTTGTGTACCCACAACCTTGCATTGCAGGTTTACGTGATAGAGGAAATGAGAAGCGGGAATATAATACTGTGTGTTATAGTGTTATAGACATTGATTAATTTGCTCTTTACTTCATGGCTTAGCTACCATGGGATGACTGTTATTTATCATGAGATAATTCTTTGCACATGGGCAGTTACTGCAGAACAGCTGGTGGGCTGCAAACCTTCATCCTCTTTTAGTTTGTGTAACTTGTACTGCTCAGCATGGTAGCTGCACTAGCAACTGAACAAATGCTTTATCCATTTTTAAGAACTATTCAAACACAGACACTGCTTAAGCCTCCTATGTCACACTCAAAAATCCTCTGCTGCAGGACTTACTGCTCTCTACCTACTGTATCTTCCCCTCCAAGACTAATTGCATTAGTTTACATGGAGACTGAACAATAGGATCATTTTTTAAAAAGATCTTGGCCTTTAAAAAGATCTATGACCTTTCCACATCACCTTTACTCCGTTAGGTATGCTTGTTATAGATGCACATAACGACATGATTAATCAGTAGTCATATTTCTAGCCCTGTTTTCATTAAAGTCCTCAGTTTTGGGCCAATATGAGATCTTTTTGAGGTGAATTGCCCCAGTCAGACCACTAAGATTATGAAGTAAGGACAATAGTACACAGGCCTACTTCTGACTCATCCCCCTGCTCCACCAAGCACTCTGGCAACCTGAAGTAGTGTGGATATGTCACTTGTACCTTCTTCACCCAGTCAAGTCCCACAAGACCCAGAGCTTGCCTACATTTATTATGATGTTCTCTAAATTCCTTCATACCTTAGTCACCAGCTGGGAGGCCCACAGGTCTGCTACAGATGGGGAAACTTGTTAAAATGTCTTACAGCCACCAATTTTGTCCAAGACTGGAGAGACTCCACGAGAACGGAAATTGAAAATCAATGTGAAATCAAAATTTTCTCACTATTGGCATAGAGATCATGGTTTGGACAGTCACTTGTTTTTCTTTTTCTTTACTTTTCCTCATAGTAAAAGATGATAAAAAGAAGAGAGAGAGACAGAGACAGAGAGAGAGAGAGCAGGAAAAAGCCTGACACTCAAAAGCTGCAGGAGGCAAGAATGATGGAGAGAGAGACCACACTTCTGGAACACATGGGGTTTGAATCTTCTAACAGCGCTGTGAACATTTGGTAATTTTTTTTTTTACTGCTCCCAACATTGTCTGGTATAATCATTGTAGTTTACTGGAAAATCATTTGAAATGTTCTTATATTTCATACATGAAGTGTGACAGTAGATGTACAAATCGTGAAAAAATATCTGTCAGCCATGACACATGCACAAGAAGGGATATGATAATCCTGATCAATGCTGTATACAAGAACATACAAGAACAAGAATTTCACAGTGTCCTGAGGCTTGAAAAAAGAGCATGGTGCATCCTTCACTCTGTGCTTTTGAGCAGCTGAAGTATTTAAAAAAAACCCACCCTCCTATGTAGCTATTAAAAATCCTGCTTGCTTCTTGCATTCACCCCTGCAAAAAAGATGTCTTCCTTTATTGTCATGAAGCTTGTGCAAAAACAGCATATATTTTTCAGAAGAGAGATTTCTCATCAGACTCCAGCTCCATGCTAGGCTCTTCCATTTGCCTTTTTGTCTTCCAAATGCACATTCCACTTTTTCTGAAGGGGGCAGGGGCATATTTGAGGGGGTCCTGTCACTGCCACTGTCTGTGCCTGAACCAGACCCAGGGAAGTCCTAAAGCCACTTGTGCCCTATTCCAGCCACAGGCTGTGACCATGCAGTGTTCCAGGTTCAGCAAGGGACAACAGCAGCAGTGGACAGTTTCCTCTTCCTTCACCTGCTCTTGGCTGCTTCTCTCACCCCCTTGTCCCTTCCTACAGTGCCTGCTCCCTACCTGGCCCACTTGACAGAGGCGAGGAAGCATGTGCTGGAAGGATAAACCTCTGTTTTGCTGCTGACTTCAGCTGAACCCTGGTAGTAGTGGGGTAGGACTGTCTCTGGAGCTGGGACAGTGGCAGCAGCAGTGGTGGATGGGGTTGCCCCTTTATGTGCCTGCTTCCTGCCCAGGTATCCCTCAACAGCTCAGAGGCTCCAGCAGCACCTCACTTGCACACCCCCATGTTTTGAGGGTCTGTGCGCTGCACCCCTTTATCAAATCCTGGATTAGCCCATAAAGTGGTGATAGTCCTTTCAGGTCCCTTCTCCTATTTGAGTTTCCAAGGAAGCACAGGATAAACTGCCTGTGAATAATTGGAGAAAGGCGATATAGTGAATAGAGAACATAGGAGCAGACATTCCATTTTTGTTACAAAAAAACAACTAGGCTTTTTTTTTTCTTTTTAAAGATTCTGGTATCAATGACCTCTTCGGACCCTTTCCCCCCAGGCATACCTCTTAATAACCTGCTATTATGACATATGGGTTCAATACCTAAGCAGCAGATAGTTTCATTACAGCAGCGCTGACACTGGATCTACCAACCTGATGCTGGTTAGCATCTGATTAAAAAGCAAATAAGGCTCCATTGACCTTGTCTGCCTATGTCCTTAGACCAACATGCCTACAACCTACACCTCTGTAATGAGGCTCCAGAGCTTTCAGTTGGTGATGGCTGTGTTCTTCTTCATGCTGAGGGGTTTCTAATGTAGAAGGTCCACCATGTTGCTTTAAGCAGTTATGTGCAAGGATTTTGTAGCACATTGCTTTCAGACATCCTAAATTGTCCCTACACTGCTGGTCATCCCATGTCTATGGCACTACATGCCATTTCAATTTAGGTGAGTACCAAAGCACTGCTCAACCAATAGATTCAATGGGAAAAAACCAAAAAGACTCTAAACCTCTCCCCACCAACCCTCTATCCTAAACAAAATAGCTCTTCCATAGTTTGGGTTATAGCCATGTTCACTAGGACCTCTGATAATTTTGGCTTGGGACATTTAACCTTAAAATCATCTCAGTTACTCTGAAAGCATGTGGACATACTTCAGGAATTTGAAGACAGTTGACTAAAGTGATTTTGAGTTAGTGTCATTAATGATTTAAAATGTTGGCTTCTGCCTAATGTTGCTTTTTCCTCTTCTGGAACAAACCCTGCTATTGTTAATATCTCTTCAAACTTTCTGCACTCCCTGAAAAGTAGTGCACAGACTCTATTTAAAGGAAACAGTGGCTGCATCTATATGGAAGGTGTTGACTGTGTAGTTACTATGCAGTCATGCCAAGAAATGGCTGTTTCATGACACAATAGCTTGTTGCTACTGAGCAGTAGCAGTGGCACCATGGTTCATGCCCACCAATGCTACAAAGCCATAGCGATGTATCATCTGATGTAGATGTGCCCAGTCTGTGGGAAACTATGGGCCTCAGTGGTCTTAGTTCATCATCCATAAAACAAAAATACCCATACATACCTTCTAGTGCAAAACTCATCAAGATATTTGGATGAAAACTTCTATGGAAGAGCTAGGAATTATACATAGATGACTTAGCATACATCAATAACATTACAGTCTTTTCTTTCAAACTGCATGATTTTGAAGAAATAACAGTCTCTGCTCTTTTCCAAAATTATCAACTGTCATTTAATAAACATCATGTCTAATATTATATTTCATCTAACTGTATCCCTTAACTGAACATTTGCATATTCTAAAATGCAGACAATAAAAACAACACATAAAATAACCGGTGTCAAATCTGAAGTAATTGTGGTGAAATGAATTTCTCTGTACTAAAAAAAAGTGTGTATATATAGCTATATACTCATTATGTGTGCACTATATGAGCGCACACATAATGCACTATGCACTGTGAGCTTTACAATGTCCTTAGTTACACATTTCTTTGCTTTTAAGTATGTTGGCTTTGTGAATTATATCATAGTTGAGTTATTCTTTGGAATTCAAACATGAATATAAAATACATTCCAGCTGGTATGCAAATGCTGCAATAATTAGATAGAAAATGAAATAAACTATTAAAATGCAATTTTATATTCCAACTTCTGTGCAAACAGCATAAAAATAGGAAATGCAAATTTAATCAATTTCAAGAAAAACACACTTCCCAAACAAAATAAGTACTGGAAGGTTAATCACAGGTCATGTGCCACATAATCATGCTGGAAAATTCTTGGTATTTCTAAGATACTGTCACTCTGGTATCTGAGGGCTGAGTACACCAAGTCATCCACCTCTGCTGCTCTAAGAACAAAGCTTACACATTTGCTGCCATACAGATAACCAACACATCTTGACTCTTCTTTAGGCATGCAGACATCCAATATAAGGTAACGTTAGCCCTCTAGCGTTCAGAGAGAGTTTAGATTTCTAAGATGCAGATGATTGAAGTGTATACTGAAATGGTCCATGACATTTATTTAGTATTTTCTCTACCCTATCTAGCTCAAGGGGGAAGATAAAATTTGGCTAATAAATGCTTACTTAAAATCACAATATCCAGAGAGATCATTTCACAGAAAGCTGAGCAGTTTCCATATTCTTCCCACAGAATCAGCTAGGAAAAGCAGTGCAACTCTCAGTGTCAATATGATTGTATTGGCTGAAATCTAGATTATAAAGATTTTGCTTGGACCTGTAACTAAGACCATGTCTATATGAAAAAGTTGTAGCAGCTAAAGGCAAGATTATGAGTTAATTTAATTAACTGATGTAAGAGAATGAAATGACCCTCTTGTTTCAGTTCAAACCAAATTTATTTTGACTTAACTGTCGTCAACAGGTATTTGCTAAACTGAAATAAGGGAAAAAAAGTTTCTTTGCGTAGCTGCTTGAATTAGTCTAAATAAACCACCTTAAAAGCCAAATCAAATCTGAAGTACTGCAATTTCTCCAGCAAATAAGGCCTTGTAGATGCAAGCTAAATTCATATCAATCAAATTTATATTGCGCTAACAGTATCTACTAAGCAGTTGAGGTTTAATCAATCAGTTTAAAATCATGGCTTGAGTTAAATCAGCCCACATTTCTGAGTAGACCAAGGCTCTAAAAACAGGAGGAAAGAGTTTAGCTTCTATTTACCTCAGAGGCAAGAAGATGCACAGGGGCAGTAACCATGGAAAAGCTAATGCAGAATTAGCCTGTCCTCTTTCATGTGTTGTCAAATTGTTCATGTGCACGTGCTCAAAGCTTGACAAGCTGCTGAGGAGGAGGAAAAAATGCACTTTACCCCTTACATGATGTTGTGTTTAGTTTAGATGATCTGAATTTTAAAAGAAATGCAATGTCATCAACAAGCCAGAATGTTGACCCAACCAATTTAAGGAAACATAATGACTTGTTTATTGCTGTACAGTATTTAATATTGCAATAAGTAAAAGTATGAGCCAAATAACTTGCTTTTTTCTCTGAGAAAAACAGCATTTTTCTTATGCCAAATTACAGTAAAATGGAATCTGTAATTATGTGCAATTTAGAAATATAGCTGGATGAATTTTGGGTGGGGTGAATAAATCATCTGCAAAAGAAAAATGGAAAAGAAATGTAGCTTTGGGCTGGTCCCAACTATTCATGAATTTGAGTTAACTTGCTGAATGGCTTGGACTGAAAAAGCAAAAAAACCCTAAAAATATTAAAACTGAAAAAAAAGAAAAGAGATAATATTTAACTACAAAATTAAATGAAAATGAAAACTAAATGCTTTCTATGTTTTTGATTTGGAGAGAGAAAGTGAAATGTATTTCTTTTTTGTGGGACTGAAATGATTTTTTTGGCTTGGCCATGGAATGAAAAAACATAAACTGTGATGCAATAGGCAGCAGTAACTCGGAGAACCCTGGAAGGCAATAATGCTGATCTATGGAGATTGTAGGCCTCTGTGAGGGCTACACAGATGAAAAGTAAGACTGATTACCCTTGTAAAACTGCCAACAGATGCAATATGATGTGAAAAATCAAATTATAATAATGATTCATTTCCCACTAACGGGGAGAATATTAAGAATATAAAATGTACCGGGCCACTGTCTGTCAGTCGGGCAATTGGGGGTTTTAAGTTTAAAAAACCATGCTGACAGAATAGCAAAGAGGCCACTAAATTCAGCCCCTCTGTCTGTGAAACCATGTGAAAAACAGCTTCTCTGATCCCTGTAAACACACAAGGTAGACTTAACAATTAGAGAACCAGAAGCAATTTCATTGAAGTGACTTCCATCCGAAATTCTGAATCATTGCCAAAGCCTTACTCACTGCTAATCCTGTAGTACAAACAATGTGATGTCCAATATCCAGCAAATATATTGTAGAGAAATATGTTGAATGAAACTCTGTAGGCTGGTGGAAACAACTAAAATAAATTTGCAATCTGGATGAAATAAATTTGAATTAGAAAGAAGAAAAGGCTAAGTTCAACAGACTTTTGCTTTTGAGTAGAAAAATCTTATACATCTCCCTGCTGGACGTTTTTCCCTTGACCCTTTAGTTACAAGAAGCTGCCATTTTGTAAGGCACATTTTTGTTGTGACCAAAGTATTTGCCTAAATTCCCCGTTGCATATGTTCAAGACAGGTAAAAGTATGAAATAATAATGCTATTGAAATGACTGTGAGATGGGAACCTGTTGAAGGGGGTTAAATGCCACTGCATATACATTTAGCTCATTGATGAGTTAATAACCCAGTGCTTAAGGGTTCTTCAGTGAGAACAATGGGCAAGAACTGCTAATGAGCTCTGACACTAGAGCCCATGAGATTAAGGGGTAGGTTAATTGAATTCTAGTGAGCTTCCTTTGTGTTGCAGAGCAATTGAACAAATCAGGACAACCAATTTACCCAACATCAGCTTACATATGGAGGCAAATTCATCTCTGGTAACTTCAGTGGAATTACACCATGGACAAATTTGGCTCATTGACTCTAAACTTAGAGATGCTGAGATGAATATATAATACATATGCATGGACTGGAGGTGATTTAAGTAACAATCCAGGCCATTTGTGTCTGCAGAAGGCTTAAGAAAGTGGAGGTAGGACCTTGAATATGGATTTAGATTGTTGGGTTTCAAAAAACATTTCTGCATCACCTGAATACTCCTTTGATGCTGTCTTAGCTAACTAAAATTCTCTTCTGAAGCAATAACTGGAGCTAAGTGTGTATTGCAAATGGAAACAGAGTAAAAAAGATTATCCTGAGTCTGTCATCAAAATGTTTTCCCCACAAAATCAATAATCCATTTTTGGAGTTGAAATTTCCCTTGACTGCTCGGAAGTTGACCTTTGTAAATACCCAGAACATAATGCACTGGTTCTCAGCTGGAATGACGATGTTCCTCTGGGTTCTGTGACATCCCCCTCAGGGGTCCAGGTAAAACTACCTTGCATGCAAGGCTGTGATTCACAGTGCACTCTTCCTGCTTTGGGTTCTCTGATAACCTTAAAGGAGGCAAAAGAGCTGATACATGCTACAACCCTTCCCAGGCCAGCTTCTTCCACGCTCTTCCTGGAAACAGTCTTCTATCTGTCCCTGGAAGACACTATGCAGGGTCAGACTGGGAAAAGATGCGGCATGAACCAGCATTCCTGCCTTCTTGAGGATTATTCAAGAGCCCTTCCTGATCTAGCTGGGCACATGATACATGGAGCAATTTTACCTGGTGGCAGTAGTACCCGGTTGAGACCCGCTGAGGAAAGCTGAGGCTTTGGTAGCACCAATAGGGGTTGCTACCAAATTCAAAAAAGTTATGGAAGGCCCTGACTCTGTAAAGGTTGAGACACATTGACTTAATATAACATCAATACCAAGCTCTTTGAAAAAAATTGAGATGAGACTCTTAATATTTTCTGAGGGCAAGCTGCCAACTATGAAGTCCAGCTACACCTCAGTGAATAAAACAACAAAAATGGTTTGAACCTGCTTGCCAGAAATATATATTCTAGTTTTTAGATATTGATCGGTGAGGTTGCGTAACAGAAAACACTCTCAAGTGTTTGGATTGTTCAGTTAATTGCTTGAACTCCAGCCTGACTCTAAAATTATATTGAAAAGCATGTTCGTTAATTTTAAGTTGGGGCTTAGACTTTTGAAAAGGCCATTCTTGTTTATGCGCTTGCTACACATGATAAGTTCAGTGTTGCTCCACTGAAGTCACTAGGAGTTTTGCCTTCGATTTCCTGGGGAGCAGGGTTGCAACTTCTGTATGTGGGTGAGTCAAATTCCATGTTTTATTCTGCTCATTTTCATGTGATAACTCTGGATTTGATTTCATGGGCCAAGAGCACTGTGAAAGAAGAAGTTTTCATCCCTGTGGGAGTGTTCCTCTGGGTTGCTTTTTTTTTTTACTTAAAAAAAATTGGCTCACTTTTTTTTTTTAACTTTTCTCTTCTCTAGGACATTTGTATCAGGATTCACTCTGCCTTCCTGGTGGGCTTTTTATTCTCTTGATGCACTGTATGGTTTATGCAAACTGTCAAAGCACTTGAGGTATTTTTCAGGTTGTCTTCTCTCAATCTCTCCCTTGTCTTGTGCAAACATTCATTGGCAGTTCCAGTGGTCAATATGATGGCTCTTTCCTTTCTGTATTTATGGTGGTTTGCACCATAAAGAGGTTTTCACCTGAATTCTGGCTTCCCTGAATGCTCTGGTTCACATTTATACATATCTATAGTTGTATCTGATTTTTTACATCTTTAAGTATAAAACTAGGGAGAGACACCTGGATCCCAGCTATCTCATTCTTTCTCATCCTCATTTTTGGCTTATTCTTAATTTGCTTGTTTTCTCTGGATGCTCTTCAAAAATGTTTGTTACAGGGAAACTGCAGCAGCTTTGTCTCCAGAGTAATGAAACAGTACCATCTGTTACAGAAGTTTTTGCCCCTTCCTCTGAAGCATCTTGTACACCAGAGACAGGCCTAAATTGACTGCTGCTCTGATACAATATGACAATTCCAATAGCTTAAATGCTACCTCCAAATAGTATTTTAAATAACTTCAAATAATCCACATTGGAGGCCACTGTGCATCCAAATAATATATGAGCTGAATATATGAAATGCAGTAGAATGAAAATTTGGGGGATGAATATCGCAACTCACTTTTATTGACAAAGTATGTAAGGCAAGAAAACTGTTTTCCAGAATCTTTAGAAAGAAGATTTGCAATAACAATGATTCAGAAAGATCTGTTGTTATTGAACAAC
This sequence comes from Caiman crocodilus, assembly GCA_030014935.1. NCBI lineage: Eukaryota > Metazoa > Chordata > Crocodylia > Alligatoridae > Caiman > Caiman crocodilus. Next base: position 103,067,938 of record JAGPOW010003316.1, on the reverse strand, counting down.
AAAGATCATATCTTTTATAAATCCAATATTTATCATATTGCCTTTATACAAAAGCTGAACTTGAAACTGACACAAAACAACATAAAATACTGGTGTTGCCAGTAATGTTTTGTAGATTTTGCAGTTGCTGTCATAATCTAGTTAATAAACAATAGAATGAACACATTTTATTACATACATTGTACAAGTGAAGTAAGTTTTGACTAGCTTTAAAATTAAATGTGCCACAAAATATGAAGAGAACACCAAACACAAATGTGTACATTATGACTCTTTGAGACAATTAGAAAAATATATCCAATAGCACATGGAGAACCAAACATTAGTAGAAACCGTGAAAGCTGTATTTTATGGTGAAAATTAATTTTGCATTAGTAGTGAAGGCATCAGTGAAAGCAATACTATCTCCTGATCATTTAACGTTAGTGTTTTAGCCAGAAAACACCGCAAAACATTGGCAATTGTTAGTTTTTGAAACGAAACATACTAAGTGATGACATACATTAGCTGTGAGCCGCCCATAAGATCTCTCACATCAGGCCATATTAGAGTAACCTATAATTTCCATAGGAAATAAGGGCAGAGGAAAAAGTCTCATTTATAGTAAAAAGCAATTGCATTGAGGGCCTAATACAAAACCTACATCTTCTGAGCTTCTCTGAGGGATGGGCAAAAACTTCAGCTCATATATTTAAATAACCATATGCTATGGAACTAAGAAGTCATGGGCTATGCTTCACTGATTATTCATGCTGCTTTTTATCACTTCCTTTCTCCCTCCCTGTGTATGTATATGCCTGAATACTGGTGCACAGTCCACTGCTAGCACTGTTGGTACCATGTGAAAGACAATAAGAACACATGTTGACATGCTTTTTTCCCAGAATAAGAGGGACAAAACCATTTTTTTTACCCTGTTATAGAATCATGTGACAATCTTGGCTTGGTAGGACTGTAGTGATAATGACAAAATGGGTGAAAATAAATCCATTCCTATCCTCACAGGCATAAGTGCACTGTATTTTAAAACCACTGAACACTATTTCTGTTATAACGTGGACCCTCAGCATACTAGTTTTTACACTGCAGACAAGAAATAAATTACCTCATACCTATGCAAGGAGGGTCCAAATTATCAGTTGACACTGTATGTCATCATATATATGTCATCACTGTGTGAAGAAGACAATCCCAGAATGTAACAATTATGTTCTTCACATGTAGGTCTTTTACCAGATTCTTAATTTTCTTTTTTTTGTGCTGATATCTTTATGAAAATCAAGCTCTTTGCATAACTAACCAAAAATAATATATTTACAGTTTAAAAAGCCAATTAATCATTTTCTGATTTTAAAATGATACTGTATGTTGCATATCTAAAAATTACAAGAAAGAGATTAGATTTTAAGTTCACAATCTGTATTTTGTAAAAATACTTTCCTTTAATATGAAGTCAGTGCTGACCTCTTCAGGTCATTTGTGAATAATAAAATCTTTCAAGAGAAATGTTACTCTAGAACTAAAAGAAACAGAAAAGAAAAGGTTTTCTTCTGTACTGTAAAGCATTTGGCCACTTTCAGGTACAGTACAGGATGAAAAAAAGTGGCAGAAGTCTGTATCTTAAATACACATTTTTGTTATGCAGTTACTGATTGTGTGAAATCTTTCATAGCTTTCTCTGCTAAAGACAAAATATGCTGCCTGGTTTTATCAATACTGCAATATTGTACACAATTTTCTTAACATACAATAATAATCACCACAGAGCTGAAATCCATACATACATGCCTGTGTTTAATTTCATATGGCAGAAAGATAAGCATTTGGAAAAAATCTCATGGCATTCATTTTAAATTAATCATACATCAATTACATTTTGTTCAATTCCAAACATGGAGAAACAGATTTTATTTGAAGTGAACATTGCTGAAATATGACTTAAACTGTATCTTTACTTAGAGGTCAAGTAGGTCCTCTCCACTTTCATCGCTCTCCACAGTTAGTTGTCTTGTCCACCATTTCTTGACTTCTGATCCACAAGAAGCAGCATCTGACATGGGATTCATTTTGCATACTACAGATTTCATAGTAGAACGGCCACCAAAGCGCAAATTGACTGAAGATACCGAATGGCTTATTGGTTTGGGGGCTAAGAAATTAAATAGAAAATCCCATATTAGAGCAAGCATGTTTCTTGAACACTTTTGCATAGATCTTGGTATAGGGAACTGGCTGAATCAGTTAATACAAAGTTACACTGGTGCATACCTCTAACACTAAGGGCAAGGGCACTTCAACAACTCACTGTGCATGTCTACACAAGATGTTTACTGTGGAGTAGACTAACTAGTTTTGTAGTAAACACTGTGTGTCTACATGTGTGCCCCTATTAGGCTGGAGTAAATTAATTAAATTTGCAGCAGGAAAATACTTGTCAATACAAGTATTATTCTGTTGTGGAGTTTTTAACTTTGCAGCAATGCAAGTGTAGATGCTCCCCTGCTGGTTGGGCATACGGGTGCTTTAGTGCGGTGGCTGCCTGCCATCTAGCCTTGCACTGAAGCACCTTCATGCTCCAGCCAGCCCCTCCACAGCACATTGAGCTTGGGTGGGGTGTGATGGCCAGAATCAAAAGGGTTAATGAGCAACATATAGCAAAAATAAATGCTTTTTGAAGATATTTGAAATAGAGCTTATGAAACTGTTTTCTGTCTGGCTGGAGTATAACCTGCAAGAATTATATGTACCTTTTTGCACTAATCTTGAAACAGCATGAGTTTTAAAAAGCAGAACTAAAGACTATACCACAGACTTAGCTGATTCAATGAATGTTTTTTGCTTAGAGTCAGTAAAATAAACTTAAGTGAGAACATGTTAATCTCAGATGCCAAAGTGATGTGGTGTGATTTGCTTATTGGGTAAACCCAAGCTTAGGCAGTAACTTATTGTAATGATTTCTAATACCTTTTAACCCCATAGGATAATAGCTACAGAATAAGATTATGAGTGGCTATATAGCCAACAGATTTGCATAGACAGAATATAAAAGAACACACACATTAAGTGACCCGCAGGAAGGATGGAACAGAAGTCATTGCTCTCCCATTCCCCTGGATCTCTCTTACTCCCTGTGTTCTCCCTCTGACAGCATGGATCAGGGATGCCTGATTTTGCTGTTTGCTGAAGCAACTTGATGTGTACCAGACTGAGGGGCTATTGAAAAGTTGCTAACCAAGTGGGAACTCTTGGTCAATTTGTCTGTCTGTTTTTATGATCACTGTGAATTTTAACTTGTATTGTTATGTTGTTTGTTTATTAGCTTAACCTTTTCACTAACTGTTGTATGTGCAAACTATATCTTTTGTTGCTATAAGTAAAATTCATTCTTTTTTATAAGAAAAACTTGTCATTGTTTTCCTCCCAACATCACCTCCTCCACCCTGAACCAAAAAGCCCAGTGGCTAATATAAATTGCAGTGCTCAGTCAGTCTGCAACTAAATTGATGTACTTTGTGTTAACAGATTACTGAAGAATGACAAAATAATATATATGGTAGGGCTGAACTAGCTTCGTTGCATCTTCATTAAGATTTTGGACAAACTTAACTAGACTTATTTTAAATTAACGTAGTTAATTCAGTGTCACTTTTAAAATGTATGCTAGACCTTGCTCTTTGACAACATAAATAATCAGAGGAACTGTGAATTCTGTGTATGTGCACAGGAACATATACACCCCCGTGTGCAGCATTATGCAGCAAATAGTTTTATTCAAACCATGGCTCATGAGCTCTGTAGTCCAAAAAAGCTCTGCACCATAATGTGAATGGATTTGTGAAATTTCTAAGTATTTACGCAGACAAATTCTCATAAAATCTACATTTATTAGGATAGATCTGAAAGAAGAACTAAGCACCAAAAACTAAGCCATCGCCAGAGGAAGAGGGATTGCTAACACTACTTAAAATTTTTATATAATGGCAAAGTGGCTATAACTTGGAAGACACAGGTTAATGTCCTTCTCAACCTAAGAGTTTTAAACCTTCTTCTTGTATTTTCTAGGAGAGTACAGTGCTGACTAGACTATAAGCTAAAATAGGTAGAGTGCACTTTCCACCTTTTCTATTGGAAACTTCCATTATGTTGCAAAAAACCCTGAAGAATCATGAGGCAAGAAACAGCTCAATTCTGCTGTTTTTTCCTTAGGCATGCTCTAAGAAAATGCCTGTTTAATACAGTATTAAACATGCTTGTTGAATAGAGTAGAAGATGTTGGTATTGCTTTGTTTTGTTTTTTGATTGAGCTCAGATGGGAGATTTTGCCAAGTTGTTCAGGCTGTGGCATATGTCTGGATACACATGCAGAACTAAAACGCTGAATGGTGACATAACTTTAATGTCAAACAAGGCAATATTCAGTTAATTTAGGTACCTTCAGGGTTAGACAGCCACTCAGCAGGTGCTATTTTGGATCATAATTTTGGACACTGGCAAAATTAAAGCACTTTATTTCATTATTGGATCTAGCCTTTAGTGAAATTCTGTTTATATTCTATTAAAGAGCTATTCTGCATGACAGCAGTACTACAACCAGTGCCTTTCTACTCAGAAGCCTGTCTCTGTATTAGTAACTATCAACAGAAACTACAGGACTTCTGTCATCAGTGATGACAGAAAGAAAAAGTGAGAGGGAAGGAAAAAGTGATGAGGTGGCTCTTTTACACATACAGACATGGGTCCTGCCCTCTTGCGCTGCTCTGGGAAACGGGCCTGTAGGTCGAGGGCTGCATGCACTTGTAAGGTAAGAAGAACTGAGGTAGCAACATATGCTCCTGAAGTCAATTCTAGTGGAGTAACTCAGAATTCTCTCTGTAGCTCCTACTCATTTCCCTGTCCAGCATTACATCTTGTTTAAAAGACACAGCTTGACCATTATTTCTCTAGTTATATTGTTATCATGGTAATAATTTGAGCGTGCTTCCTTTTTGTAAGGAAATAAACTGGAGCTTGATTATACACCTGACCTGTTTACACTTCTGAACTGAATGCCTAAGAGTTTATTTCAGAATTTGGTTATGATGTCAGTAAAAGAGGGAACCCACAAGTCATTACTGCTGTAGTGAAATGCTTAATTAAACCATTATCAAATTTTATTAATTAAAATAACACATAAGATGCGCTGGATTCTATAATGACATACAGGAAAGCATAAGCCCCATCACAGGTAGTCCCTAATCTACACCAACAGAGAAAGAATGAGGAAAAGAGGTCCAGCATATCAATTCAGAGTTCAAGGGGATGGGTGGGCATAGCTTTACACTTCCTGTCAAAAACAGTGTGGGCCTAGAGGGACAGTTTTCCTTTAGCACCTTACGATTGGCGGGGCAGGGAAAAGGGGCTGGATCCTTTGGGCATTTTCTCCATCAAAGGGTGTATCCTCTGCAAACATCCTCTTATCAATACCCATTTAAAGGGATGGTTTGGTATCTGCATACTTTGTATTACATAGTCTTCACTTACCTGATGGTAAACGCCATTGCCCAAATTTCCGTTGAGGTTTCCCAGCATCTGCAGAGTCCTGCCGATACCCACCTCTATCAGAAAGTGTCGGACTAAGGAGCTGCTGTTGGCTACTTGTCTGAATGTAGCAAAAAGAACCATAATTAGTGACGATAATTATGGCTCCCTGTGACATGACTATTTACTTCTCTCCAATGCTTTCAAACATCATTATTATCCAGTCGCCTACATTTTGATTTGTCCAAGCAGCTTGGCTCTATTCTCGACTGATAAGAAAAGTCTACAAATTGCTAGAAAAACATAACTGAAGTCCCTTTATGGGGTTCAGCAGACAGAAACATTTCCCAGAATTCCCTAGTGGTATCCTACCATCACGGTTTTACAACCCTCAGGTCTTCAAACACAATTCATCAGTCTTCTTACAAGACCATGTTGCCTTTATAACTGAAGGTAAACTCTTAAAAAATATATTGTTTCAAACTTATTTTAATGGAAAAAAAAGATAAAGATAAAAATAATATTTCTAAAAAGTTTGTCTTCGTTCAAGTACAATGCTTTTATTAGCATTACCAGTACATTTAAAGAGGACCATACCTCTGGCTGTGTGTTGTTATCCTGATTGTTAGCATTCATGTCTTCACTTGGCTGTGTGGTCTCAATGCTTGGAGGATTCAGAAATCGGCTCAACTCCTGCTGTTGACTTTCTCGAAGACTGTGGATAATGCTGCATGACTGCTGTTGTTTCTACCAAAGTATTAAAATATTATTGTGATCAGAAAATAAAAGCAATGAATGTTCCCTCATAGATTTGCCTCATTCCTTGATTTTTTTAGAAACACTCTGAATATGTAAAATAATTCTGAATGGTTGATGTGAATGCCAAATTGTTCAGTCATTTCCAGAAAGCTACAGAGATCCTATGACCACCATTTAATAGACTGAAATCTGCTTCTATGAAATCTTGGGGATTTTATATAAGAATTACAAGATGAAATTTGAAGTCCTTTGTCAGACTGGGTAATAATAATGGTTCTTCCTCATCTTAAAACATATCAGTCTCCGAACCTGCCCCTCAAAAGACAATCCAAAGAGAGAGAGAGAAAAAAAAGAAAACAGTAGCTTAGAACAGATAGTTTCCCTAGGACGGGTCAAAACCTGGTGAAGGTAATAGAAATATTTTGTTTGATTTGATTTCAATGAGCTCTGGATCGGGTGCCAGAAAAGTTGAATAAAATGGAAGCAATAGGATTTTTTAAAGCATGGATTTCCTGTTGGAAATTAATATTTCTGCAGTGCCAAAAATATGCTGGGTTCCTTACAGTACAAATAGAAAACCACAGTCTCAAACACTAGAATTTTACAATCTAATTTCATTTTTTAATTAAAGTAAATACTTCTTTGACAAAGTTTAATTGCACAATATAGAATTCACATGTCACCTGCTTAGTAAATAACCAGGGCATATAAGAACAATTTTATAGTAATATAATTTTTCTAATTCTACTCAGTTATCCATTATATGAACTTTTTATAATGAACTAACTCACATTATTAGAGATAAAAGCTATATTTTTGTTCTTATATTTTAATGCACTATCAAAATGGTTTGACTTAATTGGCAATTGGCTTGGTGACCATGAAAACTCAGGTTAAATTAACAGAAGCTGTAATTAGAGATGGGAAAAAATGGAACTGTTTATCTGAATTTCCCTTGAATATTGTTAGTCAGAGAAAATGAGACTTACCTTCAAGCTGTCTAGTTTTTATTTATGCAAATATAAAAAATACAGTCTGGATACTGAAGCCATTTATTTCAATGGCTAAACTTCCATTAACTTCAATAATTTTTAAAATTAAAATTACTCCTAGGAATATCCAACTCTAGCTATGAAGCAACTGATTCATGCACCAAATCAGATTGTAAGCACATCAACAGGATCAAAGAATTACTGAGGGGAAAAAAGGAGAATAAGAATAAACACCCTTCTAGATAGCCCGACTCTGGATATTTTCAAAGGATGACTGGACGTACACCTTGCTGAGGTCATCTGACCTCAGCAGGCTTCTCTTTCCTGCCTAAGAGGAGGGGGGTGTGGACCTGATGATCTTGTGAGGTCCTTTCTAGCACCTAACTTCTATAAATCTAGGAATTCACTGCTGTCTTCTGTCGCAGACTTTTTATGTAAAAAATATAGATTATAACACTCCACAAAGTTCTTACTTCCTTTAATTTGGCTCAGGATAGATATATTTTAGCCGATCAAAATACTATCCATTTAGTGGGAAGGTTACAAAGGTCCACACATAGCAGGCATTGTGGGTTTAGTTTCATAATTACATAAATCTAAAGCTTTGTGTATCTGATTTGCATATGGATATGCTGTGTTTCTATATACAAACTGATGTCTAATTGACCATTTTGGCCTGCAATGGTACAAGCAAATTAGATGTTATAATGTTTCCCTTTTGAGAAAGCATCTTTGAGACTGATAGCACAACCTCATGGGATTTCTTTGGAGAGCTTAATCTGCTGGTAGCTCATATGAACATTATGCCCAAATGAAGTTTGCTGACAATTTCAAAGACAGCGAGATTAGATCCAGCTAGAGGTTTCCCCAAATAGTACATTTCTTGGTTTATTTACTAGTCCCTTGCAGGGAAGTTCATATAATTTTCCTACTGAGTTGGATGGAGTGATTGTTGGCAGAAAGATTTTTTTTTTGCCTGAAAAACAGTAAATTGTTCAACTTTTGTGAATCAAGTTTTAAATTCAGATTTTGCCACTGTGCATGTGTTTCTTGAAATAGTCATATGGGTGGCTCCACAGTGACAACAAGAAGTTTAGCTTTGCTGACTTTGGCAGTTGACAGCAAGCACTTCACAGCCACTCTTTTTTTTTGGTTGACTTACCGCCCTTATACGCTTTAAGCACTTCTTCAGCCACATGCGTATAGTCTGCTTGGCCACTTCCTCCTCTATTGTGTACTCTAGTTGTTCCCTAGCAAGCAGCTCTTCTAGCTGAAGACTTTTTCTGATGTCAACAGATCTATATGAGAGCATACTGGAGCAGAAAGATAAATGGTGTTTTTAAAAAAGCCAATACCTTTTTCTATGAAGACTTAGATTGTTAAAATAGATACATTTTTAAAACTCTCACTGTAAAGAAGTAAAACTTTGGCACCTACTGGAAATTCATGTAGGCAATAAAATTAAAAGTGAACTGATTGCAGAAAAAGCTCTTAGGCTATACAGACAGTCAAAACTCCTAAGGCTGAATCAATTGAATCTTTGCAGGTCTAAGCTGTGCAGACTGAACCAATAAGAAAGTGAACAGACTTTAGATTCTGGAAATGCAGCCACCTGACTTCAGTGGCCCAAGCCAGAAGCCGGAGGGTGCTACAGCATACTTCCCTACTTGGCTGGAGCAGACAGCTTAAGCCAAGGCTAGCCCACTTACCCTGCAAAGGGGAAGTTTGTGGGGGGGCAGGCGCAAAGCATCTTGGGATGCTGGGGGATGGTGAGTTAATTTGAATCTGGAGGGGATCCAGCAAAAAGTTAAATGAACTGATTTAACTTAAATCAGTTAAGTTGGATACTATATCCATCCAGGATTATATTAAACCAGTTTTGGCCATTTTAAAAGTGGCTTATGTACACTGAACTTCTGTTGTTACAGATTTGAACCAGCTTTTGATCACTTATGCTGGTTTATATGTAATTTCTGTTACTAGCCTTAGTGTTCAACCCAAATGAAAAGCAGGACATTTAGATCACAAGTAAGGAGTCAGCTAAGGTCAAAATGTTTACTCCCCTATCCCCACTTACCCAGTGCACTCAATTGTCGCATTTTTCTCTTTTTCATTTTTTTAGTATGTATAGTAAAAATTCTGTTTCATTTTTGTTTACAGTTAAATTTCTTGTCAGGTTTTCCCTTGGTTACAAACATAGTAAAGGGATGTTAGCATAAAACAAGTGGGAATTAAAAAGCCTTCTAGGGACACTCCTCTGGGACTTAGATTGTCTAGTGGAAAAATAGTTCTTTTGAAAACTTTGATTTTGGGGTTAAAGTCAAGAGGAGGTTATGCCTATAGGCACAAGCGTGTCCCCCAGACCATTTTAAAGGACAATGTACAATATTTAGTCTGCAAAGAAACATAGGTTATTTCAACTGTTACAACACTTGAAGTAAAAACCCCACCCTACCTTAGTACATCATGGAAAGTGACATCTCCACCATTATGCAGTCTTTCCATCTCATAGCACATGTGCTTGAACAAAAGTTTGTCTTTGTCAAGATCGACCTCCAGCCTCCCACGCAACAACCTCAGTAGAAACTTCACACGGAATGTAGGGATTACACCCTGAGCAAGATTGAATAAGAGCTGTCAAGTTACTACTAAACTGTAAGAAATATTTCAGCCATTCTATTTGATCAGTGATAGAAAGTCCATTAGACTTAAGATATTTTGTAAAATGTTGGCCTATTTAACTCAGTGGGAATATGCAACTGCAAAATGTATGCATAAAGACCAGATCCTCAGTTGATATATATTGGCAACAACTCCACTAAGGTCTGTATCACTATGCTAATTTATATGTGGGGGTCTGGCCCATTTATTTTTGAAAGTTGTTTTGCCAGTTTCTGTTTGTTTGTAATAAAAATGTTATGTCTGCATAGGTGGCTTTGAAAATATGTCTTTATTGTTGACAGTTGCAGAGTGGTAGATTCAGTGCTGAGTGAAAATAACCAGGTTCTGTGCACTTGTGCTTACACTTTTCATCCATTAGATAAAGTTGCCTAGACTTGTAACCATTTACAGTAAGTTGCCTAGACCTGTAACCATTTACAGGTGTGTGCTGCTTGGCATATTGTGAAACTGCCCCATTGTATGTGTATGCTGTGCTGTAGAATACTGATGTTTCACTTTGCTTTTCAAAGGACTTTTGCTCTAATATATAAGTGGCATACAAATTTGCTGCAGTTTTTATGAGAACAACAATTATGAATGAGGCTGCTGGTGCTAAAGAATTAGGAGTGAAAACAGTTTCCCTAAAGTGTGTGGACTCAAACAGTTCTTCTTAAACATAATACTCTGTAATATGTTACATCACTGGAAAGGATGGAAGTCTTTTCTTCTAAAAGAACTCAAGGCTAGGAGGCTGGATATAGCTTTGCAGTCCTCAGAATGCAGGACATAGGGTCTGTCTATACGAGACACTTTACTGCACATTAGACTAATCTAGTGAGTAAAGTGTCAACATCTATATGTACAGAGCAATTACTGAGGAGTAGATTAGTTTACATACAGGTACCAGAAATCGGTGCATTAAAGTAATGTGCCAAAAAGCATGTGTAGACACTAACAGGAAGCAAATTGCTCTCAGTCAGCAGGGGTTGGGGACAGCTAGCCCAGCTTGGTAGGATGCCGCCTGGTAGCCACATAAAGATCAGGACCTTCCCAAAATCCGCGGTTGGGGAAGAGCTGTCCTGGCTGCCAAGCAGCTGCTTCACATCCACATGGACCTGTCCTGATCTCCATAAGGTAGGGAGAGCTGTCTTGGTTGCTGGGCAGCTCCCTCCCAGTCACATGGAGACTGGGACCCAACCCAATCTCCATGTGGCTGGAAAGCAGTTGCTGAGCAGCCAGGATAGCTCTCACCTGGCCCGTGGAGATCAGGACCAGCCCCTGTGCCCCCTGAATGCCTGGAGCTGGCACCTAAGGGAGCCTGGAGCTCCCCTTGATTGCTGCAATGGGGCAGAGCAGAGTAGGAGCAGTCCTAGACTGAACTGCTCCTATTGGGAGCAAATTTGGTCCCAACAGGTGCGTTCAGATGTGTGTGGACATTTGGTTCCTTTCACTGGGTACAAGTAGCAGTGACACACCTTGTGCTGCTGCTACTTGTTCCCAGGGAACAACCCTGCCATGTTCACTTTGACACGTGTCACGTTGTCCTGGGTTGGGTAGGGGAGGCTGAATATCCAGGGGTCAAAAACAAACACATAGGGAAAAAAAACCAGTGCAGTGCATGCTTGGGCAGTGTGCCCTGCAGCATGGAGAACACTGGACTGTGCAACATATACTGTGTTTGCCGTGCCACATACTGCATGACTGTGCTTGTCTGGATGTGTCCTACAGGTACATGTTCAGATGTGTGTAGGGATGCAATTTAATGCTCCTGAATTTTCTGCACAGAAAATTCAGGCGCATTAATTACACATGTAGACATGTCCATAAACTCTGATCTCCACATAGCAATCTTCTAGATTATCAGATAATCTCAACACCCACTGATTTATATTTAAAACTTTTAAAGTCACTTAGCAATGGGATGATTGAACCATCCTGTCTAAATCTCTGTGTTGGTTCCTTTCCCAAGCACTCTTCTTTTCAAGTAAGCCATTCTAAAAACAAGCTATGTAAGTGTATGTGAGGACAAGGGAGGGAGGACTGGGGATATGGTTCCAACCCTACATACATTTATATGCATTTATATTTAACTTTACTACTATGGGAATTAAGTTTAAACATCCACCTAAGTGGCTGCAGGGTCAGGGACTAGGCGAATTGCATTATTTCATGCTCACTGAACTTTTGTGAATCTAGCCAGTGTTCATAATTACAAAAAATCCCATCCCAAATGCACCCTTTGGTGGGTTCAGGGTTCAGTGAGTTTTTACAGCCCTCTTTGTGTTTTCCTAGTTATATATTCTTTGAGGAAACAATGCAGATCTACTGAGTCCTGTATTCATTATCAAATGTCTTACCTCTCTTTTGTCATCAACCATGTTCCATATAATTTGAAAATGTCTAAGATCATTATAACTTAAAAGTTGATCTTCTTCAGTGGAGTAAAACAATGAGAAATTCTCCACAATGATAGCTAAAAAACATAAAAGTTAAACATAGTGTAACTCTAACCTGCTGGTGAATTTTTACATGTCCTTGCAATAGAGAAAACCTGAAGACCTTATGTTGATACAGCCCCCATATTTGAATGTGTACATGCCCATTTTTCATGTGCAATTCTATAGTGTTGCGTGTTTGATGTGTTCATATTTTTAAATTTGGACCTTAACAGTTGATCAATTTAACTGCCAATAAAATCAACTGAAATCCCATTGACACTGGGATTTATATGAGGCTGCAGAATGCCAATTGGAGAGAATATTCTACAAAAATTAGTACTGCTGGTAGCTATAATACTACACAACTCTTTACCTTCACAAAGCATTCATTTGAAGACCTCTTCATCTCCTTATAAACTGCAGGGTTAGCATATATCGATTTTAAATTTATAGAAACCTATATCATAGCAGTGAAGTATCTAAAATGATATATGATTGTATATTATGGTTACAATTTTAAATTTAGTTGCAATTAGAAAGTTTTAAAATGTTAGTTGAGGTGGACCCCTCAGATATAAGATGGTGAAATACAGATAGAGTAGCACTACTTCTGTAATCTAAGAAAACATTCTAATTTCCATAGTCAACCACTGTCACTTACCAACAAGCAAATTTAGCATTATGTATGCAATAATGACATAAAATGAACAGAAATACATTAGAGCACCAGCATAATTTCCGCAATCTGTTTTCCAGTATGTGCTGTTATCTGGTGTACAAAAAGGAGGCTGAACCTTCAAAACAAAACAGTAAATAATGAAATCAATAGCACAGACACAGGGTTATGGATTTATCTGTAATTAATATAACATATACAGCTATATTTTAAAAATGTTGTTATTAAATAATATTACTGCATTTCAAATGACTGTAAGTTTTAGGGAGACAAGAGAAAATCTTTGAATTTTTTAAAAAATCTTAAGAGTGTTTCAGAGCTGGCTTTGAAGATGATGGATTAGTGACCACTATCAGGATGATGCAGATTAATGAATTATCACCTATATATAATCACTCCCACAATGCAAGGTATGTGTGTGTATATATAACATAGCATAATAGCAAATCGTGGAGACAAAATGTAATAGTTTTCAGAAACATTCTTGTTCATGTATTTAAGCCAGGGAGTGAAAAGCACCTTATCTGATGTATCTGAACCCTTGGGGAGAAATTTACCTGTGCAAAACAACATTATTTTAACTAAAAGTCTGGCTGAACATCAAGGCTAGTTCATTATGAAAAGTGCCACTTGGATATATGTCTTATACAAAAGATGACACTATCAGAAAGATTATAGAATCACAGAGTTAGAGGAGACCTCAAGTGTCATCTAGTTTAACCTTTTTCACAGATGCAGGATTTGCTATTCCTAACCATTGCAAAGAGATGGTTCTTCAGCCTCCTCCTGAAAACCTCCAAAGAAGGAGATTTCACAGCTTCCCTAGAGAACTTGTTTCACTATTGTATTGTTCTTATGAGCAAGGAAAGTTTTCCTGAGAGTTGACCTAAATCCATTTTGCTGTACTGGTGTCACTGGCCCTACTGTCTATGTACTGTCCTTTGTATTGAACCAGAGCACTGGAGACTGATTCAAAGGGAAAAGTGCCACCCGTTTCTTGTCTATCCTATTTCTGATTACGTTGTACTTACCATACAGTCGTGCATAATCTTGTTCCAGTCTTCTCCAGTGACTATTCTGAACAGTACAGTAATGGCTTTGCCAGCTGATGAAAAGTTTGCATGCCTAATTTTTTTTTAAGCAAAAAGAGAAGAAGAACATATAATTTATCTTGTGCAAAATCTTGACAATATAAAATACATTCAACATTAGGGATAATTCTTTAGCTATGTATTCATCAAATAAAAACAATCATTTCTATGTTCTGGTATTTTAACAGGACTTCAATTACTACTAGTGTTGGGATCTTAATTTTCATGCATATAACTAATATAAATTATTCTGTAAAATGAATGGGTATTTAGTAGCTGAAATTTAGCCACTCAGGTGTGAACATTTTGGCTAATATCTTATCAGACAGGAAAAGCTCAGTAATTTTAGGGTAATACAGGAAATGATAAAGGGGAATCCCAAGAGAACATGGAGCTAGCACTGTTAGTTTGTTTCACACCAAGTCTTGGTATAGGGACCATTCCTGGATGAGCCAGGTAACACAGTGCAGCTGCAACACATTGGGTAGGAACAGATATTGCACTTGTTTCTGGAAAGGTTGTACCTGAAGAACAGATACATCCCAGTATTGCCCTTCTAATCAGGATTTAATGAATGGCTAAACACACTGCTGCTTATCTGACATTGATGATGCAATCCCAGATGAACTCTGCTATGTTCTGGTATAAAATATTATGACTTCTTATCCTGTGAACATTTTTTTAGGATTTATCACAGGACAATGGACATGGATATGTGAGCAGTCGCACTCTTGCCCAGGATAAAATTGTTTATCCCAGGGGAAATGAAACACCTGTTTATAGCCATCATGTTACAGCAAGTCTCTAGCTAAAGGACCATTCAGTGGAGGACTTTTCCAGCTGCCATAATGAAGAGCATCCTTCTGCTCACCTTTAATTTGACTCAGGATCAGGGAAATGGACCATGTAAGTAGAAAAATGACTCAGACTCCTACCAGACATTTTCAGTTGGTGAACTGAAAATTTATCTGGCTCTTAATTTTCTGACAGATAACTAAATGAAAATTTCTGGCCCAAAGAATAGGAATATTTTTCTCTGATAGTTAAAAAACATCCATAGGTAATAAGAAATATTGTACCTATTAATGTTCTCTCCATATTTCACTGTGCCAAATAAGACTACTCCAGCAAAGGCATAGCAAAGCAACAGCAAGAACATTCCCACTATGATGAAGAAACTCTTGTACATGCTGACAACCACTGTCAGCAGCAGCATTTTCAGTGTCACCTGGAGAGACAGAGAAGAAAGCAATTCATGTTATTGTTCTGTAACAAAGTTAAAAAATAATTACTGCATTTGTATTTTGAAAATAGCATTTTTTGTCTTCATTGGGGAAAACATGGGTTGATAGACATTGGCTGCATCCAGATGAGCGTGGCTATATGGTATGTGGCACTGAAAACTTGCCTGCGGTGCCACATACCACACATTAAGATGATCTCCATGCTGCAAGGGGGCACTGTCCGTCCGTGTGGTGCTCCACTGTATTTTTCCATGGTTTTTTTTGACCCTTATCCAGTTGTTAAAAAAAACCTGTGGGAAAAAAAAGCAGAGCAGTGCATGCACAGCTAATATGTGCAACTCAAAAGTGGAACCGGGCTGCCTGGAGCCATGCTCTGGCTGCCAGCCAAGCTCCATGAGGCAGAATCACCACTGCTGCATCCCTGGGAGGCCCCCAGAACCTCAGGAAAATGCTGACCCCAGCACCTCCCCACCCCGCCAGGGTAACTTGCTGGACACCAAAGTGCATGTGGCACAGATGTTTCCCAGGTACAAATAGCTGAGGTGTGAGGTATGCCACCGTTACTTGTCCCCGGGGAACCTAATTTCTATGCTCAGCTGGATGTAGCCATTATAGCCAGGTACAGACATTACACATAAATTGGTATAAGTGACCAAAAACTGGTCTACACCTGTAACAGAACAGAAGTTTGGTGCACATAAAGGATTTAAAAATGGCAGAACCTGGTCTAAGATAGACCTGGATAGATGTACAGTCAAACATAATCAATTTAGGTTAGACCAGCGCATCGTACTTCTACCAGATCCTTTATAGATTCATGTTAGGCCGGTGTCTATTGGCACCCCAGGTGCCTTTGCAGCCCCCCACTAGTTCCTCTCATAGGGAGATGTACTAGCACTTACCTGGTTCTTGGCTGCTCTGTCTAAGTAGCCTGTGGGCTGTAACAGAGCCAAACCAGCACAGACTCTCACCCCAGCCCAGCTAACAGCTGCAGGCAGGTGGGAGGAGAGAGAAGGGAGGCTTCTGTGTTCCTGCATGAGCCCTGGCACCAGCAGCAGCTAGTAGCAGGACATGCCCAGCAGCTCAGGAGGCTTGCACAAGGCAGTAGGGAGAGAGAGGCTCCCATGAAGGAAGGGCAGGGACCCTCAGAGCTTGGCACACCTGGAGCTCTGCTGGAAGCTTAGGACTGGATGTGGGGAAGGGTCCACGGTGAAGTGACAGGGAGTTGGGGTTGTGCTTGTCTGTGCCCGGCCAATCGGGGTGGCCCAGGCGCTCAGCATTCTCTGGTAGCCTAGGGAGCCTGCAGGGCATGCTGGGAAGCATGTGGGAGCGCCCCCAACCTGATGGCCTCGGCCCATGCAGGCAGCCGGCATGCCCGCCCACTGAAGAGTGAACGTGTTCTTTTCACTCCCGATCTAACCTATGCTGCTGAGAGAAACCTGCGTAGGTTTGATTGATCCCTCCTCAGGCTTCTTGAATGTCTGTACCTAGCCAAAGAGTCTGAGACTAGCAAAATTTGTGCTAGAAGAATGGTGGGGATGGTGCAGTAAAATGCTTTGGCTGATCTAGGACTGATGTTAATGAGTAAACAAGCCTAGAAAAATAGGTCAGGATGACACAAAATGAGGAAGAGAAAATTAAAGAAAAGGACTCCACAAAATCAACAGATAGATTCAACTTTTAAAATTTCTGACACATTTTTGCCCTATAATGTCTAAGCAGTCAGAGAGATACAATTCAGTAAAATACTTAGGAAATGGATTCTGATGACAGATACTGCCTCTCTCATAAAGGCAGAGTAGGTATTTTAGTGTCATGACAGAGTTACTGTCTTAGGTTTAATAACTAAAATGTTTGGATGACACAGAAAATTCTGTTAAGTGGAGGTAGCAATTTTCTTCAAAATTATTACAAATCTGACAACTCATGTTGACTCTTATCCATCACCTTGCATTACAGCACACAAATTAGTAGGACTGAAACATCTCTTAACATGAAAGTACAAATGACTAGGTTAAGGGTTTGGAAAAAATCCTCTATAATCAATCAAAAAGCTTTGAATGTGATCTCTGGATCTGGCTTCATAGAAGAAGCAAAAATTGTTTCTTTGACTTCCAAGGCTTTCTAGGCTCTCTGTACTTTTCTTTTGGATCTAGGATAAGCAGACTCTGAGCCTTACTTATGCTTTACCCTTGCACCCCAATGCAGTAGTCCTTTTCTCTATTACTGTATTTAGTCTAATAGGTCAGTCTTCAGAGGAAATGTTTGGATTATCTGAACGGTTCTACGAGGAGACAAGGATATTGCAGCTTACTAAACAGATATATTATTCTCAGGCATATAATGGCAAATTCTGCTCTCAATAACACTAGCGTAAATTTAGTGTAAATTTGCTTCTGTAAATTTGCCTAGGGTAAATTTAGCTTAGAGTAAAATCAAACTAATGCTAGTCTCTAAAAGGAATTACTCTAAATTCATATCAGAGTTTATGAGAGTATATTTTAGCTCCACACCTTAATTCACTGAGCATTAGTGTCTTAGGCTAGGGACACACATTACACATAAATCGGTTTAAGTGATCAGAAATTGGTTTAAACCTGTGACAGAACAGACATTAAGTGCACATAAACCAGCTAGAAAATGGCTGAAACTGTTTTGAGATAAACCTGGTTGAGTGTAGTATCAGACTTAACTGATTTGGGTCAAACCAGTTTATGCAATGTTTGTCTCAGATCCCTTAAAAAGAAATATTTATAATATAGGTACACTGTATTACAGGTACATTGAAAGGCAGAAAGTGCTGTAAATGATACAGCATATTCAGACATTTAGATTGTAATCATTTTAACTGGTGTTATCTCCTAATTCTATTTTTTGTAGGGAAAAAATATAGCATTTCTAGTAGGTGTCATTTATTGATATACACTGTACTGAAAAACTTGTCATCTTAAAAACATCAAATAAAATGGAGAGCATAATAAAACAGAAGCAATGTATAAAATTGATATCTATAGAAACTTGTAGAAAAATAAATTGGCTAATTTTTCAATCTATATATAAGCACTGTACTGAAAGTTATTCTTAATTTGTACTTACATGCTTCCCACAAATTGAGAAAAATCTGAAGACAATTACACAGGCCCCCATCATGTATGTGTATGCATTCTAGAATATAAACACAAGTCACTTTCTATTTCTATACAGTGTCCCTTAATGATTTCTCAAAAGCTTTTCATTTGGGATCAATCTTTGAATTATACAAAGCAATCAATATATTAAAAATAAAGAATGGGAACTAGTAGCACCAATATTTCAATAACATAAGCTGAACAATAAAAAAGCAACAAAAGAGGCTAGACCACTTCAGCAACACTAACCCAACCTCTCAACACCAGAAAAACCTCAGAGCTCTATTAACTAGGCTGTAATTATGTCCAACAGCCCAGTTCTATTTGTCTAGGCAGCTGTGGGTTTACAGAAACTCCACAGGCCTTTCAAGCTATTCAGCAGCAGGGGGCAAATTGAGGATGCTGGGGACAAAGAGACAACACACAAGGCAGAGTTTCCTTTACAGCAGTGCTTGAGGCAGACAGCAGGTGAGCCCTGCCCCCCACCCCAATGACTGGGTGGTGACTGCCACCACTGGGGATTGCTGATAAGAGTCAATCTGACCTTTCCTCTCTAGTGAAAGGGACTGCTCACACCCTTTATAATGAGGATGTGCAGCAACCTTTTCTTTTAAATTTGTGAAAAGGGCTTGGGGGCAATGCTGGTCTTTTCTCTGGACAGGCTAATCCTTAAATTTCCTGGATTAAATATAGTTTTGTAACCAAAAAAACCAATGGGCCAGATTCATTCCTGCACTTTTGCTGCTCTGTGCTGTTCAACAATGTAGAACCACTGTCTTACTCACTCTCTCTGTCTCACCTGAATTCCCTCTAAGTGTCTCCTGTTGCCTCACTCCCCATAAACCTGCTCCTGGAAATGTCTCCAAATCCCAGTGAGTCTGTTTCCTTTCCTCTCCTCATTCACATCTCACTTTGCACAAGGCCTGCCAACCCTTTTATCAGTTAAATCTTTTCCATCTTGGATTATAAAAGAGAGGGAAGAAGACTCTAATTTCTTACTCTTCTAACCTGCCCCCTTTTTTGGCACCTAGGGCATCTTCTCTTACCTAGGTCTCAGTTATATTGTATAAGAGTCTTGAGATTTGGTAACTATATTTTGGTACAGTGTAGCTGTGGGTAGACTGTTGGTGCCTAACAAATGATCACTGGAATTGCATTTTGTTATTAATCTTACCAGTAAGGCAAAGTGAAGTATCACCCATATAACACCAAGGGATGTTACCAGGAGATCATACCGATTTCTTCTGCTTTGCCAAAAGCCAGAAGGGGACATGGCAATAATCTTCATCGTTACCTAGGAAACAATAAAAGCAATATTTCAATTATAAGTTCATAGCAAAATTTTATACTGCACTAGATAAAGTTCTATTCCCTGAAATATTTTGGTTGTGTTCCAGTTGTGAGTTGGTTTTAAAAAAGTAAGGGTTTTACTAGTGCTAATACAACTAAACACTGATTAAAGCACAAGTTATAATTAAAATGCAGTCTTAATCCTACTCATAATCAGGAATCGGGGTTTTTTGTTTGGTGTGGAAAAACACATATTTTCTCCTTTAAAGGGAAGCAGGATGGAGCCATGGGCAGCTTATTGGGGCCACTCCCCACCACTGTATGCTCTCCTGTGGACAGGTCAGACACCATCGGCTATGCATCAGATGGACATGGTGGGAACGCGTCTCCTCAGATTTCTGTGGCCAGGGTAAGGCATAGGGGTGCAGCCTGCCCAGACAAGCACTGGGCAGGAGCTGCCTCTGTGGCCCAGCAGGCAGGACCCAGGCCAGGAGAGTGGAGTGGGACAGGGAGGCTCATTGCTGCAGCCACTGCTGTAAGACCCATGCCAGCTACGCTGCCATGGCTGCCAAGGTGAGGCACCCTCTGGCTGCTGCTGCAGCGGGGGTGGCTTCTGTCCCCTCCCCACTGTGGAGTTAGTGAGGAGATGCCTCACCATGATGCCATGGATGCTGCATACACTCCTCTAAACCACATACATCCTCCCTGCCCTACACCCCACGTCACACCCACCTCCTTGCCCCACACACTAGGAGGCTGGGGTAGGGGGGTCAGCGGGTCATGACTGAGGGGCACCAGAAGGGCTGGTGAGGGTGGGGGGGGCTACAGGTTGGGAGTGAGGGGCAGTGGCAGGGCTGGAGGACCTGTGGGTTGGGAGTGAGGGGGACTGGCATATCAGGGCTGCTCAGTGTCACAAAGCAGTGTGGGGTGGGGAGGATAGCTGCAGCTGGACCTGTGTCCTAGTGCATGAAAGGGGCAGGGGAGCTCTGATTTTCCATGATAACAAAAATAAAAATCAAACACCAAAATATATAGTATTTAGCATTGATTTTATTATAATGATTGGGGCACTGGTAGACTTCTAAGCTGCTTTAAAATTGTAAATAGATCAATAAACAATCATGTTCAGTTGATACCTTTATATATATAGTGACGTTTAATTTTAATCATGGAAAAATGTGGATTTGGGGTTTTTATCAGAGAATTTTGGATTTTTTAACAGCGAAAACCAGGATCTCTGTCATAATGCATACACACGTACTATAATTATGTACAGGGATATATATATTCATTCATGTAAATTTTATGTAAAAGCATTTACAATGAAAGTTATAACTATGTTATATTACTTATATGTCTCATGTACTGCAAATGAATTCTACACCAGCTGCCTTCTTGCTACGTCACACTATGGATGTTTGCAGACATTAAAAAACAAACAAACCATGCTTTACTGGAAGAATCAGTGAGTTACTTCAACCTGGCTTTGCAGTGCCTGTATAGATTGGGTGCTTCAGCAGGGCTTTTTGGCGCTATCTAAAGCTGAGTCAAACAGCTATTGGAAGCGCCAAAAAAACTCCACTAAAACGCCCAGTCTATACAGATGTCAGGCAAGCCAAGAGGCAATAAACACATTGCCTCTCCTGGGCATGCCCTGGCCAAAGTCTGGAAGCACACTGAATTTAATATGCAGTTTTTTTTTCTCTTAACATTTACAAGCATCCAGTATGAGCTCCATCCAGGCTCAAAGCACTGGGTAGTATGGGCCAAAAAGTGTGGTGAATTCCACAGTTTTTTCTGGTTAACAGAGGGATCAAAATGGTTGACATTTCTAACACAGCTGCAAGAAAGAAATGTAAGAATTGGCTCTGTTTAGAAAGAACAATAGTATTTAGTGGTTGTACTGGTGATTCAAGTTGAAGATAGATGACCTTTGTGTACATATAGTTAACCATTAACTTTATGTACCAATAGCTTAAGAGTTACAATATAAAAGCAAAAATAATTAGACCTTAATTGGATGGGTTTTTTTTCTCACTATTGTTATTTAACAGCATTTTCTTAATTCCCAAAGGTAAACTGTCTTTAAAGAAACATTTGTTTGGGCAAAAATTTGACTAATGCTGTGCAGGTTTTCTGATACTTTTTCATTCAAGCCTGACTATAAAATGCTGGGTAGTATTCTCAATTTTTATAATTTGCACAGTTTTCCAATTGTAGGGGAACAAAGGTAGGAGAAGGGTTTATGTATCACTCCACAAATAAATATTTCCTTCTGTTAGCAGCATGCTGTCACTTTACTAGATTTTCTTTTCCTTCCATCTTTTTTAACATCTACTCTAAGAAGTGCAATTCTTGCTTCCCACAGATGTTTTCAAATATTATATTATATAATATAAATGTGGTCCCACCTGACCTTGTTACTACTGAAGTTTTCTCTCCTTGTCATTTGTAGTTGTCTCTAGTGTTAACACCTAATACATATAATACTTGAGGCCTTTATGGAAGTTTCTTCCCACTACATATATGGACATTTCTGCTGATGCTAGCAATTGAAAAGGAGATCCTTTCACACAGCTGTTTGAGATCTCCTCAGTGCTTCTTTGACATCATCCAAGAATGGCAGTAAGCCACTGCCGGGCTCTACCAAGCTGTGCAGTTAGATGTGACCTTCCTTAGATCCTGTGCTGTCAGAGCCAGGCTCTTCTTGGCTGGGTGGTGCTTGGTACGTGGTGGGGAGGGTGAGGGCTCCAGGCATGGGAGTTGATTATCCTCACAGGTGACATAGAAGCTGCAATGCTCACTGCTGGGGTCAGTGTTGCAGGGGCAGGGGGGAAGAGAGGAACCACAGCTGGCTCCAGTCCTGTCTAGGACAGACCAGGATTGTACTAAGCATAACTATGTGACTGTTCAAAACATGTTCTAACTTTTAATACGGCATAGCAATGCTTAGTATGATCTAAATAAAATATGTGCTAGATGTCCAGGGATGACAAGGCCCTTAATTTCAGTTTGCAGTTCTTTGCCAAGATG
This sequence comes from Caiman crocodilus, assembly GCA_030014935.1. Taxonomy (NCBI): domain Eukaryota; kingdom Metazoa; phylum Chordata; order Crocodylia; family Alligatoridae; genus Caiman; species Caiman crocodilus. The sequence goes on along the minus strand of JAGPOW010003316.1, from coordinate 103,045,109 downwards.
CTACCAGTATTCATTTGCAACTACTGTTTTAATTTATATTCCTACCTTTCCTATTAAGATGTAATCCGCTTAGAAACTCTACAGAATTTTTTATCTTTCCTGCACAGAACTCCTTTGATGTCAATAATGAGACATTATCTTTGGTCTCTTATTGTTGGTCATGACCCTGATCCCAAGGAAGAAAGAGCCTTCATTTCCTTCCTATTTCATTGTCAGAAGATCCGTCAGTTTGTCCAAACATGGAATTGAATGAAATTTCTATTATGAACACTTTGAACCATTTGAATTTTGTCTTGGACTTGACTTCTACTCCTCGCCCACTAAGAAATCAATCCCTGGCTGAGAACAGTGTCCATGTAGAGTAATTGTCATAAAATAGTCAACATTTATCAAGCAACAGTTCCCTCTCTGAACTTTCTGTGATGCTACAGCAATGTCTCTTAGTCAAGGTGCGGTGGCACCCTAGGGTACTTTGGGAGCCTTTCAAGGATGCCACATGGTACCACGCTATGTTAGTGTTGTTAGGTGTGCAAGTATGATTCACAAGATAACTCCAGAGATTTCAGCTAGGAATCCATAGTGTTAGACACATTCTGACCTGGTGCAGTCTTTCTTGAGCTCTTAGCATCAGAAGAATTTCATATTTTTCCATAGTCAAAAATGAGTGAAAACTAAGAGCTGGCATTTTCCAAGGAGTACCTTGAGTCTAGAAATTTTGAGAACCATTGTTTAAAAGTATTTTGCCATACTTAGATCAAGAAATAAATAGAGCCAGGAAGAACCTGAACCGGAACCTGTCACTGAGCCAGGAAGACAAGGGTGTGTGTTGGGGGGGAGGGCCCTGTACGCTCCCCAGAGGACCCAGAAATGGACCGGAAGTGCTTCTGATCCACTTCAGTAACTACTGAAATTATAATATTGACCACTGTAGAAGTAATTTGCTTCTACAGTGCCACCTGGTACCTTGAAGTATGTAGAAAAAACATTTAAAGCTGTGTCTATGTCCAAATCATCGAATCTTTCCAAATCTCTCCGAATCAATTTGGAGAGATTAAAGGATCTCCTGACCTGATTTGGAGATTCAGCCTCTCAATCAGGCTGAATCTCACATAAATCACCAGATCGAATCAGCGGCCGAAGCTTCACACAGCCCTCATAAGCATAGCTACACAGTGCAAACAGAATCCAAACTGTGTCTTTAAGTTTCGCAATTGCTTGGCTTTATAAATGCCAATTGAATATATACCAGGGAAACAGGATTTAGAAACCCAAATGAAATACAAAATGTAGTCTTAATCTGAATAAAACATATTTTATCACGGTACCTCCAGGACAAAAATGAAGGTGAAGACAACAGACATTGTTGCTAAAGGAACGGTCACTGGATCTTCAGCATCCCACTGAAATGGGAAAAAAAGAAATCATCTTGCAACCACTTTAATTTTATTTCAGTATTTATTGTTGCCCTACATTCTATTTTTAACGTAACTAATATATTCAGGCAGGAATGGCATTTGGAAGCAATCTTTCTCTCAAACGGAACTATAGTTTAATGAGAAATTAAAAACGGTAGAGCAGATCATCAGTGGGTGTAAGCTGGCACAGCTCCATTGACACATACATTGATTTGTGCCATCTGAGGCTTTGTCTGCTGTATTTAGCAATAATACATTCCCCTCAGTTCAATACAAGCTATGGCCTACTTTATAATTCATTGTTTTAAAAAAATGCAGCACACATATTTTACCAGTATTGCAAGATGCCCCAAGAAACAAGAATACCTTAACTGATAGCAACACAGACTGGGCCAGAACAAGTACAGCAATGGTCCTCTTGAAAAATGGATGCTGTGTTATATCATACATTTTAGCTCTGAAGCCATCATTATCTGAAAGAGTTAAATAAGAGGAGTTAAATACACAGAGCACTATTTTCTCTCTCTAGTTTCTTGACACATTTTTTCTTACCCTTTAATGGCAATCTAATTCTTGCCCAGTCCTGAAATACATTTCTAATTTTCTGCTACAATTTCACTGATCAAATAGTGCTCTGAACATGTAATTTCAAATACTGAACAGCATTGTTGCATGAAGGCTTTGGCACTGGCAGGGCAAGTGCATCATTCAGTCGCTGTCAGGCTAATACATTCCCTTCATATCATTAACAGGCAAGTGCAAATAATTTCATTTAAAAATTCATTTTTTCATTAAGGCTTATCCTAAAACCATCGAAGCACAACCTTTTTTGGGGGGTTGATTTTAATAGCCTTGTGCAGAGATCTGTAGTTGGAGCCTGTTCCCCCATTAACTTATGCACAACCTCCTAGTGGCCTCACAATTACAATTTTAATTTAAATATTAAGACTCCTGGGGAATTATGAACATGAGGGCTCAACATGAATAAAATCAGAATATCTTTGATACCCGGACGAGGTGGGAGATGAAGTGGTTGTGCTATCTTCAGTCTGCTTTTCAGATCTTCCCAGCGTCTCTGATCTACAGTCAGCAAAGCTGTACCCTTAATAAACAAAGGAAAGCATAAACAATCTTCTGTCATATAAATTCTAGAACATTTAAATGCTGTAAACATGAAGACAGTCTCTTTGGTGTTTCAAATAAAGTTACATACACAACTTTCTTTGAATAACACAGTGTTTGGGTAAAGGGGTTGAAGTATCAACCCTACGCTCAAGAGGATTTCCAAATGCATTAGCTGTGAGTTTCTGGGACTCAACTCAGCAGGTGCCGTTGTTGCTCTTTGTAGCAGAGGCCCAGCAGGGGTAGGGAAACCCTGCAGGAGGTTTTCCATTTGACTGAATACCATTTGCTAGGGAACACTGTTTTAAACAGTAGTTGATTTTGTCTGGATTTTGCTATAGAAAATCTTGCACCTTGTCAGCACTGCTATCATTTGTCAGGAAACAAGCTCTCTAGAAAATTGCTGTACTACACCACCCTTCCTATGCTCATAGTATAATTGAAATAAGATAACAGTATGCTATGAGTCTGTCTTCCCTAAAGGAAGCCCAAGAAAAGGTGAAGATATGACTTTAGGGGTGGTAGCTATGGGGAGTGCACATAAATGTGTTTTGATAGCATAGAATGATTCTATTTAAAATGACCTTAAACCATAATAAGATCCTTATCACTCCAGAGAGCTGTAAAATCTCATGGCAAGAGACTGGAGCTGACATAAACAGCAAAGACCTTTTAAAGATAAATGTCACAGGTAGCTCTCTGATACTGTGTACATGAGCACTTAACCACCCTAAACTGTGTGAGGAGTGGGGTGATCTTTGGTGTTTGCCTCGGTTTCTCCAAGCTCTGGAATTATGATTCACATAAATGGCTGACTGGGCCACTGATAAGGTCAGGAGAGCTCCCTCTGTAGTGGACATAATCTCTTTATGGAATTACTTCCTTGGGAAGATATACCCTTAAATTGAAAGAGACTAATAGATATAATACTTATTAACTCTAGTCAAGCCAAAAAACAGACAGTATAGGAAGTATGAAATTAAAAGAGATTCCATAATCACAAATTTATAAAAACAAATGATCTGTCTATATTATTCTTAGAAAGCTTTTATGGCAGAGAAGATAGATGGATAAAATAAAAATGAAATTTAGCAAAAAATGTACAAATACTTACACCACAAACAGATTTGTGTCTCGGGAACACAGAGCACTGCATGGCTCCCTTTCTTCATTGCTTATGGACCAAATTCAGACCCTGTCTGAATTCATATGTTAGTGCTTCCATGACCCAGAGACACAACAAGCAGTTTCTGTACCCAGGACAGCAGTGGCTGGGACAGCAGCCAGACTGACAACAGCACTGGTCAAATTCTTGTACTCCCTCAAAACTGGCACCTGGGGCTGGTGCCTGAGTTACCCATCCTCAGTTGTGCTACTGCTCACAACAGATAGAAATTTGCTTCTGTATCTCTTAACCAAATGCTACATTTTCTGCAGGACTGACACTAAATTTGTCATATTCAAAATATCACAGTATATTTATTCAAAATTCCTCACTTACACTCCCCATGTCACTGGATGCTTATTAAGTATTTTGATTTGGATAAGTTACTCTTGTGCATCATTGGAATTGTTGCCTCCCTGTTCCCATTCTCTTCTAACCATGGGCGACTGATGTCTCCTGAGTCTGGTGGGGCTCCAGCGAAGCATGACTGGGGGGTCCCCAGTCGCTGAGTGCACCAGGGGCATGTGTGGCACAGTGGCAGTGGAACTGCTGGCACTTCCACCACCGGTGAAGCCGATCTTAGGGGGGACACAAGCACTCTCTGTGCCCCCATACCAGCTGGAGTGCTTGCTCTCAAGGGGGGCACCAGTACTCTCGGGGGAGGCATGCCCCCCCATACTCTCCCTATGCATCGCCTATGCTTCTAACAGATGAGTTTCCTGGCCTGAGTATCTCTCCTATAGCTTACCAGAGTGACACCCACAAGCCTCCACTTCCTTTCTCATATTAGAAGCAAGATGAAAAAGGGAGACTTATATTTCATATTGACCAGAGACCCTACTTCATAGAGGAGAACAGGGCCATAAGTAACCTGAGCTATTGCTCCCACAAGACACCCCTGCAACATTTTTAAATCAAAATATTTCAATTGTTACTCAGATTATTTTGATTTCCATTAAAAATATTGTATTTTAAAAAAATTGCTAAAAAAAGACAAATCAATTCTTTTTTATGGACAAGCCTACCATCTTTCAACCAATTCTAAAACCAAATTTCTGTGAAAGACCAACAGCATGGCTATTTACTTTTCAGAGTACGCCATTTAATCCCACAGTGTAGAAAGTTTTATTCCTTGCCTCCTGAATTAGATTTTTGATCATCACCACCCACTATTTTACACTTGATCAACTCCTGGACATTTCAATTATTTCAGACTAGTTGAATGTCAGTTCTCGTCTGTCATATAAAGACAGTTTTTTTTCTTCAGGGTAATGCACTAAAGATTCTACTCTTTCAATGGGAGTGAATCCTTAACAGGTTCTTTAACAAAGTAAATAAATAAAAGATAGACATTGAAACAAAAAAAAATGAGGGAAAACTGTAATATTTCAATACATAAACTGAAATGATTATAAATAATTAAAAACATATGAACGGCATGATTTATGAGTGATTTGTGCCCTATGGATTTTTATTGGCATGTAAATTATATAGAAATACTGCATTCAATTTTTCCATGTAATTTGCAGGGAATTGTGATTAGTGTTATTAATGAATAGGTTTCTTCATTTGCAAGCAAATGTTTGTCTAGTATTCAGCTAAGGCACAAGGGGACTAGCACAGTCAGTTGTTGAAAATCTAGACGTTGTCCAGAAAAAGTACAAAGTGAGCAGAAAACATAAATGAATAATGATAAATGGACAAATCAGAGGACTCTGAAAATAATGGGAATATATAACTCATGGTAGTAAACCACAGGCTTCCACAGTGATTTCATCAGCTCGACCAGGGACAGTTTTTGCCAAGATAAATGGCTGTCTGAACTTTCTCATGTGCTCACTTTCCTTTTACACCTTAAAAACATGCCTTTCTGTTTCAAATGATTTCAGATTAACCCTCACCAATTCTCATATTCCACTGGAATTTGAGTTCTCTTGTGCCTTTAATACTGGATGTCTCAGCAAGAGAAAATAAAGTGTGAACTGTGAATGCTGTTCAGATATCTGTAGGGGGAAATATTTTTCATAGTTCACATTTAAATTTCTAACACTAAAACAAATATTCATATCAGATTCACATGAGTCTATTGGAGAGATTGTCAGTTAAGTAATACATAGACTGGACCAAAGATAGGATTTTATTTTGTGTTAATGTACCCCTGTTCTACAGCCTATCATCTCAAACCTGAGAGATAAGAATGTGACGTCAGAAACGAAAGCTATTGTGCATATGAAAAATAAAGAATGGATATATGATAGCTTCCACATATGTTCACCACTTGTGAGCTGAATTTGGGAGATCCAAAATAAATCTTACAGAGTTAGTGGGAACTGGGAGATTGAAACATCTTGTAGGACAATAGGGCTAACCTTTTTGACGGACATGCTATGAAGTAGGCCCTACACTCTCCCTAGGTGTTACTCCAATCCCCTTCCCCTCCCTGATTTATTGCTCTGCTTTCTCCCCCTTCCCTGTGCTCCCCACTTGATCTGTTGTTCTGCTTTTTGCTCCCTGCCCTATCTGCCTCTGTTTTCCCTGCTCCCTCCCCATGCCACATGCAGGGCATGTCTAAATGTTCATTAATGCACCATTTCTACTATGCATTAAATTAGTACGTTTAGTATGAGGTACTACAGAAGGCACATTAGCTCATGCTAACGTGTAGTAGCAAAAGAAAACTTTTTTGTGACACAATGTGTAGTGGACTAATTCTACGGCACATTAGTGCATTAGCACAGCTTTGGCTGTGACAGGCTAATGCACAGTAGAATAAGCTACTGCATCTTGTGTAGACATGTCCACAGTGCCAAAAGTTGGTCGACCTTATTGTAGGAGATAAACTACACTTAACAAGATTGGGTCTGTTGTCTGCGTAAAAATGCAAATAAAGATGTCAAGTGCAACAAGTACATTTTTACACTCATATAGTTCATACAAAATTACAAGAAAAATGCAAAAATGCATACCTGTTCACATCAGAATACTAGGATAAAAAAAAATCTTACCTATCGTTCAGTCAAATGTATATTTACTCAAGCATTGTTAAACACCATTTAGAAGGGAACCACACAAAAATGTATTTTTGTCATGTTACACATTCATTCCACATGCTTACAGATAAAATTTTTAGGATAACCATAGAAAGTTTGAAGGGAAATTAAGAAGCCATTTTTGAAGTAGGGGTGTATATATAACATGTTAATAGAGGCTATAGTAACATTTAAATCAGTGATCAATGCATATCTGTAAAGATATATTAAGGAATACAAAAGAAATATTAGAAGGAAATTAACCTTTCAAATCATAATATTTTAATGGCCTGTGACTCCAATCAGATTGCTCAATATTCTTCAAACTTTGGTGAGAAGTGTAGCCATTATTATACATCTTTAGTCATCATTATACAGATGGCAATTTTAATACTTTAAATTTAGCCATCATTATACAGATGGCAATTTTAATACTTTAAATTTAGCCATCATTCTACACCTGGCAATTTTAAAGGCAATGCAGTATTACACAGCAGAATCAAAAGCGGGTAAAGAAAAAAGGGCTTTGAAAAGAACTTTGTTGTAGCCTTGACACTGGAGAAATTTCTGTCATTTCTGTCACTTATCTGTATTTGTTCAACTTTTTCAACTAAAAGAAAACTGAGGGAGTATCTGTTTATGATATCCCTCAGATAAATATTTTACTATGAATTATTGTGCTGATTAAGCTTGAATATGAGCCAATAGTGTTATTTTGTTGCAAATAAAAGCCAGCAGCACATTGGGTTGTATTAACAGGGTTGAGGCACTGGAGGGGCAGGTGGCGGTATTCCAGGTAGAGGTGAGCAGGTTGAGGGGGATCAGGGCAATTGAGGAGGAAATTGATAGGTACTTCCTTTCTCTGCAGAGCTAGACACCAGGCAGAGGAGCGGACCGCAGAAGCCCCAAAGCTGATACGGAAAGATGGATGAAAGCTACCTGCAGGGCCAGGCTTTTCACTGAAGAAATGGATCCACTGGTGCAGCTGGGTAACAGATATGAAGCCCTGGCTGCACTGGAGGAAAGTGCGGTGGAGGAGATGACATGGGAGGAGCCCCAATCCATCCCTGAGCAAGCTGAGGGCCAGACAAGCTACTAAAGGAAGAGGAGACATTGCATTGTAGTGAGCGACTCTTTACTGAGCGGAACAGAGGGAAATGTCTGCCGCCCAGATCCCATAGCGCATAAGGTGTGTTGCCTGCCAGGGGCCAAGATCTGGGATGACAAGCATTCCTGACCTGATCTGGCACTTGGACTACTATCCCACGGTCCTCATCCATGTGGGAACCAATGATGCATCCAGGAGTAATCCTGATCAAATCACGGGCGACTACAGGGCTCTGGGGGCCAGGTTTAGGGCGATGGGGGTGCAGGTGGTCTTCTTGTTCATCCTCCCAGTCAGAGGTTGCAGTAGGCATCACAGTGCCTGCATCAGGGAGGTCAACCTGCAGCTCAGCAGTTGGTGCTAACACGCAGGTTTTGGCTTCCTGGACCATGACCCACACTTCCTGGCAAGGGACTTCCTGGGACACGATGGACTTCACCTCTCAGCAAAAGATAAAAGTCTTTTCTCCAACAGGTTGTCTGATCTCCTATGCTGGGCTTTAAACTAGCTCAGATTGGGGATGGGGAGGCCATCAGGAAGGAGGAACATCAGGAACCTGCAATCTATGGGATGTCCAGCAGTATAGCACAGGTTAGCAATAAGCAGGTAAGCAATAAGGGGCATCAGACCCGGGGAGCAACAAAGGCGCCAGTCACAGGGCTCAAGTGCCTATACACTAATACTAGGAGCATGGGGAACAAGCAGAATGAACTATTGCTCCTGCTTGCAGAAAACAAACACTTACGACTTAGTGGGGTTATAGCACTTGAGCCCTGTGACTGGCACCTTTGTTGCTCCCCAGGTGGTACACATTGAGAGCTATAAGCTGTACAGAAAGGATAGAGTAGGGAGGAGAGGGGGAGGGGTTGTGCTCTATGTCAAGGAGGGTTATACAACGACCCCTATCAAAATGAAATTGGAGGAGGAGAAAGTAGAAGGATTGTGAGTGAGCATAAATGGAGGTCAAGGGGAAAGGGATTTGGTGGTATGGGTCTGCTACAGATCCCGACACCAGGGAGAAGAACTAGATTTGTATCTCCTGAGACAGCTCTCAGAGACCATAAAGACTAGGGAAGTGGTAGTCATGGGGGACCTAAATTACCCTGACATCTGCTGGGAGACGCAGACAGCAAATTCCCACTGTTCATGCAGGTTCCTATCCTGTGTGCAGGACCTCCACCTGATGCAGGAGGTAAATGGCCTCACTAGGGGGAAGGCCTTACTGGATCTGGTATTGGCAACAGGGGATAACATGGTAGGGGACCTACAGATCAGTGGTCACTTGGGGGACAGTGACCAACAAATAATAGAATTCATCATAAGGCATAGAGCGGGAAAGGCATATAGTGCTAGACTTTAGGAAGGCTGACTTCAGCGAGTTTAGGTGTTTAGTCACTGATGCACTATAGGGTAAGAGATTTGGCGAGATGGGAGCCCAGGAAGGGTGACTGTGCCTAAAGGAAGTGATCCTTTGGGCACAGAGGAAGACGATCCTGATGTGGGGGAGAAAGGGGAAAGGGGCCAAGAGGCATCCTTGGCTGACCAGAGAAGTCCAGAGCAGCCTAAGGGCAAAAAAGGGGGGCATATAAGCAGTGAAAACAGGGAGAGATTACTAAAGAGGAGTATGCCTCCTCAGCTTGCAGTTGTAGGGAGGTAGTTAGAAAGGCCAAAGCTACCATGGAGCTGAGGATGGCATCCCAAGTTAAGGATAACAAAAAATTGTTTTTCAGATATATAGGGAGTAAAAGGAAGGC
>JAGPOW010003316.1:103016264-103026598 GCA_030014935.1 Caiman crocodilus | reverse complement strand
TCGTCCCCCTGCTCACACGTCTCAGGTGAGTTTCCTGCACCTCCTTTCAACCCCAGGGGTCCCTCTCGTGCCCCTAGTGACGGCCCGACGCCGTCACAGCAAGCAATAATTTCAACCTACTTGGGCTAACTGAAACCTGGTCGGCCCCTACTCGCAATTGGGCAGTAAGCATTGAGGGCCATAAATTGTACAGATGTATTGGATTGGCTTTGAAACTGGCTTCCCTTTCTCAACAGATATTGTAAAGCATAATCTTCTGACCCAGATTATCTGCACCTCTGATTACTGGTATTATTAGTTATTTAGACACTTGTGTTATCAATTCCTGCAAGTGTAAATAGGAAGGTCAGATGAAGCCTGGGCTGAACATTTGGCTCAAGGCGTGCACACTGTGTGTCCTTCTTGTTGTGACTCCCATATGTCTTCCCCCTCACCCAAAGGCACATACTGGAATTCAAAAGCAGAAAGCAGTTCTTACCCTTGCGATGATGTGTGGATCATTACATTTCGCCAGTTTCCCAGCAAAAAGTTGAACTCCAAAGCTTGCAAAAACAAGCATTAATGTCAGCAAAAGTATGGACACCTGGAAAAGTGATATAAAGTTAGTCACATTTTTTTAGACAGGCTTGACATGAAGGGCTAAAGTTTCAGGTACTAGGTCAGGGTGAGCTTTTGTTGGCATAGAATCAACTGAAGTATGGACACACAAACAGTTTAGTAGAGAGTGGAAGGAGGTGGCTTACTGAACTTCAGCTGCTCTGTGGCAACTGTCTCTGAGAATACATTTACCCTGTCATCAATGGAAGTTAATCTATTGTACCTTACCCCTCAATGAAGTAGCAGGAACTTTTATATTTCATTTCCACTACTCAAGACTAGGGATTCTGGTTTTCTCTGATAAAAAAAAAAATCCAAAATTTGGATTAAAAAAAGTAACCCCAAATCCACATTTTTCCATGATCATTTAATTTTAATCACAGAAAAATGTGGATTTTGGGTTATTTTTTAAAAATTGAAAGTTGGAGATTTTTTTTTATCAGAGAAAACCAGGATCCCTGCTCATGATACTTCTAACTGACCTGCATTGGAGCATTCAAAAATCGAATATTTTGAAAATGGCATTTTACAGTGACTACCTGCTTGCCTGCCTCTGACCTAAGCTGAGTAATTTTGGCCAGCAGCTTGAAATAATTGTCGACCACTGCCTTACGCTATTATTACCTCTGTAATTCCTTGAAGCCCTAATGATGGAGCAGGACGCCATTGGGCTAAATATACAAACACTCTGGCTAAACTTTAAGCACACAATGCTCATTAACTTTAATAGGACATATCATGTACTTCGATATGTGCTTAAGTGATTTGCTGAATCGAGTGTTATTCATTAAGCTATTCTGCCTTCACTAGTTCTCTGATCCTGTAACTCAAAAACAAAATAACAGTCATATAAAAATAGCATTTAATTTTTTTTTTACAGAATGTAACAGAGAAAGGAAAGTTAACAGAGGGTCTTATGGAATCACTAAATCATTAAAAATAAGGCTAGAACGGACCTTAGGAAGACATCTACTCTAAGGCCCTGCTCAAAGAAGGATCATCCCTGTCTAAATCATTCCAGATGAAAGTTTGTCTAACTTGCTCTTCCAAATTTCCAAGAATGAAGATTTCACAACATGTTAAAGTAGTCTGTTCCACTGCTTAACCACTATAGTTAGAAACCTCTTCCTAATATCCAACCTAAACCCCCGTTGTTACAATTTCAATCTATTTCTATTTGTCCCATCCTCTGTGGCTACAAAGGACAGTTGAGCACCATTCCTTTATAACAGTCTTCAAATCCAAAGAGTTGTTATCAAAATGGTCCTTTTTTTTCTCCAGGCTAAATGTTACCAATTATTCCAACCTTTCCTAACATGTTATGCTTTCTAGACCTTTACTCATTTTCTCTTACTCCCCTCTGGACTCTTTCCAATTTGTCCTCATCTTGTTTGAAGTCAGGTGGCCAGAAATGACATGGTATTGTAATGAGGCCTTACCAGTGCTGAAAAAAGTAGAAATGTCACTTCCTGAAACATACATACCATGTTCCTGTTAATACATGCTTTTTTGAAATAATATTACACTTTTCACTCATATTTAGCTTGTGATCTGCTATATCCCTAAATTCTTGAATCCTAATTTCGTCCTCTACCAGTTTACTTTACCATTTAGGTTGGTGTCATCTACAAACTACTTAAGCATACACTCATTCTTCAAGTCATTAATGAAGATATTGAGCAGTAATCAAAGGACCTATCGGAGACCTGACTTGATACTGGGCTTTACTGCAACTGCTAACACGCACACCAAGGATGGTTGACAATTTCCTGTTGATATCATCATGTCAGCCCTCAGGAAAGGAGTCAACCCTTACTACTACAGATGCCTCCTCCCAGTTAGACACAAATCATTGTTGCTGCTCTCTGAGCATGTTTTTGCAAGCAGTTATGCACCCATGTTATAATAATTTCACCTAGACCTTAGCTTACTTGTTTCCTTATGTATTTCTTTAGCTTACTTACAAAATCTTGTGGGAGTCAATGTCAAAAGCTTAGCTAAAAACAAATTATATCACATTCAGTGCTCTTGCCCATCACCTTGTCATACGGGGAAATCAGGCTGGTTAAGTAGGAATTGCTCTTGCCAAATCCATTTAAGCTCTTCCTTATCACTTTCATCTCTACGTGCTTAGAAATAGATTTTCTGATTATATGCTCCAGTGTATTTCCAGATATCCAAGTTAAATTGAATGGTTTATAATTGCACTTCTGGACTCCTGGAGTTCTTTTTGCTTTTTGTGAAAATCGGCATTAGATTTGCCTTTTAAAAATTCCGATTAATCTGTGCCCCCTTATTAAGTGATTTAGGGTTAACATTTATATTATAACCGAACATGGTATAAATGAATACATGGGATAACATATAGAAAATAATACTGTGAAACAGCATGACTTTATCTAGAAAGCTCTTATTCATTTTGTCCATAATCCTATCATGCTCCCAGGTTTTATAATGTGGTACCAGAAAAAAAATGGGGAAGGGTGAAAGTGTTGGTCTTCCTAGAACAGCAATATGGCTTTTCTGAGATGAGGAAATATTGCTGGGATCCAATACCAGGAATATGAATCCTTTCACTTGCTGTACAGAAATTATGCCTTGCGAGTCAAGATTTACTTTTATTTCTACATACCTTCCAAGGGCCTGACACTCATCCTCTTCTCCCAACTAGAACCATGAATATTGAGAGATCTTATGACCCCTCAAATTCTTTTACCTGAAGATGGACTTCATACTATCAACAAAGTTATTTATTGAAGAATTATTAGTAATAAATTAAAATGTGCCATTTGTATTGTTAATTTCTATTTTAACTTGTTGCTGCAGTGGTAATTGTACAACTCATTTTTCCTATGAGGTTTAAACAGAAAGCAACTGAAAAAATGAGACATATTAAAATACAGACTACAGAAACTCAATGTTTATCCTGCTTCATGTTATGTAATTGTGGAAACAAAACAATTTGAACATACCAGAAAGATTTCCTTGAAGCCACTAAATAGCTCACGCACAACTTTCCTCATTTGTGGCACCAGTTTGAAAATTCGAAGGGGCCGCAGACATCGTAACACCATTAAGAGCTGAGCTCCAGATTTAGCAGGAACATTCTGAGGCATCCAGCAAAGGAAAATCAAGCTTACCTTGGAGAAGAAGGTGCAATGCAATGTATTATATGATAGTTTATAACACACCTGAACTTCCACCCAAAACTCTAAGCACTCCTTAAAAGAAACAGCAAGATTATCATGATGCCTTTGACAGCACTTGATTTGGAGAAGGGACATGGGCTATGAGTGCCCAGTTCTATAAGGATGGGTGGGTGAGTGGGGCATGAGCCGGACACTACCTAAGGAATGAGGGTGCCAGAATGGAGGGGGGAATGCCTCATCCTCCTGCCCCCCATTCTTCCCCGCACCTTCTGTGCAGAGGCTCTGGCAAACAGCACCAGCAAAAGAGCATGTCAATGACTGAAGAGCATTGTGAGGAATGTAGTTTTGTTGAGTGGCAGATGGAGGGGATACTGAAAATCCCTGTCTTCCCTTTTTTATTTAACTGCTGAAAACAGGAGGGTTTTTGCTGACTTGACTTGTGTATCTGTGGCAAAAAAATGAACAGAAATTTCCTCTTCCGCTGCTGGAACTTCCAGAGCTAGAGCCCTACAAAGAAGGTACAGGGGAATTGAGGATAGCCGGGACTTCTCCAGGCACAGTCCAAGTCAGTTAGATCCTTTGGACTCCCCTAGCCACCATGCCAGAGTCTCTCTCTTTCTCTCTCAATGACTTGATTATTCAACTATGTATGCAAAGTAAACAGGAGACTGGATTGCTTGATTCAGGCTAGAGACTTGAACATGGGTTACTACCATCCCATCTGAACACCCTGATCACCAGGCTCTCTCTCTGTCTGTGTCTGTCTCTCCCTCTCTCTCTGGTTGACCACCAATTTCATTCCAGAGATGATAAATTTTTATCTATGAAAGTTTTGTTGAAAAATTCCCACCCTCTCTATTTTCAAACATATTACATACATGAGTCATCTGTGTCCTGGACATTTATTATCATACCAGAGGATGATATTGTAAACCATCATTAAGCAATGTGTTTATCAGCTGGACTCTCAAACAACCTATACTAAATGATGATTTTTTAAAACCTCTATTAATAATTTCTTGGCCTTTTTTGAAGTATTGATAAATAAGGCTGGAGTATCAACTGTAGGCTAGTTAAGGAATTTGCTCAGCTGGATCTACTCAAAGAACGTAAGATCAGGCTGCTATCAATTTGATTAAAAGCACAATGCTTTTTGTTTTGTTTTTCACAAATAACAACAAACAATCACTGTAACCAAGCAAATAGTGTAGCAGATGCTTTGGAATGTCTCTCATTTCCTTTCATAATACTGGGTATGTTAAAAGTATAGACACAACACAGAATTTTTTTTACATATAACAGCAACAAAACAAGAAGATTCAGAATGATTTGGGGACATGAATATATTTCCTGACTATAGATATAAGTGGGCATTTATATTTTTTGGTAAAACTAGACACCTTCAGTACAAACTGTTCATGGCACATTATAGGCAGAACATCTGTGATGGATCAGCTTCTAAAAGATTTAATCAAACATATCAACTTTATTTTACTTGGCGATTGAGACTCCACAAATTTCATACAGGCTAGGAGCAGATGTTGCATTTGTCTTGGCACAAGATTTGCTTATGATTGTCCCAGAAAAGAAATTTTCTAGGATGGTACATACACCATCCTTCCTATCAGGGTTTAGCGAGTAGCTGAATGCACTGCTGTATTTCTGCCATTAATTCAGGCACAATTCATGATGTTCCAGGACAAACTGTTAACATTTCTTATCTTGTGAACCTTCCTAGAGTTTGTCTTGGGAGAATGAACATGGATGTCTGAATTATTACTCTCTATCCCAGGATAAAATGGTTTTTTTTCAGGGACAAATGCAATGTCTATTTGTAGCTGCAGTATGTAACATTTATTATTGCTGTGTTGTTACAGTGCTTTACAAAACAAAAAAATGAACAAATAAAAAACTGAGACAAGGAATAGCGTTCCTTCTCTTACATATAATGGAAATGCAGAAACTTTCACTAAAGGCAGAGACCAGGTAACTAAGAGCACCATTCTCAGGACGGAAGTAATAGGGGAATGTGATGTTTTGTTTTTTTGGTTCATGAATCCAAAGGATAGCCCAGGTCTGATTCAACTTTAACATCCATCAGGTGATAAGAATCCCAGGAAAGTCCTACACAGATGGAAAATTGGATGAAGGAAGGGACAAGGAATAAATGCCAGCTACAAAAAATGAAAGAAGCAGTGTTAAATATAAGGATCTACTGCTGAAAAGGAATGAGGTCTAATATATAAAATAAATAGATGAAGCCAGAAAAATCATTACACAATGCAAAACCTACCTTAGTATATGCATTTATCATAGTCTGGCATGCAAATGAATATGTAGATGTTTAGTACATATTTGCACTTGCAGTTAGTAAATTTGAATGTGAATTAGTAGTAACTGTGTGTACAGATACACTCATGGATTGAATTTAGGTTCTAGCCCTTATATATATATAAAAAAAACAGCCCCTGTTATTTAATGTACATGAACAGAGAAAATGTAATTAGGAATGTTACAGAAAACTTCTTTAAATATAAAAAGCCTTTAAATATAAAAACTTACAAGATATATAAATATGTCCATAACTCCTCCAAAGTCCCTTATGACAGCTGTTGGAGTGAAAAACAAGCCATCTGCCATAATTTTCAGATTAAGTTCGATGCTCATGAATATTACAAAGACATATTCAGCAATCTGAAAATCAAAGCAGAGTTGAATCATAATTTGGTAATAATCAGTAGAGAAAAATAAGATGGTTGTCCTTTATAAAATGTGAGTTGAAACAGTAATGATACCTGAAGTGTTGGAGCATGCATGACTCTCCTAAAGGGGGATTCAAACATCATAGAAATGCAGGAACATATAGTGACAATGATCATAACCCAGTCCAGGTAAGTAACCAACCCTAGCAAATCACTGTAAAAAAATATAAATACATGTGCATTATATATATCTAAACACACAGACAGAAAAACAATAATTAAAGAAACACCAGCAAAAATATCAACATTCTATTGAGGATACAATCTATCTAACATGTTTCCTATGAAAAATTATTTAACATTAGGAGGAATTTGAAAGGCACCACAGTATCAAAAATTCAAAGCAAAACAGAAGGAGTAGTATTCCCTCTTGTCCCCAAAACAAGTCCCAGAACAACAACAAAATAAGAACCCCATGAAACAAATGACTGCCCAAAAGACATACACACAATGAAATTTTAGGCTTCAAAATTTAAGAGAGATATATAACATTTAATTAAATAAACAAAGTTATTTAATAGCACTTACTAAAGTTGATGGTATTTGGTATTTTTCACAGCTCCAGTGACAGGATCTGTTTTAGAACTATAAAAGAAAAAAAATAGACTTCTAGACTTGAGCAATTTAAACTACATTTTAGTGGCAGGTATTATAATTATGCTGTGCACAGATCACCAGAAAGCAATTTACAGTCTTTTTTGGTGTCAGGAATATGTTTCATATTTTATAATGGTTTAAGGTTCAAATACTTTTTAAAAGACTGATTAAGTTTTACTTATCTAATTAAAGCATTAGACAATGTTAGGCCATATAACCAAGCAACACTGTTATCAGTACTTTAGATTGCAATGTCAGTTTTTAGAAGTTTTTAAGCATGGTCATGATGATAAGTTTACCATGCCCAGGTAATGAGACTCAAGCATATTATATATATTATATATTATGAGGGCAGACTGTCATACTTTGGGCAGATTGCCTTCTGACCCAGAAATAGGGTAGCTGCACTGTGCAGTGCATTGGGCAAGCTAATTAGCCTGAGGTAAGGCTACTTGGCCTGCCTGCTAATTAGCCTAATTGAATAGAAGCAGTTTCACTGCTTCTGGTTTGCAAGGTTGCTCACATGGAGCAGTACTGCACTTAGGTGGGCACTGGAGCCAGGCAAGATAAGTGTACATACAATCTAGACTCTCCTAGTCTACAACATAAACCCCCCCGCCATAATTTAAGTAAGTATATAAAGCTTTCTTAGCATCTTATTACAAGTTGCATGCTGAGCTGCTCAAATGTTGACCGGTGTTAGTGCTAGCTTGAGTTTGGAGCAGGCACACCTTGAGGCTAAAACTTTTGATTGTCCCATACCTGCACAGCCATGACTTGCCACTAGAGGGCTGGCAAGCAGGGGACTGACTATGAGCTACAGCTGTGAGTTGGTACTACAGGGCTGGTGAGCCAGGATGAGCTTCTATCCCTGCTTTAGAAATAAAGAGGAAGTAAATTAAAGAAAATCTCATGTTTTAATAAATTGGAATTTAGAATTGGGTTGTGGGGGATGCTGGTTGTGCTTCCTGGGGTGGCTTGGAGGTTGGAGGGGTGAGCTTCTGGGGGAGCTACTGCCCTTGCCCTAGGAAGGAAGCCCCAGCTCATGGGGACCTCATCTGGCCCCTGTTGTTCCTCACCATCCCTTCTAGACCCACTCCTGGACCCATCTGTGCCATTTGACCTGGCTAGCTAGCATGCAATTGGCAGGTGGTTTGCATGGGGTTGCACCACTGGTGGGATAAAGGTCACCCTCTGAGGATCAGAGAGGGCGCTGGCTTGGTGCTAGAACCATCCCTTGGACAACAGAGTTCAGGGGATAGAAAATTTGTCCACACAGGAGGTGGGAGAGGGGACACTGCATCCTGGGATGCTAGAGGACTGCAACTTGGGAGTGGCTACACATTAATGGACCATAAGCTGGGTAACACAGATCAGAGGTAAACTTGGCCTGGAGTGGTATAACTAAAATGTGCTTAAAATTAGTTTCAGGTGTTAGTATGTGGACAATTCAGGGGTTAAAAGCTCCAGGAGCTGCCTAAAATTAATGTGTAACAAGGCCCTTAGTTGACAGCTTAATTTTCTCAGCTCTGGTTTTCTGAGAGAAACAGACCATGTGCCACAGCATTTGATACTTAGAAGTTTTCCACTAGACATCCTTTCCTCTCACATCTGAATTACCTGGCCCATACCCTCAACTGGCATAAATTGGCATCACTCCACCCAATATCTTTTATTATTTATTCAGTTATTTTTCATTCAAATTCCTAAATATTCCCCCTCTAATTTATCCTATTGAAGTTGTTATACTTTCTGTAAATACTTAAATAGCCAATGGACAAGACAGAGAGAGAAAGAGCTAGGATGACTTTATAGTATTTTTATTAGAACACACATCTGGGATATGCAGTTCAAGTCCATGTTCCAGTGAGTATTCAACACATTTTAACTTATCTAAAAGGAACAGTTTCAACAGGAGAGACTAAGAAAATCCCACACCAGTATGCCTGAGAGCCAAGTGGTTAGATCACTTGTAGGGGAGGTGGGATATCTGGGTTCAAAACCTAGCTCCAAATCACATATAAGAGGTGTTTGAAACTCAGTCTTCAACATTCTCAAGTGGATGGTCTGCCTGTTGACATGGGAAGTTGCTATCACCACTAAGTTTTACATGAGAAAAAAGACTGAGCTAGTTTAGGCTTAGCATCCAGACAAAATTTCATAGTTGAAAATCCAAAGCAGAGGAAGGCATCTCTTTCCACTTGAGCGTTTGATGCCTGAACTTTTTGAGTGAGGGGCTCAGTCCCACAATCCCCTCCTATTTACTTATTTAGATGGCTTCTCACTTAGCATGCTGGTTTTCCTGGGTACCATTCTTAGGCACATAACTCTTGCATACATAGTGCATACTTATGCCACTCTGAACAACTCAGTCATGAAAGTGTCATCCTGCTTTCTGCCTGATTTCAGATTAACATGGCTAATAACCTCTTTCTATGCATAGTGTAGGAAGCTTAGGGGCCTAATGCTGTGTTAGGGATTCCATTAGATGTCAGAGCCAAGCATTACAAAGCTGAGCCTATGGTTGTGGACATCTATCACCTTGAATTATTTTAAAAGGAGACTTGCCACTTGGAAGGAAGCATCAGCTATTCAACTAGAAAAATTATATCTGTCTGCATCTGTAGGGCGTGTCCACATGAGTGTGCAAGTGCCTCTTGCCGTACCTCAAACCCCTTTGAGGCAGGGCAACAGGCATGTGCATGAACAAAAAAATGTTCCCCGCTCTGCAAGATTGCAGTGCTGGGAGAAAATTAGACCCCTGGATATCCAGGGGTCTAAAATAATTGAAGCATAAAAAAGCAGCAAAGGGCATGGTCTGGGACTATACCCTGAGGCAACTGGAGGCTGGGTCCTCCATGGAGAGGCTCTGGCTGCCAGAGCATCTCTGTGGTTGGCCCCTCACCCTGGTGCTGAAACATGTGGTGTGCCAGGCTACATGTTTCAGCACCAGGGATCCGGTGGTGGTGAGTAAGGGATTGAGGGAGTTGAAGGAGGGGACCATGGGGAGGAACCCCAATGACTCCGCCCACTCCCCCAGACCTCTGCTGTGGCTGGTACCTCCCCCTGCCACACCCCAAGGCCCCCAACCCCTGCCCTGGCTGGCTCCTTCCCCTGCCAGCCCCACCATAAAGCCCCCAACCCCTGCCGTGGCTGGCCCCTCCCCCCACCAGCCCCCCTGAGGCCCCTGACCCCTGCCCTGGCTGGCCCCATCCCCCACAGCCCCCCC
>JAGPOW010003316.1:102972998-103016164 GCA_030014935.1 Caiman crocodilus | reverse complement strand
CCCACTGCCAGACTGCTGCAGTGGGTAGAGGGTGCAGGGAACTCTCAGGGCTGCTTCAGCAGTCCAGCTGACACAAAGGGTAGTGTCCACAGGTACCAACTGGCTGGGCCCCAGAAGCTCCTGAGAGCTAGTAGCCCTGAACTGCTTGCCAGGGTGGCTTTTTATACTGCTGGGGCCAAGACAGGGCAGCTTTTTATGCTGCTGGAGACAGCACAGGTGCTGGCCCTGGGTCTCTGGCTCCCGCTGGCTGAAGATCTGGGAGGAACCAGGAAGGATTATTGTGCCCCAAGTGGCAAAATTTGCTCCACAACAAACTGCATGTCCAAGCACATGCACAGAAGCAAAAAAGCCCCAGCTCAAATATGCACTGCTTGTATTTGAGCTGCTGCAAGTGCATGTGCTGACACACCCGTAGTGGGGATATGGGAGTTAAGCTGCTCTTTTACTACTGCTGTGCTATAAAGATGTCTTGCTTTTAGCTGAAGTACAAGAAGGGCATAACAGGCTGGCTCCACATAGCTGGAAGAGAATGACTGAAGTTTCATACCTTTTTCTTCTACCTCATGTCTACAGCTTCCCCATATGTTCTTTTATTATCTCCTCTCTTCTCCTTGGGCTGTCTGGAACATTAAGTACTTTTTTTCCATTTTCTCCAGCAATGATATTATTATTATTTTGAGACTAATTAACTCATAGCCGTCTTAAAAGTCTATTGCACCTATTTTCCTGTTCAAAATAAAAGTATGATCTTATGTTATGATGATGCAAAAGAAAGTCTTTGACTAAAGTTACGAAACTTACGCATTAAAGCGAGCTCGTACAACCACGCGACAAAAGTTCCTGAATCTGTGTTCACGCCCAACTATAAAAAGTGGTTTATCAAAATATGGATGATTTTCTCGTAATTCTTCTTCTTGGACCTTCCTTTTGAAAGATAATGTATAAAATTTTTAGGATTATGCAAAAAATGTCTATCAACAATACTTATCATATTGTTCTTATTTCCATTGCATTCTTTATATTTTTTTTCTTTCATTACAATATAAACATTTAACATAAAAAGTGCATCCACAGACACTGGATTTCTAAATACCTTTTCATTTCAGCTTGTTCTTTTTTCTCCTGTATCATCTTAATCTCACTGTCTTCTCTTTGTGCATTTCTGTATCTCACTGTGTTAGAATGCTAGAAACAAGACAATGACTTTAAAATCTGATCAAGGGTTTTTTTATTTATTTTTTTCTTAAGATGAATGCAAGACACAGTATTTTACAAGGACATGTTTAAATAAAGTCTTCCCTTCCAAATGCTTTACAGTTTTGCTTAAGGAAAACATTTTGTACAGCTTGTGCTATGTGCAACATATGGATGTTTATTTTTAGTGAGTCAAGTATTAGCACTTCTTTCATTTGGGCAATCCCACTAAATTCAACTTTTAACTCTAAAAGCAACAAACTGTAACTGGATAGCTCAAATTCACCAAACTTTAATGAACACCATCACAGTGATTAATGGTATAGTTGTGCTCAGAGAGGGAAAGAGGAAGCACTAGGCACTCTTTCAGTTTGTTAGGCAGCTCAACATAGGAAGAAGGCAAGATATATGACACACATGTATAAGGAGTAGATATGGGGGGACAGGGAATGAGTGGGATCAGTAGAAATGAGCTCATCCTTTCAGTGTCATTGTTGTTTTCTTAGTTTGTTGTTGGATGGTGTAGCTGTGTAGCTGATTCATAGTATTAGACAGAAGCATAGTAAACTCACTGAGCACCCAGGGCAGGGTGCAGGGAGCACAGGGGCATGCTGAACACTGTAGACAGGTTGGGGGTGGAGTGTGGGTGAGGGGAAGAAAAGCCTTACTTTCTTGGACTACAGCTGCCACTGCTGCTGCTGTAGTGGTCAGCTCTGCTCCAGTGGCACAACTGTGTGGATGGGCTCTTTGGGACTTGACCCTGGTGCCCCAATCACTTCTGCCACCCCTCCTGCCCCCCACACATACATATGCCTGCTCTGGAAAAGACTCCGCAAAGACATCTGGAGGGACCACCATTCCACTCACCCAACTTGTCCCCCTGCTCCCCTAGATACACTTCTTGGTGCCACGCTGCCCTGCCTGGCTCCTATGGTTGGACAGGGGCAGTGCAGGGCTGCCCCAGCATGGCAGATTCCTGGGGAGGGCAATTCTGTTGTCCCCTCATACTCAGCACCTGAAACTGGCTCGCTGCTTACCTTGGTCTAATTACACTACTGTTCTCAGACCTACCCTATATCAAAGTCTTGCTCTCAGTGAACTCCTGGTTATTTATGGCTTGATTCTGCCATCCTGTCACATGATTAATAATTCACAAATTTAAATGTAACTTTTTCAGGGTGGAGTACTCAATGTTACTAAGAGCAGAGGAACTGAATTCTTTATTGTTACTTATCATCTGTATTGAAACAGAAAATGAGATGATACCATAAAACTAGAATAACTCATAACTTCTCTCTTCCCTTTGATTTTTTTTCTTGGAAATGCTGGATATTTCAGGAAAAATTCACTGAAATGCACTAAAGTGAAATTTAATTGATTTTATGACATTTTGATATAGTGAAATTAGTGTTTGCTGTATCCCTGTGTAGCCTTTGTTCATTAAGGCCATGTCTGCACAGTGTACTGGCCAAGCCTAGGAGTGCTTTGAGAAGCACGTCCCACCCATCCAACTCATCACAAGCAAAACCCCAGAAATTAGACAATATAGCCAGCTTTGAACAGTCCTGGATGTGAACTAAGAAGCATACTGGAGACAGCCTGGTAGTGACACTAGGGTTTACATTCAAGGCTATTCTTAGTTGGCTACCCCTTTTAATTTCTTGTGTTTGTTGTGTTCGGAACAGGAGTATGTGGGCAGGATGTGTTATTCAGAAGCATCCCTGGGCTCAGCATGAAGGTAGTACACACAAGTTTTAAGTCTCACAGGCTTGGTGTTAGAAAAATATTTTTAATAGTATTTAAAATCCTTTCCTGGTGACATTCAAGCTGCTATTTTTCCAACTTCACTCTGCGAACCATTGCTGCCTACAGCTTCAGTGAATTTTGTATATGCCAACATTTCAAAACAGGGAAATATATAACTGTTGTGCACATATTGTTTACTTCCAAGTAAATCATAATGGTGTCCTATATAGTTATAAGAGCTCAAATCATAAATTACAAACAAGATGTTATATAAGCAATACATTTGTATAAGCAGAAATCATAGAACATATTCATATATTTTTTAAACTTCAAAACTGAAACCATCATTTCTGTTTGGACTTACATCTTGAGTCAAGGTTTCAAGAGATTTTCCTCTACTGATTCGCTGGCTGTTGGAACCATGTCGTAGTGACCTGAAACAATCATTCAATTTTATGATAAATCTCAAGATGAAATTTTGACCTTTATGTCACAACCCAAATCAAGTGAGTGTCCCTGACACAATAGACCACCCCTCTGTATGACTGGCATTGTTCTAAATTTGGTTTGTTCCACCTCATTAAGTATTCCTACTTGGCAAATTTTCATTGGCTACTCTAACTGTATAAAAGTTCATGCAGTTTCTGCCCAAGTCAGAGAATTCTGACGAGAGCTCTGAGGAGTACTCTTAGGAGAACACCGAATACAATCTGGAGAGCTCTGAGCATGTGGCAGAGTATGGAGAACTTTGCCACGTAGCAGAGAAAAGCTGGCGGAGTGGCCATCCTCCAACATCTCCCCGTCACTGTTTGCTCCCGACGTATCCTTCATCCTGCATGCTCATGTCTGTCTACAAGCTCAGCGGCTCGTTCTGTTGCCAGTTATCTGTAACTACGCAAGCAACTCGTTACCTGTAACTATGTAAGCAACCTTACCACCTGCGTCGTGACCACCAGCAGCATAGGTAAAGTTAAAGTAAAAGTTATTTTTGCAACCAATATGCTGTGTCATACCTCTCCATCACCGGCCTGCCTGACATCAGATTAAATTAGCGATCCTCCTCTGGACGGCTCCAGCCGCCTGAGACACTTTAAATGGTGGCTATTATAAATCATTGCTCTCCAGATATACAGTATCTCAAATTCTTATTTTTTTCCTTAGCTTACATCAGAAGCTTATACATTGTTCAATCCACTCTAACATAAGCCAATTTCTTTTCCTTCTGATCTTTAAATTCATAGTTCTATAGTCAGTGAAGGAAATGACATTTGAAATAAAAAAAGAGACTTTTCCCATTTACATACTACAATGAAATTTCTTATTGTTACAAGGGAAAACATGCAATTTAGTTCTTTGTACAAATCATTCCTGTTTTATACTAGTTAGATATTATGTATATTTTAATTATTTTCTTTTGATTATGATGATTTTTAAAGCATAATTGTATTTACCTGCGTTCCTGCCGTATATGATGCTGGACACTAAGAATTGACCTTTCCTTTGCAGGTTGCCCCTCAAAGGATCCACTCAACATGCGTTGTCTAGTGCAGGCCCTAAAAAGAAGTATTGGCATGGTGGTAAAACATATGTAATCTCCAAAATTGCTTTGAGAGATCAAAGAAATTAATTTCTGAAAAGAGACAACCTGTTGTTGTGTCACAACTGCCAGATGTGGGAATGCAAGGACACAGCTTAGCAGACAGCAAAGTAGGGATAGGTACTGTTCACCAAGAAAGACTCATATTCCCAAAGCGAAACAAAATGCTGAGGGCCCTCACCATGTTGCATAATCAATGCCTCAACCCCAAGAATGTTATTAACTCTTCTTGATAGGGCACAGTGATCTTTCTGTGGGTCCATCCACTTTTGGGGCTTTTTGAAGGATCAGTGCTTGTCTCCAGAGTCCATTACCGCATATGAGTTGGGCAAAGCCATTAATAACATTACACCAGTTCATTAGGAATGCCAAGCTTTATTTCTGAATGCTGTTTATAACCAATGTGATCATATTATCTAGTATAACAATTCCAAGTTTTATTGTGAAAGCAAGAGCAATCATTTTGGGTGCACTATTTAAGACCAACTGTTGCAACAAACAGTTAGAAGAAACTTATCTTGAAAAAAGACATGCCTGACATACAAAGCCCTATGAAATCCTCTTTGAGAGTAAACAGAGCTCTCAAACACCACAGCCATAGTTATTCAACAGTAATTAGCTCATTGTGAGAAGATGATCAGTGCCACTACCACTTGCTATACATGCAATAAGTATAGGATGACATCAGCTGGAAGATGACAAAACAAAAATTTATTGGCAGATGAAATCATCAATGACTGGACAATGACATAAAATCAGCCATGACTCAAGGATGTGGATAAGAAGGCCAGGATAGCACTGCCTGTAGACATTATTGTCTCATTAGATGATGTGCAGAGTGTCATTAGATACAAGCTAATAAGCTTTCATAACTTGATCACAAAAATGAGATCTGATGCCTCAGGAAGGTGAAGTAGTCTGTGACTGGAGTTATATTATAATTGACAGTGGAAGTCCTAGACTCTTTTTCTTTGACTTCCTCTTGAAAATCTTTGAGTATCGGGCCAGAATTAATGGGGAAGAGGATGGAATTGGTTTCCCTTGGCCTTGGCTGCAGTCATTGCTGCCACCTCTCATTTTATGGAGATAGGTGAGGGGCCTGGAGGCATATGAGGATGTAAGGATGTTAGTTGTACATGAGGTGGGGAGATTTGCTTGGTAATCCAGTAACATAAGATGCTGCCCACAGAGATGCAATTTATTAACCCATCAGGGTCCCACAGTGACAAGATATAAAGTGGCCGATTAGCTTGGTGCCTCTTAAGTACTTTGTAAAATTCCTAGGAAGCATTAAGTGAATGCACAGCCGGTGAGTGAATACATAGCAGTTATCACTGTGTTTTGCCCCACAATGGTCAGAGCTTATTTGCAACCTCCATCAGCACCCCATTTTCTGGAACAGTTTTTTGGGGGGGATGGCAGCTTAATCATATCCCCCGCCAACAACTGTTTTGAAACAGTTTTCTTGGTGAGGACACAGGAAGGGAGGGCAGCAGAGAAACACATGAGTTGGTCTCTGCCTGCATGGGAGAAATAGCGGGGGACTTTGGGGAAACATGGTGGGACATCTACCCTATTGCCATCACCTGACACTCAGGCATGGTGGGTCATGAGCCATTGCCAGCGCAACCCACCCCACTCTCTTTCACCCACATGAAAGCCTAACATGGTATCCCTGTGGAGGTAGTGTTATGGCTACCTATCAGTGGTATGGCCTTTGTTTGATGGCACTGTGCTATACTTTGGCAGAATTATTCAGCACTCTTTCTCTCACTCAGCAGATGTCAAAGGTGTGCTTGGAATGTGCCGTGGTCCTCATCAAGGATGTGGGAAATCTCATTGTAAAAGGGCATGGTGAGCCTCAGACCACCAGAGGTCCAATTGGCACCCTCTACTATCTTAAACCAAGAGTGCATCCACCTTGGTTAGAGTGGTATTTCTGCTAATTCCAGTCATGGACCCATGCTGCCATATCTGCAGCAAACTGCTGAAAGACTTCCTTGTTGTGCCAGCTTTTGTGGTGAGCCTGCTGGTTCTGCTCTTCACCCTACACGGTGAGCAGGTCTTTCATCTCTACCTTCATTTGGTTAGTAACCAGTTGTAGGCAGTGGAGGGGGGAACTGGTTCCAGCACTGCTCATGAGTCTGTTTGGTTGTTTTTTTCTCCAGATGAGACACAGGCTAAACTGCTGCCTCAACTGGCTGTTTCCCTTTGCAGCCTTTTAGCACCACATAGGAAAAAGCTCTTCTTGCTTGGGTATGAGACTGATAGGGGCCATAGTTATCTCTGGAGCAGTGGATTCTGGTGGGGGCCACAAACAGGCTCCTTGAAAATGTGGGGGACAAGGCTACAGTAGGTTTAGATGCCAGAGGGCCATGCTGCAAGCTCTTACTCAAGCAGGGACTGTACAGGCATCTATTTTGCCACAAGAAACTCTCCCAGAGGTGAGATCTTGGTTGGGATTGGTAGAACCTTCTTGTAGATTCATCATATTTCCTCCATAAGAAACTTCATGACTGCTTGTATGCTTACAGTTTCTCCCACAAGCGTACACCACTTGTACACCTGCAGTTTCTCTCGGCATTACTCCCACTAGAAAGATAATGCCTGTCCATACCCTGAGTTTTTTTGGGGGCATGATCAATTTCTATATGTTGATATAGAACCAATCACCAAGGTGGGAGGAAGGGAGGGGCAACCAAATTGGTTTCTAGGCTAGAGTAATAATAAAAATCATAATATCTTGCAGAAAGTAAATAAACAATACATGTGCTTTTTTAATAAAGAATAAGGAACTCTACAAATAAAGTCTGTCATTCAGAACTGTCCCTCTTCAGGAAAAAAAAACTTGTTCATAAGTAGTCTGCTGGAAAATTGGGGCCCCAATATATTTTGATATCATATTTATATTCTCTGTGATACTAAAAGAGACAGCCTGTGATACTAAAAGAGACAGCACACAGGGCCATTAGTAAAATGTGCTAAATTACTGCCATATTGCACATGTGAACTTGCATATTTTTTCTGTTTTTTCTCTTCATTCTTTGAATGTTGTCTAGCATTTGGAGAAGCACATAGCATAGCCAATGTGTAAAGAGGTCACAGAAAGGTAGAAGAAGTCATGTCAGTGAAAGTATCTTACCTTGCCATGAATATTGGAAATTTGAATTTGTGCTCCGGAAAGCATAATTGCTCTTATTTTTGTGCTACCCAATTTTTAATGTAACACATAAAACCAAATATTAATATTTCATAGCTTTTTAATGTGGCAAGTCTTAAAGACGTAAGTTCTCCATTTTCAATAATACTTATTAGATGATAGCCACTATGAGTGACAAGTTTATGTTCACTTTCTTAGGTAGTATTCCATGTATACCATCTTGTATGTGGGGTCCCACGAAGTGAGGCCTTATGAAGTAAAATTCATTTTTAGGGGTATGCTTTTTTCCTAATATTGTTTAAAACAAAGACATGGTTGTGTACTTCTGTTTTTACTCTTCTCTGCTGTTTTTCTTCTCTTGATTTTAAGCATATTTTAAGTTATAGGAATGCAGGCCCAATGTGAGCTCTGTATGAAAATGGGAAGCGTATAATACTTGTCATTGTCATCGTCATCAATTATACCAGCGTGCCAGTAAGATACAGTATAATGCACTCATTACATGAACACATTATATTATATTATGCTGAATTGCTTGAAATATCATCTCATCTAAGCTAATTGTTGTATGGCTTTCAGTAAAATACAATTTATAGCATCTCAGCTAAATCATGAACATTTCAATACAATACATTTCAAAGCATTATATGATGCAGGATAATATAATCATTTCAAGAGACAACAAAAATATTATCTGAATAATGATATATTTTTTCTGTAAAAGAATAGATAATGATTATTTCCTAGAAATGGATCCTGACTGACTTCATTAGATTGATAGCTTAGTTCTCCAAACCAAAGACAATGGTAGGTTCCAATATGTAACTTCTTTTCTATAATGGCTTCTTGCTGAGATAAATGGAGCAGTTTGCATTTTTATCTTTGTGAATATGAATTATTGTGCTCTTATCCACATGCCACTGTTTTAATAGCCAGAAATTATTTCTCTTACATCCACATGTGACTTTCACATAAACTTTTCACAGGCTTGTATATGGCTCACTCAGATATCCAGTTGCTTTCTGTGTAGAGAACACAATCTCTTACTGGGCATAACAAAAGAGAACATTAACTGCACCCAAAGTAATAACTTATTTCTGTGACTAGAGTCTTATGTCATATTATTAACAGAATAATCAAGTTTTTAAAAATCTAATACTATGAAGAATATACATGGTAACAGAACAGACTTGTTGAAAGCCTATTTTAGCTACCCAAAGATAGGTTTCTAAGTCCATATTTAGATGCCTAAGCAAATTACCTAACCTTCAAACATGCTAATACCCCAGCAACATCTATCAGTCAATGGAGAAATAGTGCAATGCAAAAGGATGCGATCAAGTGATCTGCAAGAGACAAGGCAAATTATCAGGGGGTAAATGTAGGGAATTTTTCTATGATCTTAGAGCCATAGACAATGTGGTAGGGAGGTCAATCTTGCAAGCTTTGGCTATAAAGCTCTCAAAATTCTTCTTTTGCCTTCATTATACTTTGGAATTAGTGATTTAACTAGTAAGATTTTTTAAAGCATCTTCCTTTTCTTAGCACTTGGCAAGTCAGTAAAATTTGCCTTCCCTTTTTTAAATTACTAGTGTTAAATTACTAGTTGCCTATCTCCATCACTAGTCAGCCTCAAAATCTAGCCTTGATTTTTTTTCACTTGATTAAGAGTTAGGAAATAAACTCTTACTTTTATTCATTAGATATTAAATCAAATTGAAAAAAAACAGTGACATTTCTTAGAAAAATGGGGTAAGATGAAGGGAAAAATCACATATTCACTATTTCCTTCCTTTCTCAAATTCCCTGATGATCTCCATTACATATTAGGATGATTAACATTCATTTACTGTGAAATTTGGAAGTTAGAAAACAAAGAGAGAGAGTTGAGGATAAACACATCAAGTTGGTTGCAGTCTTTACTCATGATATAAAGCTCTGGACACTTTGTTCCTTCCTTATCAGCAAACACAGAAGCAGCGATGTGCTTCTACATGCACAAGGGAAATAAAAGTATATTAAAAAAGAAACGATACATGTACTAGGCAAGTTAGAAGATGAAAACAGGACTGTAGCTCACTGTCCTACAGGCACATGTAATGCTGTACACTAACTGAGGAAAAAAGGATGAAGTTCTGATCTATGAATAGAAGGGGCAGTGACCTTTTAAATGATTTCCTCCACAAAAAGTTAAAATCCCTGAAAAAAAATCAAAAGAGAGTGTTTGAGCTAAATATGTCAAACTAATGAAAAATATTGAACACTTTGAGCAATACTTTGGAATTCTGTACCTTCCAAGGACTCCTGCATTGTGTACAATGATGCTTCATGATGATGAATGTAAGATACTTTGTGAACGATGATGATCCAGGTGGTATGCTTCCAGCAACAAGTGTGGATTCCCCTTCTTAGGTTCCTATATCACTTCCATTTGAGGGTTGTTCACTCAAAGAATCACACATGGATTGGACCGTTCCAGACTTGATCCCTATTTTTGTCTTTTGCTAATGGTTCTCCTTACATTCTGGTCTTCACTGTAGTCCTGTTATCTAACCACACCTGTTTATTACGTGCACAGATATTTCCTTTCCTTTGATTGCAGTAGAAGTGATGACAGAGCATGCTTCATGAAGATGCATTAAAAATATGGTGCCCGTCTAGCACCATAGTTTATATCTGGCAGCAACAACAAGTATAAGAGGCTAACATTTTCCAGAGAGCAGGCACCAACGCCCTCCTCATATTTTCCCTTTTTTACTTGGCTGGAGAGAAAGTGAAATCTGATAGTAGCTGGTGTTCATGTTTTTTTCTTGGTTTTGCTGTTTACTATAATAAACACAGCAGAATCCTAATACTTGTTTGGAAAAAATATAGGGGTATCAAATTCTGGAATTTAAGAAGTAAGAAATCACAGATTTCAAAGAGAAACCTTGACCAACATAAAACCAACATTCTTGCAAGTGACCATCCAAGCAAACAATACAAATCACTTGTTTAATGGAAGTGACCTTTTAATAATGCTGTATTCATTGCATTGAATATGCTTTGGGTTTGTCTCTTAAGGCAAGAAATTGGTTACTTGGGGTTGTCCATGCCTATTACAACAATATATCAATACCCCAAGAGAGTTTAATTAAACATTATAAAAACATAAATTAGTATTGTAACTCTTGGAAGCATACAGAGCTGGGGGTTTCATTTATTCTGATCTGCAGAAAAGTATCACTGTGTTTTGAAGAACACTTTTATAAAAGCAGTTGAATGATCTACCAGAATATCAGGACCCCAGCAAAACTGGATTGAATAATTCAAGTACAACATCATTCAATAGCCAGAGTTTCACACATAAGATAAACAGTCCTGACTTATTCAGCTGTTTATCCAAACTGAAAGGTGCTCCTAACTGGGCACATCTACACATACACTTTAATGTGCACTACACAGTAAGTGTCACCGTCTACATGTGCACGGCAGTTAAGCTGGTGTAAAATAATTTACTGTACTCTTGGATATGCTGGCAGACATGAGTACTATCTCATGACGGAGCAGTAAATTACTGCGCTTATATGCATGTGTAGAAGGTGACAGGGCTGGCTGGGCATGAGGGTGCTTCAATACAGGGCAGACGGCAGACAGCTCCTGCACTGAAGCACCCTTGTGCCTTAGCCAGCCACTCTGTAGCACATGAAACCCAGCTGGAACAGTCCTGGACTGGCAAACTGACCCCCTGAGACGCTAGTGAGGCTAAGCTGCTCCATGTGCTATGCATGAATAAACTCCAGAGCAATTAGCCCATGTTCAAACAGCATGCCACGGAGCAAAAAGCTCTGGAGCAATAAGCCCCAGAATTTATTTATGCATGTTAATTACACATGTAGAAGTGCCCACTATGAGATACTCTGTCCCCTCAGGCTCAGTCAAAATATCAAGCAAGCTTTGTCCAGAGCAGTGAAAAGAGAGTGGAATATACCTACTGCTACTTATAATTTAGCTGTAACATCAAATATAATAAAAATCAAATCAAAATTACTAAGATACAGGTGTCATTTTCCAAAATTGTCATCATTCATTACTTTATAATAAATTATTTTTGGTAAAGTTGATTTTTTTTTATCCAAAAGCCCTGAAGCTTATATGTTACTCATCATAAAATACATTAGTGATGTGTAGGAGGTCCACAGGGGTCCATGTGCACCCCCTGAGAGTGCTGGTGTGACCCCTTACAGGCCAGACTCCCTGCTTAGGCGACGGGCAGGTGAGATTGGCTGCAGGGGAGACCCCCCACCAGTCGCTGACTGGTTGCTTGGGGGGACTGTGTCCTGCCTGACTAAGGTGGCACCAGTTGCCCATGATAAAATATGACATCCACGCGGGAAAGTGGCTCAGAAAGAGTGGTGGAGTTAACATACTCATTGCTGATCAGCATTGACTTATCAGGTACATCTGTACCTGAAGGTTGTTTCTTCCTTTTCATGTCCTTGTGAAAGTATTAGCAGAATTCATAGATTTGTTGGAATCTGACAGGGCCATACCACTGAGAAGCTTGAAATCTAAGAAGCTATTTTATGTAAGAGAATGGCAAATTTAGAAAAAGGGCCAGTAGGCTCCGCATCTCAGTGATAGGGTATCATGGTTACAAGTTATGAGGGTTCCATTATATTTAGAAATATATTGCCAGGGAGAAAGTAGCAGTTGGTCAACTACTCTGTCTATAGAGGACAGTGTAAATTGGACCTGGGAACCGGGGGAAAAAAGACACCTGATAAAACAGAATTAAGGTTATTAATG
The DNA here is from genome assembly GCA_030014935.1 of Caiman crocodilus. Classification (NCBI taxonomy): domain Eukaryota; kingdom Metazoa; phylum Chordata; order Crocodylia; family Alligatoridae; genus Caiman; species Caiman crocodilus. Next base: position 103,003,679 of record JAGPOW010003316.1, on the reverse strand, counting down.
CATACCCACAGGAATGGTTGGATTAGATGATCTCCTGAAGTCCCTTCCAAACCTACTACTCTATAATTCTATAAGACCTTACAAAAAATGGCTAATCTTGTAGACTAGCGATCCTCAATCTCTGGCCCTGTGGGCTAAATGAGTGGCATAGAGCCAGTTTGCAGGCCTGATCCAACATGGAATTACTGCACAAAGTCAGTCCATGGGTAATTCCAGAGTCACGATTACCACTACTCCCCCACTGCTAAATTTCTCAGCTTGTGGAGAGCCCTGCAGATCAGTCAGTCCATGGGCCAGTAGTTGAGCACCTCTGGTGTAGACTTTATATAACAGATAACAACTAAACCATAACTGTCACCTTCAATTCCATGTTGACCACACCAGCTTTCCATTTGGTCTAAGTTCTGGCCTTGGAAGTGTTCACAGGACCCTCACTGCAGTCAACAGGAGACTTTGGCTGGCTGTTCAAAGGAGGGCAAGGGCAGCATTTGTCCAAAAGTATGCAACTTTCATTTCTTCTTTTGAACTGTTTATACTGAAACACTTACACTTTGATAAAATATAATGCAATGAGGTTGAGAAGCAAATATGGGAGGGATAAACATAAAATAATATAAATAAAATCAAGAGCTCTGATAGGTAAAGTAATTGATCAAGTGATGTCCCAGGGCATTTGGGACTGACATGGTTATATAATCCATACTCCATATAGGTTCTGATTGAAAACCTTTAGTTGGGGATCTTTACAGAAGAGAAAACCAGAACTGCTTCTCAGGATTTTAGACACTAACATAATTTCTTTCACTGTAGGGTATGTAAAATTCAGATATACCAGATATTTAAAAAACAAATAGTGGTGGTCATATCTTGAATTGTTATGCTTCTGTGCATCCTTTGAATGTAATTAATAGGGTTTAACACTGATATTGTATCTCATTTTGCATTTCAAGACTCCAATGTCATAGGAAAAGTGACCGTGTTTAGTGATTCTTTCTGCATGGGCAAATGCACCACTTATAACATCCACATGGTTTCTTATGCTAGCATGTTAATCTGAAGCTGTGAGACCAGCAGTAGAGAGCAGTACAGAAATTAAAACTTCAGAATTAGCAGCATGCGAAAAAACTTTCAGACAAACTTAACTTTTGCTCAAGCGGAGGGTACTTTGTTGATAACTAAGATATAATCCACAGACCATTATTCATTACAGGCCAGGAGCATTGGCTGAGTCAGTCTTGGTGGGGAGGCTCAGTGAACTCCTACAGAATGTTGACTAAAGCCTGATCCTATTCCACCTACTTCCAATCCCATTCCTTGAGTCCTTGCTAATACAAAAAGGTAGATTCTTTCTCTTCACTGTCTTTTAGTCTTAAGGCTAATAGAAGCAATATTCTCTCTGCCTGTGTCTGAATTTCCTAAGGAAGTGGTTTTCAATCTTTTTTCATTTGTAGATGTCTAAAAATTTTTGAATGGATATGCAGACTCCTTTGGAAATTTCTAATGTTGGAAATTTCTAATGGAGATAAGGACCCCTTTGAATTTTAAGTCTGTGTATTCACATACTTTTGATTAATCATAGTCCTATGATCCTGGTCCATGGTTGTCATGGGAGACTTCAACTACCCAGACATCTCATGGGAAGAGCACTCAGCTAAATCCAAGCAGTTACAAAGCTTCCTCTCATGTGTGGATGACCTCTATCTGACACAAGAAGTCTACAGGCCAAGGTCAAGTCTACGGGCCCAGGTCAGTACCAGGTCAAGCAGCACTTGACCTGGTACTGGCAACTGGGGACAACCTAATCAGTGACCTAATGATCGAAGGGAAGCTGGGTGACAGCGATCAGGAACTGATCACCTTCACCATCTGCCATAAAGCTGGAAAGTCAGTGAGCAATACAGAAGTCCTCAACTTCAGGACAGCTGACTTTGACAAGCTCAGGAGGGTTGTCGGTGAGGCCCTAAGGGACCATGACCCTAAGGGGAGGGGAGTTCAGGAAAAGTGGTTGCTCCTCCTGGGAGCAATCCTGGATGCACAAACTAAGGCTATTCCATCTTGGAAGAAAGGCAGCAAAAGGGCACAGCAGCTCCCTTGGCTCAGCAAAGAAACTAGCGGACCTCCTGCGTCTAAAAAGAAAGACCTATAAAGGATGGAGGATGGGATCCACCTCCAAGGAGTAATATTCCACACTGGTCTGGACCCGCAGGGAGTGAACCAGGAAAGCCAAGGCTGTAATGGAACTCTAACTGGTATCAAGGATATCCTACTAGTATCAAGGATAATAAAAAGTCCTTTTTTAGATATGTGGGGAGCCAGAGAAAAAGCAAGGACAACACTGGTCTCCTGCTAAACCAGATGGGATAACTGATGAACAACACCCAGGACAAAACCAATCTACTAAATGGGTACTTTGGTTCAGTCTTTCACCAGCCCCACAGGATGGCTCTCTCCATCATGGGACAGGGAGGCCCAGGTGAGGGAAATTCCTTGTACTCCATCAATGCTGACTTCATGAAGGAACACCTTGAGAGGCTAGACACCTTCAAGTCAGCCAGCCCTGACAATCTATACCCCAGGGTACTCAAGGACCTGGCTAGCATCATAGATCAGCCCCTGGCCATGGATCTTTGAGAGCTCCTTATGCTCTGGTGAAGCATAAGGAAGTGAAGATTGGAAGAAGGCCAATGTGGTGCCTATCTTCAAGAAAGGGAAGAAAGTGGATCCGGCAAACCACAGGCCAATCAGCCTGACCTCTATCCCTGGGAAGGTCTTACAAAAGATGATCAAAGAGGCCATTCTTAACAGACTGACCAATGGCAACACCCTGAGGGATAGCCAGGATGGGTTTGTTACGGGTAGGTCTTGCTTCACCAATCTTATTTACTTTTATGACCAGGTGACCTATCACCTGGACAAGGGAGAGGAGATTGATGTTGTACATCTTGATTTTACAAAAGCCTTCAATTTGGTATCCCATGATCACCCCTTGGTAAAAATGGCCAACTGCAGCCTTGGGTCCACCATGATCTGCTGGCTGGGGAATTGGCTCTATGGTTGGACCCAGAGGGTAGTGGTTGGCGGAAGTCAATCGTCATGGTACCCTGTGTCCTGTGGGGTCCTCAAAGGCTCTGTACTTGGACCTATATTGTTCTACATCTTCATTAATAATGTGGACATTGGAGTAAGAAGTGGACTGGCCAAGTTTGCTGATGATACCAAACTTTGGGGTAAAGCATTCACACCTGAGGACAGGAGGGCAATCCAGGGTGACCTTGACAGGTTCAGAAAATGGGCAGAGGAGAACCTGATGGTGTTTAACACCAAAAAATGCAAGTTTATCCACCTTAGGAGGAAAAACCTGCAGCATCCTTATAGACTTGGCAGTGCTACGCTGGCTAGTGCTACAGATGAAAGGGATTTGAGGGTCACAATTGACTACAAGATGAACGTGAGCCTTCAGTGTGATGCTGCAGCTAGTAAAGCAAGCAAAATGCTGGCTTGCATCCATAGATGATTCTCAAGGAAATCCCAGGATGTCATTCTCCCACTGTACTTGGCCTTGTTGAGGCCACAGATGGAGTACTGCTTCCAGTTTTGGGCTCTACAATTTCAAAAGGATGTGGAGAAGCTTGAGAGACTGCAGAGGAGAGCCACGCACATGATCAGAGGTCAAGAAAACAGACAACAGGCTGAGAACTATGGGACTCTTCAGCCTGGAAAAGCACAGGCTCAGGGGCGATCTGATGGCCACCTATAAGTTTATAATGGATGTTATAAGGATCTGGGGGAACATTTGTTCACCATAGCACCCCAAGGGATGACAAGGTCTAACGGTTATAAACTCCTGCAAGGCTGTTTCAGGCTGGATGTAAGGAAAAATTTTTGGTGTCTGAGCCCCCAAGGTCTGGAATAGCCTGCCGTCGGAGGTGGTTTAAGTACCTACTTTGAACACCTTCAAGAGAAAATTGGATGTTTATCTTGCTGGGATCCTATAACCCCAGTTGACTTCCTGCCCCTGGGGCGGGGGGCTGGACTCAGTGATCTTCCGAGGTCCCTTCCAGCCCTAATGTCTGTGAAATTTATGAAGATTTATGATTTATGAAATCTAGTCATCTTTTGCAGACCCTTAGTTATAGTCTGCAGACCTGTGCTACAAGCGCAGCTCACTCTGGGTGGAAGGTGGGGCGCAGGATGTTGGTGCTGCTTGCCCAGCCACGGTTGGGGGGTGGGCACTGCTGCCACTTGCGCAGCTGCAGGCGCAGCCACTGTGTGCCCAGCTGGGGTGGGGGAGAGCAGGATGTGGGCAAAGCTGTGCTGGGAGTGGGAGGCTACTCCTTGCTGCTGCTTGCCCCCTTCCTCCTGGAGCGAGCCATGCCTGCATCGTGTCCCCTCTGCCCCCCATCCCAGCTGGGCAAGTGGCAGCAGGGCATAGACCCTGTTCCCAGAGCTACCATGCCTACAACCCATGCCTGTCCCCTTTCCACCCATCACAACAGACTTACCAGCTGGAGGTAGCTGTTCCAGCATGGTGAGGACCGCTGCCTGTTTAGTCTATGGCTGAATCTCTGAAGTGGCACTGAATCTTCAGATCCCATTTGGCTGAATGGAATCAGGACAACGATTCAAATCTCTGAATCAAATCGCCGTCTGTCTGAATCGGCTGAATCCTTGCTCTTTCTCACAGGCCTACTACACAGGCAAGCTCTCCAGCCAGGGATGCTCCTTGGGCCAGCACTGCCCTTAAGGCACTGATTGATAGCCTGCCTGCATTCCTCTGTCTGGGAAGGGGGTTGACTGCCAGTAGACAGATGGCAGCTGCTGAAAAGCAGCAGCTGCCACAGACAGCTCAAGAGGGTTCCAGTTCTGGGAGAATGCTCCTCATCCCAGTCTTGCCAATTGGCTGATTGGTGGGATAGCGGGGTCATTCTCCCACAGCAGGAAACTTCCTGGGAGAATTCCTGCCACAGGAGAATAGCCCCTGCTCTGGGTCAACCAGCAGGAGTGCATGGGGCAGGAGGTAAGTGTGCCTGGTGCTAGAGCCCGCCTCTCCGTCACCAGGGCACCCCTTGCCTAATTTGCCAGTCAGCTGATTGGTGGGAGAGGGGAATGCATTCTTATTCATAGATTCATAGACGTAGGGTCAGACGGGACCTTGTAGATCTTCTAGTCTGTCCCTCTGCCATGCTAAACGTTGTACCCCATGCCTAGTCTGATCCCAGCCAGGTAAATGTTGAGCCTCCTCTTAAAGACCCCCAGGGTAGAAGCCATTACCACTTCCCTTGGAAGTTGGTTCCAGATCCTAGCCACCCTCACTGTGAAGTAGTGTCTTCTAATGTCTAGTCTAAACCTACTCTCTAGCAGCTTATGGTGGTTATTCCGTGTTACTCTGGCAGGTGCTCGGGGGAACAAGGTCTCTCCCAAACCCTGCTGGTCCCCCCTAGTAAGTTTATAGATGGCCACCAGATCCCCCCTCAGGCTTCTCTTGTGAAGGCTGAACAGGTTAAGGTCCTGTAGCTTCTCCTCATAGGGTCTGCCCTGCTGTCCCCAGATCATATGAGTGGCCCTCCTTTGGACCCTCTCAGTGCTGTCTACATCCCACCTGAAGTGCAGCATCCAGAACTAGATGCAGTATTCCAGCTGCAGCCTGACCAGTGTTGCATAGAGGGGGAGGATCACCTCCTTGTCCGTGCTTGTGATGCATCTGTGGATGCAGGACAAGGTACAGTTAGCCCCACTGACCGTGTTCTCGCATTGTTGGCCCATGTTCATCTTGGAGTCAATAATGACTCCAAAGTCTCTTTTTGCCACCGCACTTTCGAGAAGAGAGTTCCCCAGCCTACAGGTATGCTGCTGGTTCTTACTGCCTAAGTGCAGCACCCTGCACTTGTCAGTTTTGAATCCCATCCTTTTTTCATTTGCCCACTCCTGTAAACTGTGCAGGGACTGCTGTAATCTGTTCTTCCTTTCTAGTGTGCCCACCTCACCCCAAATCTAGGTGTCATCTGTGAATTTAAACAGGCTACTCTTCACCCTGTCATCCAAGTCACTAATAAAGAAATTGAACAGTGTGGGCCAAAGGACTGAGCCCTGAGGGACCTCACTGCCCACGTCCCTCCAGGTTGAAAATGATCCGTCCACTACCACTCTCTGAGTGCGACTCCTCACAATTTGCAATCCATCTGACTGTGTAGGCATCAATGCCACAGTCACTTAGCTTTTTAATGAGAATGGGGTGGGAAACAGTGTCAAAGGCCTTCCTGAAGTCCAGAAAGACTACATCCATCGTGACACCTGCATCCAGTGATTTTGTGACCTGATCATAGAAGGCAATCAGGTTGGTCTGACAGGACCTGCCCCTAATGAAACCATGCTTGTTGCCCTTGACCATCATCCCCACTGCTGGCCCATCCCAGATGTGCTCTTTGATAATCTTCTCAAAATGCTTGCCCAGAATTGAAGTAAGACTAACAGGCCTATAGTTGCTCGGGTCCTCCCTCTTCCCTTTTTTAAAGAGGCTGGAGCCCTCCCATGGAGCCCCCCCATGGCTCTAGTCTCAAAAGAATGCTTCCTCCTTTCCCACCAATCACCTGACTGGCAGAATAGGCAAGGGGTGCCCTGGTGGGGTTCCCATCATAAAAGAACAGCTGCCTGTCCCTGTTCTCCTCTGAGATGAGTGTAAGAGGAGGTTATGACTATAGGAGGAACCTTTCCGAGGTTCTGGGAGGGTTCTCTGCTGCAGGACAATGTTCCTTCACTCCCCCCCCACTCCTCAGGGCTCACCCAGAAGAGGCCAGGGCTAAGGGCTAATCTTCAGTGGTGGGAACCTTCACAGGGCTCCAGAAGGGTTCCTGCCATGGGAGAATGCCTCTCCCACCTCTTCCACTAATCAGCTAATTGGCAGCATGGAGGGAGAGAGGACATTTCCAAGCCAGAAACCCCACAGGGCTCCCTGACAGTTTGTCTCTGGGCAGGATGTCAGGGAGTCAGTGCCGAGAGGATTGTATAGCTGTTAAAGTTACTGCAGGAGGGGAGATTTCATTCTAATTGGAAGAGGTAGAACTTTCCTGTGGAAGAGCCAATTCTCCTCTGCAAGAAATCCCTTGAATGCCTGTATGTTTTCTTTTTGTACCAGGGAAAAGGCTTTTCTCCCAGCAATAATATAATGTCTGTCCAGGGCCTGAGTCAGCATAGAATTTGTCTCTCTGTAAGTTAGACAAACACTGCTCTGAAGCTAGTTAGTATTTGAAACTATATTTTAAAAGTACTTTATTAGGGCACAGAAACTGTAGATATTTCACTCTAACTTCTATAAAGGTAAGATACAGTTATGTAACCGAAGTACTCAAAAACAGAGCCATGAGCTTTGTTTGAAATGAATACTTTTGATCTTACAGTTATAATGTTTATCAGTCAGATCTTGACAAAGGACATTCATTTGAATTGGTAATTGTTCACATTACTATATATTACCATGGTTTTTAAGGCAAGCTAAAGTTGTGTTAATCTCTATAGCATTTATTGTCTTTTATTCTTTAGAAATATTAGCAAGAACTAAATAGGCGGCTGCTATAATTTTTCTCAAATGGAATGTAATTACAAGGCACTTTTTGACAAACTTCACAATTCAGGAGTCACACTGAACTACATAATTTCATACTGAACTGCTCCTCATAAAGCACTGCAATACTTAATTTAATTCCTCAGCTATGTTTTTCCAATCAGTTATTCCTTTTTATTCTGATATTTCCCAGTTAGTAGTAGTTAATATACTGTAGATGTGTATGGTTTTATGATAATGAAACTGTACGTATATACAAACTAATGACATATACATTTTTGGTATAGGTTTTCTGTGGCTGGATCCTTCACAGTGGGCCATGTCATCTGGCCTGCAGGGTTTGGTAATTTGGTAGTGTAGAAGTAGTGGCAGTATTTATTGTCACTGTTCCTCCACCACCAAATTTCTGGACTCCTGGACATTTCTATGGGCTGAATCACACAAATCCATGGGCTGAATCTGGCCTGTGGGTATCAGAGTTGAATATCTCTGCCATAAATTACATACACACATTGTAAATTGACTTCTGTACAAACACTTGTTCAGAATAAACAGATTAGAAATAATTTATAACTCCTTAATAATATCACATTTGTAATTCAGAGTATTTGAATACAGTATTTGAATTTTAATAATTCTAATTTAAATACTGTAAGACAAATACTGGCATGAAAAACTTCAGAAAGGTGGAAACTCAGGAAATATTTTATGACATGATGTATGGTTCCTTCATACCAAGGGGATCTAAAAGTGCTTTGTTTTCACTTGTTGCTGAACACATATTCACATGTATTGGGATTACTTGTGCAAGTGGTGGCCATTTTAATAGTTACGCAATTTGTTTCAAAGGTTTCATGAAGTATAGATTTTCAGTTAGATTATATTACACTCATTAATGCAAAAGGTACTGCCTAGTACTTTGTGACTAAGGTTACAACGATGAGGTATAACAAAATTAGGTGCATTCATGTGGGGGGTGGGCTAAGATCATATTTATCCATTTAAGACCCTAAAAGGTAGAATAGGATCTGATGCTTTCTCAACCTCATTATTTCTGGTTGCAATGTTATAGTCAGAAACTATATCTTCTAGTGCAGGATACTTAAAACTTAATGCAAGATATTGTAACAGTATTCTTTTGAGTTTGTGGGCAAGGACTGTTTTGGAATCTGTTGGCCAACCAAAACCTGAAGGTGTGAAATGACAGTAACTTCTGAAGAATCATATTTGGTTAATTCTAGAGGAACAGGTAAAAAGTGCCCAAACCAGACACTAAATTGTTAGATGAGGGATGGTAACATATATTAATTAGACCTACTTCTCTCTTGGTTGAATAATATGCCTTAAGTACTTTTCCCATTTACACAAAAATGTAAAAAAGACTGTGGTTTTAATATAAAGGGATACACTACCATAAATCAGTGGTGCCCACCCTTTGGCCCTGAGGGCCAGATGTGTGGTGTGGGTCAGTCTGCAGGCTGGATCTGGTCTGTGAGCCCAATCCAGTACATGCAGGGCCTGATCTGACTGGGACCATATTATGCCCTGGGCTGGATTGGTCCTGGCTCCATTAGTGCTGGATTGGACTGATCACCCCAGCCCCAACCCTGACCTTGACCCCACATATGCCAGATCAGGCCTGCTCCCCTACCTCCAGTCCCATGTGTGTTGGACTGGGCTTATTGCTCCAGCCTTAGATGTACACTGGCTGGATGCTGTGCCGAGGGCCATGTCATCTAAGCGGCAGGGCTTGGAACTTTGGTGGTGGCTGAGTGAGGGTAATGTTAATTGCCGCTGTTAACTCACTGCCATATTTCTAAGCCCTTGGGGATCCCTTTAGGTCATATCACATGACTCCATGGGCTGGATCTAGTCTGTAGGCTGGGGGTTGAGTCTCTCTACCATAAACACAAATATCCTGGCAACCATATGCATGTGCTGTAAACTGACTTTGTACACAAACACTTTTACAGAATAAACAGATCAGAAATCATTCATAACTTATTAATAACATCACATTTGTAATTCAAAAGATAATGTCAAACTAGTGCCAGTTGTTACCTCAGGATTTTATTGATTGCTGTCTCCTTTTCTAAAAGATTCCTTGCTCTGATGCTGAAAACAGATTTACGGAGCTGTGAAATAGATAAAAAAAAAAGAGTGTGATTTTAGTTGTTCTGTATATAGTAATATTTAAGTGTATTGATGGAGCAATGAATGCATTATGTTGTTGAAGTATATGAAACTTATGTTAACAGATAAGCAAAAATGACAGTGTAGTGGTCTCCATTATAAAGTCTACATTTTTCTGGTTGCTTTGCCATTGCCTCCTGCTGATGTGAAGGGAAGTGAAAAAAGATCAAAATGGCCCCCTCTTAACAAGGGAGCTGTCTGATTCACAGCTGTTAAGTGATGCCTGAGGTGCTAGCCTCCTCGTGCTGCCGAACCCACTTTTGCAACTGTCTTTAGCAGTTGTGTTTGTAGGACAAAGGCCCAGTCTGTCTATAGCTGCCATTTCAGCTTCCAGGCATAGAAGAGCAAACATAATGTTTCATTAGTGTTGCTCCTTGATTTGCCCTGGTTCCTGCTCCTCTCATCTTCCCCTAGGTAAGGAGAAAGGAACAACATAAAGTCTCTTCCTAGTGCCCAAGGTTATCCTAACTATCCCTTTTTTGTTATCAGTGTCTCCTTCCTTGAAGTGCTATTTTTTGAAAGGAAGAAAAAATGAGACGATTAAGCCATTTTTATAAGTGGATAGTTGGCATTCTTCTTATTCTTTTTGCAATAAGATGGGGAAAGCTAAGTGTTTTAGACATGTCTGTTATAGGTTACTTCCTGGAGGTCAGGATGTAGGGAGGAACATGATACAAAAAAGACAGTGCTCAGAACCCTAAAGTCCCAATAAAGTGGTAACAAACATTTTAAATCACAGCTGACAATTTTTCCATTCTTGCATCTGTAATGATAAATGTAAAATTTCAGGCATTTAGTAAGACTTGTCCTTGACAATTATTTGGGAACCATTATTGTAACTGGCAATCGTTAGAGAGAGATCCTGGAGTTTCCTGCAAAGCCAGTCCTATGCTTGATCAGTCTGAAATAATATCTCTAGGCACATCTTTTGAAATCTGTTTATTATAGATAGATCAGAAGTTGAGCTTATTTCCTTTATCTCTTTCTGGCTTAGGGATAAGAATAACAAACTCTTGAAAAGACTACATAAAAATTAGCAAGTAAATTTGTTTCTCTAAAACTGCTGACAGATGTGAAAAAACAAAAAAGAAAAAGAGTGCTTTACTGTAAGAGGAAGTATGTTAGTTTGACTCGGCTCTGTATAGATTGGGTGCTTCAGTAGTGCTTTTTGGCACTTTTATCTAAAGCTGATTCAATTAAAAAAAACCCTGCTAAATTACCTGATCTGTACAGATGTTGGGTGAGCTGGGTCAAACTAACATGATGCCTCTTCTAGGCCTCTTCTAGGCCTCTTGGTATGGCGTGTGCCAAGCTTAAAGTAAAGCACAGTTTTCACATCTGTAAGTAGCTTAAAAGCCCAAACTGACTAATTTATAGCAAGATTTCTTACATAGAAAAACTGAGATCAATGAAAAGCATTTTAAAAATATTCTCTGTTTTGAAAGATTCTACCACTTCATAAAGAATATTCAATTTAATGGGAAAAATCAACAAGAATACTATATTTTTTTCTTTTTAAAGTATGATTTCTGTATATTTTACACACAATTTGCTTATCCGAACTTTTGATCCATGGAAGATAATAGCACAGATGATAAGTTTAAGACGGATTTTTACAAAGCAAATTCTTTCTTGTAATTTTGAAATTTTGTGGGGGGAGGGCAGAATTTTATTTCATTTTATGAGTCAAAATGGCTGTACCCAGATACATAACTTCCATTGTGGCTCTTATGCACAGTTTGAGATCCTATTTCTTATGCACTGTGGATAAGCAAGTAAGCATGGCTACTGAGCATGTGTAATAGGCTGCACTCCGGCAAGGGAGATCATTGTTGTTAGAAGTCCCTCAACATGAGGATGACAATCTTCCAGTAGATAGGAAAGTCATGGATGTGTCTTGAAGTGACTGAAGAGGCCAATCCAAGATGTGCATGTTCAACTGCAGATGTGGCATACTATTCCAGGAGGAAGGAGTAAATCCTGGTTATGTTGGGTCACAACCCTTTCTCTTTGTCTGTTTCATATATTCACCTCCACAGTGAGAAAAGTTTGCTGAAAACAGTTAATGTCTGGTTGTATTTCATGACCAGGGATTTTGGTTTTCTTTGATTAAAAAAATCCTCAATTTTTGGATTAAAAAATGTAACTCAAGATCTACATTTGTCTGTGATCGAAATGAAACAGCAGTATATAAATATATCCTTCCACTTTACTATCTACATTTATGATTCTAAGAAATGTAATTATTAACATCAATACCAGAGAGACTTGAGCTTTGAATCATTCCCAGTGGTGTCATGACCAGGACTCCTGGTTTTATCTGATTAAAAAAAATCCCTAACTTTAAGATTTAAAATATTAACCCAAAATACACATTTCCCATGATTAAAATGAAATGCCACTAATATCTATCTATCTCACAAAAAATGTGGATTTGTAGATTTAATCCAAAAATTGGGGACTTTTTAAATCAGTGAAAACCTGGAGCCCTGGTCATGACACCACTGGGGATGATTCAAAGCTGGTCTCCCTGGTATTTATGTTAATAATCACATTTCTTAGAATCACAGATTCATAGAAAATTAGGGTTGGAAGGGACCTCAGGAGGTCATTCAGTCCAATCCCCTGCTCCCCATGATCAGCCCCAACTATTTTATTCTAGCCAAGGCTTTGTTTTAGCCTGTTTCAGTATGTTACTACCCTCCTTGTGAGAAAGTTTTTTCAAAGCTAACCTAAATTTCCCTTGCTGCAAGTTGAGACCATTGCTCCTTCTTCTGTTATCTGCCACCACCAAGAACAGTCTAGCTCCAGCCCCTTTGGAACTAACCTCCAAGTAGCTAAAGTCTGTTATTAAATCCCCTTCAGTCTTCTCTTCTCCAGACTAAATAAGCCCAGTTCCCTCCTTCTCTTTTCATAAGGCAAGTGCCTCAGCCCTTGAACCATTTTTGTTGCCCTCCACTGGACTGTCCACATCCTTTCTGCAGTGGGGTGCCCAACACTGGACACAGTACTCCAGATGTAGCCTCACTGGTGCTGAATAGAAGGGAATAATGACTTCCCTTGATCTGCTAATGCAACTCAGTATGCTGTTGGCTTTCTTCACAAGGGCACACTGTTGGCTCATATTCAGCTTACGTCCACTGTTGCCCCCAGATCCTTTTCTGCAGAACAGCTGGTTAGCCAGTCAGTCTCCAGCCTGTATTGGTGCATAGGATTGTTCTGTCCTCAGTGCAGAATTTTGCATCTGCCCTTACTGAATCTCATGAAATTAATTTTTGGTCCAATACTTCACTTTGTGTAGGGCACTCTGAATACTAGCCCTGCCTTCCAGCATATCTCCTACCCCATGCAACTTGGTGTGATCCACAGACTTGTTGAGGGTGCTCTTCATCAACGATCTTCCAGATTGTTAATGAAGATATTGAACAAAACCAGCTTTAGGACCAAGCCCTAGGGCACTTTGAGCCTGATGATCCAGCCAGTTTATTATCCACCTTACAGTCCATTCATCCAGTATGTACTCCCATAGCTTGCTTGGGAGGATGTTGTGGGAGATCATATCAAGAGTCTTGCTAAAGTCAGGGTAGATCACAGCCAATCATTTTGTCATACAAAGCTGGAAAGCTTGGTCAGGTACGAATCCTTGCTGACTGTTCCTAGTCACCTTCTTCTTCTTCAAGTGCTTAGAAATGGATGCCTTCAGGACCTGCTCCGTGATTTTTTCCAGGGACTGAGGTGAGGCTGACCAGTCTATATTCCTTGGATGTTCCTTCTTTCCTTTCTTAAAGAAAAGCATTAGATTTCCCCTTTTACAATCATTTGGGAACTCTCCTGATCACCACAAGTTTTCATAGATAATAGCCAGCAGCTCTTCAGTCATGTTGGCCAACTCCCTCAGCAACCTCAGGTGCACCATGCCTAGCCCAATGAACTTGTACATGTCCAGCTTTTCTAAACAGTTCCTAAACTCTTCTTTTGCCAAACTTGTCTAACTACGATTATCTAAGTAGCCGATTGCCATACTTTCTCAGGAAGAAATGACCCTGGCCTCTCCTCCTGCTTGTTCTTCCTCCAGGTCACTTGCTTCCCCACTTACTTTGGTCTCCATCCTCTGGCAAACCTAATTTAAAACCCTCCTCACTAGGTTAGCAAAACTGTCTGCAACAATGCTCTTCCCTCTCTTTGTCAGGTGGATCCTGTTTCTTTCTAGCAATCTTTCTTTTTGGAACAACATCCCATGGTTGAAGAAGCCAATGCCCTGTTCGTGACACCAGATGGACAAATTTCTTTAGATTGGCATTTCAAGGTGTCCTTGAGTCTCTTGTTCCAAAACCTCTACAGCAATGACCGCTAATGAGTTGGGTGTATAGGATCTATTTCTGGAGCCAGTTGCCAGGCGTCTTTATGACATGTCCCAACGGAGCTGGTGCTGTATAAATATGCATTCAATGCTAGATGTGTTTGCTTGAAGCAGAATGCTGATTTTCTTTTTTCCATCTTTCCAATTGATATGGAAGATTTTCTGGAGACATCACTGATGGTAACATTACAAGGCTTCCTGGTGTTGCTGACATGTTGTCCAGGTTTCACACTTACACAGTTGTGTATGGACAACAACCTGGTAGACAAGAAGCTTGGTTTGGGCCCTGATCTTATGATCATTGAAGACTTGATTTCAGCAATGTCTAAATGCAGCACTGGCAGATTTTATTTGCTGTTGAATATTATCCTCTATGTTTACTTTTTGGGAAAGGTAACTACACAGTAAAGGAAAATGCTCAACATTCTCCAAGGACTGCCCTTGTGGGGGAGAACCTAGTTGGCTTGGGGTGGGTTGGTAAAGTATCTTGATTTCCATGAAGTTGACAATGAATCCAAGCACTTCATATGTTCCATAAAACCAGTCAAAAGTGACTTGGAGCTTATCAATTGAGCAGGCAAACGTGACATAACTGTCAGCATACTGAAAATCAGTATTCATATATATTTTCCGCTATGTTATTTTGTATGATAGATAGATAAAGATTTTTCCCATTTCAGTTTCCAAATCTGCATAGTTCATTAGGCCATACACAATATATCAGCACAATATCAGTTCAAGGCCTCCTCTACACAGAACCCTTAAGTTGTGATTAACCAGGTAATCCTGTCTTAAGTCATGGCCCAGCTATGTCTTCAACCAATTAACAGCATGAGACACTCCCCCCACCTGTGAGCCTCTTTGGCTGTGAGGCTTGCTGTAGCAGAGGCAGCATCTTCAGCTGCAGGGCTTATGGGAGGAAGAATGCTGTCAACTGTGGGAGCCAGTGCAGGGGGAGCCCAGGATCATGTTCCCAAACTCCCCCCTATACTGGAGATAAAGTGTGGTGCATTCTAATGTGTGATTCCCACAATCACACCTCCTTCCATACATGTGTGGAATCACGCATTAGATCCCATTGCACCTTTACTTGCCTGTGTAGAGGGGGCCTAAGAGCACAAAATTGGTTTGATGATTGCTGTTTCATACAATAGTGTCTTCATGTGGCATGCTGGCATGCAAGAGGCTGGCAATTAAAACTTGTGATGCCTGCAGAGTTCTTGAATGCTGCAGAGGAAATTATTAGCAGATGTAATGTGAAAAAGACATTACATGTTCAGATGATGCAGATTTAAGTAACTATACTATATTCTGCTAGGGTTATTTTAGGTTATATCTGTTTAGCCTGCTGTTTTCTTTTATTATATATTGTAATGTGCGGTGAAGACACCCTAAGTGGATCATTATTAGTTATTACTTATTTATTTGTTATTTATTCAGACTGTAAATATGCAGAGTGCAATGACTACAATGCTATATAAATATTTGCTGTATTATATTAATAATATTTCTCAGTGAGAAATTGTTTCATAGTGTTGCGTATATTTGATTAGCATTAAATATGTTGTCAAGAAATTATGGGTTAAAATGGGTTATTTTAATCTTGTGAGTTACTTTAATCTAATGAGAACAACTATGCCAGGTCAGCCAGCTGCCCTCACTATTTCCTAAATACAGTAATTTTAGATGCGTGTCATGGAAAACACACACTATTAAAAAAATGCTACCAGGGATCAGCTCTTGATTCCTGGTTTCTCTTGAGTTTATTTTTGCAGGTGGTGTTTGAGGATATAGAATTATGAAATTTTGGACTTGTTGTCAATGTTTCTTCAAAAGATTTGGCACATTCTACTACTGTTATTAGCAGAATGGATTTAAAACATTAAAAATAGCTTGAGCCTGACACTGAGGGTTTGATTTTAAGTCTTACATTCTTGTAATGGAAATTCAGTTACCCAAACCAAAATGTATAAGATAACCCAAAAAACCATTGTAGTACATACCATTTTTTTTTAAAAGCAAGGCACAATACATATGACTCTGCAGTGTCACTCGCTGCTTAAAAAAGGTACTGAAGACATTTTAAATATTAAGCTATTTTTCATTTTTTAAATAACAGTAATTAAAAAATGGCAATGCTTTTACCCTAGATAAAAAGCTGTTGATCATAAAATAAAAATTAAAGCCATATACCAATAAACCAATACTTATTTATGAATGATACTAGATGGAAGACATTGACAACAGGCCAGCTTCAAAGCTGTGAAAATTGGCGTAGTGCTTTTGAAGTCCATTGCACCAATTTATAGCATTTAATGATATGGTCCAGTTATATGAAATATGCCACTGGCCAAATGTCCTTGAGTATCTTGATTTTTTTCTAGTTTAGAAAGCCTATTGACAATTCTAGTGGGAATTACACAGACACAATAGTTTAGATATTAAATCTGTCAGAACACTATATTTTAGGAATGTGCAAATTATGGTCCAACATTATATTAATTTTGGTATTTCATCAACAGGAAGCTGACAACAGAAACATCAAGGTTAGTACAAATGGACATACTGAGATAAAGAATGGGATTAGGGTCTTGAGTATAAAATGAAGTATAAAGATCTGGAATACATAGATGATCATCAAAAAATGTCTGGAATATACTTTTTTATTGTGACCTATGAGATTTCTCTATTGAAATCTAATTAATTCATCTAATTAATTAATGTGAATAGCAATGGATATTTTAAAATGCAACTCTGGAAAATGCAATTTCTATTGACCATCTGTGGAACCATATGGGATATGGGATATTCTTACCATATATTACATATTTCAAGCAAGAAAATAATATCCAGAGTCTAATGGTTGCTCAGGGAAACCATTAATCCATACTTAATATCACGTGGATTAATGGTTTCCGTGGACTTAATCAGGGTAATTAAACCACAGTTTCAGGGCATCTGGCAATTTGCAGGGAGGGGTGGGATTACCGAGGCCCTTTGGCCAGTCGAACTTATATGGGGGGGTGCAAGAAAATGGCAGCTGGCCCTGGGATCTGTCCATGAAAACAGCTAGCTGCACCTTTGAGTTTGGTAGACCACTATCCATAATAAACAGCTTTTGCCCTGTCATTAGAGTTCTTGTCCAGACAGTCGAAGACCTGATTTGTAAGCCCTCCCTAATAGGATTTGAGTGTGCATGTCTTACGTATCAGGAGAGTACTTTAACCACCAAGATACAGGCAAGTATGGGTGGGAAAGAACCTGAGTAGAATTGTAGCTAATGCACAGGTTGAAATAGATTCAAACTGAACGATTTAGATGCCTAACAGTCTGGGTAAATGTCACTTAGATACCTTGGAGGTCAAATAAGATCTGGGCCTTCAAGTGAAACACTAAAGACATGAAATAATGAAGCTGAAAGGAAGGCATGATTTTTGGCATTAAAAGAATACCAGAGCATTTTGAATCTCTGGAGCTCCTTTCTTTTAGTATGAAACTGTAACAAGGTGTTTCATTTTAGAAGACAGTTAATATGGGGAGGAAAAATAGGTGCTTTTCTAGGCAGAATTTAGCTTATTATTAAATACAATGGTAAGCAATTAAAAGTTATCTCAACCAGAGGTAGAATATAGCAAGAACAGTTTTTTTATTGTAATCACAGTTTGTTTAATGTATTTTATTCAATCTTCTGTTTTAAAGGCCAAAAGGGCCATAAAAATGAAGTAATGTATGCTGAAATATATAGGTGCTATAGGTACTTTTAATTGCAAGACTACATTTTGCAAACTTCACTTTTGCAATACTTAACAACTGGAGGACCTGCACCATTAGCCAAAAATTAAGTTTTTTTTTCTGAAAACAAGAGTAAACAACAGTTATTGGTTCACTTCAAGACAAGGAACCAAAATATTTCATGACTTTTAAATATAATATTTACCGGAATCCAAGATGACTTTGAGTTTAGGACAACTACTTCAATAATTAACATCTAGATACAGAAAATGAATAAATTTATAATAGTTTTTCATATCTAGAATCTAATTCTTGGAGTGTTGTCTTAAGGATCCCACGCCAGCCTGGGGCATGGAGTACAGAGCACGTGCTGCCTACAGGCTCCAGCTGGCTATGCAGCAGTGGTTACAGAGCTGGCAGCTCTGGCCCTGGCCCCAGAGCTAGGGCCAGAGCTGCAGCTGCCACTGAATGGCTGAGCTGGGGCTGGAGGACACATGTACCGTGTGCCCTGTGCTCCACGCTCTGGGCCAGAGAGGGTCCCAGCTGGAGCTGCAGCTGTAATGGAAAGGTAAGTGGCAGCAGCAGTACCCAGGAGAGTGACAGCAGGGAGCAGAGGTGGAGGGGGCAGGTGCCAGTGTGCGAGAAGTGGTGGTGGCTCTCTTCCCCTGGCTTGTACTAGAATACAAGATGAGGGGCTTTCCCCCATCTTCCCTGAGCAGAAAAAAAACCACTTCATCTTGGATTTGAGTCAATATGGTAACTTGAGTAGAAAGATTGGAATTAGAGCAGACATGGGACACAACCTATCTTTCTTGCTAAAACAATAGATCTTGTAATGAGAAGGAAAATCCATTTGTATTATAACAGGTAGATTGCTTTAATTGCCTTTGTGAATGTCAGAGTTACCTGGATTTCTGCCATAATTTGTGACCAACATAAAGAAGTCTTAAGCAATAAATTGTGTTTAATTTAGTGGCTTGAAAAGGCAACTACAGTTACAGACACAGGTGACACATTCTGTGAAAAAAGAGTAGAAAAGATAAAGTCTGAAAGACTATGGGCAATCCAGTTATACAAAAATTATGCAAGTACTGATTTAGAAAATAAGACTGCACAACATCTGACTGCATTATCTCTTTTAAAATTGCTCTTTTTTCCCTTGGCATTTATTGTATATTGTGATGTAATTTTATACCACATTGGTATAAAATAATGGCTATTTTAGATTAATTTAAAAAGTGAAAGAATACTCTGTATTGCAGTATAATTCAAGCGAATCTTTTGTTTTAATATTCTGATTCAGAAGAACAGAATGCCCAGAATTAGGTCCACATGGAAAAGATTGGCTTGGGACAATAGATCATCAATACAATGGGAAATGAAAACTCAATGAATCATAGTACTGGAAAGGACCTCAAGGATCATCTGGTTCATCCTCCTGCACAAAAGAAATAATGCTGTTCCTAAACCATCCCTTTCAAATAGATTTTCAGCCTCTTCTTGAAAACCTCCAATGAAGGAGATTTTATAACTTCCTTGGGCAGTCTATTCTATTGCCTTACTATAGAAACAATTAGGAAGCTTTTCCTGAGTTCTAATCTAAATCTACTTTGCTACTATTTAAAACCATTGCTTTGTATCCTTTCTGTGGCAAGGGAAAACACTTCTTCGCCCTCTACTTAAAGTATTTGAAAACTGTTCTACTCTTAATTTCCTTTTCTTCATGCTTAATCTTTCTAGTTATCTCAACCTTTTCTCATATGTCTTGCCTTTCAAACCTCTTTATTGTTTATTGTTAATTGCTTCTGGACCATTTACAACTTCTCCATAATCTTAAAACAGTTCTATAATAATCCAGAACTGCACACAATACTGAAGCTGAGGCCTGGACAGCACTGAATAGAGTGGTACTATGACCTCCCAAGTCTTAAAGTGAATACTTATGTTTATATAGCATTTGCTTTTTTTGTGCCTGCATCACATTACTGATTCACGCTGAGTCTGTGATCCACCAAAACCCTCATAATCATTTTCAAAAGTGTCACTGCCCAGCCCAGTGCAGCTCTCATTTGGTCATCTGGTTATTTTTGCTTAGGTGTAGCTTCTTACCTTTGTCTGCGTTGAACTTTATTCTGAAAATACTCCATTTTTAAAAGAGAATTCAGACTATATTCTGCCTTTTGATTCTAGTGGCCTTCCCCCCGACCCAAGGAAAAATGTAAACAATGAGGTCTCTGGCAGCATGCTCTAACTCCTATGGAAATCAAAAGATCTATTTTCTTTTAGTTTAACTGCAATTATATGAGGATGCCCTGTATATGAAAAGTACAGTTAAAAATAATTCAAATTTGCAATTACGACATCTTTCTAGTAACATTTTCATAGAACTGGTTCCTTTTTGCAATAAATACAAAAATAAGAAAAGAAGCTGACTGCACAACAAGACTAGATGACATACATTTGGGACCTCTATCTAGTCTAAGTCTATATCTAGACTTAAAAAGAAGGTGCTTGAGATGATAGCCAAAGCATACAGTTATAGCGATAAATATTGCACCTCTTACAACATCACAGAAAAGTAGGGCTAGAAGGGATCTCAGGAGACCATATAGTCCAACTCCTCTCTAAACCATGCCAGCCAATTGCTGATTCCACAACCTCTCTAGGCAATCTGTTTCAATGCTTAACCTCTTGCATAATTAGTTTTTCATAATAGCCAGACTAAATTTCCCTTCTTGCAATATACATTTGTTACCCCTTGTCCTGCCCTCTGTGATCACAGAGAATATACTATTGACATAATGATTAGGATGATTAGGGGCCTGGGAGGCAAGATTTATGAGGAAAGGTTGAAAGAACTAGGGTTATGTAGTTTGACAAAGAGAAGACCAAGGCAGTATTTGATAACAGTCTTCAAGTACTTGAAGGGTGATTATAGGGACGATGGAGATGAGGTTTTTTCTGTGGCTGTAGGGGACAGGCTTCAAGCCGCTGCAGGGAAAGTTATGGTTGGAAATTAGGAGGAACTTTCTGATTATGGATATGTTCAAACATTGGGACCGATTATCTAGAGGAACTATAGAATCTCCATCCTGGAAATTTGCAAGAGTAGGTTAAACAGCATTTGGCTGGGATGGTTGAACCAGGGATGCTCCTGCATTCAGCAGGGGGCTGGACTAAATGACCTTGTGAGGTCCCTTCTAGCCCTACTTTCCTAAAATCCTATGATCTTCTTTATTAAAGTCATTTTGAATCCTAATCCCACCAACCAAGTGTTGGCAACTCCATCCAGCTTGGTGTCTTTCGCAAATTTACTATGTGTGTACTCCAAGTGTACTCAATCCCATTCTCCAAATATTAAACCATACTGGCTCCAAGACTGACCCCTGTGTAACCCTAGTCAATACCTCCTCGTAATTAGTCATTAAGCCATTGATGACAAGTGATGGCCACTCTTTGAGTGTGATGAACCAGGCAGTTAGGTATCAGTGTTAAAAGCTAGCTGCATCTCATTTTACAGATGAACCTCTGGACCTTAGGGAAAGGGAACCTCTGGAGCTTCTGGAACAACAGGGAAAACTAGCAATGTCTTCTTATAGGAAAATTATGTCTCTCTAAAGCAGCGGTGACAAAGATATAGCTTGTGGGTCAGATCCATCCCACAATGTTACCCATGGGTCTTGGAGTAGACCCACATGCCGCATGAAGAGAACACTGGATCATCCCCATGCATTGCACATGATGCATAGGGCTGGGATAGGCATGCACTGAACATGGGGTTGAGGTAGGTATGCATTGCACGTGGTGCATGAGGCTGGAGATGGTGCGCACTGCATGCAGTTGTGGGACTAGTCCTGGATATATATGCTGCATGAAAAACCAGCCCAGTGCACTGTACCTAGAATTTGGGGCTGGTCTACAGCCCTAATCTGGCATGTGGACTCGGCTCACACTATTCATTGAGCCTGGGAACTGGCCCCATGACATTCATTCAGCCCCTGGGGCCTGGTGAGTTTGACACCCCTGCTCTAAAGTATTAAAATTCAATAAGCATGTCAAAATAAGGACTATAAGAGAAACGGTTGATAAAACACATCACGACTTCCAGAATGCTTTTGTTACAGCTGGTTACAAAAAGCTATCAAGAAACTAAGTAGGCACAGTGTGAGACACTGAGTACTGTCCTGAATGAGGAACTGGCTAAAAGACATAAATGAATAATCCTATATAACATGTTTATTATAGATTATAGGAAAGTGCAGGATGTGAAATGGAAACATTTGCAAATAATACGGCATCATTTAGGTTAGTGCAGACTACAGAGCATTATGAGGAGTGCCAGGGAGGCCTAGCAAATTTAAACAAGTAACATGATAGCAGAGGAAACTCAGTATTGATCAGTGAAATGCACTTTGTAAATTATTCATTCACATTTTTGTTAATAATTACTAGTGTTAATTTAGGGGAAAAGTCCATAGGAGTTACTCATCCAAAATGTGTTCAGTGAGGAGTGACTGTTAATAAAAAAAAGATGCATAAAGAACTGCATTGCTTGAATGAATCGAGATGTCACAATACAAGGAGGTAAATTCTAACAAGGAAATCTGTTTAGTTCTGGTCACTCTACCTGAAACTATATATAGTGAAAGGAGTCCTGAACTCTGGGTTGAACATAATAAGAGAAAGTTATGATTGGGATGATTTTTTATGAGAATCATAGTAAATTAGGATTGGAAAGGACCTCAGGAGGTCATGTAGTCCAACTGCCTGGGCAAAGCAGGACAATCCCCAATTAGGTTATTCCAGCCAAAGTTTATCTAGCTGAGTCTTAAAAACCTCCAAGGATGCAGATTCCACCACCTCTCTGGATAACCTGGTTCAGTGTTTTACTATCCTCCTACTGAGAAAATTTTGTCATCTATCACTATTGAGAACAGTCTAGCTCCATCCTCTTTTAAACCCCCTTTCAGGCGATTAAAAGCTGCTATTAAATACCCTATCAGTCCTCTTGTCTCTAAATGAAATATGCCCACATCCTTTAGCCTCTCGTAAGTCATGTGCCCCAGCCCCCTCAACATTTTTGCTGCCTTTCACTGGATTCTCTCCAATTTGTCCACATCTTTTCTGTAGTGAGGGGCCCAAAACTTAACACAGTACTCTAGATGTGGCCTCACTGGTGCTGAATAGAGGGGGATAATCACTTCCCTTGCCCTACTGACAACACACCTAGCAACGCAGCCCAGTATGCCATTAGCCTTGTTGGCAACAAGGGCACACTGCTGCCTCATATTCAGTTTCTTGTCCACTGTAGCCCCCAGGTCTTTTTCTGCAGAGCTGCTGCCCAGCCAGGCATCCCCAAGTCTGTACTGGTGCATGGGATTGTTTCATCCTATGTGCAGGATTTTTTTACATACCTTCCCTTCTCGTTCATCTTAATTGTTACTAGACCAAACCAAATCATCCTAATCATTCTTTTTCCCAGGTGGTGGTGGTTGGAGACTCCCTTCTGTGGGGGATGGAGGGAGTCATGAGGTTTCTTTTGGCCCATTCCTCCAATTTGTTTACGTCACTCTGAATCCTAGCCATACCCTCCAGGGTATCTCCTACTCCCCACCAGCTTGGTGTCATCTGCAAACTTGCTGAGGGTGCACTCCAGCCATCTTCCAGGTCGTTGATGAAGATATTGAACAAAACCAGCCTCAGGACTGACCTATAGGGCACTCTACTTGATACCACCTGCCAGCTAGACATTGAGCCATTGATTACTACTCTCTGATGCTCCACCCAGTTTTGTATCCACCTTGCAGTCCATTCATCCAGTCCATACTTTCTTAGCTTACCTGTGCGAATGTTGTGGGACACTATCAAAAGCCTTTCTAAAATCAAAGTATACCGTATCCACTGGTCTCCCGACATCCACAGAGCCAGTCATCTCATCACAGTAGGCAATCAGGTTGGTCTGGCATGACTTGCCCTTGGTAAATCCATGCTAACTGTTCCTAATCATCTTCTTCTACAAGTGCTTAGAAATTTATACTCTGAGGATCTGTACCATGATTTCTCCAGGGACTGAGGTGAGGCTGACTGGTTTGTAGTTCTTTGAATCCCCCTTCTTCCCTTTCTTAAACATGGGCACTGTTTGCCCTGTTCAAATCATCTGGAACCTCGCCGGATCACCATGAGTTTTCAAAAATGATGGCCAGTGGCTCTGCAATCACATTAGCTAACTCCCTCAGCACCCTTACATGCATCTCATGCAGTCCCATGAACTTGTATACGTCCAGCTTTTCTAAATAGTCCCTAACCTATTCTTTCACCACTGTTGGCTGCTAATTTCCTCCCCAGACTATGCTGCCAGGTGCAGTAGCCTCAGAGCTGACCTTGCCTGTGAAGACTGAAGTGAAGAAGGCATTGAGCACTTCAGTCTTCTCTGCATTCTCTGTCAATAGGTTGTCCCCCCATTCAGTAAGGGACCCACACTTTCTCTTATCCTCCCCTTCTAATGACACACTTGTAGAAACCCTTCTTGTTACCCTTCACATCCTTTGCTAGCTGCAACTCCAATTGTGCTTTGGCCTTCCTGACTTCATCCCTGCATGCCTGAACAATGCTTGCATACTCCTTCCTCATTGTTTGTCCAAGTTTCCACTTCTTATAAGGTTCCTTTTTGTGATTTAGTTTACTGGAAAGTTCCCTCGTAAGCCAAGCTGGTCTTCTGCAATACTTGCTAGTCTTCCTGCACATCAGGATGGTTTGTTCCTGCACTCTCAGTTAGGCTTCTTTAAAGTATAGGTAACTCTTCTCCCCCTCAGACTGGCTTCCCAGGGGATCCAGCCCATGAGACTCCTGAGACAGCTGAAATCTGCTTTTCTGAGTTAGGGACAGACAGTTACACATAAACTGGTTTAAGTGATCAGAAACTGGTTTGAACCTGTAACAGAGCATGAATTCAGTGCACATAAACTAGTTTCAAAATGGGCAAAAGTGATTTGAGATAATTCTCATTGAATGTAGTATCAGCCTTAAATAATTTGGGTCAAACCAGTTTATGCAATGTCTGTCCCAGTCCCCTTCCTGATTTTAGTTAAATCAGAGTCCCCCAGTATCCCAGATGCTTTTCAGCCTTGGGTTGGGCTGGGCTGTGCTCTCTGTAACACAGCAGAACTGGCCCTACCCCCCTGCTCCCTAGCCAGAGCTCTGGCAGAGACTGCAGAGTCTGGCTGGCATCCCCCTGGTCCCCTGCCCCACCCCTCACTGCTCAAGCAGCGATTCTCCCCTCACCCCTGCATCTCCCACAGCATGGACCCCAGCCCCATGGACCCTGGTCATGTGATATGCTAGCTAGTGCTGAGAGGTGTCTGTATGTGTGTGTGTGTGTGTGTCTCCAATTTCACTTAGAGAGCCAGACAGAACAGTGTCCGCTTAGGGCTTTTTGGAGCTAATCAAAAGTCAACTGGTAATGTCCCTCCGTTCCTTCCTTGGAAAAAGCTATTTAAGAAAAGCTTGGACTAATGAGAGAGGCTTTTATTTTCTAGATGGGCTCATAAACGTTGTGTTATCAGCACCCTGCTGGCTCCCTCACCCATTGGGTTTGCAGACAGTATGAAGAAGCAGAGAGAGGGAGAATGAAAAGCTCAGTATCATCAACAGATGCATGCACTGCACACACTCCTCCTTTGACTTTGACTTTGCTAGCCAGGGGCTGGCAACACTCCTGCCCCTCGAGCAGCGAGCGGGGAAAAGCCTATGACTGTGCAGGCAATGTGGGAGTTTAAACCTCTCCCTAATCAGAGCATCCTGCTGGGGCCTGGCCATGCCTCCCCTCACCTCAGCACTATGGAAGGGAAGGGAGGGCTGCTTTAGTGCCTCCTGGTTTCTAGCCTGAGCCACTGCAGGCATGTGCCTGCATTTCTTCAGTCCAGAGGAAATGTCTGTGCAGTTGCAAACTAATTCAATCTAGGCAGGTTAGACTAACCTGCAAAGATTGAATCCATTCCGGCTTTTTGAATGTCTGTCCTGCACCCTGAAGTCCAGAGTCCTTACTCTGCCGCTCTCCATCCTTCGTTTCCTCAGGATCTTGAACTCAATCGTCTCATGGTCAGTAGTGCCCAAGTTGCCATCCACTATTACATTCCCCTGCAATTCTTCCCTGTTTGTGAGCAACAGGTCAAGAAAAGCACAGCCCCCAGTTGGCTCCTCCATCACTTGTGCCAGGAAGTTGTCCCCAACACCCTCCAAAATCTTCCTGGATTGCCTGCATACTGCTGTATGGCCTCCCCAGTAGATGTCAGGGTGATATCCTTTGGGTCAAACTGGTTTATGCAATGTCTGTCCTAGACCCCTTCCTGGTTAAAGTTAAAAACCCTGGGCTGGGCTTGGCTAGGCTGGGCTGTCTGCTCCAGACAGCAAGGCTGATCCTGCCTTTTGCTCTCCAGCCAGAGCTCTAGAAGAGACTGTAGGCACAGCCGGGTCTGTCTGGCTTTGCCCCCACCATTCTCCATGCACTGCTCAACTAAGGATCCCTGCTCCCTTCCTCTCTTCTCCCACAGCATGGATTCCAGCCCCATGGACACAAGCTGGCATGTGGTATGCTAGCTAATGCCAAGAAGTGTCTGTGTGTGTGTGTCTCCAAGTTCACTGGGACAGGACAAAGGAAGACTGGACAGTGTCCGCTTACAGCTTTTTAGAGCTAATCAACAGGTTAGCTGGTAATGTTTCTCTGTTCTTTCCTTGGAAAAAACTGTTTAAGAAGAACTTGAACTAATAAGAAAGGCTTTTGTTTCCTTGATGAGCTGATAAACGCTGTGTTATCAGCTCCCTGCTGACTCCCTTGCATGTCAGGTTTGCTGCAGACAGTAGGAAGAAGCAGAGAGAGGGAGATTGAAAAGCCCAGTATCATCAAGAGGCAGGCACTGCACATCCTGCTTTTCCTCAGAGTGCTAGCTGGGGGCTGGGATCTGGCAACACTCCTGCCCCTTGAGCAGTGAGCATGGAAAAGCCTGGGAGTTTGCAGGCAGGGTGAAGGTTTACACCCTTCCCTAATCAGAGCATCTTGCCAGTGCCTGGCCCTGTCCTCAGCTCAGGACTGTGTAAGGGATGAGAAAGGCTGCTTTAGCACCCCCCAGCTACTAGCCTGAGCCAATGCAGGCAAGTGCCTACATTTTTTCAGTGCAGAGGGAATGTCTGTGCACTTTCAAACCAGTTCAACCTAGGCAGGTTAGACTAACCTGAAAAGATTTAATCAATTCAGGATCAGGCTTGCTAAATGTCTGTCCTAACCCCAAGCAACACAGCAAAATGGAGACATCACTTGGGTGCTCCATTCCCTGCATGGCCTCTGCACTGAATATAGAATCCTGTTCAAGGTCTTTCTTTTAATATTTATGGCCCTCTATAGTATTGGTCCTGGCTATCTGAGAGGGTTGTCTCTTTCTGGCCTCCTGTGCTGTAAGTATGAAACTAAAGGGAGAGGCATGTGGTGCATGAGGCAGATCTCAATAACTGAAGTTTGTTTTTCCAGAAATAAGAATGTATAGTAACCAACCACTTTTAAAATAAAATGCAAGTCATACATGCAAAAGAAAATGAAGAAAAAGAAGGAAATATGATAAGAGAAAAAAATTGCTGTCTTTCAAGGTATTCTGACAGCCATAAGATAGAGGGGGGATTAGTTTGTCATTATCTTTTATAAAGGGAGGCGATCAGATACTAAGTCATATTAGTCCTTAGGTGGAACTAAACTCCTAACTATGTGTCAGCCCCCCGACAGACATTCCATGTAAGACATGGTTAACGAGGCAGTCACATCTTACGTAGTGACCTGGCCACATGTTCATTCAATTAATGGTGTGTTAAAAGGAGGAATTAGCCACAAGGTATTTGTAGCAAGTTAGGTCTTGGGATGGACAAGTCCCTCTCTAGCAGCTGCCTGGATCCCATCTTACTTGCTGCTGCTAGCCTCTTGAGGTCCCACGCTGTTGTGTTGGCTGGCATGCCTTGATGTTATAATTGGGCTGGAAAGCTATCCCTTCGGGGGAAAGGTCGGGGATTTTTGCTTTAGGACTTAGATCCTTGTCTGGGCTTTGGCCCCTGTGCCTTGATCTGCTTTGTTCTGGCTGGGTCCCTCTACCCTAAGTCTGCTGTCACAGGACCCTAAGCTCCCGGGCCCCTGCCTTGACCTCATGGGCTATGGCCCCTCAGCCCTTGCTTTGCCCATGTGGGCTCTGTGTCCTGTGGCCCCTGTCTCTTTTGCCACATGCTACAGCCTTCAATTTATAGCAGTGCTCCTCCCAAGTGCTGCCTGTGGCCTCCACGTATCTCAGGGCTCTCATCTGGCTTTGGCCTTCTCGGCCTTAGCCTACTTATACCACCTGGTACTCCTTCTGAAGGTTTTAGTACCCAAGGTGTCCCAGGCATCCTTCTCAGTGGTCTCCTCCTTCCCTACAGCCACAATCCAGTTTTTTGGTTTTAAACATGAACCCATGTCTAAGTTTTAACTATTTCCAAAGTAAAATCCTTTTCTCCAGCCTGGGACCATGTTACACCATGGTAACACACACATGTATAATTTGTCTTAAAATTAATTTAGCTTCAATGTCAGGTGTTGTTGGGCTTCATTGCAGCCCTTCCAGAGCCTGGAGTTCCTCTGCTCCGGCAGGTCAGAGCCATCATTTAACAGTCATGGGCCTGGCCTTATGAAGCTTGAAACTACCTCTCTGGGTCACCTGTTCTGTCATTTCCATCCCAGGAATCAACAGCCTCATTGCACTGTCTACACCAGGGGTGACCAGCCACCTTTTTAAAGGACTCTCCCTGCTAGCCCCTCTAGAGACCTGGAGCCAACTGTTTTTTCCCTCGTACTCTCTTGTCTTCAGTAATGGGGAAGGGGCCCCATTACAGTATTACACAAAACATAATTACCTTGGGGCTGGTTCCTATCATGCCTGAAACTGAACATGTGATCAGTGTATCCAGCCTCTAGAGCATACAGCAGCCTTTCAAGACTCCTGTGTGCTTTGGAGGTTGGGCGGTACTGACTGGTGCTCCCAGCCAGGAGCTCCAAGTATGCTTCTGGAGCTGAGATACCCCATCAGATGATCAGAGCTCCCAGAGCCCCTTCAACTGACTGAAGCTCCCATCAATAGGAGAGCACCATGTTCTCCTGTGACTGGTAGTCATGCCTGCTATTTGCTGGTGCAGAGGGAACC
Source organism: Caiman crocodilus (assembly GCA_030014935.1). Classification (NCBI taxonomy): domain Eukaryota; kingdom Metazoa; phylum Chordata; order Crocodylia; family Alligatoridae; genus Caiman; species Caiman crocodilus. The sequence continues at coordinate 102,974,629 of JAGPOW010003316.1, read as the reverse complement.
TGGGATTGGGCATTTGGGCTTCCTGCCATGCATATGTGAGAGGAATCATGACTTTTGGAATTCTTCACCAGATCCCATCATGTCTTTAAATTAACATCCGCCAGCAGTGCCAGAGTCAACAGCTGTTGTTACCCAGCTAGATAAAGGTGAAATAAGATTTAGCCCCTAATATCCAGTTCCCACCATCTGCCATCTATGATGTTTGTTTAATGTTATCTCTTTAATTGTCCCTCTCCATCTTTTATGCAAAGATCTTTGAAGCAGAGTGTAAATAATAGCATCCTGAAGCTTATATTCCACTAAGGGTGGACAATTTCATACTTTCCTTGGAAGACCAGAGACCACAGAAAGGCCTTGAAACTACTTCTGTATCCTCCTACACCTCTACCCCTATTTTGAGCACAGGAATAGAAAATTGAGCATTACATTTTTGACCCTGTGGCATATTCTTTTTTCAATTTACATAAGTTTACAAGCAAGGCCTTTAATATTCAAAATAACACTAAATTAGTATTAAAATTTTTTGACTCATATCCAGGTTTAAGGGTGTGGCTATATGTGGATTGTAGGGAAAATTAGACCAAATTAATACATAAATTGAATGCTTTAACCACATGAAACTTTTTTGTGTATATGCTTACTCAGAATGAAAGTGGCTTTAATTCAGCTTAGTTTAATTCACTTTGCAAGTGAATGAAGCTAAAACAAATGAAGGCCACTTCTGTTCTGAATAAGAGTGTCTATAAAGGAATTCCATTTAGTTTAAATAATCCCTTTATACCCACATCTTGAGCTATGATTTTCCTGACTGTCCATTTGGGAACATACTACCTCTCAAAAGCTCATTGCATTATGCATCTATGTGGAAATTAAAACTGCTTTAATAGAAATTACTGCCATTTTTGTATACTACCTTGACTATAAATAGGAACCTTAGTATATATGAGAATCAGGCCTTAAGTGCATATATAGGCAGGGTGGATCTAGGATTTAGAAAAGGTGGGTGCAAATTGTATGACATATCATCGCATATAACATAAAACATACTTTTCTCCAGTTAAAGGAAAACTAGATGCTTTATGAATATGCTAGGGGCTAGCACTATATTCTTTAATTTAAGATCAAAGCAAAAACAAATATAACTGCTTGAATGTGCACTAGATTACATACAATCATATCAATACTATGCTAGACTATATATAAAGTTTAAGAAAGACAACAAACTAGGAAAAAATTGTCAAAATAGTGCACAAATATTGTGTCATTAGTACTGTAGTCAGTATAGTTATACATAGCTCTCTTACTCAGATTCATAAGAAAAAATCTACCCTTCTTGAACACCTTGACAATGCCTCTAATACTTCACTGTCAGTCATTTATATATCTGACTTAATAAGACCACACCCGAGTTAAGGTTTTTAGCTAGAGCTAAAAACAGTCTACAGAGCTGTGAAACAGTTTCACAGTAGCTAGGGTCAGGAGGGACCTGAACAAATCATCTAGCCTGACCCCTGTCACAGGCAGGAATGAATGCTGGGTTCACAAGACCCCAGACAGGTGATCATCCAACCTCCTCTTGAATTTGCCCAAGGCAGGGGTGAGGACCACTTCCCTGGGAAGTTGGTTCCAGA
>JAGPOW010003316.1:102957711-102972898 GCA_030014935.1 Caiman crocodilus | reverse complement strand
GTAGGGCCTGTCCTGCTGCCCTCTCACCAAGTGGGTGGCCCTCCTCTGAACCCTCTCCAGGCTGGCCACATCCCTTTTGAAGTGCGGTGCCCAGTACTGCACGCAGTACTCCAACTGCAGCCTGACCAAAGTTGCATGGGGGGGTATCACCTCTCTGGACCAGCTTGAGATGCATCTTTGGATGCATGACAAGGTATGGCGGCCTTGCTGGCTGAGGTCTGGCATTGGTGGCTTATGTTCATCTTGGAGTCAATAATGACTCTGAGATCCCTTTCTGCCTCTGTGCTTTCAAGAAGGGAACTCCCCAGCCTGTGTGTATGCTATGGATTCCTTCTCCCAAGGTGCAGCAACCTGCATTTGTCTATGTTGAACCCCATCCTATTCTCGTCTGCCTACTTTTGTAGTTTGTCTAAATCATTACCAGACATTACCAGGAGTGGCTAACAGACAGTACAATTACAGAAGAAAGGATACTTTGAATAGCAGAACATTAAGACTATTAAAAAGGATAGAGGTATTCTGTATAGCTATATCCATATAAAGTGATTTGGAAAGCAGGTTGTCCACTTCACATGTATGTATCCTAGCCACGAGCTCTTGGGTATAATAGGGTGGGTCTTCCTCTGATCTTTCATGAGAAAACAATAGTTTGGACTCTGGTGCCTAATTCTAGAAACAGGTCCACAGACAAGAACCCAGAAAGGAGATGGGTAACTAACTCCCTTTGGTTCCTCTGGGCTTTTCCTATTGGCGTTGGAAACTCCTTGTTACTGACTGATTACTGAGGACCTGACTCAGGGATGTGGGTTCCCTTAGGTTTCTGGAAGCCTAAAAGTCTCCTGGTTGAACTTAGAGCTTGGATTACTAGGAAAAACTTTTCTTACTAGGAGGGTGTTGAAGTACTGGAATGGGTTACATAGAGATAGGCATGTGCGAATAGGGAAGTATCTGATTTGGGTTCGGACAATTCAGAGGACAGTGATTTGATTCAGATCACTATCCTGAATTGATTTGGCCGAATCAGCTTCAGAAGATTCAGCATTGATTCAGAGAGATTCAATGATTTGGATCAGCTGGGGAGAGGCAGGCACAGCCGGGTGGCTCCCTTGGCTGTGCCTGCCTCCCCCACGGTGGGGGGAGTCATGGGAGAAACCCCCATGGCTGCCCTGCCCATCCCCATCCTCCATCTGGCCCCAGCCTAGTCCTAGCACTTAAAAAAAAAAAAAAATGAAAAAAACCGTGCACTCACCAGCTCTGGCAGTGGCCATTGGGAGCCTTTTAAAGTGCCAGGAGGCTGGGACCAGGTAGGGGATGGGGCCAGGCAGGGCAGCCATGGGTGCTTCTTTCAGAGCTCCTCCGGCTATGCCTGTCTTTACCCCAGTGGGGGAGCCATGGAGACTACGCCCTGCTGCCACTTGCTTCCTTTTGCCTGGACCAAGCCTTTCCCACATCCTGCCCCCCTGGGCAAGTGGTAGCAGGGCAAAACCCCTGCTCCCAGCACTGCTGCACCTGCATCCTGCACTCCCCTGACTCCCTCCGCAAGTAACACTACCCCCCGCCTCAGCTGAGCAGCTTGTCCCAGCCCCAGCCCCAGTCCCAATCCCTCCCTCCCCCATGCCTCTTCTCTCCTCCTCCCCCAACCCCAACAGACTTACCAGCTGGAGGCAGCTGTCAGCTGTCTGTTTAGTCTATGCCCAAACCAGCTGAATCTTTTCTGAAGCTTTTCTGAATTGATTTGGATGATTTGAATTGATTTGGTGCTTTTACTCAGTCTCCTGATTCAATTCAGATTTGGAGATTCGGTCCCCAAATCTCCTCGGAACAGAATCAGCTACCAAAGCTTTGCACAGACCTACCTACAGAGGTGGTGGAATCTCCATCCTTGTAGGTTTTTAAGGGCTGGCTTAACAAAGCCCTGGCTGAAATCATCTAGTTGAGGATGGTCCTATTTTGAGCAGGGGGTTGGACCAGACCTCCTGAGGTCCCTTCCAATCCTTTTTTTCTGTGATTTTATTATATTTCATCTGGAGGAGTTGAAAAAGTTTCTGGAGGTCCCAGATGTATCTAGAGAGTTACGGGAACCCCCTTTTTTCCCTGTTTCTTAGTAAGAACTCCCCTTTTCTGTTTCTGTGTAAAAAAAGCATCAGAAATAATTATTAATTTAGTATATTTGGGCAAATTATGCTTGTTAACAATGTTACATCTCTCAAATATAGCACTGACATAGAAATATTCCATGTTTCTGCTGTGTGGCAAGAGGATTCTGGATTTGCTTAATGTGAATACTTGCATGGACCATAAAGTTTTTGGTTTAGATATTTGGGTCAGTAATGTAAAAGGCTATAAAAGAACAAGGAACCCAAGGCAAACTAACATCCCTTTTATTGCTAAATAAAATCCTTGAAAGGAAATAGTAACTCTCACATTGAGAAGATGTTATTTATGTTCTCAGCTGCATAGGAGACAAAGGAAGTAAACCGTGCTTCAGATTCTCATGAATTGTGTATCACACTGATACTGAATATAAAACAATGCAAGTAAGTAGGATATTGTATTATAGAGATGAGAAGCAAAAGAAAGTATTTCAAGTGAAAGTAAAAGAATATATCATTTAAATTAAGTGCTGCCTATCAATTCAGCAGGTGTAGAACACAAAGTGCTAACATAATTCCAAGAGGAAATGGAATAATTACCAACATTACAGACACTACAAAAGAAAAAAGAATCAGAAATGTCAGCAGAATCTCATCTTTTGGTTCCAAACCTGACTTTTTCACTGTCATCTACAGTGCAAAGAAAAGGTAAAAAATTGTTGAATCCATCACAGTGTCATCGTCACTAACAGTGGGGAAATGTTCTATTAGGCACTAGTTCCATCTAAATGGTTGGTCGTGTTTCTTTTTGACAGAGGAAAAGAAAGCATACACAGAGGGTTTGCATTTTAAAGCAATCATTCCATGCTTGCCTTAAGGAGAACATATTTTTAAGAAAACTGGTTCATACAAATGTGAGGTTGTCATGGTAATTGTAACTATAGGAAGCTAGAGTAATTACTCTGACAAAATACTACCTAGTGCTCTCTTCCTTTCTATATGAAAGTATAAACGCCCTGTTTTATGCCACATTTGATGAGAAATGGTACTCATCCTTGATTCTACCATTGAGGAACTAGAAGTTCATGGCTGCATGACCTAATGGGGTGAATAGTGCAAAAAAATTGTGAATTTTATTGTAATTCACAAGTGAAATTCAGACTGTCTGCATTTGATATTAGGGTGGGGTGTTCAACAATAAATAATACATCAATATTTTTAAATTGCAAAATTGCAACAAATAAGTGGTTAAGGACTGTGGTCACAATTTATTCTCAAATCTCTTTGCATAATCAAGAAGAGTTCTTGATACATGTACTTGAATGTGTACCTAACTGCAAAGGTATGTTAGACCCACTCAAGTCAATAGGGCCAGTCACAGGATTAAAAACCATGAGCTTAATTTAAGCACCTCTTAAAACCATGACCTATATTAGTAATCTCCAGGGATCCTGGTTTTCTCTGATTTAGATTTTAATCATGGAAAAATTTAGATGTATATGCGTGTGTGTATGTATATGTATAATACACACACACACGTGTGTGTGTGTGTGTGTGTGTGTGTGTGTAAATGGTGTTTCATTTTAATTGCGGGGAAATGTGGATTTTGGGTTACTTTTTTAAATCTGAAAATTGGGGATTTTTTTTATCAGCAAAAACCAGTATCCCTGGTGATCTCTAAACTTTTTGAACACAGAGCACTGCCAACCCTCTACATTTCTCATGGAACACCACCCTCATCAAGTTTTAAAATAAAAATACTGTAAGGCCACAGGAGGACTGCCAGTACAGTTTACAGACAAGCTGTGGATCCCTTGCCACTTTTTATGGCAAGGAATTTGTGGACTGCAGTTTGGAAACAGGGACCTACGTCCTTCGTTACAGAAGAGCAATCTGTAGGAAAATCTTTGTTCTTTACAGTGGCCATGCCTTATATGCAAGAGCTAGGGCTAGACAGGTCAAATAACTTTTTCTTAGAGGGATTTCCTGAGAAATTTTGCATATATTTTGTTCTGCCCAGAATTCAGAATATTCACATAGCACAATGTATTTCTCACTTTGTATAAACTATTCAATGTGCAAATTATAGTTTTGTATTTGCATTGACATTTTCTTACACAAACTTTATTTCTGTCAAATGTCATTTCAATGTCAGTAACATGCAAATTATTGTTAGGAGATGCATAATCTGTCTGCTTTGTTTTAAAGGTGATGAACAATGTTTCTATGCTTATATTTTAAATATCTTTCAAACAGAAAAACAGATATTTCAGTTAATTTTTAGACTATACTCCAGTTATATTCATACTTTGCTTAATAGGTGCATTCATACTCCCATGCAATTACCAATCTCTTACTCACAAGTTTAGGATCCCCAGTGCATCTGATATCCAGACCACCTATGCTTATCATGAGGAGTGTAGCAGGGGCCTGTTAATAGGAATTCACACACAGCTGTTTTTTTTCATTACTATTATTTATAGCATTTGATTACATTCTTGACTGCTTCTGATGTTAGCAGGCCAGTGCATGCTAGAATTTGTAAAAACAAAGGCAAAATTAACAATCATTGGGCTGTAAAAGAAGAGACTCGCAAAATAAATAGAAAAATAATGTGGAATGCCTATTAGCTAGCTTTATTTGAGCATTCAGTTGCTCTTTGGGAGGATAGGAAGTTATTGACGAGAAAATACTACAGTTCACTTTTAATATTTACCTTCAGTTTTTATTATTCAGATTTGCATTTATTTGCATCCTGCATATGAACATTACATAAAATGATGACTGGGTTAAGGAAGCTTTCAGAAAAAAGACATTGAGCCTAAGTTCCTTGGAATATGTTGTCTACAAGCACAAGACCACACTGTAGCAAGACTTACCAAGCTCACTGTCCACATGCTAGCTCTTGAACCAAAAACAGTGGAGCCTGGCTAGTGTGCCATAGGAGTGTCACACCAAAAGGGATGCATGGCTTCCAGTTTGGAGGCTAGTGTATGCAGAATGTACATAGAGGGCTAGTCCTATTTTATTTTACAGGCTCAAGTGGTACTTGCCCAGCTTGCAAGGCACTTATACAGGTTTTAATTTTATTTCAAGAATGGATGCACAAACGATGCAGCTACTAAGCATGCTTGACAGGACAGGTACATAGTGCCAGACAAACATCCAGGTACATGTACAAATCCCCAAACTGCAGCCCAGTAAAAAACCATTGGGAGGAAGAGGCCTCTCCTGAGTTTTAGACTAAGAGCCTAGTACAGTGATTCTCAACCTTTTTAGACTCCAACTGGTCCTTGTTAGACTCAAGGCATTCTTTGGAAAATGAGAGCTCTCAGATTTCATTTATTTCTTGACTATGGAAAAACAATAGAGCAATTCTTCTCTTGTAAAGAACTGAGAACGACCAGAACAGGTCAGAATGCTTTTGACATTATGGATTCCTATTTGAAATTTCTGAGTTTATGTCCTAAATCATGTCTAGGTGTTTGTATACCAGCCAGTGCTAGTATTGCACAGTACCCTACAAGAACCCTTACAAGGATCTCACAGCATCCCATAGTGCTCTAGTACCCTGGTTGAAAATCACTGTACTAGTGGTTAGGAAACTCAACCAGGAATCGGAAAACCTAGGTTCCAGGCCCCCCTCACCAGAGAGGGTTTGAACAGACACCCTATTTTCCATCACAGTCCTCTAACCACCTGTCCACATTCCTCTTCAGGCCTCCTATGGGAGGTGAACTACTGTACCTTGCATTTAACAGTCATTGCATACAGAGAAGCTGCTATATAACTGGACCATATGTACAGTGGCTTCTTTTCCTGTTATCCTTACATATCACCAGAGGAAAAACCAAAATTACAAACTGTATATAAGGGACATTTCTGGCACTTATGTAAGTGGGTAAGGACATTTGGACGTGAAAAGTGACATAGGTTAGAGCCCATAATGTTTTAATTTGGCACTGCCTTGTTCCAGTTACGCATATCCACTTTTAGTGTTTTATGGTTAGGGACCTACCAAGTTCATGGTGGAAGTGGGGTGCATGGTGCCTCCTTTAATCTTGCAGGTTCCCTTGTGCACCCCCCCACACACTGTTGATTGGCAGAGGATTCCTACTGCTTGCTGCTCACTCCTCATTGACAGGAAGGAAAAAATTGCAGTTTAAAATATGGTACCATTTTTTCCACTCGCTACTGATTGGCCAAGGGGCCCTGGCAGCCATGTTGTTTGTTGTTGACTGGCCAGGAGGCAAAAACAGCACCATATTTAAAATCATGGTTTTGCATCCCCATTGATCAGGAGTGAGCAACAAGTGGTGAGAGAGGGTGCATGAGGGAACCTGCAAAAGAAAAGGAGCCACCATGCACACTGCTGCTCACTCCTGATTAGCAGAGAGGCGAAAACTGCGTTTCTTAATATGGTGCTGTTTTTGCTTCCTGACTAGTCAGCAACAAGCAGCAGGGCTGCCAGGGCCCCTTGGCCATTCAGCGGTGAGCAGCAAAAATGGTGCCATATCTAAAACTGTGTTTTTTACCTCCCCGCTGATCAGGAGCAAGTGGTGAGCAGAGGGGCTTCTCTGCCAATCAAAGGTCAGAGGCATACAGTGGAACCTGCAAGATTAAAGGAGTTGCCACCTACCCCACTTCCACCATGAATTTGGTAGGTCCCTATTTATGGCGTAGATCCATTGACCTCATCAGACTCTAGCTATTTGCACCAGCCAATGATTTGGCCTCTTCACACAGTCAGAAAAGTTTATTCTTGTTTATGTTTTTTATCTTTATTGCCACCAGATTTTTTATTGCAGTGCTATACTTCTGTCCCTGTAGTTTTGTTTGTGGTCATATAAAAAGTATTCTGACAAACAGGATAAAATTACTAGTATTTCTCAGTATGGTCACATTTTCTTCTTGTTCTCTGTATTGTGCAAATGAAGGGACTTGTTATACGTTACTCTGTAAGTTGAACAAATGTTAATCAGCTTAGTGCTGTTTTGCTTAATGGAGCAGTCACACCTTAATGCAGAAAACCATCGTGACTGTCCTTCACTTGCATAGCTGTGACTTGCCACTAGAGGGTTGGTGAGCAGGGGCAGAACTAAGAGCTAGGGACAGGATTGGCTTGCTGCTTGAGCTCTGAGGGGCCTGATCCTTTTTATCTACAGACCCTGTCACCCGCCCTCGTGCTGCCCTTGCCCAGGTTGGTAGCCAGGCAGGCACTGCCTGAATTCTGAAAAGGATCAGGCTCCTTGCCACTCAGGCATTTCTTGGCTAACCAGCACCATGGCCAGTGGCAGTGAAGGAGAGTGAGCTCTGGAGGAAAAAAAGAATTGGGCCCCCAGGACCCGGTCACATGCCTCAGTGGGTCAGGTGGCTGGAGCAGGGAGGAGCTTGGCAGCTGCAGTGGAGCAGCCCAAGGCCAGTTCCCACTGACCCCGTGCTCCACTGAGCTGTGCAGAGTCTGGCCACCAGGGTTTGGCCTGTCCATCCAGGCTGGGGCTGTACAGAGCAGGTGGGAAGCCTGCGCTGTTCACAGCTACCTCTCAAGCCTGGCAAGGGTGAGAAGTCCTGCCCACGCACTGCCCCCCCTCTCCCCACCAGGCATGTTCCTGGACTGCTGGGCCTAAGTAAAGTGAGTGAGCTGAGCTCCAGGGCTGTGGCACTGGCTCTGACTGGTGGGAGCATGAGGGAGGAGGCCCCTTGCCATTCCCCAATGCCCCCACCCTGACTCAGGAAGGGTCACTGATTTTTGGGATGTTTGAGGACTTCACCTGGGGCAGAATAGCTGTGGAAAACGACCGCACCCTAATGGAACAGGAGCAAAATTAGGCAGACTAGAGATAATCCTGCCCTGAAGTTTCTTAGCTTCATAGTTTGTACGGTCAGAAGGGACCTAAGCAGATCATCAAGTCTGGCCCGCTGACATGGCAGGAAAGAGTACTGGGGTCAAACGATCCTGGCAAGGTGTTCATCTAGCCTCCTCTTAAAGACCCCCAGGGTAGGAGCCAGCACCACTTCACTTGGAAGTTGGTTCCAGATCCTAGTCGCACTGACATTCCCTGATGTCTAGTCTGAATCTACCCTCTGCCAGCTTGTGACCATTATTTCTCGTCACTCCTGGTAGTGCTCAGGGGAACAGGCACTCCCCCAGCGCCTGCTGGTCCCCTCCGACTAGTTTGTAAATGGCCACTAGATCCCCTCTCGGCCTTCTCTTGTGGAGGCTGATGTTACGCCTCAGCTCTGTGTTCTTGGGCAACCCTGGCACAGGATGCAGTCAGTCTGACTCACAAAGGACTTACCCCCCCTCCTCTACCTAAACAAAACTGATTAAGATGCAGTGAGAGACACACCTAAGATCCTCAAGATAAGGGTGACAAGAGTGAACCAACTGCTCTCGGTCTCATCTGAAATGGAACCAGATGATCATTCATTTATGAGAGATGGAGAACAGAAAGCCTGAAGCAGAGACTGCAGTGCATTCTGGGACCAGAGAAGCAGGGGAGAACTGCATTACGGGGAATCTGTGCTCTAAATGTTAATCAACCCATGTTCACACACACCCAGCTCAGCATTTATCAGACCAGTTCTAATCTGGATTTACTAAGGACTTCCCCGCCCATACACACACACACTTCTAAGTTTAATAGGCATCTTGGGCTGTACATTCCCCGTTCCCACTATGGGAGGCCTATTTAAACTTGATTGACTAAAACTCGGTTGCCAGGTTAGGGAATGCTGAGGCAAGAGACCGAGTCAGAGGGGGTACAGGCAACATTTGAACAATGGTTAAGGGTTCATCACAGCGTCCAGCCTGTTGGAGCCCTAAATCACAGGTGTTGTCATACCTTTCCCAAGACTGACTCCACAAAAGGTTATAAGCACCCCAATAATTGCTTTAAGTCTGTTAAAAGACTATAGTAAAATCTGGAAAGGTCATGCTAAGCTGAGGCTTGTGCACAACAAGTAAAAATCCCAAACCCGGATGCTGCAAGCTATCTATTGTTTCTGAAGAAACCATGAGATATCCTATCAGTATATCTGCCGTCCATAGGAATTTCAAGTTGGCTCCCAAGTATTTGGTTACTCCCTAATCTTATGTGTTTCCTGACTATTGATCAGTTTCCTGAGATGTTCCAAACCAGATAACCCCCTGTCAATAGAAAAGACAATGATTTACACAATTAAGGATGCTTCAAAGCAGCTGAACTGAGGGTATAAAAATCTGTAAAAAGTGTGTGTGCTTAAAGAGGAAGGAAGAGGAAGGAAGAAGAAGAAGAAGGAGAAAAGAAGAAAGAAAGGACTTGGACTTTTTAACAACTTTATTCCACAAAAGGTTAGGTACAGAAAGCAAAAAAACCATTAGACAGAAGAAAGAAAGGAAGAAAGAAGAAGAAAACTCCTGTGCTGACACCATCCCCTGTCGTTCTTGGGACTCTGGAAGAACAGATCATCTCCCTTCAAGGACTGCGTCTATCAGCTCTGCAGCCTGAGTGCCTCAGAATGGTGAGATCCCAGCGCTCTCTCTGTCTTTTCTCTCTAGACATAAACTTCTGAACCTGAACTGTATCAGTTAAACTTGAGCTAAGTTTCCCCAAATACTTAGTGGAACCAGGGTAATACTGTAATTGTTTGTGTTTGTTTCTCTTTTGCTTGTCTGTTATTACTAGTACTATTATATATTTCATATGCTTAGCAATAAATAACATTTATAGTCAAACTGGTAGTAACTGGGTATATTTTTCCTTCTCTGCTTCTCTTTCCTTCTGTGCTCTGCAGCAATGCTTCTTTTACCTAAGCTAAAGATCCCTGAGAAGCCCAAAAATATTGTGGGGTCTGCTCATCAAGAGGCCAAAGATTGGGATGTGCTGAGTTTGAAACACATAAGGGGATCAGCTTGTACAGGTTGATTGACCCAGTTTGACTCAGACGTGCTCTTATGAATTGAATGCTGGCCCATGAGGGTGTCAGCTGTACACCCAGCCAGATTCAGAGGGATTCAGTTCACCTGTGTGCTTGTATCTGACTGCATTTTATTGTTGCTCTTATGAACTGTTTCTTGGCATATGAAAGTGTCAGCCTGTCCAACCCGGCCAGGTCAGGCATGTCACATTAATCTGTGTGTTTGTGAGTATGACTGATTTGGTGACTGGAGGAATCCAGCCCCACTGAGATTGAGTCCAGCAAGATAGCTCCATTGTGGGTGAGGGCTTGCAGAAGGGATAGATATGGCTTCGTATAGTAACACAAGCAGCACATTGACAGAATCACCAAGATCCTAGAAACTATCCCTAATAAATGAGCACATCCCAAAGTAATGGGCAAATCGGGTAACACTGAACAGATTCAGGTCCCTTAGCCTCTCCTCGTAGGGCCTGACCTGCTGCCCCCTGATCATGAGAGCAGCCCTCTTCTGGACCCTCTCCATGTTGTTCACATTTCCTGAAGTGCAGCACCCAGAACTGGATGCAGTACTCCACCTTTGGCCTGACCAGTGTCACATAGAGGGGGAGGATCACCCTCTTGGACCTGCCTGGATGCATGACAAGATATGGTTGGCCTTTCTGGCTGCGTCCCCACACTGTCAGCTCATGTTCATTTTGGCATCAATAATGACTCCAAGATCCTTTTCTGCCTCTGCACTGATGAGAAGGCAGTTCCCCAGCCTGTAGGTATGCTGCTGGTTCTTCCTCCCCAGGTGCAGTACCTTGCACTTGTCAGTGTTGAAACCCATCTTGTTCTTATCTGCCCACCCCATAAAGTGGGGTAACTTTAAGAAGATGAATAACAAGCCACTTAGCAGGTGTTAACGTGCAGCTAATCCAGAAGGTAAGAGCTCTAGAAGATACCTAACATTACTGTGCAACAAGGCCCTAATTGTTATTTACTTTAACACTGCCTCCCACCTGTAGTATTGCTGTCCTGTGTTATTCATCTGTAAACAATATATTGCCAATATTCTGGGAGTCATCTCTATAGCTTTATCTATAGCTTTATATTTTTCTTTTGATTTTGTAATTTAAAATGTATTTACAAAAGAATAGTGAATTAATAACCAAATAGAAAAAAATGACCCAGAATTCTCAGAATGTCCAAAGTTGTATGGAATAAAAGGATTTTTTGTCTGCTTCAAGAGACCAGTATATCTTTGAAAAAAATTAGGGACAGATATTAATTTAAATACCACTAGAAGTTGGGTAATCATAAATTATTAATTATGTATACTGTTTTTTTCTGACCCTATTCATTTCTAAAGTATCAGAAGTTAAAATTACATAGTTTAATTATTACCTGACAGCATCATTATTATCTTTATCATGCCATTCTATGGTCTTTTGCTACATTTCAAATCCAGCCTGATTTTAGTGGCTGTTTTATCAAGACCTGTTAAAGCAATAACCAGTGATGTATGGTTCTAATCACAGCTGGTATAAAGCACTTAGCTCTGACTGAGTGTTCTTGAGAATATTGGCTGATGCATGTAGGAACTCATACAGCAGTGGGAGAGAGAGAAAAAAATCAAAATTATCTGACTTAACTGTGCCTACCAACTTCTTCAGCAAGCTATTTTTCCTATATTTTAATTGTTATCTGTCATAACCAAATCAGTTGAATGTCCAAGTCACAACAGACCGCACGGAGCCATTACCCCAAATTTGGTCACGTTCTGCTTAGTTAGTTATTCCTACCTAGCAGTCTGTTATTGGCCACTCCGGACATATAAAAGTTCATGCAGCTTCCGCCCAAGTTGGAGACTTCCGAGCACGTGACAGTAATCACAGAGAACTCTGTAGTGCGACCGAGGAAACTTGGCGGACTGATCACCCACTAATATCTCCCCGTCACCGGGTCCTTTTGACGTACCCTCGTTATCCTGCAGGTTCCTTTTCATTCAGGAACTCGTTTACTAGCAACTCGTTTACTTGCAACTCGTTTAATTAACCATGACAACACAAGCAAGCTACCTCGAGGCCTGCGCTGCCATTCCACACGGCGTAAGTAAAATAATCTTTTAAAACCAATAAGCTGTCTTGCCTCTCCATCGCCAGTCGCCTGACGTACAATTAAATTAGCGACCCTCTGGATGGCTCTGGCCGCCCGAGACATGGCATCATGAACAGGATCTAAGGGCACGATGGTGGAGAAGATTCTAACTGAGTGTTGCCCCTGGTGCACCGGGGGGTGCCCTGTGGCCGACTCAAATGAGTTATGGGCCCACATCGCATACCACCAAGCAGGCGGGTTGACTGAAAGGCTCATCAGCGGCTACCTTTCGCTAAAAGGGGAAGAAGGAGTTTCGAACGAATGGGAGGCACACCTTCACCCCAGGGTGTTTGGGTGCATGGTGAGCAATGAGGGGGTCCGGTTCAGACCCTGAGACGAAGTGGGCACCGTGTCCCTTGCCAGAGTAAAAGCGATGGGTGTAGCAAACCCAACTCTTGCCCAAGAGTATGCCCGCTGTATAAAGTGTGTGAGAGAAAGCAAAGAACTGACACCGGTTGACCGGTTCAATCCCCCGACACTAGCGCCCAGGTCAAGGGGGCACAAGCTGCTTTCGGGTCTCTGGGAAAAGTTAGAGACGGAGGGCTGTGTCACAGTGCGGTGGACGGGTCTGAAGTGGGACAAGGGGAAGATGTTGAATATTATGTTCCTCACTGTTACAACTTTGCTGCGGGAAAATGAAAATTTAGAGGTTCAACTGCTCACAGCTGCCCAGATGGCTAAGGAAGCAGCAGTAAAGGAAAGCTCTGACCCACCAGAGAACCCCGAGCTGCCGCCATTCCAAGACGGTGCCGGGGAAAAAGAAGAGCGCGCGAAAAGTCTTGGGGAAGAAGGGGCAGTTGCGCGGTCCTTGGCCCCGCCCCTCGGAGTGGTGCCAAAAGAAACTCCGCCCCCTGACACAGCGCAAGCAAGAGAACCGCCTCCTGACAAGGGAGAGAAATTATACTTGACGCTCGCGCCCAACAAGCCTACGCCCCTCCCAGCTGCGGTCCGCCCGACAGCGATAGTCAAGCAAGTTACAGACGCGCAGGGTGCGACTTGCATTACCACTACGTGCCGCACCCACACGCGGGGAAAATGCAAGAATTATACAAAGAGTCGAAACTGAAGCCTGAAGAGACCCTAGCTATGTGGTTAGGATGTCTGGTAGTAGAATTTGGGTCAGACTTGCTAGACCTGGAAGAGACTGACTACCTAACCTGCCAAGCCTTGTGGAGTGGAGGGCACGCCACCAACCTGGAAGTGATAGCCAGTAACGCTCGCTGGCCCATCCCACTCCCAGCACTTGTTGCAGGCCAAGTTAGCCACAAGTCTCACGCCTGGCATGAGGGTCGCCCGCAGAAAGTCAGCGTGGAACAACTTCTGCTGGCCATAATAGGGGTATCATATGCCTCTTGGAATCCCAGTGTACACCAGTTGGGACTGACATGGGCTTAGTGCAAAGGAGGGTTGCCTCACCGTCATCTATGGAACCCTGGGACTGTTCCTGCAACTCTTGACAGTATAGAAGCCTGCATAGCGGTCTATGGAGGAGATGACGCCAAAATACTTTGACTCCTCCTCAACCCGATGATCGGACAGCAGACGGGAAATCTCCTGAGCCACCTTCCATGGCTGCAAGCCCTTATAAAGACATCTGTGAGAGTCTCTAGTAACGCGGAATATCGACCCCTGGCGTACTACATCGAAGCCCAAAGACTGAGGGGTTATGAGTCCGACACCCCACAAGAGTTGCGACAGTTGTCGCAATGAACACTGGAGGAAAGAGCCATGTTCGGGTTCCTCTTATATCGCTCCAAGCTTACAAAGCGACAACTGCGCCTTCAAGGGGATGAGGGCCAACAGAACCTGGCAAATGAACTAGGCTTCAGGTTCGATATATAAAAAGACTCGATGACCGATTAACTACCCTGGTTCATTGCAAGTGGCTAACTCACCGTTGTATTGTTCTCCCAGTTTTCTCTTTCCGTTTGTTCATTTGTTTCTTTGTTTGTTCATTTGTTTGTTTGTCCCCTTACAGGCTCGACAGTGACAAAGCGATTATCTGTGACTGCTTGATCGCGAAAAACTACCCAGTGCCGAACCGCAGTACATCTGACTCGACACAGAAATGGCCGCCTACTTTTATGTCATGAACAGAGTTGTCACCTTATTCCTGCCGTTACTGATGGGTTCCTCGGTGAGTGGAACTGACTTCAAGACATCCAGCTCAGTTCTGAACTTTCTATTATTCTGAGCCAAAGCAATGATTAATGGCTCATCAACAGATGACCTATGATTCCCCTTTTCTGTTAATGACCCCGTGTTCACACCCGTAGTTTACAAAAATGTCTTGTCATTAATAATCTGAAAGTTTTGAAGATGTTGCAAAAAGGTCAAGTGTAAACAAAAAGTAAGAGAAAAAGAGAATTTTGAGCACAAGAGAGAAACATGAAAGCTTACGTCGTAGGTGGATAGAGAGCAGAAAGTGTGTGGTTTCAAGTCATTGGAAGGAGAAACAAGTAGTGAAGCATGACAAGATTAATGCATTTTAATAGTCTTAAGTAAAATAATAAGGAAAAGGCACTCAATAATAGTTATAGTTAAATTGGCAATACTTATAATGAGAGCATAATAGGGTTACTCAATTAGACAGGTATGTCTTCGTGTGTATATATGCATATATATATGCGAGTGTGTATGTGTGAGTATGTGGCATTAATCAATTACCCCGCTCTCAGTTACCTTGGAAAATCAAATTGGGAGAAAAATTACATAAAATTAAGAATAACAATTTGCTGTTTCTAAGTTAATTCAATTGTCAATGTCTTTAGTTACCTTGTGTTTGTTGTTGATCGCAATAATCATTGTTGTGTATATAAAACGTTGTATTTTATAGTTTGTTAAAAAGTAACTTGTTAAACTGTCCATTTTTATATATATAGCTGCGTGCTGTCCTAAACCTTGTAACAGTAACGCGTTTCTGGACAAAAATTGCCTTTAACCTAAAGTTCTTGGTCTATTGTGCCATGGCCAAGGGGGCATGTCATAACCAAATCAGTTGAGTGTCCAAGTCACAATAGACCACATGGAGCCATTACCCCAAATTTGGTCAC
>JAGPOW010003316.1:102907482-102957611 GCA_030014935.1 Caiman crocodilus | reverse complement strand
ACCAAATCAGTTGAGTGTCCAAGTCACAATAGACCACATGGAGCCAT
The DNA here is from genome assembly GCA_030014935.1 of Caiman crocodilus. NCBI lineage: Eukaryota > Metazoa > Chordata > Crocodylia > Alligatoridae > Caiman > Caiman crocodilus. The sequence goes on along the minus strand of JAGPOW010003316.1, from coordinate 102,957,564 downwards.
TACCCCAAATTTGGTCACATTCCGCCTCATTAGTTATTCCTACCTAGCAGTCCATTCTTGGCCACTCCGGACATATAAAAGTTCATGCAGCTTCCGCCCAAGTCGGAGACCTCCGAGCATGCAACAGAGTAATCACAGAGAACTCTGTAGCACGACTGAGGAAACTTGGTGGACTGATCACCCACCAATATCTCCCCGTCACCGGGTCCTTTTGATGTACCCTTGTTATTCTGCAGGTTTCTTTTTGTTCAGCAACTCGTTTACTAGCAACTCGTTTACCTGAACTCATTTAATTAACCGTGACAATGCAAGCAAGCTACCTCGAGGCCTGCATTGCCATTCCATATGGCGTAAGTAAAACAATCTTTTTAAACCAATAAGCTGTTTTGCCTCTCCATCGCTGGCCGCCTGACATCCAATTAACTTAGCGATCCTCTGGACGGCTCCAGCCGCCCGAGATATTATCAAGGACCACGTATCCAGAAGTGTGCACAAAGTGAATATGTTGTCTTGCATGTATCCAATTCAAACACTACATCAAGCTGGGTGGGGAATTCGCAGTGTTCACCAGAAGCATTGGCAAAATTGTAAGGCTCAGAACTTGTTTGCTAACAATTCACAGACAGAAAGAGAGACTAAGTTTTTCTTGCCTGTATGTTCTTCTCACACTGGTTTGATAAAATGCTAGATCTTTTTTAATACTGCCATGACTGACAGCAGAAAACTATGAAACGTAAATTTAAAATTCTCAGACTTTACTTTCAAATACAACTGCCAGTGACTCACAGGATATTTGCATTAGCAATAGCATGCTTGGTACATGGTGTGTTTTAAAAAATATATATACGAGATCCTCAACTTGTATAAATTGCCCTAGCTCCTCTGAAGTCTAGGACAATTTACAACAGCTGGAGATCTGGATCAGGACTATCCAATTGATGGCCTATGAGAGGTGAGCATGCAGCTTACGAGCTCCTGCCCACTTTTGCTTCCCGTATCACTCCTGTTGCAGTGACAGCTGGGATCCTCAGGCTCCCCATCCCTCCTTTACCTTCTGCTTCCTCTCTCTACTCCTGGAGGCAAGGTGGCACAGTAGGGAGGGGAGTGTGTGGCAGGAGCTGTGGCAAGGGGATCAGGGTGCCTGTGTTGCACACACAATAAGGTGTCAGGCTGCCTGCCTGCCTTGGAGGAGGGTATTGCTAAAAGCATGGCAGACTGCACTTGTTGCATGCATGGTAGGGTGTTGCAATGTAGCTGAGCTGCCTATGTAATAGGAAAGAGTGCTGGGGAGGGGCTGCCTGCATAGTTAGCGGCCCATGTAGTGTATGGCCCTAATTTCTGTGACTTGGACCTAGAAGCTGGACAGCCTTAATCTAGTTGTAAGTCAATTTATGTCATTTAATTAAATGTAGTGCATTACAGTGCCCCTACGTAGTGTTTACAGAGCTATCTGCAATTTGTCAACATGTAGAGGTGGAGGCTTTTCTTCATACCACATATGTGAAACAATGAAAGACACATGCTGCCTTATAAACTGGTATTTACCTTTTGATCAATATATTTGTTTTCTTCAATTGCGGATCTTTTGGAATGGTCACATGAGGAGGAGGATGCTGAAGGAAGTCTTCGCAGTAAGCAGCTTGTGTCCTGTTGCTGTCGGTCAATAAATTGCTTCATGAAACTTTCCCTTACAAATAAACCAAAGATGTTGCACTTTATTGCTAAAACTCAGAAAGGAGTCAAGGCTTGTTTTCTGTAACAATTGGTTAATGCTACAATGGAACAATAACAAGACAAAAATTGATGGGTACATGACAGCGTACACAAACAACAAAGATAATTGGATTTAGATTTAGTTATTAAAAATCACATAATTGTATTTGAATGTAGATGGCTTGCACTCAGTTCCAAGCCAAAGTCGTTAGATCTCTTTAATAATACATCCTTTTATGTATTTTTGTTGTTTAACCATTAGTTTTCTTAGGTATCCAAAGCATATATTGCAGTTTACAGCTCTTTCCAAGTTTGTAACAGGCTAAGTTGCTACTTAAAAGCAAACAAAATGATGGTATAATCCAAAGGAAACATACTTTGTGCAAGAAATTCTTTCTTCAACAGTTCAAACAGCATCTGTTCATGTAACAGTACTGAATACCAATTTTAAGGTATCTGGCAGTTTTATACTTCACATATGCCATGTTTAAATTTTTGAAGTATCTCTGTTTACCAGAAATGTACATTTATTTTTCTGTATTTTAAATCAGTGGGGTAGAGTCATACTCAGTGTAAATGATATGTGTTCTAACTGCCTCTTCTCTGGAGTGACAACTCATTGCCATATAACTGCTTCATTTTTAAAGACTTTATTTTTCAGTCGGTAGCTTACGGCTTCTATTATTTTTTTGCCAGCAATACCAGCTACCAATTATCTGCCACACAATAGGTATTTGGAAAAACACAGTGGAAAAGATAGCATACAAGTCATACAAAGACCTGCTAGAAAGTGAAGAAAAAACTTAATATATAAATAAAGTTCTAGAAATTAAATTAAGTAAAATATGCCCTTTTAGTACCTATAGAAATTGCCAGTGTTTTCTGATCTGCACCTTCTATTTTTACAAAGCTCAGGTGATCTAAATGGATCAAGCCCAACAATACTAGCTAGTAGGTTTCAAATTATAGGATGAGTCCCAGTGAATATAGTGCTCGCCTAGCCATTTCTTATACTATTCTCCCCACACCTGTTGACCTGGGGGAACAGTGGAGTAAGGATGTAGAAGCACGGATGGATTGTGCTATGCTTCTACTCCCCTCAGCTGACAGAAGGTCCTTGGGGGACCACTCTTCTGATGCACATTAGAGTAGTTCTTAGGTTGTTTTAACCTGCCTCTTGGCTAGGGGAAAGAATGAGTCTGCTGTAACTGGCCTCTCAATATGTGAAAACCTTTGTGTGTTGTTTTATTTTTTTTATAGGAAAGAGATCACTGGTACAAATTTTGCCCAGGTGAGTAGCTCTCAAAAGCCTCACCGTCTGGCACCTATTCAGTGGTCTATTTGGAATGAACTAGTTGCCTTGGTCTGGTTACTAGTAGGTGGCTGACTATATGGGAAAATGAAACCACATTGGAATCAGTTAGAATTTTAGCTGGCTGACACTGCAAAAGCCACAAAAACAAAAGAACCATAGGGAAATTCCTGCTAAGCCACAAAAATGTTCTTTGCAATCTTACTTTATCCATGTGTGGTTAAATTATTTCAGGACTGGCAATCTCAGGGTGGAGTTATATTATGCTCAGACCACACTAAATGTGTGGAATGCTAAGCAGTGTCAAAGTTAGAATGTGTGGTGAGCGATTGCATGTTAAGAGTTAATACCATTTTTTACCTGCACTGCTCTGACTTGCCACTAGAGGGCTGAGAAGTGGGAGTGTGCCCAGTGTCCAGGACACCTGGGCTCAATCCCTGCTCACAGAGGGGGGTGGGGGGAGGTGCAGGGAAGGAAAAGGAGGTAGGATTGTGCAGAGATGCTGGGAAAGGTGCATCCTAGGATGCTGCAGGACTGACAATTACTGCCATGGCATTGCAAAGTTGTTTCCTTTCAGGTGAGGTTATCTCCTAAAGGCAGCACTAAATGAGATGCTTTGCTAGTCTAATGAGCAGTAAAGCATCAATGTCTACACATGCACAGCAATTACTGCACAGAAGATTAATTTAAAGTGTCATTTGCTAGTACCCACAGATACAGTTACTATAAAATAGTACTTTAAAGTATTGCGCCAAAATATACTTGTAGACATTGATTGGGAGCAAATTGCTCCTGGTAAGCCCATGCAGCAGGGGCCACAACAGCTTCCTGGCTAAGGCCTGAGCTCCAGAGTGCAGTTTGAAAGGGGGGGGGTGAGGGGGAGGAGGGGAGTTGCCCCTAACTCTAGGGGCAGGTCCTAGCTGCATGGAGTTTGGGATTGCAGTCTGACTCAGCAGCACTGCCTTGGGGTGATGCCCCATGCCTGAGCAACAGCAGTGCCCTGATCTCTCCCCTTGCTTTGCTTGTAAGTGGTAGAGGAGTCCTGAATGAATTTGTTGGATCAGTCTATCATCAAGAAACGTAAGTAGGCATCCACTTGTTGCTTCTAAAGCAGGTGCACATACAGGCGCATGCCCTAATGCACCTGAATTCTGCACAGAAACTTCAGATGCATTAACTGCACCTATAGATGCACCCAATATGTACTAACTTTAATAGGACACTACATTCTAATGATTTACAACTGTTGCAGGTGAACATGTGACAAAGCCCTAAATCTTGTCTTGGATAAAAATGATGGACAAATGAGATGTTACCCACTGTCAATTCTAAATAAACTGTCTGGTTTTGATTTTTCCAATTAACTATGGAAAACATGGTATAGGAGCAGGGGACTAAGGAGGGCAAACTCTACTTGAAGGCTGCTTCTGGAAAGTACCCCAAATCAAGAAACTCCTACCCTGGGTACACCTCTTGCACAAGGGTACTTCCCACACAGGACATGCCCCCAGCTCATGGTGAGGCTCTCTCAAATTTTGCTCCATTCTTTGGAAAATCTTCTATGCTGATGATGGGTAAAAGGTTTGCATCTTACTAGTACTACTCTTGGCATCCTTAGTAAGTAAGAAATCTACAGCATGTAAAGAAAGAAGGTATTTTAATACCTTATTTTTGGAACTGTGAAATCTGAAGGAAGCTTGGAGATTTTCACCATTTGTGGCCTGTTCGGAAATTTTTCAAAGATGCGTAGCCGCAATGGAAGCTTTTCCTTGGTATCTGCATTTGCTTCACTTTGCTTTAGCTTTAAAAAAGAAAGAGAAAGTAATATATGCTCTGTGAAATATCATTTCTGTTTTTTCAGATTTCAAAGGACAATAATAGCAATCAGCTGGAGAAACAGAAGATGGCAGCAAAGAACTACAGAGGGTAAATTTGTTACTCAGAGTTTGGTAATCTGCTTGTATTAGCAACATTGACAGACACCAAATCATCTTACTCCATTGTCTGGAAAACAAAAAATGAGAGGACTACTAATAATTCCAATTTTAAAAATATGAATATTAGCATCCTATTAAATATGTTTACTTCTGTGTTTTCTTCACAGTTCCCTAACACTTTATAAAGGAAATAAATATTCATGTTTTCTTTTTATTAGACCCATCTTATTAGACACATCTCAACAGCTCTTGGATATTCAGATAGAGCAAAAAATAGAGAAATGGAATGAAGATGAAAAGCTTATTAAAATTCTGCAGATCATGGAGGTAATATCAAAACTCATCCATCTATCTATCTATCTATTAGCTACCCACCTATCAGTCAGTCTTTCTAGCTAGCTAGCTCGCTACTAAGTACAGATATACTTATACCTAATGATATCTGATGTTAGCTATAGATATAATTATTTCATTTTGATTAGCATGTAGAGTCAGCTAAACACATAATGGAAACAAAAAGTCAGGACATAAGGGTCACCACATATACCAAAGCTTTGACTAAAATGCACTTTTTATATGTTAAAAATATTGTATATTAAAAGATCCATTTTCATATAATTGCATATAGCAGACTAAGGGTTGGGAATCATAATACCAGATCTCTAATTGGGATCTTTTAGGACTAGGATTCAAGCTAGCTTTTGCCTGACTCATCATCAGGAGCATCGGCATAGAAACTTGACTTTAAAAAAAATTAACATTTAGGAAAAAGGTTGATTTTTAAACATTTTATTAAAACTACAGTACAATCTGTCATGGAAGCTCGCTCTCAAAACAAATGTGTACTGGCTTGGATATGAACTGAGACGTGGGAGAGAAATTGTCCAGAGGACCATAAACAAAAGCTAATTATATATGCTAATTGGCTGGCTTGGGGAAGAAGGTATCAAGGGAAGTACTACAGTGTTGCATCCATTCTTAAGTAATAGTTTCATTAATGATGCTCAACAGGGAGATATTAGGTGGTTTATATTTAGTTGGTATTAAATAGTGAGGAACTGCAAACAGTTGTGAGGACAGAGAAATAAAAGAAAGATGTATAGAAGGATTAGAAACCTGGCAGATGTTAACAAAGTCCGATGAAATTTAAAAATGCAAGATAAAAATCCTTGGGGAAAATGTCCTGCAACTTATTTATTATAAGATACTTGGAAAACGGTAAGACTGGAATATTCATAAAGAAACTGGAAGAGGAGATGAAAACTAGACAAGAGTTTGCAGTGCAATATAATATCAAAGGCCAATATAATTTTGAACTATGTAGGCCTCTCCAGCACAATAAACAGCATAACTGTTATTTAATGAATATATTGTAGTAGCACCCAAAGTCCCTGATCAGGAATGTCTATTGAGGCTAGACTTAGAAATAGACATAGGAGGCAACAGCAACTCCTTTCTTAGACAAGACTGCACCTGGGTTCTGAATTTAATTCTAAACACCATTTTACCTGTCACATACTGAGAAACTGAAAAGAGTTCAGAAGAGACTCAGAAAAATAATCACTGATGAAGAGACTGTCTTATGTGCGGGAAGATTAGCAGAGCTAAATATTTTTAGCTTAGCTAGTAGAACAGATGACTGGGAAAGGGGAGAGGAAGACACAAAGCCAGGAGTCAAATATTTGGAGAGGAAATATTTCAGGGAGCAGATACAGAATAGGATTTCTAAAAATAGGAAGAAGCGGAATGGAGACAGAGAAATTTTAGGCTGAATATAAAGACTAATTTTCCCAAAATGAAATCAGTGGGCGTGTCCAGATGAGCACACATGTGCTTCTTGCAGAGTCTGAAAGGGGTTTGAGATGCTGGAAGAGGCACATGCAGGAACAAGAAAAAGTTTGCAGCATGGGGGCAAAAATCCCACACACACAAAAAATGGGGCAGGCAACCAAAGGCAGACCATGCCCTGAGGCAACCAGAGGCTGGGTCCTCCATAGAGACACTCTGGCTGCCAGACCATCTCTATGGTTAGCCCTTGCCCTGGTGCTGAAACATGCGGCCTGCCCACTAAGGCAGGCAGCATGCCAGCAGCAAGGAGCTGGAACCAGGCACTACTGCTGGTAAGTAAGGAGTCAGGGGCTGGAGGAGCAGGGAAGGGACCATGGGGGTGACCCCTGCTGGCCCTGCCCACTCCCCCATATCCCTTCCCTGCCTGGCCCCAGCCCCCTCCATCCTCCTAAGCCCCCCAATCCCTTCCCCACCTGACCCCATTCTCCCCCAACCCCGTGATCCCTTCCCCACCTGACCCCATTCTCCCTCAGCCCCCGTGATCCCTGCCCCACCTGACCCCAGCCCCACCAGCCCCTCCAATCCCTGCCCCCCACCCCAGCATTGGGGGGAAAAAACCAAAAACAAACAATCCACCCCAGCACTTACCAGCCACTCGAGTTGCCACTGAGGTCACTGGGTCCCTGCCCACACAGTGCAGGGCAGGGTGACAGCCCCAGCAGCCCCAGCTTGGACCCTGCTGCTGCCCAGGAGAGCTCTGCCAGGAGGTCCTGAATTCCCCCCAGCCCCTCCTTGGTAAGCAGAGAGGTTTTTTTGTTTTCTTTCTTTTTTGCTTTTCTTAAATGCTGGAGCCATTCGGGGATCTGGGGAACTGGGGTGGGGCTGAGGGGGTCCACAGGAGCCAGTGGGGAATGGGACCAGGTGGTGGGGGAGCAAGCGGGGGTGGGGCAGGGCATGTGGGCCCTGCAGCGAGGGGTAGCCCCTGTGGGGGGCTGTAACCACTGCGGAGGGTCATATCCCTTATGGGGGACCAAAGCCCCTGTGGGGAGGGGGGTAACCCCTGATTGCTTGCTCTCTCTCTCACTCACTTTCTCTCTCTCTCACTTTCTCTCTCTCTCTTTTTATAGTGGTCTTTTGTTTTGTAATTGTGGTGGAACATGGATGTTGGGGTACTTTACAGAGTGACTTTTGGATTTTTTTATCAGGAAGTTTTCAGTTTTCCAATAGGGAACACCAGAATTCCTGCTAGGGAGGCCAGTGACAGGACCCTGCATGCTCAGAGCTGGCACCTTGGACCCAGCTGGCTGTGGCTGACCTCCTGGCCAAACCGGGCCAGGAGAACATGCTTTGAAAGTTCAAAGCAGGCCACCACACCCGGAACATCTTCCAGGCGATAGCTGCCCAGATGGCCAGGCAGGGTGCACACATGGCAGTAGTGCCGCACAAAAGTCAACTCTGCAGTCACAGCCCACTGCCAGCTGGCTCAGAGGGGAAGATGCCTCATCTGGGTCTGAAAAGTGCACAGTCAGAGCCAGGCAGCAGCCCCCACCCCACTACAAGACTCCTGCAGTGGGTGCAGGGTACTCTCAGGGCTGCTTCAGCAGTCCAGCTGGCATACGGGCTACCAATTGGCCTGAGAGCCTGAGAGCAAGTAGCCCTAAGTTACTTGCCAGGGCAGCTTTTCGTACTGATGGAGCTAAAACAGGGCAGCTTTTTATACTGCTGGGGACAGCACAGGTGCTGGCTCTGGGCTCTAGCTTCCCCTGGCTGCAAATCTGGGAAGAACCAGGAAGGGTTATTTTGCCCCAAGTGGCACAATTTGCTGCACAACAAAGTGCATATCAGAGCATGTGCACTGAGGCAAAAAGCCCCAGCTCAAATTTGCACCACTTCTATTTGAGCTGCTGCTAGTACATGTGCTTCCATGTGTGGACGCACCCAATGAGGCCATAGAAAGGTTTCCTGAGAGAAGTGGCTCATCACTTCACATTTAGGTGAGACAGAACCCTTGAAATGCCAGTGCATGGTAGGAAAGGATACTTTGCTGTCAGGGAAATAGATTGGATAATCTAGCAGGCGTATAAGCAGAGGTATAAGCTGTTAAGAAACTGTGTGGTTTTTTTTTCTCTCTGGAAATTTTCACTGGAAAATAATTTCCAGGTTTGTCAGTCAGTCTTTTCCAGCCTTACTGGAATAGTTTTAGATTTTAGATGTCTAAATAGACAGAAAGATTGCAAAGTTGTCTGAAGTTCCAGCGTATCACCCATATCAGCAATTGCTTAGGAGCAGATAACCATATAGCAAAAGAGCTAAACAAGGTTACATATACTTTTAAAACAGCAGAATGATTAAAAAAATAAATATTCTTTGAAAATAATCTAAACTCCAATCTTTTCCACAGAATATCTCCACACTAGTCATGCTGAGATAATGTTACATATTGGGGAGCTGAAGGCATTTAGATTCTCTGAATGCTTCTCAACACATTTAGGGTGTAATAGTTGCTCTGCATGACACACATCCTGTTCTGTGTCACTGCTTAAATCCTTCACATTTCAGTGACTGCTTTCTTCATCTTCCAACAAATACACACATCTTTTTAAAGGTACAGGATTTGTTGAAATCTGGCAGCTAGAGTTTAGCACCATTTTACCCAGGGCTTAATTCAAAAGAAAATACAAGGTCCTTTTCTGCATGTTTTCTTTTTGCTGTTTTATTCAAGAAAAAATCAGTTTTACAAAGATAAGCATATTGGCTGATTCACTAAGCTAGGTTCTTGGTCTCCAGCTACAAAAAGCCTATTGGGAACAGGGATGTGGACATGCATATCACCCATCATTCTATCAAGGGGCAAAGCCAGACTCATCATGTCTCTTGGGAGGGTTCTTATAATTCCCCAACTAAAGCTTACAGCTGCTTTCACTACTGAACAGGCATAGTACGTTGCATTCTGATTGGGCTAGTAAATGGCTTTGTACACATGGACAAGCATAAGTCCCAAAATTTGTAGATAGGCAAAAATCTATTGTAACCCAGGTACAGCCAAGGGTGTGCCCTATTCTCAATTGGATGGGATGGGTAGGCAGGAGGGGGTGCTGTGAGAGGGATGCTGGAATTTCAGCCGGATCCCTCTTTCCTCTGTAGAGTTAGCCCAGGCCCAAAGTTCTTAATTATATACAATTAATTGAGTTGCAAACATTTATATATAAAACGCTTTAAAATAGATACAGGTATAGGTATAGATAAAACTCTATATATAAAGGACAGTCATTTCAGCAAGTTTATACCACAAGTAGTTTAGCTAATAAAGACATCCTTACAGAATCCATTATATAGAATCAATACGCCTAACTATTTATAACACCAACAATAGCAATAGATAGCAAATAGGAAGCATAACTGTACTAGATATTAGATGCACCCTATCTGGGTAACAACCACTTGGTCCTTCAAATGGGATAGGGTCTTCTCCCCCTGGGTCCCCTGGGTGTTCCATAGATCCCTCCCAAGTATATATTTGGGTATCCTCCTCTCCTACCCTGGAGAGTGGAGCAGAGGGGCTTTACCCCCTGCCCACTCCTCCCAGGGTCCCTTGCCCAGGGGTGCCTCCCCTGTGGGACCTAGGTTCCCAGTAACTCATGGTCCTTCCACTGTTGATTTGGCTTCTGGGTCCCTGCACCATCTCAGACATCTTGGAGCTGTTGGCCTCAAATTAGAGGCCCTTCCCTCTGGGCCCTGTACCCTGCACTGGGTACCCAAGGAGCAACCGTAGAAGCTGAGCCCTCACTGGCTCAGTTCCTTGGTCTCATGCCAGGGATCTTTTCCCTTCCTGGGCCCCGGGGCTCTTTTAGTTTAATGCTGAGCCACACTGAGGGGCTCCGGTTACCCAGCCTAGAGCCAGGGCTAACTTAAGCAACCTCGAGCTGCTCTAAAGGTCATCTCTCTGTGTGCTGAGCTGCACACTGTGTGGGGCCCGAACAGCCTTAAGCTGCTCCCAGGACCAGCTCTCCGTGCACTGATCCACACATCATCCCACCCAGCCACTTGCTGGGTTCACAGGATCAAGCCGCCTCAAGCAGCTCCCTTTCCTGAGTGCTGTGTGCCAGTCCACACACCGTCAAGGCTCAGATGGGGTCCTGATGACTTTCTTCTATGGAGCTCCTCTCCCCTTGCTGTCCCTCTCCACGTCTGCCCAGCATGCCGAGGATGCTGGGCTTTTATTTATATCAGAAGTGCTGCCCTGAAATTCACCAGGCTTGCAAAACGCAGTCTTCAATCAGGTCCAGGGGCTCCTCGCCCTTGCCCTCCCCCACTCTGAGCAGGGACAGGGCAAGACCCTCCCAGCTGTTACCTGATCGGTGGAAATGTTCCACCAATCCAAAGTGTCCTTCTCTAAGCCTGGCTTGCCGGACAAAAGCGGCAAGCTGCCACACTATGATTAATGGCTGTTAGACAGAAGAGCAGTGTACTTCCATGTTTTAGCTCGGAAAGCAGGAGACTGAGATTCTAGGCCCATCTTACCTAGAAGTGATTTCAATCTTCATCACTTCAGCTTCACAGCACAGTGTTCTCAGCCCAAGTTTTAGGTTACAGGTTAGACAGTACCCAGCGCATTCTCTAGTCATCCTTCAGAAGCTGGGCCTCTGGACAACCAAGAGGGAAATATAGGGAGCCAGGCAGAAGAGGACAGGTAGATTGTGTAGCTCAGTGAGATGGCTGATGCTCTGGAAAGGAAGGAGCCCTTTGTTTTAGCCTGGATGTTGGTTCACAATAGGGCATAAACTTACCCATCTCCAGTAACTATTAAAGGCTAGGGATAGTGGTTCAGCTTATAAAGGGATAAAGATAGAGTGGTTCGTGTTTTATCTATGGCTTGGTCAGAGTACTAAGTTGGGAAGCCAAAAAGCTGTAGGTTTAAAGAAGCTCTGAGTGAGGAGAGCTTAGAACCTAAGTGCCATTTCAGTAATGAGTGCCCTAAAGACACTTGGCCAAAACATGGACTATTGAGTCAAAACCTGGGAGTTCCCACCCATGTTCTTGCTGGGTTACAGTTTTGGGACTTCCACTCAGGTACCTACATAAGGAGCCATGCACCTGCATGTCTAGGGCATAATTCACTGAGCATGAACCATGCTCATGTAAATGCTTATGTGTCCACACATTGTAAAACAGGATCACAACTTGTGTATAAGTACCAAAAATGGCAGTTACATGGCTGGGTAAGGACCATTTTGATCTGCAAAATGAAACAGGTTTCTGGCAAATATGTGCACTGAAAGTCTTCATAGGCAGTAATCAGAGCTATCCAACAGGTTGAACTGCAACAAGCAGGAGAAAGGGCTGGCTATTATGATATTTCTTGTAAAGGTGGCTACATATTCATAACAAGTATTTGTACTGAGAGAGACAAACATTATATAATGAATTTCCCTGGCTAGAACAACACTAACATTTCAGTCTAACTCTCAGCCAATAAACAAAAACACAGCTTGTAATGTATGGATACCATTATGGGAAATAGAGCAAATGGGTCAAAAAGAGAAATAATTCTTTAAACCCAAAACAGGGCAGGTACTCCCTCCCAAATGAGCATTCATTTTTTCTACTTTGAGGTTGTGAAGAAGAGGTTATTGACTGGTGAAATGTGGAATGCTGTAAAGGAAAAGAATCATGCCCAAAAGGAATGCTTTTTCATGTAGTTTTCAAGTCACATTTATGGGAAACATATACAAAAGGTGTGTAAAAATTTCAGTAAAATAACATGATCAAAAAAAGCTACTTGGAATTTTCTATTTTATTCTGGCTGACAGTTTTCAGATCTGCCTGAGATCAATCACACTTTCAAAATTAAAAGCTTCACCATTGATGTGTACAGTTTCCTTAGGAACTGGCCAGATGCCCAGAGCAATTCAAGTGAGTGTGAAAAGTTCAAGCCTTTTTGGGAGGATCAGGGGGTCTCGCCCCTGGACAGTTTTAAATTAATGTAATTTGGTACAATGTGGTACAGTGCAATATATCAACATTTCTTAATGGAAACATATATCACACGATTCCTGCAGAAGAAGTTGACTTTGTAATATCTGTACAGTGTTCATAGCAGGATATGTTAGGTGCTTTAAATCAAAACAGTAGGAGTCTGATACAAGTGTGTATGTGTGTGTAAGTGGGGGGGGGAAAGACATAACAAACCAAGGTTAGAATCTACAGTTATCCAAGCTTCCTTCTACCAATCTAATCTTTCAGACTTGTCATCCCTCCAGATTTGTATCAAGTAATTTTGAAGCAAAACCCAAGTAGTTGTTATTAAATAAAAAGTTATATTTGATTGGAAGGGATGATTAAATGAACCTCTTGAAGGTCTTCATTTTCTTATTACTCAGAAATGAGAGTGATGTGTTGAATTCTCAGAGGTGAACAAACTGTATTTGTGAGGAAAATGTCTAAAGATAAGGTTTTAAGAGCCCACACATGATTTCATACATATATAAGAACATAAGAGGTGTTATACTGGGTCAGATTAGTGGTCCATTTACCCATTATTCTACCTCTGACAGTGATAGAAGTGGATGCTATACGGGGGAGAGCACTGGACTAGATATCTGTAGAGTGATCTATCGTCTACTCAGTACCCTTCCTGGCATCTGCCATTTGTTGACTTAGAGATGCCAGAGGAAACATGCTCCACAATTCTGTTCAGTTGCCATGAACAGATTTATCATCCATGAATTTATCCAGTTCCTTTTTGAACCTGGTTATGTTATCTGCCTTCTGTGGCAATGAATTTCAGAAACATGTTGCATAAAAAGTACTTTCTTTGGTTGGTTTTAAACATGTTATCTGATAATTTCACTGGGTGCCTAACATGAATTTCAGCAGTGTTGTATATAGCAGAACAATGAACAACTCACTGGGTGCATCTACATATCAATTAATGTGAACCAATAAACCCTGGAGAAGTTCAAGCTGGACTCAACTACTCCTGGGTGCAACATCTACATGTGTGCCTGTCATATTGAATGAAGTAGTTAGAATGTTTGTAATAGTTGCCCATTAGCCAGTTTAGGAAGAAGACAAGATTCATCTTATCTAGACCATTGTTTTGGTTTACATGCGGAAGGTCCTGACTTTGCTCAAAGTTTTAACTTTTTAATTTTATCTTTAGAGGCCTTTAACAAAGTTAACCTAAAAATGACCCTTAAGCAAACATCTCACATTCCAAGAGATCAAACCCTAGAGCCTTTGAAAAGATTGAAAAGAAACGAAATTCCCCAAAGTAATTAACGAAGATTAACAAAGAAACGGATTACCAAGCAAAAGCATCTGTTGAGTAAGGTCCGAGCCCAAATTTGGGAGTAGTCACAGGTTTGGGTAGGAGGGGCCCAAGACAGAAACTCACTCAATAAAAACTGTAACCTACTGTCCCAATTTGGAGGTAACCTCACTTGCAGAACAATGAAGGAAGAATCTTAAGTGTAGGCCAGATCAAACTGATCACCTGAACCCCCTCTCCGTGAACACAAATCTCTTAGTTCACGCTGAAGCTGCGAAGCACCTGAAAGGGACTGAAGGAAGGGGACTTAGTCCTATCAGTATTGAGGCCAGCCCATTGAACTGTATTACTGAGGTCAGCCCATTAAATTGTACTACTGAGGAATGAAACCGTATTTAGGTGTTTGGCTTCTCGGAATTCTAGGATTGTAAGTATATCATGAAAATAATAGTACTGATTCAAATTTAACTTTGAGTTGTAATTGTAGTTGTTTTTGTAATACTAATTCTTATAGCATTGTTTGGGAAGGAAGTGCATTTGGAGCATTGTTTCTATTATATGTAGTTATTGTGTATTTCTTAAAGCTAAGCAGTGTTATATGCATAGCAAAGAATTTTAAAATAAAATTGTGTTGTATGAATTAAGTACGTAATCATTGTGAAATCGTGCAAGTAGCTAAAAACTTCCCCAGCCAGTGCATCAAACGAATCAGTAAATTGTGTGGGATTTTCTCTATTCCATAAACCACTAGAGCCAGGGCCAAGGACAGCAGCAATTTGAGCCAGGGCAAAGCAGGCTCCTGGCTGGCTGCACACAATTTACACCCCAGTCACTGTCTACTCATGTATTTCAGTGCAGTAAGTTACACTGCTGTAAGATAGTACAGTCCCCCTACCAGCACGTGTAGATGGTGACATTTTATTGTGGAGCGAATTAGTTTACTCTGGAGTAAAGTGTGTGTGTACATACACCCACTGGATTATGATTAATAATCCTTTGTGGTTATGAAAACCCATGGTTGATTGGTAATGTCTGGATGTTCTTGTCAGTCACGTTCAAACAAAGATGGACATTTGGTTTCCTGGAGACAACTAGAAGTGGCACACCTTGTGCCACCACTAGTTGTCCCCGGGGAATGCCTGTGTCATGTGCCCTCTGGCATGTGGCAGGTTACCTTGGGTGGCCTGGGGAGGTAGGGTCAGCACTGGGCTAGCAGCCCAGCAGCCTTATCTGAGGTTCTGGGGGCATCCTGGGGCTGCAGCAGGGTGATCCTGCTGCTCGGAGCCTAGATGGCAGCCCATGTGTGGCTCTGGCCAGGCAGGCTCTGGTTTTGAGCAGCGCATGGTGCCTCTGTGTGCATTGCTCTGTTTCTTTTTTGCATGACTTTTTGGACTCCAAATATTCCAGGGTCAAACCTCCCCCCACAGCCTCATGTTGCCCCCTTGAAGTGAGGAGAACAGCTGAATGTGCGGTATGTGGCACCACAGACATGTCTACAGCACCACATACTGCACGGCTGTGCTTGTCTGGATGTGACTGTAGC
This sequence comes from Caiman crocodilus, assembly GCA_030014935.1. Classification (NCBI taxonomy): domain Eukaryota; kingdom Metazoa; phylum Chordata; order Crocodylia; family Alligatoridae; genus Caiman; species Caiman crocodilus. Next base: position 102,942,001 of record JAGPOW010003316.1, on the reverse strand, counting down.
AAGACAAATATAGCAGAGCCATTGCGTTTTTAAAACTGCTTAATTCAGGCTTAATTTAACAGTGATTTAGCTCATGACTACAGGTATAGGAGCATGCAGATGTAACATTTACAGCAAAACAACTGACAGGTGCTTCCCAGTGGTCATTCCCCCTCCCCCTTTTGAAGTATTTAAGAGTTACTTCTGTCCATAGCCAAAGACTGCACTTCAAAGTAGAGCTGTGCGAAGCTTTGGGTAGTGATTCGATTCAGAGAAGATTTGGCTGCATTCAAATCAGGGGACCAATTAAAAGGTCCAAATCGATCCAAAGATCTCCGAATCTTTGGAAAAGAATCTTTGGAAAAGATTCGGAGAGCTTTGACGATTCAGACAGTCCCTAGTGGCTACCACTGAGAGCTACAGCTGAACTCGGAGCTGGAAAGTAGGGGGTGGCGGAAGGGAGATGGGGGAGGGGACCATGGGAGAACCCCTGCCAGCCCCCATTCCCCACCTGCTCCCTTAGCCCCACTCATGGCTGCCCTGACCACCACAGCTCCCAGTGCATTATAAAAGATCCTAACTCATCAGGTGCTGTCAGAGGGGTGCGATTTCTGCTACCCCCCACTGCCCCACATTGCATGGGGGAGGCTCTGCCACGATCCCCTTGACCCTCCCCTCACTCTCCCAGCTTCCCCATGGCTGCCTCACCCACCCAGCTCCAGCCCTGTAAGAAAAATAAACTGAGAAAAGCCCTGGGACTCACTGCTCCTGCCTCGGGGCTTCCAGGGGCTTGTGCAGAGCCCTCCATGTGGTGTGGGGCAGTGAGGCTCGTCCCCCCCAAGCAGGAATGATGAGTCTGGTGCTTTTCTCAATTTTTTTTTCTTAAAGGGTTGGAGCTGGGGTGGGCGGGCAGCCATAGGGGGGGCAGGGACAGTGGGGGAGGGGTTGAGGGCTCATGCAGACCCCCTATGCACCAGGGGGCAGTGAAGGGGAAGCAGGGATTGTCTCCCCACTTGGCAGCACCCAGTGAGCTGGGACTTTTTTTTTCAAAGTGCTGAGAGCGAGGCAGCCATTGCTGAGCTGGGAGGGTGAGTGGGGGATGGACCTGGGTGATTCAGAGATTCGGAGATTTAGCATCAGTCAAATCTCTGAATCAGATTCAGCTGAATCAATTTGGGACAGTGATTCGAATCACTGAATTGAATCACTGTCTCCCGAATTGGCCAAATCTGAATTCAAAGTGAATACTAGCTGCTTCACACAGGCCTACTTTAAAGGCTTTGTTTATATATAAGAAAGCTTATAAAAATTATTTTTTCAAGCTACAAGAAAAACTTAATAGAACAAAATTTTCCTAGAGCTAAAGATTTCCTGGTCAAACATGAGTGAGACCTCTTTACAGAAATTTAAAGGGAGAAAAGAAACTGCACTGGAGGAAAAATGGTCAGCAATGTGTGGTTGATTGGAATATGGTTGATTGAAGTGCAGTTATTTGATGTCTTATCTACATTTACTTTTTTTTGCACTTACAATTAAATTTTGGCTGTGAGCACAAATATTAGAAGTTGAGCAGCTCATACTTGGAAGCCAACTGTTCAGGTGCTATTATTTACACCAACAATCCAGTTATGAACACATAATATCCAGAGGCACAATTTTTTAGGCTAAAACTGCACTTATAGAAATGAAACAGTAACATTACCCAGAGTCATAATTAAAAGACTTGTTTGAACATCCTAGAAGTTTGGATTGAATTTTGTAATATGCTGTTTGGGTTCACCTTGACTAGTGGGCAGACTGCAATCAATGGGATTTTTCCAAGTAAGGAATGCAGGACAGAACTCACATTCATTCTTAGCACTTTGTGGGGCCTTATAGAAATTTTTCAGGATGTCCAACATGGCAATCTCAGGTTTACTGGCCCCTAGGGTAGGAGCTACACAGTAGGTAATGTAAACATAAACTGAAAAAGAAATCATGTCTCTTGGATGGACTAGCTTACCACTTGAAGTTATCTTCCAACCTACCTATTAGATGAATTATGGGCTAACAGAATATACTAGACTTGTTTTGTCAGCATTTCTTCTGCATCTTAAGGCATGGAAGCCACATGTAGTGTCATGTGTACTGTGAATGCCATTGTCCAATTGCCCATTTAAATAACTTTTCCTTCAATTTTGTGATAAATTCTTCCCCATTAATAAGAAATTGAGTGAGGTTTCACAAATGCATTTTGTTAATACCTTCCTTTCAGTAACTGTAATTTCTATTGACCCCTTGGGACAGAAATGCAGCTGACAAGATGTGAATGGAAATTTACCAATGGGCAGAACTTCTTTACCAACAATTGAGTAAAATTTAGTAAAGTTAACACATAAAAAGACATTAAGGTAATCTGCAGCGCCAGACAGGAATCAGGACCTTTTGTGATGACCTGAGATAAATAGAATTAACTTGTTGGACCTACCATTTTAGAGGGCACATGCAGTCAGGCAGATACTGATTAGTTGTGTTCAAGCTTTTCTTCCCAGTAAGCAAACACATTAACTTACAAAGGGAGAACTGATATTCTGATATAATCATATAACTACAGTTCTAGTGCTTGTAGCATCTATCTTTTATACCAGGTGACCAGTTAATCATAGCTTGCATTGCTATTCTTTCAAGATAGCCAACTGCAACTTCCTGAATTAATCCTACCACACTTCAAAATCAGTGTTATCTATTATAAGCCACATTTATAGTACCAATACATTAAGATAATATCATATATAATGTTTCATACAATATTTGAGAAGGATATTTTAGGTTAGAGGTCCATTTAGCAGAATATTTCCTGTATAGGGAATAAATGCCTGTGCTTCAAAATACAGTAAAACTTCATAATAATGCACCTGATTATGTGAAAAGCTGCCTTCCTATTCCACATAAACAATTATCTTAAGTTCAGAGATGTGAGTTCTGGTTTTCCCTACCTTCCATAGTTACAAAGGCAAAATTATAGATATCACTAATGGGACTTATTGTGAGGCTATGGACAGATTTTACATTTGTAGTGCTACAACACCTTTCTGGTACTACAGAAGTTGAGCACAGAGACATGTACACCTCTTGCAGTACTGTAAAAATGGCGGAAACACTAAAGAAATGTTCCTGCATGAAATAGGAACTTTTTCTGTAGCACAATGTTTTTTTAGCGCCACATGTAACATTTGTACAGTGCACCATAATAGGACAAAGTGTCTAGCAGTCCCCCAGGTTCCTCCAAGTCTTTGCTTTCCCATCCTCCAGCAAGGGGAGGGAGGTAAAGCAGTCTGGACATTTGCTGAGTGCCACCTGGGTGCTCAACTGCCATTGGGATAGAGCAGAGCCTGGGACTGGGAAGTGGCGGTGTACTCAGTGACAGCCCACTGGGGAGATGGACTTCTGCTTACCATTCTCCTGTGTAGGAGTAGCTACTGTCAGCAAGTGTGCTAATGCCCCCCCATCTCTCGGGAGCTGTAACTCTGCTTGCTGGCTTCCCATGGGGGGGCAGAAGGCTGTCAATAATCAGACAATAGGGACAAGAAACCCCTTATGCTCTCTCCCTCCCCCCACAACCTCCTGCCTAGAGATCATATGGATGCATGTATTTGTGGCAGTTTTGTAGCCCTCTGTAGTAAGTGCCCAGCCTGGGGGTGATTGCAATGCTCCCTGGTGGCTGCTCAGCCTTGGCTCCCCTTGATGCCCTTTCTCTTTTACTCTCCCTACCACTCCCTGATGTTATTAATTTGTGGTGAAAGCCTGGTCTTCACAAACCTGGTTTTACTCCTAGGACCACAGGTTCTCATGGTCATTGCTTTAAGGGAGAGGTGTCCAATTATTTCGGCTGGAGGGCCACTTAATAAGTTTGGTGGACTCTTGCCAGCCATCTCTCTCTCTCTCTCTCTCCTCCCTGGCCAAACCATCCCTGCACTACAGCATGCCCCAATCCACAACATCTTGGCCCCATCTGCAGCTTACATCAGTTCACATGCTGGAAGCACCAGCGGGTAGGTGCCAGCATCAGCTGTGGATGATGCCTTCTGTGGATGCTTCTGGCAAGTTACTAGTGGGGATTGGAGTGACTGCCCAGGACCACAACTGAAGTGCTGATGCAGCATTATTAGCTATGGATTCAGGTGGATGCCCCAATACCCACCCAGAAGCTGGCACTGGAGTCCCAGGCACTGGAGCTTCTCTCAATGCACCCTAGTCCCCCTGGGCACCAGACGATTTCTTGATGCACCCTAATTCCACCCTGGGCACTGGAACCTCAAGGTCCCTCCTCTCCCCTCCACCCAGGCATCAGATATTTTCTCAAATACCTAGTCCTTCCTGGGCTCAAACTTTCTCTTTCTTTATACTTTTGGGCCCAATGCCTATCACTTCCATTAAGGCTCTGGTACCACACTCCCCCCCCTCAATGGATTCAGATTCTCCCTTTGAGCCCTAGGCCCTCTATTCTTCTGGCCTCTATCTTACTGGGCCACTTAGGACTTCCATACCTCTTCTTCAGTCCCTCCACAACCTACTTAATCTACTTAATTAAGTGTTGTTTACCACCAGACCTCTTGGGTCATTGCCTCTGGTCCCAGCTATATCTGTTCCAAGCTTGCTTCATCCCTCTTGGGTGTTGGGTCCCTGTCTCCAGGCCTAACTATTCACCCCTCTCAGGTTCTGTTCTCTTTGGTAGCTGGGCTCTGGGCACCCTGGCCTTCTGCTCTCGGCTGCCCTGTCTGCCAGGCCTGTCTGTTCCAAGGCCTGTCTGTTCCAAGGTCTGTTCCATGTTCCTGGGCTTAGTGCTGCTAATCCCAGCTGCATGGTTATCTCAGGAGCCCTGCTGCCAAGAGCTCCTCTCCTTGAGGCTGAAAAGGGCTAGCTTAGCTCAGGCTCTTGGGCTAATATGCCCCAAGCCCCGCCCCTTCTGCTCAGCTGATGCTCTAATCAGCCCCCCCCCCCCACATTTGCAGGTTGCTTCTAAAGCAGGCACACTTCTTGAGGTGACAGGTGCTCCAAGCATCCTGTCACACACTCCAACTGGAGGGCTTAGCAGGGAGGCATCATATTTAACCAAGTCTATTGTATTACATTTTTGTAGTGCTTCAGATAGCTGCAGCACTTGTAGGCTACAAATATAATGCCTTTCAATGGCCTAAATTAAAGGTAGTTTGCAATTCTACCTCTATCTTTTCTTTTGGAACATAGCAACTAATTCCCATTTCCCTTGTGTTCAATGAGAGAGATGAAGTCTCTTTCTTTCATTTTCTAAACTACTTTGGCTGTTGTTAACTTACTCCCTTTGTTGTTCTAAGTTCTTAGCTCTCTTCTGAAATTTGATACCTCAATATTTAATCTACTGAATGTTCTAGTTCAGCCAATTCTAGACTCTCCAAGCAGCCACGAGATGATAGTTGGGTCTTCCAAGAAATTGGACTGGCTTTATTGGGCCCATCAGGACACAATTCCACCAGTTATATAAAAGATCAAAAGATCAAAAGTGTAATACTAAACAAACACAAAGCATCTGTATACAAATGCAATAGGAAGTATTAGGAGTAATTTTCAGAGTGAGATGTTTATCAGTCCTCATATAGATGGGGAATCCATCCTTAGGAATGTAAAACTTCTCTCCTTTTCCTACTGAGGAAGAGAAACTGAGCCATGGAAGCAACAAAACAGTATGCTTTCAGACTAAAGAGAAGAAACTAAAGATGCTAAACTATTCAGTTTAAAAAGAGATGCTTTAGGGGGGACATGATAAGGATTTACAAGATACTAAATGACAAAAAGTAAATGAAAATGAGTTACTAAATAATGAAGAGAAAGACAGTGTTATTTAATGTCTCTCACAATACAAAGAGTAGGGATCACAAAATTAAACTAGTAAGTTTACAACTAATGAAAAGAAATTATTTTTTTACACAATGGGCGAGTCTACATGAGACACTACTACACAGTAGAGCTAATTATTGCACAGGAAGCATCCACATCTACACGTGCAGATGTTTACTGTGTGGTTATTGGCTATAATTGCAAACAGCAAATTTACTTGTGATTAGTAAGGCCGTGTGTAGACAAAGCAGGGGGCATGTGTACACAACACTTTAAAGTCAGTTCACTGCTTGAATGGTGCTGGTGTTTACACACATTGGCAACATATTGCACAGTAATTCCAGCCACTGTATTAAATTCAAAAGCATAATGCACCTTAAATTACCTGGGGTGCAGCATACTAAAACTCCTCAAAGGAGTTTTATTTTGTAGTGAAGCACCAGGCTCCGAGCAGGAAGCCTGTACAGGCAGCCTGGCAGCAGCCCAGGGAGGCAGGCTCCACCCAATATCTTTTTTTTCCCCCCCTGGAGCCTTTGTGCCTGAGCTGTACAGGGGCCCAGGGCTCCCCTCCAAGGCTGCAGTGCCCCCCAAGTCTGTCCGAGCTGGGTGCCTGTGGGCAGGTGCCACCGGGGAGGGGGCAACTGCTGCTGCGGAGGGAAGCACCAGTCCCCCCCGCCGCAGCCCAAGGACCATTCTACGTGCCAGTAGCTCACTCTCCCTTCCCTGTCTCCAGAGAGGCAGGTAAATTCAGGTGTGTGCATGACACGGGGGTTTAAAGGGCCCTAAATTGAAGCAGTGTTTTTAAAACCCCACCACTTCAATTCAGGGCCCCTGTTTCATCTACATATGCCCTAACTGTGCAGTAGCTCACATGCAGACACCTGACCAGGAGGAAATGTGTTCCCGGTCAGCCTGGCAACAAGGGCCAGGAGACTGCTCCCTGCCCACAGGAGTTGCCTGCTGCTGGGGCAGGGGCCACCACCAGAGCCCAAGTGGGCACAATGTCCCTTTGCCTCAGCAGCACAGAGCTCCCAGCTCTCACTCTGTGATCACAATGTCTTGGCCCCTGCTAGGAGACAACTGTCTCCTGGCCCTTGGGCCAGCATGCAGGGACATCTAGCAGGGCTCTCCTCTCTCTTGAATGCTTTACATCCTAACCACTGAGCCACTGCTCCATGCACTGAGGCAGTACCTGATAGGTCTGGCCTTTCCCTTGGCAACAGCTCCAGCCACTGGCTCCCCAGTTAAGGTGCCAAAATATGCCAATGATGTGACTATTTTTGTGAGTAGTGAGAGTGATGTCCATTCACAGAATGAGAGTTGGTGGGGCTAAGGATGTACGCCTTAGTCTGGGAGCTAGGCTGTCAACAATACACACAACACATAACCCAAGACTGGGTTCAGCTGGGCTAAAAATGACACATTTCTGCTGGGCACCCGGGCTGACACTTACCCCCAGACCTGCCTGGAGGCCTGTCCTGGTGCTGTGATATTCTGGTGCTTCAAAGCATAGGGCATTTTCCTAGGCATGCCACCCTATCTAGACAAATACTGTGAAGGCCTTGCTGAAGAGGTTGAGGCATGACTATAGTGGTGGTACTGGCATCTACTCAACCTCTCCTAACAATGGCTGGAACAACTTGGCAGCTGCAACTTCATGGCACAGGTTTATGATCCTGCAGGTGTGGACCTGCCTGAAAGGTTCCAGAACTGCCTCATGGACTTTTTCTGGAATGGGAACCACTGGCTCCAGCAGGCTGTACTGCACCTGCATCAGTGTGCGAAGTCCAGCCTAATTGACCTGGAAGGCAGGTTGGCTGCCTTCTGTCTCCACACCCTTCGGTGCCTGGTCTTTGCTTGGGAACACCTCCCTTCGCAACAGCTGCCCTTTGCTTTTGTATATCAGAAGGGGGACCTTAACCTTTTCCTGTTGTATGTCAATCAGTTTGGCTGGGATGCCCTGCTACCCTTCTACCATAGCCTTTCTGTGACTGATGGGCCTACCTCCAACTGAGATGTCAGGCCAGGTGGCTGTGATTTCCAGAGCTGCTGCACGAGCCCCTGGTCCATAAGTTGACTTTGCTGCAGGAGACACTGAGACCTTGCCTTCCAAAGCCTCATTGCTTCCTTGATCTGATTGAACACCATCAAGCTGACCCACCTCTTTGACTCAGCTTGGTCTTCCTAGCTCTTGGTCAAAACCTGGCTGATTGGCTGGGCCTGCATTCTGTCCATTTTGCTTTGCATCTGTTGGCTAAAGTGAAAGCTGCTTTCGCCATTGATGTGCTTGTTGTCCTACAAGGACACTTCCACACATGACAAGCCCTCCCTGATATTCCAGACTTGGCCTTGTGGAGTAGAACAGTTTCAGACTAGCTGGAACCTGCATGCACAGTCCTGACCTGGCCCACCCTGCAGCTGCTCTGGACTCACCCATCCACACTGCGCAGAGGCAGCAATGACAGGGGCCAGGCAGAAGTTGATGCTGGGTGCAGAGGAAACGCAGTCTCTCTCCTTCATTGCTGTCAGGCCCTTCTTGCTGCAGCCACCCAGAACTCATGTCTGGGCTGCCTTACATCTTCTCTGCACTGCCACTGCTGCCCCACTGGGCAGGCTGGAGGTGATGATGATGGGGGCAGAAAGCAGCAGCAGGGCAACTTGGGTACAGGCTTCAGGTGGCCCCAGAAAGAAGGGCCTAACAGCAGTGGGAGACAGGGTTCTTTTTCCCCTGGGCCCAGCAACAGCTTCTGCCAAGCTGCTGCTGTTGCTCAGCATGGGTGGGTGGTCTGGAGCAGGTGCAGGATGGGCCAGGGTTATGGCTATGAGTGGGTTCTGGCTGGTCCATAGCTGGTCCACTTCACTGGGCTGAGTTCGGAGCAGGTGTGGGGCAGGGCAGTGTTGGGGCTTGGCCTATGCACTGTTGGCGGTGATGGGGAGGAGCTGCAGGGCGCATGGGCTCTGGGCTGTTGTGGGTGGGGAACTGTCTATGTGGTCCATGGGCCCAAATAATTGTCCACTCCTGCTGTACAAGCTACCCATTGCCAAATGAATTGGTAACCTCCAGTGGCAGCTGCTGCATGGAGCTCTGGCCATAGGTACATCTGTCTGTCATTTAAACACAGTGGCATTTGCAGCGTGCCCTTTTTGCAGTAAGCAAATGGAGGAGACTCTTTTTCATGCCTTCCAGAACTGCTTCCAACTGCAGCTGATCTTTGCTGCCCTCAATTTTCCTTGGCACACTGGATTTGGACTTCTTTGAGACTATCTACACCTTTTCTATTTTGTACTGAGCAATTATGGGGTGTGTGACTTACCTAGCAAACTTCCTGGTGGGCCAAGCCAAGACGGCGATTCTGAAAAGTTACTTAAGCAGCTTGGAGGGGCTGACTCCAATGACAGTCTCCAAAACTCTTCTGCTTCCTGGTCTAGGCATACATCACATTTGAATTTGGACACTTCATCTTGCAGCAACAACATGTGGATCAGTTTGTGTCACTGGTATATTGAGGGGGTCCTCTACAAGATGGAAGACAGACAACTGATCCTACATGCCAAGCCCCATGAGGGGCAGGCGGCAGTGGGTTTTTCAGTATCCAATGACATTGTATTTTTTTGCTGTTAACAAGTGTTTCATGCTTAGCCCCTGAGAGTGGTGCATACCTTTGCATTTTCCCCATTTGTTTCACAGTTTGTAACCAAGACAGTTTTGCTAGGGCAACAAATGGCTTTCCCTCTCCCAATATAGCTAATTGAATTCACTCCAGTGTCTAAGGCTGTGAGCTTCTTGTTTTATAGAAAGACATTAGAAAAACAGAAGGTTTTGTGCTTCTTTTCTGTCACTGTATTTAGACTGGTTGTATGGATACCTATTTTTAGGTCCTTGAGCTACTATTACTCTGTCACATTTAAGATGAAATGTTGGACCAGCTTCACTCCAGATACTGTGATGAGAGATAACTGTAGGTTACTTACGGTTGCCTAAGTTGGATTGTATCATGGAATAGAAAGTGAAAAGTTTGCATATCCTGGTGAAGCGTAGAGAATATGCTAGAAGTGGTACACACAGATCTGTTTTATAATGGAAATTGAAACTGATCTTTATATAAAAACTTGAAAAAGGAGTTATATAGGTAGTGATATAGCTCTAATGCATTACTTCAAGTTCAGTAAGTTTCTATGAAATATATAAACCTTACTCTTATGCATTTGGATATGATTACATATTACATACATAGGATATGATTATACAGAATCTCCATAAACCATTGAATAAAAATAAGTAATTAACAGGGACTTTTAGGACTCCATTGTCTGTACTGTGGTTTTTGGTTACATTTTCATGTTTTTAATAAATTAACAACTTTTTCACATGTAAGTTAAGGAACATTCTTGTTATTCATTCTTTTCTCTCAGGACAGTAAGTGAGATACTTTTACTTTCATATAAAGGTTACTGAATCTTTAATGAATTTTCATTATGATAAAGAAATGCATTATACACTCTGCTTCAATGGAAGAAATTGCATTAAGAAAGTCCAGGTAAACTGGGCACTTATTAGTTATGAATGGTACTTTTAATGAACAGCCAGTGACCACAGTATCATCATGTGACCAAAAACACAAGATACAAGCATTCAGTTTGTGTACAAAAAAAACTATTCAATATTAACTGAATACAGCGTGTTAATCATTAAGACACATGGCAAAATTAAGTCAATCACAGAGAGTGTGCATATGGACAGAAAGCAGAGTAAGTACCCCAGCAGCTTCACTTCACTGGTCCCACTGGTTGTTAACATCTTTTGAAATCTGCAGTCACAGAGAACGTGCTGTCTGTAAGAGTCATGGATAGTGCCTGCGCAGCTTAGTAACTGGAGCCTATATAAGGAGATCCAAGACTTAGCTGCATCTGACCGACTGGGTGTGCAGATAAATGGAACTAATCTAGGAGACATTAATTAAATCAATGTTTTCAGAGGTGCTGACTACCAGCAGTTTCTATTTATTCCATGGAAGCTGGGAATCTTCAACAACCCTCACCCCCACCCCAAAAAAGAAAAAAACAACAACCCAGAAAACAAACAAACAAAAAAACAAGCTATGGTAAAACTAAAGAATCCCAGATAATAGGGCTGGAAGGGGACCAACCCCTTTCTCTAGGTCAGATTATCCACTCCTAAGGCATCCCAGGAAACTGTTTGTCTAAAGCAGGGGTGGGCAATTATTTGGGCTGGAGGGCCACTTATGGAGGTTTCGTGAGCTGTTGAAGCCTGGGTCAACACCCCCAACCCTGCTCTGGGCTGGGTCAGTACCCCCTCCCCTCTGTAACAGCTTACCAAAACTACCTAAATGGCCTGTGACCACCAGACAGAGCAGATGGACAGGGTCTCCATGGAGACCAGTCTGGGACCCCTGGGCAGAGAGCATTTGGCTGGGTGCATGGATGGGCAGGGAGTAGAATCTGGAGCCAGGGCCAGGCCAGGATTGCAGGGTTGTGACAGCATGGTGCCAGGGTCCAGGCCAGGGGCAGAGCTGCGATCCACTCCCTGCAGGGCCTCGAATTGTTGCCCCAACATGATCCCAGCCCTGGCACTGGCTCCGGCTCTGTCTGTCTGTTCTACTCCCAGATACTGCTCCCGACCTGCTCATGGCTGGGTCCATGTGCCCAGTCAAGTGTGCCATGCCTGTGGGGGTCCTGGCTGGTCTCCATGGAGATCCTAGCCACCTGTTCTGTCCGACGCCCCTGGCAGTGGGTGCAGGGTGGATGAGCCAGGGTGCCTGGCCAGTGGAGTCAGGTTTGATGGCATTGCTGACACTAGCATTGGCAGCTGGAAGGAGCTGCTGCTGCCAGTGCTGCTGGGCAGTAAAGCCTGGCCACTGTACCATGCCAGCCCCATTGGGTGTCCAAAGGGTAGCAGGGCTGGCTGCATGTACCACAGCTCAGGCTGAGCCCCATGTCTGGGCCAGGTGGGGCCAAAGGATCTACTGTAGGCTGGATAAAATCCCTTGGCAGTCCAGAACCAGCCTGTGGGCCATATTTTGTCCAGACATGACTGAAAGCCTACAAGTGACTGGGGAACAGATCAGCTAGTCTCATATTAGAAAAAGTCCTGACACATGCATGGTGGTTTATTTCAATGTGTCTGAATTTGATTTTTGTGTATAGGGTCTTCAGTGTACTTTATGGTGTTTAACCATCTAAATCTATACAGGGCAAGCCTGTATACAATAAATACAAAATCTGGCAGACTCCCATGTATACATGATACTTGGAGTGGAGATCGATGCCACCAGGTCACTTTGCCCAAATAATCATCAATGATGCACAGCATCTAAGGTGTCCTGATGGTCGCAGAGGCTTCAGGACTGACTTGACTTAACATGTATACATGACTACACCTCTTACTTTATCATCAGCTATACTAGAAGCTTTACATCCTGATTACATTATTTTGCTACTGCTGTGGCCTTGAAGTGACCTCTGTCACTTACTGAAAACAGTAGAATTTTCTGTTGGTTTTAACAATGTGTTTGCTTCTTGAGGATTACAGCCTGTATTTTTGTGGCAGGAGCTAGCTGTATTTCCATGGGTATGTCAAGATAATTGCCCATACAGCCATGTTATTAGTCTGAGTGTAGGACAGATCATAAATCACATTATGTTATGGTTGCATAAGTGCATGTGATAATAAGCAGACTCTGACAATTTTTGTTAATGCACCCAGTTTTACCTCCAACCAGAAAGTTCTAGTGAAAGGAGTTGATATAGCTAGGTGACAGAGACAGCTAAGTGTGTACTGAAGAAAATGACTTGTCCCAGAAATCAAGTTCTACATGAAACAGCATGAGGAAATAAAATAAGGAAGGCTGAGAGAAGAAGTGAAATTCTGGAGACTTTTGTTTCTTAAGACCCCAATTTGTTATTTATGCCTGTGAAAGAAGTGGTAAAGAAACAGGTAGATTTCTTAAATCATACATCTCATTAGTATTTTCATTTGGAAATTTTTAATTGTCACCGCTCCAAAATAGTTGTTTTTAAATATGTTTTTATATTTATTTTCAGATGAGCTAAGGGCATAATGTGAGTATGGCTCAGTACACATCTATCATCATTTCAAGCACAGCAAGTAAACTCTAAGCAACATTAAATAGCTATTAAAATATGCTGTGATGAAAGTACTGAAATGAAACACTAGTACGTGATTTCTGTGAGTTAAAACAGGGAGTGATTAATAACTACTGTAGGTACATAATTACATACTAAAGATCTGCTGAAAAATGTGTCCATCAAAGGCATAGTGAACTCCTTCACCATGCAGGTGGGCTGGTGGAGGGGAGTGTATGCTGACTGCTGTATATAGGGGAGAGGGGAAGGGAAGTTTTTCCTGCCCAGGCTATCTGCACACTGAAGGGAGCTGTTTACTGCTACTGCTGCTTCTGTAGCAGTGCTGGCTGAAATAACAGCAGCTCAGCAGTGTGACGTTCTTGGGAGTTAGCCTGGTTCACTGTTTGCCTTCTCCTCATCCAGATACGCTACTGGGCTGCACCTTCTGTGACAAAAACGTCCAGAAGTGGCAAGGGGGAAGCAACATCCTGTTTTTCCTACATGCCCCCGCCCCATCCAGTTGTGCCCCACTCCACTCTATCCCCCAGATACACTGTTAGATGTAGAGCTGCACTATGTGGCTCCTATGGATGGCAGCATAGTGCTGCCCCTACTGTGGCAAAGACTTTTGGTGGGGAGGGGGAGATTCTGGCACCCCCTCATAGTCAATGCCTGGGCTGGTGCCCTGCTCATCCTCTCCAACCCAAGTTATGCAACTTTGACTAGGGCCATGAAAGGGTGAGGCTGGGGCTGGATCCCAGAATCCAGGTATGGCACAGTAGGCTGGGGTTAAAGGGCACAGCTAATACACAGGGGTGGAAGGATGAGGCCTCAACAAGGGACTGAAGGCCTGAGGAGGCACAATATCAGACTAGGGCCAACTGCCCACTGAATTGAGTAATCAGTAACATCTGTGAGGCCTGGGTGTGGCTATAGGGAAGGTGAGACTCCACGAACAGCCCATAAGGCAACAGATGCCCCAGGGGCATGTACAGGCCTGGAAGGACCACCTAGTATAAGCACTGGACTGGAATCAGTGGGGTCCAAGAGGGATCTGCTGGCAGAAGGACAGATTAAGCTCACTCTAGGACCCTTGGGCAGCCTTCCCTTTAAAAAATTAACCAAGTACATCCAGGCATGGCACGTGAAAGAGAAGGGAGGGACCCTAGAGATAGAGTAGGGCAGGAGCCACATGGCCACCAGGGGCATCACATTTGTTACAGATAGTTTGATGTATTATGTAGATTTGCAACAAACTTGTCTTCTCAGTATTCAGGCAGAATTCATTCAGGTACTTGCTGTGCAAATCTTGATCCTGACAACTTTTTTATTTTCAGTGACTTTGGTCATATAGTAGAAAGGCTCAGATTTTTTTTGTTTTCAAACTCCATCATCATATGTTCATTGGATTTATTTAATCATATTTACTTGCCTGAACATGTGCGAGGTCACATACCTGACCTGAATCCCCTGTCAGGCCTTCTGTCTCTAGTTATTGATCCATGGAGGATAACAGAACATGTTTCTCTACCTTTCCCAATTGTGTCCCATTCCCTGGATTGTCATATCTCAATAATTGTTATGCACTTTCATTTAAAACATTTAAATTAATAAGATGATTATCTGGGTAAGTCAGATTTTGGTTACTATTTGCTAATAAGACATTGGGTCAAATTCTGACTTCAGACACCCACAGCACATAAACACTCACATTCATGTAAATAAAAGCTGCACAGTACCAATTAAGACTAGAATTCAGTAACATACATATCAGAAAGAAAGATTAGGGTTCTCACTGCATTATCTGACAATTTGTTCTTTGAATTTTGACCAGAGCAAATACATTTGTAACAAACAAAAGTGGCATGATTTTTGGAGCTAATTCCAGTTGTGTTGTGCTGCTGTATCAGGCCGAAGTAGCTGGAAAGCCTGTTTAACCTGATCTGCTATGTAAGAGTAATTCCAGGGTGAGACAGAATCAGTGTAGTGTTCAGTCTTCTTTCAGGAGGATTTCTAGGAAAGGTTGTGTATATTCTCTTAATTACTGGTAGCCAGGCATGCTTTGAGGTTACTCTAAATCACGCTGGATGCCATCCTAGCTCCTGGTTGGCTTAACATCACTTATTCCTTTTCACTTAGAGATGCACTGAAAACACTTAGGCTAGAGGCAGACATTACACATAAACAAGTTTAAGTGATCAGAAACTGGTTTAAATCTGTAACAGAACACATGTTCAGTACACATAAACCAGTTTGAAAATGGATGAAACTGGTTTGAGAGAAACCTGGTTGAATGTAGTATTAGACTTAGCTGATTTGGGTCAAACTGGTTTATACAATATCTGTCCCAGATCCCTTCCTGGTTTAAGTTAAACCAGACTCCCCCAGCATCCTGGCATGCTTTCTGGACTGGGCAGGGCTCTCTGTTCTACAGCAGAGCTGGCTCCTTCCCTCTGTTCCCTGGCTGGAGCTCAGCAGAGACTGAAAGCATCTGCCTAGCTTCCCCCTGCTCCCCCCACCTTCCAACTCCCTGGTAAGCAGGAATTATTTCCCCATTCCCTCTGCCTTACATAGACACCTCTCAGAATTAGCTAGCAAACCACATGCTGGCTATGGTCTGTGCTGTGGCAGAAAGGACAAAGGCAGAATCAACTGTTGTTTTGTTGATGTGGTGATAAACACTGAGTTATATCAATTTCCTGCTGGGCTTGTCAGAAGTTGTGGGGAGGGGACCCCTCCTAAATCAGAGCATCCTGCCAGGACCTGGCCATGCCTCCCTCTGCTCAAGACTGTGGAAGGGAAGGAAAGACTGTTCTAGGTGCCCCCTGGCTTCTGGCCTGAGCCACTGCAGGCAGGTGCCTGCATTTCTGGGATGTCTTTACAGTTACAAACTGATTCAGCCTAGCTAGATTAAACTAACCTGCAAAACTGAATGAATTCAGGCTCTGCTTCTTGAATGTTTGCCCCTAGCCTTAAACTGAAGTTGACTCTCTGAATTACAGTTCCATCTTGGAAATTATTTCTATGGCCCTATCATTATATTAGTTTGTTGGAAAGAAAAATCAGTTTGTTCTTAAAGTCTGGTTGGATATATTATTGATACTAAGATGACAAATTCTACATTAATAATTACAGAATATATATATTTTCTACTGGATTCCATGGTGGCTGTGTAACTCAGGTGAAAAAGACTGTGGAACTTGCTGATTATGGTTTTTGTGACAGAAAACATAACAGATATATTTACTGTGAGTGTTATAGGCATGAGACATTTTTGAAGTATGATCCTTTGGAAAACTGGTTAAATTTTGGTTTTTCCATTCATGAGTGCTAAAACTTTCAAAACTGACTTTGTGACTTAGAATCTTAAGTCCTATGTTCAAAAATGACTTAAGCTATCGCAAGTCAGTGGGACATGGGCTCTTAAAAACTCAGGTTACTTTGACATGAGAACTTGTATGATTTTGATTTTTTTCCTGACATAGTTGAACTATGACAAACATGAAAAGTGAAGCCAATATGGTAATCAAAGTGCAGTCATGCAGCATATGTATTTTCCTTCCTACAAAGAACTCTAGGACTTTCCCTGTAGAGCAGAGCAGATCTATAAACAGATGTGTACATACAATTGACTCAAATATCACTCAGCTATAAAGATATGATGAGCTCTTGAGGTTTTATGACCTATGTATGCATCTCCCTCACTGGATGTCTTAATTAAGCCATGGACATTTACATAAATGTTTCATAATTTTTTAGTTAACATTAATACCAAACTGTTTCTGTGTAACAGAATATTAAGGTTTCATTTTTCTCCTCTCTAGAATACCAAGGCTTAGTTTATCTTTCGGGCCAGAATTTTCAAAGGTTTAGCTTTCCTGTAACAGTACCTCACAATAAGGATAGCAGCATTTATTAACTTGAAACTTTGTGAGGGTTAAGATATTATTCACTGTAATAAAAGGTAGAATAATCTGAACCAAATTTTAGAACTATAACTTACCCCTTAAGCACCTGAGACAGAGCACAGGATTTATCAACACAGTTGATATTATATCAGTTTCAAGAGTGGTAAGTGTGGTCTTAATAGAAGAAGCAGAACAGGAGATGGACGCTGCCAGAGACAGAATACTTTCAAAATTGTCTCATTTATTGAAAAACAGAGATTTGAAATATGTAGTTTTGGGATTGAAAGTGCTGAATATTTGTCTTTTTCAAGGAGATATTTTGTTCCCAAAGAGACAGAGAGAAGTTTGTTTCTTGAAAACTTTACAACCCTTAAAAAATTACCACTTTACCTAATCTTCTATAGCCTGAGAACTGTATGAACCATGCAAATGTTGTAATCTTCATATTTTATTTGCCTGATAAAAAGGAGGATTTAATGTATTTCATATTGTACATCAAAAATGACCCAATTGTAACACATTATATTTTATTGATTGGCAGTATGTTTGAATTAGAAGTACCAATTACAACATAGAGTAAGAACAAGATATTCCAGACAGAATTTAAAATTTAAAAATTGTGCAATCAAAATGTGTGCCAGAACTGATTTTCCAAAAAAACCCTTTAATTTGGCTTCCTTTATGACTAACTAAGGGGTCAGATTTTCTGTTGTGGCCAAGTTGTACATGAGTACACTTCAAGTGTACATTGTACACTTCCACATGAGTTGGGACTGGACAATCAGGGAAATAACTGGTTCCCTAACATTCTGCCCAGTCTCTCCTCCTCAGCTGTTTTCTGGTGATGGCCCCAGTCCATTGGATTTGTGAGAGATGCTCTATCATGGCTACAGCACTACTCCAGTGCATAGAAAACCTCTGTAAGGTACTCCAAAATGTTGGTCTGATGAGTATGCCGCAAACAGACACCTTCTTTCCACTTATTCTGATGCTACTGCATATAAATATTTGATATATTTGTCTTTTTCAATGTAAAGGTATAATAAAATAAGATCTATATTTGCTGAAAAAAAATCACTGTCATGTCCAGGATGCATTTAAAGATATTTAAAGGATGCCTGTGGCAGTCAGGAAACATAAGCACTACTTTATGTTTCTTCAGATTATTATTTGTCTTGCCACATTTGTGAATTTCCAGTAGAGAGAAAGTGATTCACAGGAAATGATGTTATAGGAATTTTATCCCATTTACTTCACAGACCAGTCTATACACCTGGGAAAAGAGAAATTGGTTTAAAATGGACCTTAAATGTGTCTTTTTTCAAGATGTGTTTGAACATCTAAGCTCCACATCAAAAGCAAAACAGTTCAAATGAGATCAGGCAGCAGTGGGAAAACACTGGTTCAAATCCCATGGCTATTCCTGCAGGTGTACAAAGGTATAAAACAACAGGAGATGGGATAATGCAGCAGGATCATTGTTGCCAAATCATTTCCTAGTCTTTCCTTAGCAACCTATTACAGAAGATTGTGGAAGAGCAGGAACATCTGAGTCATCTACAAACAGATACCAGGTCACTTATAAACTGGAGCATGGCCTGAGAAATCATATTACTTGAAGTCCTGAAGACTGGATACTTGCCTTGCACACATCTTTTAAATTACATGATTCAAATTGAAATGATGGGTTGATATCTGAAATTATTGCATGAAGTTCCTTGAATCTGCTATACAGAACTATAACGATCCCTGCTGGCATTAAAATCTATTAAATTCACTTGCCTTGATAAAGAATGGATTTAGTAATTGATCTCACCCCATTGGCTCACTAGCAGCTTTTGGATCTACCATATTTCTCCTCTCTTGGGCACTGACTCCATCAGACTACACTCAGAACCATGCTATGTACCAGCCTACTTAGGGCCAGAGTTCAATCCCTACTCCTAGTGCAGAAGAAGTACAAAGACATTCGTTATGAGGCTGCCCCACTACCACCCTGCTTATCACCCTTCTTCAGGCCTAAAGGATTGTATAGGTGATAATCATTCTCAGTGTACAGCCATATGGATAAAATGCTGCATATGGAGAACTGGCTTGCATCTGTTTCTGTTCATCTTCATGGAATAGCCACTTTGAACTCACTTCACATGTGTCCTGGAGGTATTTAGCATACCTAAAGTCTGAGAATTCCTCCACTTGGACTTATTCTGTTTCAGTTATCCAGCAGGCAAATAAAACCCTTTAACTTGAATTTATGTTCTCAGGATTGAATCTGAGTAATAAAATTAAACAAGTACTTGGCATACTATCTTGCTACTGACAATAGCTGAAATAACTATTGGGAATAAAAAACTACCAAACAGAAGAAAGCTCATTAGAGGTGTTAAATTACATCTGGCACTATTAGAGCCGTCAAGATTTTAATGATTTTTAAAGTTATTTTCTAATAGTGTGTGTGTGTGTGTGTGTGTGTGTGTTTTCAAACTTTGGTTTTTCTTTTAGGCATAAAAATGGTCTGATTGGCATATGTGGGTGCTCAACATCCTTTAAAACAGAGGTTTATTTGGAAAATGAAGATAATTCTAATATTATAAAAGCCTTAGTCGATCTGTCTGTCGGTCCATGACACTTTATTTGCAGTCTGATTGGTTGTCTGAAACAACCAATCAGAGTGCTCCAAGAGCATCCAAGCATGAGACGGCAATGACAGTGGCACGGGGGAGCAGGTGGGCTAGCTTTGGCCTCCTGCTCCAGCCTTGTCACTGTCATCACCACCAGGTCCCGACAAAAGCCGGCAGGGAATGGGAGGTGGTGGGGAGAGCGGGGCAGGGAAGTGGAGAGGGGGGCACAGTGGCAGTGCCCCACCTCTGCCAGGCCCTGTCAACAGCCAGGAGGGAGGTAGAGAGAGGAGCTGGGGGTGGGAGGGGATTGAGCATGGCCAGACATTCAGTGGTGGCAGCACAGGGCTCTGGGTGTTGGCTGTGGTTTCCGCGTGCAAGATTTCTCCCTCCCCCACACCTGGGTGGTAGTGACACTGCAGGGTGGAGCAGCAGGGGGCCAGGGGGCACACAGAGCTGGGGAGCAGGGGGGGCAAATGGGGCTGGAGGCAGAGTGGTGGCAGCGCAGGCCAGTTGGTGGCAATGCTCTGTCCCTGCCCACCCCACCATCATTCTTGATGGGCAATTGGCTAGTATGTGCATATGAATTCAAGTTTGGACTCATTTACACATACATACACATGTATACCTCAATGACCAACATGCAGATGTAGAAATGGAGGCAAGTTTTAAAATTCCGTATGTATTTATTTGTGTGGTTGCGGGTGTGAATGCTTCCAGGAAAGCTGTTATCCAATTCTCTGCCTGCAAATCCATAACTTGAATGTGAACATTTTTTAAAGGGTAGGTTGTTAGGCTGGGCTGAAAATCAGACTCAAAATATGCATTATGGGATTGGTAACAGGATATGTAGAACAGAAAGATAAATAGATCTAGGTACTTGTAAATACACAGAGAATGTCTTAGTATTTTCTACTTTGATCAAATAACATGAAAACAAGTGGGAAAAGAAAAGCTTCTCCTGACATTTGGATTGGTGCTATTTTGCCCCTGAACATAATTGCTTATACTACAGCCTAGGGGTACCTCATCCAGCCAGAACTCACATGTTATTTTTAGTACAAAATGGAATGCAGCACATTGCAAGAATTTAAAGTACCTCAAGGCACTGGTGGAAAAAGTAAAAATATCTGTTTCAGAGTTGACTTTTGCACTTTTCTGATGAGAAATATTTTTATTCTATTTCTATTTATTAGTTTTTAAAAGATTGTTCAATACTATGTTCAATTAATTAAAAGAAAAGGCTTTTCCCTCCATTTAACATGGGAGGGAAAAAGCCCCTCATCTTAGAATTAAGTACAAGGTGGCGGGGGGGTGGGGAGAAGGCTGGCAGCTTTTGCAGCTCCATCTCTGACTCTGGCCCTGACTCTAAGCTGGAGCCAGAGCTGCAGCTGTTGCCTGCCCCCTGCTGTCTCTGCACCCCCCCCGCCACTCCTCCCCCACAGCCTCAAACCCACACTGTCTCCTGGCCCCCCAATCTATCCTGCTTCTTCCCTTCTCCCCCTGCTGCACTTCCCCATACCTATGCTCTGCACCAGCAGACTCCATCCTTGCTGCAACCTGAAGCATGGAGCATGGCTCCATCCTGGGCTGTAGTAATGGCGTTGGCTCTGCAATTCTGCAATGGGGCCAGGTTGGAGCCATACTCAGTGTCCTGAGGATGAGGCAGGGATGGAATCTGCCAGTGCAGGAGCAAAGGTAAGGGGGAGGTGGAGGAGCGTGGTGGGGGAAGAGATTTGGTGGCAGGGAGTGAGATGGGAGGAACCCAAGGTTCCAGGGGAAGAGGAGGAAGAAAAGCAGCATGGAAGGGGTAAAAGGGGGAGCAGGGGCCTGAGGCTGTGGGGGGAAGACATAGGGTGGGTAAGTAAGCTGCCTCTCTTCTGCACTGCCTGCCTCACTGCCACTGCACTGCCTGCCCTCTACCACTTGCCCCCCTCTCCTGCCTTTTTCCCATGGCCTTTCCCTTTGCTGCATCCCACTCTGCCCCCACTGCCTGGCCTCTGACTGTAGCCTTCATCACCTCTCCTCCCACTGCCTGAAGTAGTGGGGGATGAATTTAAGATGATCCTTCAATAATTAGATTCTGTATATGAAAAATTTGAATAAATTTAGAATTTTCCATGTATAGAATCTGATTGGGTGTGGGGGGTGAGTTGTCTTAAATTTGGAGTTGTCTTGTATTCAGGTAAATATGGTAGTTTTATGTCTGGTTCTAACTCACCAGCACGTTTTCTTTCAGAGGATTCAGTCAGATTCAGAATTAACTTTTTCTTGCTCTATTAGTGGTTCATGTGTATGTTTACTACATGCTTCATATTTAGGGGCAGTGTGAAGCTGCACTGCCTTAGGATAAAAATGGAAATTCTGAATCACAATCTGCTGGGGTTTTATTATTATTATTATTATTATTACTATTTTAGCTTTTTCCTCTGTTATGGAAGGAAATACCCTGTACTAGCCTTATGTGTGTTCCCCAGCATGGTGGTGTGAAAATTGAGTCAAAGGTCTACTCATTCTCCATCCTTTCCTTCCTGCTCCCCATAAGAGGGGATGTAGCTTTGGGCCTATCTCTGCTGCTACTCAGTGGCATAGGTGAATAATGAGGAATATCCTACCTTCTCTTCCTGGCCATCTTACTTCCCTGTCCAAGGGTATGGAGTGGGCCCACAGAGTGGCTGAAATACAAGACCTCCACCTTATCCAGGAGGTGCACAGGCCCACTAGGGGAGATGCCTTGCTGGACCTGGTTGTGGTCACTGGGGATGACCTGGTGAGGGGACTGCAGGTCCTTGACCACCAGAGTGACAGTGATCATTGCCTGCTGGAATTCATCATCCAGCACAGGGTGTTGAGGGCTTATATCAAGACTAAAGCTCCTGACTTCAGAAGAGCCAACTTCAACAAACTTAGGAGATTAGTGGGGGAGACACTGAGGGCCCCAAAGGTAAAGGAGATGGGAACCCACGAGGGATGGTTGTACCTTAAGGGTACGATCCTCCAGGCTCAGAGTGTGACAATCCCTGAGAGAAAGAAGGGGGGTAAGAGAGCTCTGAAACCCCCATGGCTCAGCAAAGGCATTCGAGACTGTCTGAGGGCCAAAAGGGAGGTGTATACCTGGTGGAAGAGAGGGGCTATCACTAAGGAGGAATACTCCTCCTTGGCCAATGAGTGTAGGATGGCCATTAGGAAGGCCAAGGTGGGGGTGGAGCCCAGGTTAGTGACCAGGATTAAGGACAACAACAAGTCCTTCTTCAAATGCATTGGGAGTAAGAAGTGGATACTGGGTAATGTAGGGCCCCTGTTAGACTCAACTGGTAATCTTGTGGTTACATCAGATGAGAAAGCCAAAATCTTTAACAAGTTCTTTGCCTCTGTTTTCTAGGACAGGGGAAAGGACAGTTCTCCCACCACAGGTAGGGGCAATCTTGAGGATAGCACTGCCAGGCTTCGGGTCTGTGCAGAAGGAGTTAGGGATCTTCTGGAAGGGCTGGATGTTTTCAAATCTGCGGGCCTGGGTGTTTTCCACCCACAGGTGTTGAGGGAGCTGGCAGGGGTCATTGCTGTGTCCCTGGCCTGGCTGTACGAGTGATCGTGGTCCACGGGCCAGGTGCCCAGAGATTGGAAACTAGCTAATGTGGTCCCCATCTATAAGAAAGGGAGGAAGGAGAACCCGGGAAATTATTGGCCCATAAGCCTCAGATTGATTTTAGGGAAAATCCTTGAAAAAATCATTAAGGAGCACATCTGTGAGGGACCAGCTGAGGAGATCATGCCCAGAGGAAATCAACATGGATTCATCAAAGGCAGGTCCTGCCAGACCAACCTGATGGCCTTTTATGACCAGGTAACTAAATCCCTGGAAGATGGTGTCACCGTGGATGTTGTCTTTCTGGACTTTAAGAAGGCCTTTGACACTGTCTCGCACCCCATTTTCATTAATAAACTGAGCGACTGTGGCATTGATGCCTACACAGTTGGATAGGTAAAAAATTGGCTGATGGGCGCACACAGAGAGTGGTGGTGGATGGATCGTACTCGACCTGGCAGGATGTGAACAGTGGGGTCCCCCAGGGCTCAGTTCTGGGGCCTACACTGTTCAACATCTTCATCAGTGACTTGGATGAGGGGGTGGAAAACACGTCCAAGTTTGCCAATGACACCAAGATGTGGGGAGAGGTAGGCACGCTCAAAGGGAGAGAGAAGCTGCAATTAGACTTACACTACAGAGGTGGGCGGATGGTAATAGGATGGGGTTCAATATAGATAAATGCAGGGTGCTGCACCGGGGGAGAAGGAATCCACAGCATACATACAAGTCGGGGACATCCCCCTTTGTGAGCACAGAGGCAGAAAGGGATCTTGGAGTCATTATTGACTCCAAGATGAACATGAGCCACCAATGCCAGACCTCAGCCAGCAAAGCCAACCACACCTTGTCGTGCATCCAAAGATACATCTCAAGCCAGTCCAGAGAGATACATCTCAAGCCAGTCCCCCTCTCCGCGACATTGGTCCAGCCTCAGCTGGAGTACTGAGTTCAGTTCTGGGCACTGCACTTTAAGAAGGATGTGGCCTGCCTTGAGAGGGTTCAGTGGAGGGCCACCCACTTGGTTGGAGAGCAAGTGAGGAGAGGCTGAGGAACCTGAACCTGTTCAGCCTCAGCAAGCGGAGGCTGAGGAGGGATTTGGTGGCCACCTACAAACTTGTTAGGGGAGATGAGCAGCAAATTGGAAGAGCCCTATCCTCCCTAGCAGTACCTGGGGTGATGAGGAACAATGGCCAGAGGCTGCTAGAGAACAGGTTCAGGTCAGAGATTAGGAGGCACTATTTCAGTGTCAGGGTAGCTAGGATCTGGAACCAACTTTCTAGGGAAGTAGTCTTCACTCCTACCTTGGGTAAATTCAAAAAGAGTTTGGATGAACACCTGTCTGAGGTCATGTGATCCCACCGTGTGCTCCAACCAGTGGCAGGGGGTTAGTCTATTCAGGTCCCTTCTGACCCCTAACTACTATGAAACTATGACCTTATACTGATCTAAATGTTGCATTATTTTTTTGTTGAATGTTGGACATTTGGAACTTAGTCTTGGTAATGCCAATGGAAGTAAGTTTCTGCATGATCAGAGATTTAATATGCAAAATAAATAGATAACCTACAGGGCCTTACAATCTAGATTCATGTATGTGGTAAGAGGAGAGAATAGTTTCTGATATTAATACGATGGTTGAGAGCAGTGTTTTGTTAGCATTTTTATCATTTAATAAGACACAGCTGATTTGAATGCCTTCTAGCCCTAAGCTGCTCCCTACCCAAAGTGAAATGAATTAAGAAGTGTGAAAACTAGGACAGAAACAGAAAAATATTTTTGGGATTAAATCAATTCTTACTGGTAGGTCTGCCACTTTATTTTAACTGGCATTTTTCTGTGAATATGAATTTAAGCCCAAACCATTGACTTTTTTAAAGTACAACAAGAAAACTCAACAGAAAAAAACGTTTTGCAAATAGTTTACCCAGCTTGAACATGTCATTGCTTTCTATTTGACAAGGCAGGTGTTCATCCAATATCATAGCATTAACTGACATCCTAGTTTGGCTTACTCTGGTCTACTTGCATAAGGATGGATTGCAGGCCGTGGCTATAAAAGGGCTAGGTTTAATTTATGCAAAGGAGAGGGAAAAGACAAGGAGATTTTCCCTTTGTAGGATACTCTCTGCCCCAATGAAGAACTCTTTTTTTTATTATTATTATTAGGTGCTTAGAGACCACGTCTGTAAACCATTGTTCAAAATACCATTAAAAAATATAGTAAACATCCATTCCCTATCCTGAAGAGCTTACTGTTTAAAGCAGGGGTGGCCAAAGTCCAGCCTGTGGGCTGGATCAGTCCCATGGCAGATTCCATCTCCCAGTAGCCTCTACGGGGCAGCTCCTTTGGGCTGCTGCTGCTGGACCCAGCTCTACTGCCTGGGCACCACCTGTCTGCCCCATACCCACTGCTGGGTGGGCCAGACTCACACAGGCAGGGTGTGTGGCTGGGAGTGAGATGGGCAGGACAGGCCGGGGAGACCCTGGGATCTTGGGGCAGTGACAGCATGGGGCTGGGGTCAGGGCAGAGCCATGATCTGCTGCCTACATGTCCCTGTGACAAGCATGGGTTCCAAAGGCAAGGGCATGCAGGGAGCAGATCATGGTTTTGCTGTGGCCATGCACTGACACTGCCTCATGCTCCTGGCCTGAGAGAAGCTCCTCACCCAGCTGTGTACTCTGCCTGAGCAGCTTCTAGCCAGTCTTCATGGGAGGTGCAGGCAGGGGCTGCTGGGAAATGGAGTCTGGCCACTAGGCACAGCTGACATTTTGGCCACTCCTGATCTAAATGCACAAGATATACAAGGAGTGGGATAAAGGAAGTAATATTATCATCTATCAGTAATTTAACTAAGGTGGGGGTGTGGAACAGGGCAGTGGCTCTAGGAGCTGAATTTATGGAGGGTATATGCAAAATCAACTGTTGCTGCAGCTGTCAGCTGGCTGCTGCTGCTGCCCCTGCCCCACTGCTGCCCAGGGTGAAGCTGCCATATTATACCTCTATTATCTACATTTCAGAAATGGGAATATGAAAGATAGGGTATGGACAAGCACCATGATTAATAAATAGTAAATTGGCTTTAATCTGTAATAACAATGGACTGGGCACATGATGTACAGCTTGAACCATAAAGTCTTTCTTTCTTGGGTAAAACTACCTCATGGAAAATTGTAGTAATTTTACCATGTGGTAAATTGTTATGGAGTAAGTTTTGTGTGTCCTCTGCCCCCGTCCAAGTTTATATCTGGTTAGTCCTGTTCTACCACCATCTAGTGCTGAGGCACTGCCTACTGTGGGAAGCTAGCATGGGGGAGCCAAGCATGTGTCTGACCTTTACTGTGGAATAAAATGTACTATGAGGTAAAAATCTGGATTAGATAACATTGTTATAATTGTGCCCATGCATCAACACCCAAAGGCAGATCATGAGCTGACTGTGATGAGAAAGGATGAATTATAAAGTACTATATGACTTGATAAAGATCACAAAAAACTAATCTCAAGGAAACAATGGATTCTTTTTTCAGTTTTGAATAGGACATAATGGAGCACAATGGATAAGGAAAAGGATAGGTGTTGGAGAGGTAAATTTAGAATCAATAGAAACAGGCCACACAGTGACTTACACTTGACATGGCTGGAAATGAAGGAGATAAATTTGTCCGTGCTGGACCTTCACGTCTTAGGACAGTTCTGGGAGACAAGTGTGTTGTAATGATGGAGCAACACACCTAGTGTAAAGTGTCCTAGGCTTGCACTCAACATAAAACATCAATGGCTAGGGATTGTTGGCAAAGTGATTCAGGAAACATATCTTCTGATTAACCATTACATAGAAAACATCCTAAGTCATTCTGCCAGAACTAGTCTGGTATCAGTGTGTTTTTATAGTCAATGCCAGCTGAGCCCCACAGTGCTAAAACAACAGTTAGCTGGCCTTCCCAGTTCTCCTAGAGAACAGTGAGCTTTAATTTGTAGCCTCATCAGATGTTAATAACACTGATCTTTACATGGAATAGGTAGTGCAAGAGGAGGTGATAACTGTTTTCGTGTAATTTGCATAGTAGCTTAGCAGAACATTATACATAAACTTAAGCTAAGGACCAACATTACACATAAACTAGTTAAATTATCAGAAACTGGCTTAACCTGTAACAGAACAGGAGTTCAGTGCACACAGACCAGTTTAAAATGGCCAAAATTGTTTTAAGAGACCTGGATGGATGTAGTATGAGGCTTAACTGATTTAGGTTAAACCAGTTTGTTGAACTTCTGTCCCAGATCCCCTCCCAACACAAGTTAGTTCTCAGTATCTTGGCATCCCAGGATCCGTTGCAGCCCCTATAACTCCTCCCTTGCAGGTCAGGCAGGTAAGCCTCTTCTCCAGCCTGCCTGCTCCCACCCAGCTGGATGGCCCCACCCCCCGCTGAAACAGTGCCCCCAGCCCTGCTTGTGGTGGCAGGTGAGAGAGTGAGGGAGGGGGAGAATGTGGGGGGATGGATCCCCCAGCCCCAGTTCTCCCCATGGATTTCAAAGATTTCATAGACATTAGGGCTGGAAAGGACCTCACAAGATCATCGAGACCATCCCCCTGCCCAAAGGGCAGGAAGTCCATTGCTCAAATGATCCCAGCAAGATAGGCATCCAAGTGTTTTTTGAAAGTATCCAGA
This sequence comes from Caiman crocodilus, assembly GCA_030014935.1. Taxonomy (NCBI): domain Eukaryota; kingdom Metazoa; phylum Chordata; order Crocodylia; family Alligatoridae; genus Caiman; species Caiman crocodilus. The sequence goes on along the minus strand of JAGPOW010003316.1, from coordinate 102,914,279 downwards.
GTAGGTGTTTGTACCACTTTGCGGAGGAAGGGAAGGGGGGAAGTCTATTTCAGGCCCTGGGTACTTGGAGAGTAAAGAAGTTTCCCTTATGTCCAGCCTAAAAAGGTCTTCTAAGAGTTTGTGAATGTTGGACCTTGTCTTCCCTTGGAGTGCACTGGTGAACAGATGCTCTCCTGGTTCCTGATGTGCACCCCTTATGTACTTATAGGCTGCCACCAAGTCACCCCTGAGCCTACGCTTTTCCAGGCTGATGAGTCCCATGGATCTTAGCCTCTCCTCATAAGGCCTGCTCTCTTGACTTCAAATCATGTGTGTGGCTCTCTTCTGGACTCTCTCAAGCTTCTCCACATCCTTTTTAAAGTGTGGAGCTCAGAACTGGATGCAGTACTCCAGCTGTGGCTTCACCAAGGCCGAGTAGTGGGAGGATAACTTCTTGAATCTTGCTTGAGATGCATCAGTACATGCAAATCAGAGTTTTATTTGCTTTGCTGGCTTCAGCTTGGCATTGGTGGCTCATGTTCATCTTGTGGTCAATCATCACCCCTAAGTCTCTTTCAGTCATGGTGCTAGTGAGTGTAGCACTGCCAAGCCTATAAATATGATGTGTTTTTTTTTCTCCCAAGGTGGAACACCTTGCATTTCTCTGTGTTGAATGTCATCTGGTTTTGATCTGCCCACCTTGTGAGCCTGTCCTTTCTGAATTGCGGAGCCCAGAATTGGATACAGTATTTCAGCTTTTGCCTTACCAATACCAAGTAAAATTGGAGGATGACTTCCTGGTATTTTGCTTGAGATGCATCGGTAGATGCAAACCAGATTTTTGCTTGCTTTGCTGGCTGCAGCATTGTGTTGGTGGCTCATGTTCATCTTGTGGTCATTCATGACCCCCAAGTCTCTTTCAGTCATGGTGCTAGCGAGCGTAGCACTGCCAAGGCTATAAATGTGATGTAGTGTTTTTCTGTCGAGGTGGAGCACCTTGCATTTCTTCTTGTTGAACGCCATCAGGTTTTGATCCACCCACCTTGCAAACCTGTCAAGTTCAGCCTGGATCACCAGCCTATCCTCTAGGGTGACCACACTTCCCCATAATTTGGTGTCATCAGTGAACTTAGTCAGTCCGCTTCTGACAGCAGAGTCCATATCATTTACAAATATATTGAAGAGTACAGGTCTGAGAATGGAGTTCTGGGGGATACCACTGGTCACCATGTGTCATGTTGATTGGGTTCTAATGACTATCACTCTCTGGGTTCATCCACAGAGCCACTTCCCCAGTCATCAGACTGTAAGTTTGTTGAGGCCGCAGTTCCCCAATTTCACCGTGAGGACATCATGAGACACCAGGTCAAAGGCTTTCTTGAAGTCCAAATATATGATATCAACCTTTTCTCCTTTGTCCAGGTGATGCATCACCTGGTAATAGAAAGAAATGAGACTGGTCAGGCAAGACCTATCTGCAATGAAGTCTATCTCTCCAAGTGTTGCTTTGTGTTAGCCTGTTGTTCATGGTTTCCTTGATGACTTTTTCCCAAATTTTTCCAGGAATTGATGTCAAACTAATTGGCCTGTAGTTCCCCAAATCTTCCTTCCTCCTTTTCTTGAAGATAGGCACCACACTGGCTCTCTTCCAAACTTCAGGTACCTCGCCCGAGCGCCATGAGTTCTCAAATATTCTCGCCATTGGCCGTGCTATGATGTCAGCCAGTTCCTTTAGCACTCTTTGGTAGATTCCATCCGGGCCAGCTGATTTGTGGATGTCCAGCCTCTCAGGGTATTCCCTCACAAGATCCACAGCAATGATGTGCATGTTCACTCTTTTCCTGGTGATCCTGCATCTTTTCAAGTGGGGTGATCCTCTTGGGCTGGTGGAAAACTCAGCTGAGGTTTGCATAAAGGCAGGAGGGGAGGAGAGGAACCCTCCAAAGTGGGTCTGCCTTGGCCAACCCATGAGTGAATGTGTATTCTGTTCAATAATGGTCCAAACAACAAAGCTTAGAGAAAGCTGTGTATATTGAAACAATTCCACCTCATGCTTTCTGACTGTCTGTACTTAGCCTTAGGGTACAATCCATGTCTAAACTCCAGTCTGTACTTAGCCAATGAATTCCATGTCTAACCTCCTACTGACTTAAAAAGAACAGTAAGTCATTCCTGATATTTTCATGATTTGAAATCAGTTGAAGACAAGAATAGACCATTGCCCCCCTTATTTCTATTCATCCCGTTCCCCCATTCCTTTGAAATATCTACAGTATCTCTCTTTACTAGTCCTTTTTTATTGAGGAACATGTACATTTTCAAAGAAAATAATGCAAATGCTCTAAGATGCACATTAAAGTCAACACTTACGCACTATGAATGTTGTCATTTAATCTCATGCAATACTACTGAAATCATAAATGAGCCCTGAATTCAACAACAGCCTCTATCATTCAACTGGAAAAATTTAGAATTTTTTTAGAATCCAGAGATACATGAGAAGAGAATATTGTTCTAACAGTTTAGAAGATTCAACAACCAACATTTATAGTTTGGTTTTCATAACAATGGAAAAGAGGGGATTTGGTGCTTCCAGTCCTCCTCCAAATCTAATAATTTCTCCAGTAGAGTGCCCCTTCCAACAGTTTCCTTTCTATGCAACCACTGCACTCTAAATTAAAAAGTGTTCTCCTGGTAATGGTGTATACTTGGTATTGTGGATATTAGCTCTCAGAACACTGGCTACTTGCCATTTGAATATGTTTGTCAAAATGCAGGAACAACCTAAAATAATCTCCATGAAACCTTGGCTGGATTGCTGTATTTTCATTTTAACAGAGACGACAAAAGCATTTCCTTTGGACAGCCCTCTTTGAGTCTTTAAGTATATTCTCTTTCATTTCAGAATCCACTCTAAAGTACAGCTCTTATTTTTGTGCCAGACAGAACTTTTAAATTATACTGCACCCCAGACAGTCAAGGAGTCTTTTTTCTAAAGCAGCTATGCTTTAGAGATGCTTTTCTGAACATGGCCATCTGAAAGAGAGATCCTGTGTGCAAAGGAGGAAGCAGCAAAAGTCAAAACATCCTGAATCTTCATTAGAGGCATAGGAGCAGTGAGGCGCAGGGCTGTGCAGCCAGTCACTGTTGCAGAGGCAATTATTTTTACACTCTCCTGTCCCCCAAAAAAGGTGGTGCCTAGTGCTTAGCCAGTCATCACATCTTGGTTTCGCTACTGATCTTTCTCATCGCTTGCTTCTGGTTTCAGCTTCCCAGCCTGCTACAATGGTGCTCCGACTATCCTATCCCAGAGGCCCAAGTATTTTTCTTTGCCCCTCAACAACTTGACTTCTCATGTATAAGGCATATGGCCCCATACTCTAACTAATGGCATTTAGATGTTATCATCTCTTATCTCCTCTGGCCAGATATATCTGATTTTTTCACTTGGTTTTCTCTTACTTTGTTAAAGCCTTTTTTTTCAATGGATCATGGTGATACAACAGGTTACAAAAATGCACTTTACTTTTGGGCTGTGATTGCTTACTTTTAACTCTCATGACTGTATAATTCTGGCCTTTTATTTTTCTGACATTTTTTTTTACCAGAACCCAGACAAAATCAACGCTTAAATATTTCTTCTAAAAAATCCAAAGTAAAAATATATAGAAAAAGAAACAGGTGGCCGTAATTTCATGTTGCTTTCTTCATTTTCTTTCTGTAGACAATCGCATAAAAGGACACCAGCAGAAGTGTCTAGCAGTATTTTAAAAATAGAATATATTTTCACTAGTTAGAAAACCAATAAGCAGAATCAGTTGTTAGAACTGTTTTACATAAAGAGATGATGAATATCTGCAGGGCAATAGTGTATAGGAACCAAAATCCATCAACTTTGTACCTATCAGCATTTAAGAAAGCAAACAAAAACTGGGATGTTTGAATAGAGGCACACTTTGCATTATCAGGAGACACCATTTTGGAATGTGCAAAGGGCTGCTGGTGGCACGACATCTGTTTGGTCTGTTCATGTATGATGTCGCAAAATTATTTCTAAAGTTAGTAAGGGGGGGAGGGAGCAAGAGACAGAGAAGGAGAAAAAGAGAGAGAGCCAGAGAGAAGCAGAAACAAAGGTAAGCTATATTAAAGAAATTAAATTGTACTGAGTTCCAGAAAAGGTTAGTATCATCTTTATTCTGACCTCTTGGGGGAGTAAATCCCATAGCGTAGGTCCAGTACTCTCTCAAGTTCTTTCTACTGTCTTAACAGTGTTCAACTTTAGGGAAGGACCTGGTCATGGTAAGAGTGGTAATCTCTCATGCACCATCAACAGCCAGGGTGACTGGGGACTTTGAATATTAGGATAGATTTTGAAATAATCTTTATGTTAAATAGAAAATTGGCATCTGGTAAATGTATCCATAACATTATTTTGTCGATAAACCCATTAAACTATAGTGTTTAGTAATGGTTCAAACTTCTTAAGTTTATAAATGAACGGGCAAGCAATGGGGGTGACCTGATCTCCTAAAAGTAGAGGATTGTAATGCCAGAAGTATAAGGGATGTGAAAGTGTGTCTGAATACTCCAGATATTCACCTTTTCTTTATGCAAACTAGTTCTAACAACTGATACAGGTAATTGGTTTTTTAGCTATTGGTTTTTTAGCTATTATTTTTTTTTAGCTATTGAAGGGCTATGGTGTATAAAGCAAACTAGAGAAATGAATATTGATGAAAGGGGAGGGAAGGAAGATGGGAAATACAATAAATGAAATGAGAGATCAAGAGCTTTACTGGCCTCATACATTTTGAGACAGGAAAAAACAAACTTTATGAGATCCTACATAACAGAACCTTTGGAATGTAGGAGTGTAACAGAGCACAAGTTGTGCTCTGCTACTCACAGGGGCATGGGCAAGCAGCAGAGCAGCCTGCAGGTGGCTGCACTCCCAATCAGGCACAACTACCTGATTGGGAACAAGGCCCAGCTGGTTATTTTAAGAACATGGCTCCAAGTAGTGAAGCCAGCAATCTACTGCAAGCAGCTGGAGAGACAGCATCACCTGGCTGGGGCTGCTGCTCATAACATCTTGGAGGTACAGGGATGGAGCTATGGGGAAGGTGCAGGCTCCTGGTCCTGGTCCTGGGGCATTACCCAAAACTACACTCAGTTAGTGCTGGGTGGTGTGGTGGGACTGCTGGTGCTGGGGCAGTCTCTAGGAAATACCACATCTGTGCCTTCCCAGTGAAGGGTGAGTATGGGGCACCAGAAAGCCTCAGTCTCACACTGCCTTGCAGCTTACCGCATGGAGAGGGTAACGCCCACTTGTTACAATGAGCAATTACTAAGAACTATATTTTGTAGTCTCTTACAAAAAAAGTAGAAAAAAGAAAGAAGAGAAGAGCAGAAGAACTAAACTTTGAAAAGCCTATGGGTAGGATCCTGTTTCACTTTCATATCCAAATGGAAGTTTTTCCAGCACCTATGCACGGATTGCAGTCTTATTCCATGTGCAGTGTGAATATATAAGCATCCATATGGCTACTGCATATATTCCATGCACTGCATGGTGGCTGAGTAGGTACACTGTACACATGTATGTTAGCATAAGTACTGGTAAAAACTATGAAGGGTAAGTTTTATCTCCTCTAACTATCACACTTAGGAAGCATGAGATCTGGTTCTAGGCTCCGTGTACCTAGAAGGTGTTTGAACTTGTATCAATTAACATTCTAGTACAGCATTCTTACCACCATTGCACAGGTTATAAACCATCATGGCTGCTTTGCAGACCTCCTCTTGAAATTGAACCACTGCACCTTGCCTTTAATTGTCATTCAATAAAATAGATGGAGAGCAAAGGGAAAGTTTCTGTCCCACTGGGGACTAGGGGTCAGGCTACAACTCAGAGCATGCTTCCTTGAACAGTAGCATCCATTGTACTGATAGACAGCTCCCTGAATACCCTCAAGCCTGTTTTCTTCCTCCTTTGGTATGTCCCCTCATATAGCCTCTCATATAGTTTCATAGTAGCTAGGGTCAGGAGGGACCTGAACAAATCATCTAGCCTGACCCCCTGCCACAGGCAGGAATGAATACTGGGTTCACAAGACCACAGACAGGAGATTGTCCAACCTCCTCTTGAATTTGCCTAAGGTAGGGGCAAGGCCCACTTCCCCGAGAAGTTGGTTCCAGATTTTGGCCACCCTGACTGTAAAATATTGCCTCCTGATCTCTAACAAACCTATTCTCCATCAGCTTATTACCATTGTTTCTCATTACCCCAGGTGGTGTTGGGGAGAAAAGGGATTTACCTATTTGCTGTTGATCTTCCCTGATGAGCTTATAGACAGCCACCAGGTCCCCCCTCAGCCTCCTCTTGCTGAGGCTGAACAGGTTCAGGTCTTACAGTCTCTCCTTGTAGGGCTTGTCCTCCACCAAGCGAGTGGCCCTCTGAACCCTCCCCAGGCTAGCCACATCCCTTTTGAAGTGCAGTGCCCAGTACTGCACACAGTACTCCAACTGCAGCCTGACCAAAGTTGCATAGAGGGGGAGTATCACCTCTCTGGACCGGTTTGAGATGCACCTTTGGATGCATGACAAGGTATGGCTGGCCTTGCTGGCTGCAGTCTGGCATTGGTGGCTCATGTTCATCATGGAGTCAATAATGACTCTGAGATCCCTTTCCAGCTCTGTGCTTTCCAGAAGGGAACTCTCCAGCCTGCATATATGCTGTGGATTCCTTCTCCCAAGGTGCAGCACCCTGCATTTTTCTACGTTGAACCCCATCCTATTCTCGTCTGCCCAATTTGTGG
>JAGPOW010003316.1:102876059-102907382 GCA_030014935.1 Caiman crocodilus | reverse complement strand
CATCCTATTCTCGTCTGCCCAATTTGTGGTCTGTCTAAATCTAGTTGCAGCGTCTCTCTTCCTTCAAGTGTGTCCACCTCGCTCCACATCTTAGTGTCAACAGCAAACTTGGACAGCATGCTTTCCACCCCCTCATCCAAGTTGCTGATGAAGATGTTAAATAGTGTGCACCCAAGGACTGAGCCCTGGGGTACTCCACTGCTCACATCTTGCCAGGTTGAGTACAACCTGTCCACCACTACTCTCTGGGAGCGCCCTATCAGCCATTTTTTTACTCATCCAACTGGGTAGGCATCAATGCCACAGTCACTTAATTTATTGATGAGGATGGGGTGAGAGACAGCGTCAAAGGCTTTCTTAAAGTCTAGAAAGACTACATCCACAGTAACACCATCATCCAAGGATTTAGTTATTTGGTCATAAAAGGCAATTAGGTTGCTCATGCAGCACCTGCCTTTGATGAACCCATGCTGATTGCCCCAGAGCATGATATCCCCTGCAGGCCCCCCACAGATGTGCTCCCTGATGATTCTCTCCAAGATCTTCCCAAGCACTGAGGTGAGGCTTACAGGCCTATAGTTACTTGGGTCCTCCTTCCTCCCTTTCTTGAAAATTGGGACCACATTAGCCAGTTTCCAATACCCTGGCACTTGGCCAGATGATCATGAATGCTCACACAGCCAGGCCAAGGGCTTTGCGATGACCCCTGCCAGCTCCCTCAACACCCTTGGGTAGAGGGCATCTGGACCTGCAGATTTAAAAATGTCCAGACCTTCCAGAAGATCCCTAACTACATCTGCACTGACTGAAGGCCTGATAGTGCTATCCTCGAGACTGTCCCTACCTCTGGTAGGTGGGATGTTCTGGTCCCTGTTCAAGAAAACAGAAGCAAAGAAACTTTTAAAAATATCAGCTTTCTTGTCTGGCATAGCCACAAGATTACTGTTTGCATCTTGCAGGGGTCCTACATTGCCTGGTGCCCTCTTCTTGCTCCTAATGTACTTGAAAAGGGACTTTTTATTGTCCTTAATCCTGGACACTAGCCTGAGTTCCATCTCTGCCTTGGTCTTCCTCATAGCCCTCCTACATTCACGGGCTGAGATGGAGTACTCCTCCTTGGTGATAGCTCCTCCCTTCCACTGGTTGTACACCCCCCTTTTAGTCCTCAGGCATTCCTGAATGCCCTTACTGAGCCAAGGGGGTTTCTGAGAACTCTTACCCCCCTTGCTTCTCTCAGGGACTGTTATCCCTTGGGCCTGGAGGATCACTCCCTTAAGGTACAACCATCCCTCGTGGACTCCCATCTCCTCTATCTTCTGGTCCCTCAGTGTCTCCCCTACTAGTTTCCTAAGCTCATTGAAGTTGGCCCTTCTGAAGTCAAGGGATTTAGCCTTGGTGTAAGCCCTTGACGCCTTGCGTTGGACAGTGAAATCCAGCAGGTGATGATCAGTATTGCCCAGGTGGTCAAGGACCTGCAGTCCCTTCACTAGCCTTCTCTTCGTTGCCAGAGGAATTAGTTTTAACAAGAGGGCTGGTGAGCAAACAGGATACCTAGGTTATAGCCTGCTGATTTAAGCAGCGTATGTGGGGAAGCAGGTTCAAATCCCCTCCAAGTGACAGGGAGAACTTAGGTTTCCCGACTAATTGCACTAGACAGTTTTTTGGGGGGGCATAAAACATAGAAGCATTTATTGTCTAATATCTAACACCTGCCAACTATGTGTTTTTGCCAGGTGGAATTTAATGACTTAAGTGTTGTTACTAAAGGTGCACCGATACATCGGTCCCAGATCGGCTCATCGATATAAGGAAATTTGACAGTATTGGCAATCGGCTTTTTTTGGCTGATGTGGCTGATAAATGCCTCGTGCATGTGTGCAGCAGCAGAGCATACAAGCAGCCAAGAGTGCTTCTGGGTTCAGCTGGTACGTTTGTTGTAGGGGAACGGGTGAGGGGGGAAGGAAGGGACATGGTGGGGTAGGTCAGGGCCCCAGCAGTGAGGGAGAGAGTGGGGTTCGGGCATAAGCAGGTGTTACACAGCTGAGGCAGGATGCAGGATGGTGTGAGCAGCTCATCTGGTAGGCAAGGGAAGGGGGTAGTAGCTTCCGCCACTATGAGCACCCCAGGAGGGCACTGGGGCCGTGTGCCCCTGGATCTGCATGTGGGGGAAGGGCAAGCTGCTGCTGTAGACTGGGGCCATTGGTGGCACCAGGTTCTTCCCAATGTGGGTTGTGGCTGGGCCAAGCTGCACTTGGGGCAGGTGGCAGCAATGCTACAGCAGGGCTGTGGCAAATCTTGGGGTGGTTGCAGACCCCCTCCTCCATAGCCCCTGTCCCAGCACTGTGGCTGCCGGCACAGGGGCAGCCCAGCCCAACCCAGCCATCCCCACCCCTCAGCGGCAGCCTGTCCTTGTCTTGCATGCGGATTTGGGAGCACATGCCGCTCCGTGCCCTCCCAGAGTGCATACAGTGGCAGGAACTACCCCCACTCCCTGGACAAGCTGCTCGTGGATTCATCTCATGCACCACCCTGGCTGTGCAGCATCTACCCCTGCCCCTGTGCCAGCCTCACTCCCTCCCTCAGTGCAGGGGCCTTGACCTGCCCTCCCCCATTTCCCTTCCTTCCCCCTTTGCCCTTTCTCCTACAACAGACTTACCAGCTGGATGCTGCTCGCCAAGCTGCCTGGCTGCATATTGGCAATTGGATTGGTATCAGCTGATCTGGCCCGTTAAAAATCAGCCATTGGTATCGGCCCAAAAAATCTCTACCAGTGCACTTCTAAAATATTAAAATTTGTATGTGCTAATTCTAAATGTCTTGTTACACATTAAATGTTGAGCTCTTCAGATGCTGATCAGTGTTAGTGATACCTCAAGTTTGGAGCAGTCACACTTCCAGGCCAGCAGGGGCCTTGAGAACTAAAAGGTAAGAATCCCCCTCCTGTCTCATTCCAGGCTTCACCCTATCCCCTGGCTCCTGCCCCCTAGGGCTTCCCCCGTTCCCTCCCACCCCAGAGTACTTCCTTGCACCTCAGAATTCCCCCTGCCCCCCTTGGTCCTTGTGGTGTACCTGTGTCTGCCATGTCTCCCAGATTACTTGTGGCCAGCGGCCCACCTAAGCCAGAGAGCAGCATTGGCAGCAGCAATGGCTAGGCAGGCATGTTTCCCTTCCCTGCCTGCTCCTCCAGGACAGTGCCAGAGAAGTCACAAGGAACCTGGGAGCATGGGGGAAAAGACAAGTGGGGATCTGGGGTGTTGGGGGATAGAAGACAGTGGGCCCAATCCATGGGGTTGGGGGTTGCAGAGAGCCAATCTGGACTGGTGGCTCGTCTTCGCCTATCAAGGTTCCCCTCCCCCTCCCCCCTTACCCGCCACCTCCTTCTGTCCCTGGGGAATCTGCCCCCCCACCCTGGGCTTACTTTTGGCTGCTGACGCTGTCCCAGGGGAGCAGGCAGGGAAGGGGAACCTGCCTGTCCAGCCACTGCCACTGCTGGGCTACTGCTCTTCTCTAGGCTGAGACCAGCCCAGAGAACAGCAGTGCTCATGTTGTCATTATAGAATAAGTGCCACACAGTATTTCACACATCATCTCCCAGTAACTGGTTTATGCGCCATTACCCTCTGAGTAGGGGTTTTCCAAAGTGCCTAAGCAGCTAAGAAACAAAAAATATGAAGTGGTGATATTTGTGTTCCTCTCAAGTAAGTGGTATTTGTGATCCTCTCAGACACTTTGGAAAGTACTATCCTCTGTCTAAAAGAACATTTTATTTCTGGTTGCATATTTCTTCCTAGACTTGAAGACAGTGCACTTCAAAATTCTGATTCTGTTGGATGCAGTAGTAAAACACTGACCGTGATTGTCACGTTTTTTCTTATTTCCAGAATTCTAAAAATCTATTTTCTTAATTGAAAGTAATTCTACTCTGTATTTCTTCTAGTGCACAAAGTTTTCCATTCTTTGGAGATTTTTTATTTTAGTTAAAAACATTAAATTAACTGCTCTCAGACAGGCCTGAAAATCCAAGAGGATCAGAAATATTTTTCTAACTATATTCAAAATAACCACTTCGCAATAGCAAGCAACTACATATGAATATATGGCAGAGACTACAAATGTTCTTTTCTCTGCCTGGCAAATAAAACAAAACACTACTGTGTAAGCAAGAGGGATGAATTAGGGTGCCTGTGGAACTGTAATTTTGAGCAGTTACTGTTCCAGATGAGGGAAATGTTGTTTTACTTATCAAAGGCCCTAGCACTGCAAGAAATTGAGCACCTGTGATTCTTATTATAGTCAGCACTCTCACAATTGTACTACATTTCATATAAAAATCATCTGAACATTAAAATCTCATGTTTAAATTATTTCTTCTACTTAAAAAATTACATTAAAAGAAGAGCAACAATTTCTTCAGAGATTAATTTGCTTTATTTCTAGATTCCATTTACTAACCGTTTACTGACTCACTCTTAACACACAGGGGTACATTTCGAAATCCATATATGGAATATGTATGCCAGAAATGTCCTGCACAATGCTCAGAAAATATCAAATACTCTCTCTATATATAATTTAATTGAGGAGTCCTCAATCTTTAGTACTGCATAGTGCAACAAAGGATCAAAGGCAAATGCCTAGTGAGACACAAATGGTAGTTTACTTTGTTTCCTGAGAACTAAAACAAGGAAAATGGAATAAAAGTAAATGCTAGAGACAATAGTTGGGGAAAGAAAACCTATGTTTAAGGTTTTTAAAAGTTTGTTTTCCATTTTGCTGACTCTTTTAGAGATTGCTTAAAACAACAAAAAAGTAAATTACTTCTACATTTCTCTATACTTTTTTCATATTTTTGATGGCACCCAAAAACTATTAAAATGCACTTCATCTGTGCAGCTGCTCTCTTAGTAAGGTCAATAGCTCAGAGTTGTTTCCTTCTCTAATTTCACAGCAAGATGCTATTTATGTTCTATCAAAAATGTCACTATAATCTCATTGAACAGCATCTTGTCTTTTTCTTGTAAAGATTCTGAACTGTAAAAGCCTAATCTCCCACCACTGAAGTCAATGGGAGTTATTGAGACCTCAACTGCTGTAAAAAAAACAAAGGCTTTTAGACTAAGGGAAGCAATAGCACTGGATAGGACTGCTAGGTGTTTGTAGAGGGGAAAAAATACCGCAGTCTATTATTTCCGGCATTTAGGAGTTAATAGTGAACTTTGAAAGAGAGAAGATAGCTATGGACAACATCTGTTCTATTTAAAAGTACAGAGACATGGTGGTATGTGTATAAAGGCAGGAGGTTTGTTTTCTACCTCTGCAGTTGCTTTGTTCTATGCTTTGACATGGAGTTTGGAGGGGGGGAATCAGTGGAATGAAGCAATAGTGCTGGATATGAATGTGCAGGATGGATATGTACCTTTGCTGGTGAGAGAGGGATTTTCATTAAATTAGAAAAAAATGTTTCTTCTACAAATAGTCAATTCCTCAAAGAATGTCTGTGTTTAGGTAATAATGCATCTACTGAGAAAAATATTTTCATTAATGAGTACCATCTGTACTCATGCTCTAAGTGTGCATAAGAGAGCACAGTTAGCACATGTTTGATGATATGACAGAAATCTGATCTGTCCTAGAGGAATGTTCTTTTGAAACAGTAAAACTACAGCTTTGTGAGATACCAAAATTAAAAAAGGATGGACAACCTTAGCTATGACTCAGGAGACCTGGGTTCTAATTTTAGCTCAACCTAGGACTTTATGTGTAAACATGGGGATGTCATTTAATTTCTTTCTGCTTCAGTATCCCACTCATAAAACAGAAACAATAAACACTCTTTTTTCTCATGTGGATGTTGTAAAAATACAATCTTTAAATCAACCAAAGCTGAATCAGGCAAGAAAAAGGTGATGGTGGCAGATATTATGAGTTGGGAGGGATCGGGGCACCTATCATTGATGGCATTCAGTTTCCACTTGTTTGTCAAGCTTGCAGCCTTGGAGGACTCCTAGATCCTCTGCTGCACCTAGATCTTCAAGTGGCAGTGATGGCTAGGAGCATTTTTCGTCAACGGGATCTAGTGAGAAGGCTGCAACCCTTTTTTCCAGATTTGGATGTGCCCTCCTTCATCTATGCTTTCATAAACATGAGGCTAGATTACTTTAATGCACTCTACACGAGGCTGTCCTCAATGACTATCTGGGAGCTGCAGTTGGTACAGAATGCAGTGGCCCTCCTTCTGACAGAGGTGGGTTCCCAGAAGCACATTACTTTATAATATGCCACACTAGCTTCCAGTAGTTTCCTGGGAACAATTCAATGAGCTGGTTTTGACCTATTAGGTCTCTAAATAGTCTGGGCTCTAAGAGACCATCTTCTCCATTATGATCCATCTCAATACCAAAGGGTAACCTCCTGCAAGTACCATCAATGCACCAAGTTTGCTGATGAAAATGTGTAGGAGATCATTCTTGGTAGTTGTTCTTCAGCTTTGGAACTCCTTTCACCTTGTAGCCCACCAGAACCTGAGCTCAGACATTTTTATATGGTCGAGTGTTTAGCAAGAATGTTTCACAGATTGTAAGAAGCAAGAAGGGACCTTGTAAGATCATCGAGTCCAGCCCCCTTGCACTAGGCAGAAAAGACAACTGGGGTCAGGTGACCCCAGTGAGATGAGCCAGATTTCCAGGGTAGGTGATCGCACAACCTCTGGAAGGAGTTTATTTCACAGCTAGGACACCCTAATTATGAAGAAGTTTTTCCTAGTGTTAAGCCTGAAACGGTCTTCCAGGAGTTTGTGGCCATTACTCCTGGTTTTCCCCAAGGGTACCCTAGTGAACAGTTGTTCACTGAGCCCCTGATGTATTCCCCTGATATATTCTTCAGCTGCTACCAAGTTCCCTCTCAGCCTTTCATCGTATGGATTGCCTTACAAGTCTCTGATTATATGGGTGGCTTCATCCTTGTTGAAGTGTGGTGCCCAAACTGGACACAGTGTTCCAGTTGTGGTCTCACCAATGCTAAGTGAAGTGGAAGAATCACTTCCCTGGTTTTGCTTGAAGTGTGTCAGTTGATGCATGGCGAGGTATTGTTTGCCCTGTTGGCTATAGCATCACACTGACGGTTCATGTTCATACTATGGTCTAAAAAGTTGGGGCATTGTTTAGGAGGTTTTTGTTATACTGTATTTACTTGAATATAAGATGAGGGTTTTTTCTTCCAATTGGAATGGGGAAAAACCCCCTTGTCTTATAATCACATAGAAGGATTTGTTTTTCTTCAAACAAAACCCCAAGAAAGACTACTACCTCCATGTGACAGGGGGCTGGACTTGAGGCATATAAGCCCAGGGCTTGAGCTAGTCAGGGAGTTTAGCCCTGGAGGGCAGAGAGAGAGGAGATCCTGGTAGCAGGGCTGCAGCAGGGCTTGTAGCACAACAGCTGAGCTGGGTTAAGCTGCACTAAGACCAGGTACAGGGCAGGTCTGAGAATAGGGGTGGGTGAACCCATAGCCTGGAGAGGCAAGCCTTGGAATAGGTAGGCCTAGGAACAGGGATGGGTAAGCCTATAACATAGAGGTGGGCAGCAGAGAGCAGAAGGCCATGATACCTGAAGCCCAATAATAGAATAGAGCAGGGACTGGAGAGGGTTGGTGATGAATAACAACTCGTGGGTGTGGAAGCAACAATGGGGATGTCCCAGCTGCCCCAGAAAGAGAGGGGCCAGAGAACTAGAGGGCCTGACCCCCAGAGGGAGAAAGCCTGAACCCTGGATAGGCAGGTGTCTGTAAGGCCAGGGAGTCAGCAACCCAGAAGAGGTGGCTGTCAGAAAGGCTTGGGAGCTTGAAGGCCTCACCAACCTAGGCCAGGCCTCAGAGATGGGCTAAAGGCTGAGCAAGGCCACAGGTGGAGACTGGTGGGGCCAGAGGAGCCCAGACATCTCACCTGGCCTTGGAGCAGGGCCAGGACTGGGTGACATTTAGAGACTGGGGGCCACAGCCAGAGGCCAAGGGGACCAACGAGCCCATAGCTCAGGAGAAGAGAAGACTGGGGCTGAAAGCTCATAGCCCAGGAAGGACACATGTAAGCATACCATCTGTGAAGCATAGGAGTTGGTATAGAGGATGATGTAGCCCATGTAATTAATCCTTAAGGCAATGACTGCTGATACCTCTGGCCATGGGAGTGAGACCCAGTTTGGGAAGTCCTGGGGCAGCCTCTCTTTTTTTCAAAGATAATGTCAAGGTATGACAGGAAAGTGATGGCAACAGTGCCCATGGCAAAGGACAATGTCCTTTCAGATCATAACCAAAGTATAATGCTGTAGCCTTGTCATCACCTTTTCCCCATGGTGTCCATTGCGGTCCCTAGCACTCTGATTTCTCTCTCTCTCCTATTTGAAGGTCCAACTTTTTTCAAATCACTCCAGTTCCCCATTCCCATTATAGTGCTTTTCAATTTATTTAGTTCAGCCCCTGTCATTTATTCATACTCTGATGTATGCTTTCCATTGACAGTCCATCTCTACTACATTTATATCATCCTTGCCTAATATACATTTTACCTCTCGCCCTCCCTTTATTCCATGTATGACTTTGTCTTTTCTTATTCTTTGTGTTAACGGTTCCATGCCACACACACATAGTAGCAGTGACAGGGGGCACCCATGTCTCACCCCTGCATAGCTTTTAAAAGCCCTGCTTAGATGCCCATTAATTTGGACTTGACTCTCCCCTCACTTTACAATAACCTTACACAATATATACATTTCTGTGGGATCCTCATTTTTCATAACACTTTGAATATGTAATCATGATCCACTCTGTTATATACTTTTTCTAAATCTAGGTTTGCTATAACTGTTTATTTTCCTCTCTTGGAAAGGTGGGGCAGGGAATCTCTGATCCCTCTGATCACTTTGGAGATATTTTTACCTGATACTGACCATACTTGGTCTTCATGTATTATCTTCTTGAGGTTTTTCAACATCTGCAAAGCCAGCACCTTGGCCATTAACTTATAGTCCATATTAAGCAGTGTAATCTGTCTCCAGTTTTTCAGGCATTCCTTCTCCCTTTTTTTGTAAATAGTAAGATCAAAATGCATCTTGTAAAATCTTTCCCCACGTCTCCTGTTTCCACTATTTCCTCAAAAATGTCCATTATATCTCTCCTCACCCATACCCAAAACGTCTCATAAAATTCCATAGGCATTCTATCTGCTCCTGGTGATTTCCCTCTTTTAAAGGTTTTTAATCACCCCTCCACTTCCTTTTGCTTATATTTTCTTCCATCTCCTTTGCTTCCTTCTCCACTACTTACCCTTCAATCTCTTCCAGCAAAACTGTCATCTTCTTCCTGTTTATTTCCTTCTTCTGATACAGCTCTTCATAAAATTTTTTCCTCACCCCCAACACCTCTTCCTGCTTTTCCACTCAAGTACCACCTTCTTTCAGAACTGCTTTTACTTTCCTTTTTGCTGTCTTCACTCTAGCTAAGGTTCTTCAGATACACATCCCTTTCTCCAGCATACTGCCGATCTTACCAAACCTCATTTATGCTGAATGCCTCTCACAGGAAAAACATTCTTTCTTTCTTTCTATCATATTAATGACCTTCTTATGGTCTTTCAAGCACTCTGATGACACTCCCTCAAGTTCTGGTTTAGAAGTGCCTCTCCCAGAGAATCATTAATTGTCAGAAAAATGCCCTCTACTACCATCTTTACAGCTATTATAAACAAAATGAAAAACAAGCTTCAGCAATGGAAAAAAAATAAACTTTGGTTTTGTTGTTGTTGTTGCTTTTTTTTAACAGAATGATGCAGTTAACCAATATAAACAGGACATTTCTAAGGAATCAGTATGTTTATATATCAGTTAGGTTTTTTGATTCATCTCTTTACATCCCATTCAACCTTTATTACAGGAAGGAAGAAAGAAATTCACCTGCAGTGATACAAAAAGTATTTGCATTACTGAAATGGTCATGATTAAAAAGTCACAATTACCCAACAATCTTTTTCTTTTTCCTGTGGCTGGTTTATAATGCAGAAGTTAAAATGCCACTAAATTAAATGCTCTTTCTGCTTTATCTTTGGTGATAAGAAAAACAATAATTCAGTATAATAGCACACAGCTGCTATCAGCACTGAGCCAGGGATGCCATCACATTTACCTCAAGGGAAGCCTTTTCTCCTTGAGTCACTTAATTGGTTGTACAATCATTTATTTCCACAACACATTTTTAACTACGTTAACTGTACATATTCTCTTAAACAAAAAAATACTAGGTATAATGTTAAATTATATTGAAGTAAAATATAGGAACGGAATAATTTAAGCAATACTTAGCAACAGTCCAAAGAGAATACTGTTAGTTATAAACATAAAGAAAAATGTTAAAATCACAAGCACGTTGTGAAGAAGGATAATGTTTTTAAAAGCACCTTATGGAGCCAGTATAGGGTAAGGTAAACTGATGCTCTAGTTTAGTCTTGGATGAACCTAAACTGAACTTAGGTAAATTTTAGAAACCAAAAATGGTTCAAGTTGACCCAGCAGACAGAAGTCATATTAGGCACCTCAGTTTCCACCTTGATTATTTCTAGGTGCCTCCAGCTCAGCACATACTCAGAAGTAGCAGTATCACATTAGGCACCTGGGTCATGAGCATTTAGGCACCTGGGTCATGTTTAACATCCCTCACAGTGCAGTTTGGTGCTAGAGCAGCAACTATCTCTGCAAAAGTTTGCAATCCATTGTGTAGGCTCACAGCAGCTCCAATTTGGATCAACAGCACTAACTTAAGCTAAAAAATGAGGGCAGTGGTGGTCACCCCTTGCTCAAGAACCTAGTAGAGTAATTAGAAGACTATAGTTTGAGATCCTCTCATCCTGAAGGGATTTGAATCCCATTTCCTACATGTAGCAGAGTTGGAGCTCCAGTCCCAGACTGATGCCCGCACTGGTTAGATCCACCTACTGTTCTCTCTAGCCTCCACTGCCTTTCCTGTTTTCCATCTACCACACCTTTGTTATTAAATGGTATGATGGATTTGGGAGGCTGTCTTAGGAAGCTAGAGTAGTCCCTTTAGGTGCTTTCCCTCTTGGCATTGTCTCTTTGGGCTTCTTTGCCCACAAAACAGTTTCTCCAGGGCACTGTTTCTCTAGGACATTTCCTCTTCAACACAGTCTTCAGGAATTCTCCACCTTCACAGTTATTCAGGGTGTGCCTCTAGCTCAAAACAGTTCACAGAGCAAGCCCCCAAAGCAGTCCTCTTGGCTGTTCACCCTCAGCAAAGTTATTTAGGGCAGGTCCTCTCTTGCCCCCTTATCATTTAACTCATAACTAGAGCACTCCATGCCTCCCTGACCATTGCCTCCAGGCTCCCCCATAGCCACATCCATGCCTCACAGGTCTTACTTTAACTTTATTTGCCATGTCTTCTTGCCCTATACTGGCTCTAGGCCCCTGACCCTTGCAGGGCTGCTCCGTCACTAACTTTAGCCTCTCAGGTCCCTGACTCTTGCAGGACTCAAAGTGCCCCTGAGGCATCTCTCTGTAGCCTCCAAGCCTTCCAGTTAGCTACCTCAGGCCTCTGGTCTAATATTTCTTCAATTGAAACCTGGGATTTGCCCTTCCCCAAGCTCTTCCCCATCCTCAGCTATATCCTAGGGTTGTCCTTTCACACTTCTATATACCACCCAGTCTGCTTTTCTTTAGGCCTCTCCCCCAACTCCTAGCCCACTATCTCCTTTTTGGGTTTCTTCTCTACTAGCTGGCACCAGCCCAGCAGTGTTAGCTGTCTCTGAACTCACTTACAAGGGCACCCTACACATTCTGGGATTCTTTCACTAAGGCTCAGGACCCAGGTTTGTGGAGCCCTGCACCCCACCCGTTTCTAGTTACCTGCTCGGTAACCCTTTAACTGAGCCTGGGTTTTTTTCATTACGTCCTGCAGCTCTGCCACAGGCACTACTTACACAGCTGTCTTGAGTTCAGTGCCCTGATTTGAAGCTCTCCAAACCAATTCAGAAAAGATTTGGAGAGCTTCAGACATTTGGGCAGTCCTCACTTCCTGCTGCAGGGAGCTAGACCTGGACTTCATGCCAGTAAGTAGGAGGTGGGCAGGGATGGGAGGCTGAAGAAGAAGGGTGGGGACCATGGTGTTGGGGGGAGCCCACCAGGCCTCATCCCCTGCTTGCTCCCCTAGCTCCCCTGCAGGAGCTGCTTTCCAGGCTGCCTGACAGCCATGTGTATATACACGCACATGGCACCCCCGGCCTCACTGTCTTCCTTATATTCTCCCTAACCCATTGCAGGCTGTAACTCTGCCAGCCTGTAGAGAGCTCTTTGCGAAAGAGCAAAATCCACGTGTTTCTCTGTTGAAATGAAAAAAGATCCATGTTTTTCTCAGGTAAAGGGGAAAATCTACATTTTTCCCATTTTTTCCATGGGAAATGGAAAATCCAGATCCTTGGTGATTAACTTCGGCACCCCTCAACTGTTCACACTTAGAAAAGACAGTTCTGAGAATCAGCACTTTACTTGGGCTGTTTACTGGTCCCCATTAGGTCCTGCTCTGTGGCATAAGAAGCCAGGATCTCGCCAGACAATGATACATCTATATGTTAAAAGAAGGGCCAGATGCTTGACACTCTGTTAGTCAAACTATCATGGGGGAGAGAGTATATTGGATCATAGGTGCCAACTTTTATTTTTGCTAAGATAATGGACATGTGGATAGTTTTATGGATTTCAGGTAACAGTGCTCTTAGCAAGGGGGGTCAGGGTTCTTGAGCCCCAACATACTTGGCACTTCTGTATTGGATTAACCAATCTACGCATCTGAAAAGCTGGTAGCTTGGTAAACATGTACCTTCAGAAGACAAAAAATTAAAGGCATAGTATGAAGGGTACGTTAACAGCCAGACAAGCAATAATACTCACACAGCCAAGAGAGAGAGCAGGGCTTGGTTTTCAGTCTTCCTGAGTACAGTGGGGCTGAGGTCTGTTGGCCATGGCTGACTGAGAAAAGCAAGCTGGCAAGGGAACTCTGAAGCCTTAATGGGAGGATCAGAATCAGGGATTGCATTCAGGGATACATATTTCTAGGATATCTGACCAATTCAATCTCTTGTTGCCATGGAAAATGGGATCCATCTCAAGGGGTTTGCCCTGCAGAGAACCTTAGCTGATTCTCAGTGATCAAGCAGAAGATAGAAGAGAGGGGTTTGGGGCAGAAAGGCACCCAAAGGTGCCTCACCTGGAAGTGTGCCTCAAGGGTGCACCCAGTCTGCATCTGGGGCAAGGGGCCCATCACTGGCTGGGGGGGAAAAGGGGTTTCAACATATGAAAGAGGATATTTCCACAGTCATATTTTATGAACAATATTTTTTCAGTATTTCAGAAGTTAAACAATAAGCCATTAATAAACAGTTTTCCATTTCAGCCTTGATTCTGTGTCAAGAGCTTGTCATTAATGTCAACAGCAGCAGGATTAAGCACTTGATCATAATAAGCATCTGGCTAAAAGAATGAAGTGGATAAATTAAAGGGAGAGTTGAAGAAAAAACTCAGTGATAACAGACACAATGAAGACACAAATGGATATTACAAAAATTATCTCAAGTTTTATGGTCTAAATATATAATTGTGTTCACAAAATGGGTAAATTCACATATAGCAGAAGACTATGACATATTTGGGTATTTTGCATTACATCTTTCTATTTATGTAACACAATGGATAATGGTGTGTTATGTCCTCCTGTAATCGCTTGTCTGCTAGACCGGAGCTTCTGAGGTGCTATTACTTATAAAGGGTTAGTTTAGCTATTTGCTAATGGAATTCACTCTTCTAGCTTGGGTGATAAAAGTCTGATAGCATGGCACTCAAAATCTAGTGGGTCAAATTCTGCTGAGGATCCAAGTGGCAGAAGAGAGTTGTGCAAACACAATGCTAGAACTATTTAGGCTTTACTGTAACTAGAAACCTTTGTAAAACAGACCAAGAACCTTGTTAGTTCTCAATAAATAAATCCTTGATCATCCATCAAGACTTTTTAAATGGTGTTAGCTATATTTGGCCAGACAGTTTAAAATTACTTTTACTGTCCATGTCATTTCAGAAGTCTCCTCATAGTTTTCTATGTACTATTTAACACATTTCTACGTTCTAACATACATCCTAGTGCCTATTAAATATATAATGAACAATTTCCTTGGTGTCTTATGTCTCATTGCAAATATTTTCAGCAAGATAAAAGCATATTCTTACTTGTTTAAGCTTTTTCAGATCTTCATCAAGTTCCAGGTTGTCCAGAATAACAGCAACAAAAAGGCTGAGCAGAATCTAAAAAATAATTCAAAGGTTTTTTTTTTTTAAATTTGTCTTTCTTTTCTTAAAGAGCACAATTAAGTACTCTGCGTAAAATCTTGATTACTGAAGTAAGTGGGAGTTTTGTCATTGACATCAGTAGGGCTAGGATTTTACTCAGTGGGTATATTCTATTTCTTTTCAGTTGTCTCAGTCACCCCCATGGCATTTTTGGCACCTATGTGCCAGTAGGCATTCTCTTCCTGGACCTGGAACCCAGGTCTGTAGATGACACATGTATCTGGACTTGCATACCAGCAACAAAATAGGCACTCACTTAGGAAACCAGTGACCTGGATCCTAACATGATAAATGTGCATAAAGCTGCCCATTGAAACAGTTGGAGTCCACTTACGTGCACGCACCCAAGGCTGAGTATGCGTGAATAGGAGAGAGATTCATTTCACTGGGTAGAAAAGGACCACACTCCTTAGATGAGATGTATATCTTTTGGAATAATGGTGACAAAACTTACTGTGCTAAGTGTCCATATGGAGTGCCTTAGTTAGTGAACAATGAATTTGCACCTTAGCTAACTATGAAGTAATCCCCCATGTACATAAACCTTTATTAGAAAGAATCTCATGAACCTACAACATAAATATAATATATAGTGAACTACTGAATCTGCATAGTGTTGACTGGCATATGTGTTAACAATGGGCCATTGGAGCCCAAAATATGACTGATGCTAACTGAGTTAGGAGATAAGTCCAGGGTGACCGGTGTATGGGGGATGGAAACACAATTCAGCAAATTTCCCTACATCAGGAAAACCCCAGTCCTGTAAATGAGTATGTACTTAACTTTACAGTTAGCTACAGTGATTTTAAAGGGACTGCTCATAGGAGTTAAGCACCGCCGTAAGCAACAGCATAGGGACATGGTGGGTGCATCCAAAAGGAAGTCCTAAATGACGGCACAGTAACAGCCCATACTGCACCGTGCTGGCCACGCACAGTTATTTTTAGCTACTACATTGCTGTAGCAGTGCTCTTTAAGGAGAGAGTGCATTGTTACAGCAACATAGCTGTGGCATCATGGTTTGTGACCACTAATGCTATACCACTGTAGCACATTGCTATGGCAAAGTAGTGTCACTTGTATATGTGCCCAGCAAGGCACCCAGGGCACAGAGGCAATAGCAACTTCTGGTTGCAGCTGCTTTTTTTGCCCTTCCAAGTCAGCACCTATGGCAGCTGGCCTGTTCACCCTGCCCCAAATTGCACTACTGCACAATAAGCATTTGCATTATTAGGGGTGAGACTATAACATGAAGCTTCTTTCCTCCAGAGCAAATACGCCATGAAACTGACAGGAGAAAACTCCATTATTCTTCATTGAGAACAGTATGAAAAATCTTGCAAAAGTGACTCAGGCACTTAAGAGCCTTTTTGCTGCCCCATGCACCTAAATATCTCTGTAAATCTGGCCTTTTCTGTTATCAACCTATATCCCATTTTCAAAAGTAACAAGCATCCTTAATTTCACTGACTTTCAGTGATACAACTTTTCCAAATGGAACTTAGATATATGTCAC
Organism: Caiman crocodilus; assembly: GCA_030014935.1. Lineage (NCBI taxonomy): Eukaryota > Metazoa > Chordata > Crocodylia > Alligatoridae > Caiman > Caiman crocodilus. The sequence continues at coordinate 102,891,470 of JAGPOW010003316.1, read as the reverse complement.
AAAGGCACTTCTGAAAAATAAGTAAATAAAATAAATATGCCTGTGCCCAGGGGTATGAACTTTAAATTTGTTATCATACGGTCTAAACAATTTCTTAATATATAAATGTTTAGAAGGAGAAATGGCTGGACACAAATTTACTCTACCACTATTTAACAGATTTTTTGCAGCTGCTATGAAAAGCATGTTAAATATCCCAAATAATTAAATAGTACTTTATAACAGATTGTAGTGCAGAGGTCACAGTGAAATGTTAAAGTGGCCTTTTAAAATGGTAAGGGAAGACAGAAATCAGATACAATGCATCATCACTGGCATGAAGTACTTTAATCATTACCAACTGTGAGTAAGATTTTTTTCTGTCATCCTGTCAGAATGTTACAATATGGTATTTTTCTTCTTCAGCCCTGACCATAACAATACAGTACCAATTTACACTAGGAGAAATGCCATAGCTGGTAAATAGATCACACTTCAGAACTTTATTCTTTCATATTTCTACATGTAATAAGTCAAAAAAATCAAGATTTCCATTAACTCTCTTTTCACTTCACCATGAACCTTAAAGACCTTATCACAAAAGAACAAGTTAAACCCAAATTTATTGTTTAACTGCCTTCATTCTCATCTGGATTAATAACAGTCTTCACTTCCAGCACAGTTTCTGTTTTTCAAGCTTCAACTTTTCTTCAGCTTTTAATGCAAAACCTATTAATTTCTTTCCAACTTCAATATTCTCCTTTGCCAAGTGCATGTAATTATCACCTCTAAGTTCTAACACTCCCCCTTGTTCTGGCTGGTGAAAGTTATCATTTATTTCTTCATTTGATTTCTTTCTTTTATTTGCTTATTGCTGTTTATTCTTAGATCTCTCTGCTGTTTTCAGTATAAACCTGACTTTTTCCACATTCCACCACTGATCACAAGTATTTTTCATCATATTTTCTGCCTTGTCATTTTCTTTTGAAATACTTTTGGTCTTTTATGATTTTTGCATCCATAGCCTGAGGAAAACCCGAGAAGTGAAGCACCATTGTCTGCCATTTCTTCTGTGTACTTTATTAATTGTTGGCACCCTGTGTGATAATGATATCTATAGATGCACCATACTAAACTCTAGTGGGAGGAGAAAGGACTATGAACAAATCTATGGGAGAAAACAAGTGCTTGGCTCTTGACTAGCAGATTTCCCAAAAGAGGGCTGGAGATGAGACAAAGACACCCTGAGAGACATCTTTTCTTTGGGCAAAATGGCTAAAACTAAACAATCCTGGCTGACTCTTTTGAAAAAGTACTATTGGATGAGGAAAGATTGACACAGGGAAAGAATATCTATTGCACTATCAGAGAAAGGGGAATCTGAGATGCATTGAACTGTTCTAGTCAGCTTAACAACTGTGTTATCTATCTATCTATCTATCTATCTATCTATCTATCTATCTATCTATCTCTCTCTCTCTATATATGTGTATGTCTGTGTATATATAAAAGCTGCTTTGGGAATCAAATGTATTTTTAGGATATAAGCAAACAGAGTGAGTCAAATCATGCAGTCTATACATTAGACAAGGGGAAGGGAAAGGGCCACAAAGGAAATAAAGAAATGGAAATTATGAATAAATATACCCAAGTGCTATGCTGTTAGTGCAAATATGTGATAAACAGAAGCAGAAACTAGTGGAATTAGGGTATTGTCTGTAAGCACTACCAAGGCTGTAACTGTTTTACTATTTCTGCAGAACTCCTTTCCATTCTGCTTTTGATGTAGAAAGATGTAACCTTGGCCATTTAAAATACATACAAGGAAAGGTATCTTTTTCAGTTCTAATCCATATTTCTATACAGATACAGGACTTGCTTTATTAATTTTTGTGGCTTTGTTATCTGATATGTTGCATCATAAATTTCCTTTATGTTAGTTTCCACATCATACAACAGAAAAGCATTGTACTGAATTCTAATTAACAGTTTGTACCCTGAGGCTTTATATTTGTCTTCAGTTTAATTAGAGCTACAAAGAAAATGCAATGATACTGAAGAAAGCGTTTCTACATGATATGTACAAGTCCTTGTTGCACCCTCTGATCATCTGAAATTTGAGGACTCATGGTAGTTAACAATTACAGTATTCCTGTTAGGATTGGGTCTTTGGCACGGAAAACTCCACACCAGAGAGCAAAGGTTAGCCTCCACAGGTCATGAAGTCAAAGGCTAGATTTCATCACACAAAGAATTAATTCCAATGTCATCGATAAGAAGTTGAGAAGGAACATAAGATTTAGCGAGCTGATTAAAATATACATCACAGGAAGTACTTCAGCAATTTAAAACAAAGCAATGAAAATGTGCAGGTCAGAACTTACCAATGTAGCAAAAAGATGATAAAGTATAAAGTAAATAGCAACTACTGGTGCCCACATATGTCCTACTGCATTCAGAGTTTGATCCATGACGTCTACCCATCCTTCCTGTGTTAGGATCTGGAACATTGACATGAAAGCCTGGAAGAAAAAAATAGCACATATATTACAGTTGTAAATATTACATTATATTACTCTGTGGACCTGTGGCAGTGCACTGTTTATGCCTGCCATTTTAAGACTTGAGGCCAAGCAGCCAGCAGGTGCTTAACTGGCCGTTTTAGAGCCCTGGCTGCCCATAAAACAGGGCATTTTGCTGCTGGCTGGAGGTGTAGCAACATCACCTGGCTATGAGGTTTTGTGGAACACTCTGAAGGTAAGGAAGGAACTGTAGGGGATGGTCAGGAGGCTCCTGGTCCTGGGCATGACCTAAAACTGCACCCTGCTGGGAGTGGGTGGCCTGGTGGGGCTCTCAGTGGCACAGGAGCCCACAGGAAATGCCAGGCCAATTACCACCTGGTGAAAGGTGGGTCAGGGTGCCTTAATCCTAGCTCCCACAACCAGGTGGGTTACCCCCTTGTAGGGTCTGGAAGGTGCACCCCAGCAAGAGAGTTGGGCCATAGACTCATAAATCTGTCTAGAAATACCCCGACTGGTTAATGCTGGGGCCAGGACCAGAAGGGTCGAAGAGCCAGGGGTTCACTGTGAGGGATGCCCAGAGCTGAAGGCCTGAGGTTCTGACTGGCCTGGAGGTGAGGCCAGGGTCAGTGTAGCCAAAGGTCCCAGGGGACCACACCCATAAGGGGGAATAGCTCAGGGAGCTATGCAGTCTAGAATGAAGGTAAAATAGGGTGTCTAAATGGAGGGATTCAGGTAGGATTCAAACGCTCTGGGGCCAGAGTGGGGCTGGTGATGTTGACAACAAAGGATGCCATCTGCGAGGCATGGGCTGAAGTACAGGGGAGGTATGGAGCTGCAGATAGCGCCCCCTGGCATTGAGGCAAGAAATAGGCAGCCTGATGCTTATTAAGATCATTAATTAATTAATTAACATCAAGGCATGGCAGAAGAGAATGCAGGCAGTTGGCTCAGAACAGGTGGGCAGGCCAAAGGTAAATCGGCACTGAGAAGGCCCCCTGCTACAGGACCATTAGCCTAAAATTGTACGGAACAAGTTTAGCAAAGCAGAAAAGCCAATTATTTTTATTTTGATAAGCAAAAGAAGGGATTTCAGGTTTGTGAATAAGTATTAGATATTTTTCTCATGCTGAAACAGAAACAACTTCATATTTAATGGGACTGTAACCACCTGTAACTTGTAAACATAGCCTCAACGTCGTTAGTTATCATGTCCTCTCTCTTTGATGCTCTCTCTTGTGAATGAAATATAAAGAACTTGCTGATTTTGAGGATATGGAAAGTTATTATTACCAGCATCTTATTATCCTGTCAATTCATGCTTAGGTTGACTTTTAAATGCTGTTTCTTTTCATTTAAAGATGTCTAGTAAAGCTATATAATTTAACTATAAAGTAGGGTGTTATCTAGGAAAGCTCATGCCTCTGAACCAGTCTCTGAACACTGCCCTCCCTTCTGCAAATCGAAGGAAGTGGTTCTTCCACTCCATTCAGCATTTCTAAGGCCTGGCCTGGAGTAATGTGTCCAGTTTTCAGTGCTGCATTTCAAGAAAGACATAAACAAACTGGAAGTTCAGTGGATAGAAAACTAAAAAAAGAAAGATCAGAGGTCTAGGAAAGAGACTTGTGATAAAACATTGGAAAAATTGGGATTACTTGGTCTGGAGAAGAGAAAACAGTCTTTAAATATATAAAGGGCAGTTATAAAGAGGATAGTGATAAGTTCTCAGTGGCTGTAGGTGACAGATAAGGAGCAATGGTCTTAGATAATAAGAAGGGACATTTTAGGTTGCATATTATAAAGAACTTTCTCACTACAGAAGTGGTTAGGCTACACTGAATGATTATAGAATCTCCACCTATAACTCTATTTTGGATATTTTCAAAAGCAGGTTAGACAGACTAGGAAAGTTTACATGAGGATGAGGGTACACACTGGGCACATCTACACATGCAATTAAAGCACCTGAATATTCTGTGCAGAAAATTCAGACTCTTTAAAGCACATCCTGGAGCACATCTGTCTGCATGTGCGTCCCCATCAGGAGTATATTGAGCCCAAGAGGAGCAGCACAGTCCTGCCCTGCTCTGCCCCTCTGTAGCAGCCAGGGGGAGCTCCAAGCTCTCTTATATGCTAACCCTGTGTTGGCAAGGGGACTTAGTCCTGAACTTTGGAGGGTGGGGAGGAGCTGCCCCAGCTTGCTAGAGAGCTCCATCCCAGCCAGATTGGGGGAGATTGGGATGAGTGGGAAGATGGGGGAGCTCTCCTGGCTGGGTGGGCACCTGCCACCCCACCCCATGGAGATCAGGACCCGTCCTGAGCTACATGTGCCTAGGACAGCTGTCCTGGCTGCTGGGCAGCTGCCTTCCTGCCCTGTGGAGATTGGGACCCGATCTTCATGTGGCTGGCAGGCAGTGTCTTGCCAAGCCAGGACAGCTCTCCTGGCCCCCTGTGGCCCCCTGCTGCTTACGTTGACCAGGAACAATTTGCTCCTGGTCAACATCTACATGTATGGTATGGTGCATACATTAATGCACCCTTTTCTAGTACTTGTTTCTACATGTACTAGAAAATAGCTCATCAGACTAATATACAGCAGTAATTGCTGAGCACATGTAGAAGGTGATACTTTACTGTGCATTAGACTAGTATAATGTGCAGTACAATGTCTTGTGTAGAAGCACCCACTATGTGCCAGATCTATTCTATCTATTAGGCATGAAAATGCCTCAAGTAACTAAATGTGATTCTATTTCACCCTGCTCAAAGTCCTGAAAAATAGTTAATATGAAAGGCTATATTTGTAGTTCCCCCCATCTCTCATGTTCTGCACTAGATTCTGACCAAGGTCAAAACAAACTGCTAAGAAAAATCAGACTTCGGGTGCTATGGAAAAAGCAGAAAATGTGAAAGGCACTGTCTGATTTTGAAAGACAACTTGGCCCAGAGAATACTTGGACTCCCAATACATGTACAAGCATATGCACATGCACCAAACCCATCATGAGGAAACAATTGGAGTCCCAAGATGGCAGCCTCAACCCACTTGTTACTGACATAAATATAGTGTATGAACCATGCAGTATCTATGAAAAAAACAATGGTGCAAGGTGGCCTTGCCCAGTGCCACTCCTCCCCCATAGCTTTATCTAAGCTGCTCTTTCTGAAGCAAAAGGTAGAAAACACTATATTAAAATTATTCAGACTACTTTAATTTCCTAAATACCCATCTGTATGTGATTATATCTCTTATAATTGATGAACATTTCAGCCCTTCTCAATGATATATTAATCATTTTAGAATCTTATAATTCCTCTCTTTAAGAAAAACTGTATTTTAATTCTTTTCTCAGGCCCTTCTCTACACAGCCCTTCAAACCATCTCCACTCACAACTGGCCACAAGCTCTACACTGAGAACCTTGGCCTGGCCCCTCTCTGGGCCCACTCTTATCTTGGGCCTCTGGCCCCTTTCAGTAGACCTTGGCCCTGCCTTGGGCCCCCCTCCATGAACCTGAGCCATGTGCTTTTCTGTCAGGGTGTGCCCCCCTAGTCTTTCCCCTCCACAGGGTACCCACAAGGCAGTGGGGGCTGAGACTTTCTGATGCCTCACTGGAGTGGCACATGTGTAGCATTGCCTAGAGACTGCCCTGCCACAGGCAGCCTCACCACACTTATACTGGAAAATATTAGTTTTAAGAAAAGAATAAGGCAGTGCAGCACACTGATTTTGTGTTCTACATCCCACAATCTTTCTTTCAGAGCAAGATATTTTTAGTTGAAAGGTACATTTCCCATCGTTAATGTTAAAATGAATTTGAAATACAACTATCTAGCTGACAGAATGAACAGCTGTGAAAATGAGACTTAGAGATTTATGCAAATGTAGAACTTCTGAATTAATTCATGTTACAGAAGACTGACAATTTCTTTGAGTATTTATGCCCTATTACTTAATTAGCTGTTTTGGTGATGGAAGGCGAACGATATTTTTTTTATAAAGTGCAAGATCAGAAAATGGGGTATGGTCACTGAAAATATACTAGCAAAAGTAAGAATTCTGCATGTATAATTGGTAATTTCCCACAGAAGATTAAAACGCAAGGGGGTAGAATCATGGTTTTAAAAACAATCTAGGGTTTACTTGCAAACTACTCAGAGAGGAGCAGTTTCACGTAAAATAACAGGAAAATCCCAATGGCCTTACTCAGAAGCAGTCCCATTGAAATCCATGGGATAACTTCTGTGAGAGACTTGAGCCCAACTTGGAGCCTACTGTGTATAAAGCTTCTGCCCATCCTTTTCACTTCTTTTTCTTTACGTATGCATTGGGTGAACCTACACATGTGCTTTACTGAAGATGTAACTAATTAGCTCCATAGTAAAACATCACCATCTGCATGTGTACCCATATTATGGTGCAGTAAATTAATTAACTCCATTGTGGGATAGTACAATCTGGGACAAGTGCTATCCTGTGGTGGAGTAATTTAAGCCATCTCAATGCACATGTAGACAGCGAACAGGGCTGGCTGGTGCATGAGGATGATACAGTGTGGGGGCTACCTCCTGTCTTGTGCCCCAGTCTGCCCTTCTTCATAACCTGAAGCCCAGAGCTGACCCCCCTGACTCTGCTGCCAGCCTGGGGCTGCTTTGCCTCGGCTCCAACTGCTGCAGCTCCAGGTGTATGTGTATGTGCTGGGAGATGCTGACTCTGGTGCAGACTGCACTGAAGTTTAATACTCCATGCTAAGTGCACATGTAGATGTACACATTAAGAAACATTCAATACCTGCCTTAACAAAGGAATCCATTCATAAAAGTCCTTGAAGTGGAGAATGACTGTATTGCACAAATATTTCTCTGCCTGAGATTCCTTCATAAAGTCATTAGCCATGTCCAAATGAGCAGGGGTGTGTGCTTGCAGCAGTGAAAATTCGTGCCCAGGGCTGTTCCTAGTTGGGGGGAGGAATCAGGGTGACTGCCCCAGGCCAGTGCTTTGGGGGGCTCTGTGGAGCTGGGTGGAGCAGCAGTGGTGCAGAGCTGGGTAGAGCAGTGGCTTCATGTCCAGCTGCTTGCTACCCCCCTACCTCCTTCCCCACTGCTGCTGATGGCAGAGGCAGCTTCTTTGGGTCTGGGTCCTGTGGGATTGGAGTGGGAGCAGGGCCCCACATGGGTTGATTTGTCCTGGGCCCCACACCCTGCTCAGGTCATCTCTGTTTGTGTTGCTATTTTGTGGCACAGCACACCTCCCTTGTACATGTGCTTTGTTCCATGACACATTGTCCTGCTGTGAGTAAGCTGCCTTTGCCCAGCTGCTCCCGGCAGCTTCATTTCTACTGCTCCATAGGCTCTAACTATTTCTACATGCTAAGAGGAGCTGGGCAAGGGCAGTGTTACAGTGTCCAGAGTATCTTACTGAAAGACCAAGCCTCCGTTTGTTCTGGCCCATGCTATTTCTCATGTTCTGTGTCACCTTTTCCCTGTTTTTTTTTTTTTTTTTTTGCGTTTTGCTCCTGGGAAATATCAGCAGCAAATTTTGTAGCTGCACTACAAATTTGAAGTGTAGGGCATATCTTAATGTTCCACACATGCAGCTTGTGGTGCCACAAAGAGGCTTGTGGCACCACAAACTGAATGTGCCTGCATTTGCAAACACAGCCATAAGGTTAAATGAAAACTCAAGATTTACAAATTCCAACCTTGCACTGATGCAGGATACACTAGGCCTAAGCCATTCCCACAAAATGCTTATCTAGCCTCTTCTTGAAAGCCTCTAATGCAGCCCCAAATTGTACTGCATGAATCACATTGTTGCTTGGAGTCCTGCCTCAGCTCCAGGAGTGTTATTCTAATTCCACTGAAGTCAAGAAGATTTCAGGGGGGTCAGGATCTCAATTTTGGCTCATTTTGAATAAAAGCCCTCTTTTTCTTATCATTTATTTTGTAGGAGCAGCCAATATTTCTCCTGAAGATTCTAGAGAAGTTTATGCCCAAATTTAACTCCTCCTTTAGATGTGTATGTAGCATTTATGAGGCTGAAATTAAGTGTGCAAGTGACACCAAGGGACACATGGGTTTTTTAGGTCCTATTTTCAGATGTGCCACTCAACTGGTTTAAGCATGATCAGAAGGGATTCACTCTGGCCAAGTTGCCTTTCAAAATGCTCTGTTGTGATCCTATTACACCTGGCAAAATGCAGAAAACTCACAAACAGCAGCTGTTTGGTGAAAAAGGGCAGTTCTTCCGCCTTTTAGTCTAATAGCCTAGTGATTAGGACATGTGCCCAGAAAATAGGAGACCCAGGTTCTAGAGCTACCTCAGTTAGAGAGAGTTTGCACTCACATCTTCTCCTTCCCAGGATAATGCTCTATCAGGATAGGGCCTAGGAAAGCTAAGAACTGTCTCTAACCCTTTCTTTTGCAATGGGCAGCCAAGAGAGGGCCTGGTACGGCTCTAAAAGGGAAGGCGTCCTGGATTCAGCCCCTGTTCCTGTCCTTATCTCCACTGATATCTATACATTTTGCCCAATGACAATTTTATGTTATATGAATTGAGGGCAGTAGGAAAGAGAGGCAGAAACCAGGGCAGCCTCCATTCCAGATGTGCGCCCAGCTCATTTTCACTCTGATATACATAGTATATCAGAGTATTAGTCTGTATCAGTATTTTTGCTCTGTATCAGTATTAAAGTCAGTCCATCTGAAAAGTTGCAATGGTCAAAAGAATAGCAAAATTTGTAGCCATAGCAACACTGAGCTTGTGCCTCTTGACTGTTGTCAGGTAACCATGTAAAAACATGCAATTTATAGGCATTAGTGAAAGGAGGAGGTCTACTTGTTCCAAAACCCATACTGTGCCTCCCTGTATAGTATTTATGGTTTAGAACTGATTTTATTTTTAGTCTGCTGTTCCAGTGTTTAAAGCATGTTAGTGCACAGGCTTAAAATTTAGCCTACGGTGCCACCATTGTTATAAATGTACCAGTCCTCAGCATCTAGAAAGTGGCAGAAACCATCTCCAGCAACTTATGCCTACTGTTTTAGACTCTCTTTTGCTGCTGGGCATACCCCAACAAGCCCACAATAATAACTTTGCCTATATAGTTACTCATCGCCCTCTTTCCTTCTCTGCTTGTGAATCCATTCTTTCAAGCACAGGTTAAAAATAGTGCATGCCAGGAATGTGAAACGGAATAGTTACATTATCTCTCACACTTTGCTGCTCCGAATTTGATTCCACCATCTTTATTCAGAGATCATTTCTGTCAATGGGAGCCTCCCAACCTTTGCAAGAAAGACATGTTTTAAGAGGCAATTGCCAGGTCAGTTTTAGCCCCATACTGAATTTTCTTTAAAGTAAATTTTCACTGAGCTTACTGACAGAATAAGAGCTTTTCAGTTAGAAAGCTACAAACACACATTACCAATTATATTTTTCAAATTCTTATGAGCCTTAAAAAGAATAACATTCCGAAAAAAAATACTTGGAGTCAATTAAGTTAAACTCTCAAGTAAAATGTATCTCCATTGACACTCAACTTATGTATAATCATTCAAAGGGAATATTTTCTTTCCTCTTAGGTAGCATACAAAAGTACCTATCTACCTTTGCCAGACATTAATATAATTAAAGAAATTCATATTTAGATCTGATCCAGTTTAAAATGCCCACATTAATTTAAATGTTTAAAACATATCTTGATATTGGTTGACAATATTGGGTTAAACTTGATCTTTCAGGAACATTATATCAGTTCAGTTAGTTAAATCTATAGGTTACTTTGAATTGATCTTATCTTGATTACACAAGTATAATTCTCTTAGGAATTTTCAGACATTTTCATAAACAGCAAGATAAATGTATACCAAGAATCCAGTACACAGAAATTTCACTCCTTTCTATGTTAAAATTCAAGGCTTAGCTAAAGTTATACATTGGGTCTGACAGTATAACTAGTGCCATTATAATCTAAATTAGACAGAGGCCTGGCTTTTTTAGAATGTACCTATTAGCTTCCTCTTCACTTTCTTCCAGTGTTTCAGAAGGAAACCTTATTACATTCTTCACAATCCTTATAACTTTTACTGCCCAGAATAGAAATTGCAACATAACATTATTCCCTTGGGGTAGCTTTTTTTTTTTTTGCTTCATTTTTTATAGCTAATATCCCATATCTGTAATTCAAGCCAATCATTACAAACTGTTGCTTAGCAATTTTGTTTGTTAACTGCATGACTCTTGAGGCAGCGTTATTCATTTTGGTTTAATTGTTCCAACCAATGCACTTCTACTAAAACAGATTGTGAAACCAATATAGGATGACTGAAACCAATAAATTGAAACTGGAACCAATCTATGTACACTATGTCTAATATATTATTAAAGAAATTTTAGTATTTTCATTCAAAGCAGTGTGTTTCACTAACTACATTATGTCCAATTTCCACTGATTTTCAGTGTCTCATTTTGATTTGATATCACATCCATAAATATCCATTATTTATGCCCAAAAGTTAGATGTGTGTCTTGGCAATGCAGGCAGGCTGTATCACCCTGTACAAATAAGTGTTCCTATGCACATTTGAGGTAACCATTTTTCATATCCAGGTATACGTTTTTATAAGATACTGTTCATACCCAATTGTATGCACACCCTGGCCCTTGCAGTCTTGACCACTGTTAGACCCATATACTTTGCTATGTCATTGTCAGCCCAACTACTGTAATTCTCCCATACCCCATGCACCCAAATAAGGCATACAGTTGGAAGAAAGAATGTAGAAAAAAGTAGATTTTTTCCAGGGTTGTGGTTAACTGTGTGACATAAAGTAAGTTCTTTTGAAAACAGGGGATGCATGAAAACATGAAATTAATTCACAAAAAGAAACACTAGTGCATATCACACCAGAGTTTACTCTCCCAGGTGCGCCATTTGAACATATGCCTGGGACTGCAGCATGTTGAGCCAAGGCATAGAGTCTACAGCAGGCAGGGGGCTCCAGGGGTCAGTCTGCCAGCCCAGGGATGCTCCAACCAGGCTCAACATGCTGCGGAGGAGTTGGCTGGGGCATGACGGTGCTCCAGTGTAGGGCTACCTAGTAGGCAGCCCCCACACTGAAGCACTGTTATGCTCCCAGTAAGCCCTATCAGTGTCTACACATGCATTGCTGAGTATGAAAAAACTCCACAGCAGGACAGTACTTGTATTTACAACTACTAACCGGCTGCAGAGTTTATAAGGTTCCTGTGGCCTATTAGGGCCACATCTATAGATGTCGAGATGTGTACTGAGGATCTAATTAGGCAACTCTGCAGTAAACATCTCATGAAGACATGCCCAGGAAGTATCAAATCCCAGGAGACAGTTTGGGTGAGGCAGTCCAGAACACATGTGTAGATGGTGATGCCAGGATTAGTTTACAGGCAGTCCCTGGACTTATAACAGAATTAGTTCCTAAAAACCACGTCTTAAGTCGAAACATCATAACTTGGAACCGATTTTTCCCATAGGAACAATGATAAAAATGGAGGATTGGTTCCTAAACCAATGTGTGATATCCTCAGCGATCAGCAACCCGCAGAACACATGCTGAGCATGGCACGTGAGGCATTTTGCTCGGCATGCCACCACCAGCTTGGGCTCTAGGCAGCTGCTGCCAGCTGAGATCTCGGGCTCCTCCCAGCAGGTGGCTGGGAGGCTGCAAGCCCTACTGCAAGCAGCCCAGGCACCATGACTGGCAGAAGCTACCCCAGAGTGTGGGCCGGCTGCAGCCGGGAGGCTGCAAACAGCTGCTGCCTCCCCTTCCTGGTCACATCCCTGACAGACGCAGTGCTGGAGTCTGCTGCCTTCCCAGAGCCGTGGGCCGGGAGACAGCTGAGGCTGGTGGGGGGAGGCAACAGCTGTTTGCAGCTGGCCCAGGTTCTGGGTAGCTGCTGATAGCTATGGAGCCTAGGCTGCTTGCAGCAGGGCTTCCATCCTCTCAGCTTCCTGCTGGGAGCAGCCTGGGCTCTGTGACTATCAGCAGCTACCCAGAACCTGGGCCGGCTGCAGCAGGCTGCAAACAGTTGCTGTCTCCCCACCCAGTCCCAGCCCCACCTACCTCCCAGCCCCAGCCCTGGGCTCTGGGGAGGCAGCAGGTGCTGGCAATGCTCTCCGCCGTGCTGCCCTCCTGTGCCACTTCTGCAGAGCAGCATGTTGAACCCAGCACGGCAGAGCACAGCAGGGGTGCACGAAAGTTGCCTGCCACTCAGAGCTCCACACTGTCCTGGCCACATTTCCCCTGCAGGCGGGGGCAGCAGCAAGGGGCACAAGCCTGCACTGTTGCCAATGCTGCTCCCATGCACAAAGGAGAAGTGTGACCAGGGCAATGAGGAGCTTGCAGCTGCAGGCAGCTTCCCCGTGTGGCCCCTCTGTGTGCTGCCACTCTGGGTCACACGTGCTGTGCTCCTGGCCCTGCTGCCTTCCTCCAGGCCCTCTGGAGTACAGCATGTGTACAGAGTGGCAGTGGCACAGAAGGGCTGCACAGGGAAGCTGCCTGCTAAGCTCCACTTTGCCCTGCTCACACTTCCCCTGTACGCATGGAAACAGTGTGGGCAGCAGCGCAGGGTTATGTACACTGCAGTGCTGCCCCTGCCTGCAGGGGAAGTGTGGCCCGGGCAGTGGAGAACTCGGAGCAGCAGAAAGCTTTCTGTTCCTTCCAGCTGTGTCCTGCTCTGCTGAGGTCCACACGCTGCTCTGCAGAGGTGGCAAGAGAGGGCAGCATGGCAGGGAGCACAACCCACAGTGTGTACCTGCCCTGCCCCTCACACAGAGCTGGGGGGCGCAGGTCCCCCCACCCCTTGGGAGTGCATGCTGCCACCTGGAGCCAGCCCCACCCCACACCCAACCCACAGCAGGCAGCAGTAATGGGGGAGCTGGCTCCTGCCACATCAGGCACTGCCCTATGTTGGGGGCAGGCAGGTAACTGCAGACCTGGGTCTCTAGCCCCATAGCCTTGGAAGCTGGGGGCCCCTTACAGCAGGGCTGCAGGGCAGGGGCTTTGGGTGGAGGGCAAAGGGCCTGAGCAGGGCTGGGGGGCTGACGTGGGGGGACCCACACAAAAAGAAAACATAAGATCAAAGGTAGTATCAGAAGTTTTATTTACTGTTGCCAGGTTTACAACTTTTAGAAAATCTGGTATTTACCAGAAAAAGAGCAACATTTATGATTATTAATTATACTAATATGCAGTGCACCTTGCCATGTACCCCCTGACCTCGTTTTGTTTTTCTGGCATGCTGGCATGCCGGTACCTTCCAAGGTAGACATTGTGGTTTTTTTGGCACTCCTGCCCTATTTTCACCGAAAATAACCCAGCATTTTGTAGTCAATCCATTATAGACGAGTAATATAGCTACATTAATGTATTTATATTATAAATAGCAATATAAACTTTGCTGGACTTGTTGAAGGTCTCTTGGTTAGACTTCTGAAGGGTTCTTGGCTGGAATCTTTTCAGGATGCAGGTTTTTCTGGCTTCTTGTCTGCTTTCCTAAAGAAAGCATCCAAGGAAGTTTGGACAGAGGTTCTTCTCTTTTGCTTGTAAATTTTTGTGTAGCAGCTGTATATGTTGGATATGCCCCTACTCATTGATGCCTTGTTTTTGATGCTAGGGTCATGTTCCTCAAACTGGGACATAGCAACTTCCAAATATTGAAATGCCTCAGCCAACACTTTTGTTGTTAAGACTTTTCGAGGAGTCTCTTCAACAGTGGGCTCATCTTCTTCCATTGCCACTTTTTGCTGTTCCAATTCAATAAGGTCCATGTTAGTTGGTTCTTCAGAATGTGATGCCAGCAATTCATTAACATCCTCTGGTGCAAGGTCTAACTTGAGCTCTTTGCCCATTTCAACAACATTTTTCATCACCTCTTCAACAACGTCTGTAAAGCCTTGGACGTCAGACACAAACTCAGGACGCAATTTTGTCCAAACACCTTTCAAATGTGATGGTTTGACTTCATTCCATGCCTTACCAATTTTCTTAACTGCATGGCAAACACTGAAGGCCTTCCAAAATTCCTTCAGATTTAGTCCACCTTCCTTCACAATTGCCCTGATGACCTGGGCAAATGTGCACCTAAGAGGATGCAATTAGCTCCTGGTCCAGGGGTTGCAACAATAAGGTGGTGTTAGGAGGCAGAAACACCACTTTGACGTCAAGGATGCATGTCATCAAGGATGGTTGGATGACCAGAAGCATTGTCAAGAATTAACAATACTTTAAATGCAAGAATGTTCTTTCTGCAATAATCCCTGATACTTGGCACAAAATGATGATTAAACCAATCCTCAGGGCCCCTGAGGGACTTGTCGGGCAACCTGGTGCTCTCAGCCAATGCGAAGGCGGAGATCTTTAATGGGTTATTTGCCTCAGTCTTCCTGAGGGGGGACCGGGACTTCCCTCCCATTGGAAGCCTGTATTCTCCCTCGGGAATCACTGCTAGGTCGTGGGTGAGGGTTGACCTGGTGGAGGGGCTTCTGGAAGGGCTACATGTCTTTAAGTCGGCGGGCCCAGATGACCTACACCCAAGGGTGTTGAGGGAGCTGGTGGGGGTGATTGCTGAGCCCTTGGCTTGGTTATACAAGCGCTCTTGGAACTCTGGACAAGTGCTGGATGACTGGAAGGTGGCCAATGTGGTCCCTATCTTTAAGAAGGGGAGGACCCGGAGAACTACAGGCCTGTCAGTCTCACATCAGTTCTGGGAAAGATGTTTGAGAAAATTCTCAAGTCCCACATGTGTGAGGGACCGGCAGGGGACTATATGCTGGAGGGCAACCAGCACGGGTTTGTTAAGGGCAGGTCCTGTCAGACCAACCTGGTCGCCTTCTATGACCAGGTGACCAAATCCATGGATGCGGGCACCCCTG
>JAGPOW010003316.1:102863492-102875959 GCA_030014935.1 Caiman crocodilus | reverse complement strand
AGAAGTTGTTCTTGCTCCTACCTTGGGCATCTTTAAGAGTAGATTAGATAGGTACTTGGCTGGGGTCCTGTGACCCTGGCACTCGTTCCTGCCATTGGCCTGCTCTAGGCCCCTTCTGACCCTAGATACTATGATACTATAAAGATGTTCTTATTGGCCCACACCTTATGACTGGATTTCCATATCACTGGGAGAAATGCCTTGGGATATCCCTTGAAAGCTCTGGGATTTTCTGAACGTTACACAAGTAAAGGTTTAAGTTTAAAATCACCTGCATAACTGACACCAAGCAAGAGTAAGCTGATCTTTAGTAGCTTTATACCTGGGCATGGATTTCTACTCTTTGGCAACATAGGTTCTCAATGGCTTTTTTTTCCCCAAAAGAGACTTATTTCATCAACATTAAAAACTTGCTGAGCACAATACCCACTCTCTTCAATGATTTAAGCAAATGTCTCAGGAAAACCATGAGCTGCCTCCTCATCAGCACCGGTAGCTTCACTTGAGGCTTTGTTACATAAATTAGCTCTGGCTTTAAAATGCACAACCCACCCCCTACTTGCATTACAAGGCTCAGCATTAGAACTCTCCCTCCCCCTGTTGTTTCTTTAGATCAGCATAAAGACTCCTAGCCTTTTCCTGAATTATGCCTAAACTCACAGGAACATGGCGTTGATTTTGATCCTCCAGCCAAATGATTAACAGTTTCTCAACCTGAGCAATAAGTCCAACATGCTGCCTAGTTATCAAAGTTGACTGCATAGAAACCGAGCCCTTAACATGTTCCTGAATTCTTATCTTGTTATTGGACATCCCCACGATAGTCATTCAGGGAATATCCAAAACTGTACTGATTTCAGTTGGTATCTAATCTTTTTTTGGACCTCTTAATTATTTCCATTTTTGTTTCCTCAGTAATTGCTCTATGTTTCTTAGAAACATAACTTGTACCAGATTAACAATTTTCTGCCATTAGTATGGGCAAAAAAATCACATTTTACGAAAAAGTCTGGGAACACAAAGATCCCCTGCGTAAAAATGGCATCACAACAGCAACTGGGCGTCTTGAGTCAGGGAGATGAGCGGCGTGGCAGATTGTCACAGGGAGATGGGTGGCGCAGCAAACCTTTTCACTGGCAGGTATTCCATTGGATTCAGCATCATAAAATTGAAACTGACATTGGAAAGTGTCACAGGGCGCCTCACTGCCTGGCTCCTAGAGAAGGGAAACTACTGTAGGAAAGCCTTAACAAGGGTAATGAGCCCGGCTGAGAGTTGCTAGGGCAACTTCAGATAATAAGTGACCGCACCTGACGGCGGTCAACTGATCCTAAGGGGCAGGGCCTGGCTTTTATAAAGCCCAGAGCCAAGGCCAGAATGGCAGTTCCTTGCCAACAGCTGGAGGGGTAGGAGTTCCCTCTGCCAGGATATGGGAAAGCACGGGATGGCAAGTACAGCTCATGAGAGCTCTGAAGGCTGGAGCAGTGGTGCTAAGTCATAGCCAGGTGGTTTACTTTGTGGTGGCCAGGTGCCGTATGTTTTAGTTATAGCCAGGAGGCTCGAGTTTGTGTTGTTGTGTATTAGACCGGTGGTTTGGGTGAGGCTATAAGGGGTTGGAGGAGGCCTCATAGGGACCCACAGGAGTGTGGGCCCCTAGCGCCAGTTAGGGCGCAGTATTCTCAGGGGGGAACCCCAGCAGTGTGGGAACCCTGGCGCCAGTGAGGGCACAGTACACTCATAGAGGTCCCCACAGTGGCGTGGGGGCCCCAGCACCAGTTAGGGTGCAGTTCACAGGGTGCAGAGACCCCAGCCCCAGAGGGGGGGCATTTAAGGAAGCCCAACGTGGGCGCAGTGAGCCCCAGGGAGGGGACAATATTATTAGGAAGCCCCAGCGTGGGCGTGTAGAACCCTAGAGCAAGGGGGGGATTATTGAGAAGCCCAGGACAGGTGAGCTGAGCCCCAAATGGAAGGCTAGCACTGCGATAGGCCCCAAGGTAAGGGCAGGCTGCTGCGGTGGTCTCCGGCAAGAGGGGATAGCAGTACAGTAAGTCCGGCGAAAAAGGGGAGGCAGTACGGTGGGCCTGAAAGACCAGGGTGGGGCTCAATTGGAAATCCCAGAGTGGGCCAGTGACCCTGAGAGGGATGTCATTTTAGAGAGGGCCCCAAGTGGGCATCAAGAGCTTCAAGAGAGGGGCGGTGTCAATGGGAGCCCTAAGGAAAAAGCAGGATTAGAGGAAGTGCCCCAGCGAGGGGCAGTGTTGTGGACAGGGAGCCCAGGAGGGCAGGCGAGCATGCAGGAGCCTGGGAGGGCGGGAGAGTTGATTTGGGACAGAACAACGTCCAATACACCTGCAAGGCTTGGGGCATGGTATTAGGGGTTGGTAGGAGCCACGCGTGGCCCTAAGACAGGGTGCCTGGAGGGCACCCATCATACAGGGAGACCCCCTGGTGGGTCCGGGAGAACCTGGGGACCAAGGTCCCAGTTAGCCATGTCTAAGGAGACATGAGGCAGCCTCCCAACTTTCTAAACTTCAAAGACGTGGAGGACGAGAATCTGAGGGTGCCCTTGGGCCGACCTGGCGTGCGTAGGGGGTCTTAAGGAGATCACGGCTCTCCTGGAGGACCCCGCCATGACAAAGTCATAACAGGGTGTCAATTTATAAACACCCTAAGTACCATTTGTCATAACTCAAATGTTGTAATGTCAAGGACTGCCTGTACTCTGGCTAAAACTGAGCTGGAGATATATTCAGGTACATTAATTGCAAGCGTAGACGTGCCCACAGAGAAGCAGCAACTATCTTGGCAGCAGTATAGCACAGTATTCTAATGATTCTGTTCTTCCCTGCTTCCCCATGTGTGACCTGCCATGCACTCCAATTTGGAAGTTGACTTTTGGGGGAAAGGTGCATGTGGTATGAGAGTCAATATTATATATTGTGCGTCTCAGCCACAGGGACAAAGATGAACTGTCTAACTCAAACTACCCCTCACTATTATGTAGAGTAAAAAAAATGAGCGCTACAGAATGAAGGCCACACCCTTGTTTTATCTTCTCAAAAGATGATCAAATTTCTTCACAATGAAAACTAGGTTAGACAGAAAGATACAACTGCAATAAAATAACAAGTATACTTGCCCTTGGAAAAGTTGTAAATCTATCCAGTTCTTCCACAAAGCAGAACATCTGCAAACTAATTGCTGACATTACAATTAAAAGGCTTGCAGTGAATACGACCAAGCTCCCAAGTTTTTTTCCAGGTCCAAATATCTTATACACAAAATCCTCCAAAGCAGGAGAAATTTTTATGAGCCGAACCACCCTAAGGACCTGAAAAGAGAGAGAAAATACAATTGTGTTAGTTTTTGTAACTATATCATTAATCAGTCAAATTTCATAGCTTTCTAGATTTTAATGCCAAACGAAATTATTATGATTATCTCTCTACTCTGGCCTACATGATTGCAGGACAGTACCACAGAGCCTTGCCCAGTAATTGCTGAATCAAGAAAATAGCTGCTGCTTGAGTACAGCTTTTAAATTAATATTCACTCTTGATTTAAAGATAAGTGATAGAGAATCCAATGTATAAGTAAGTTGTTCCAGTAATTGATTACTTTCACTGGTAAACAGTTATTTTACCAGGTACCCTTATTTTTAGTATGACTCTAGTCTAAATTATATAGACTGTTTATTCAAGTTTCTTCCTAATGCCTATATTTGTTTGATAAGATTTCATCCTAATTTCCTTGATATCCCATATTAAAATATTGTGGATGGACACTATTAATGTCCCATTGGATCAGTATGGATATCTCCATATTCAGAGAATATATTTGAACCAATAGGGTGTGTATCCATGCTGAGAGCTGCCAACAGCATCATCGTAGATACTTCATTTAATCAGTAATCTAAGACAAAATTTAGTCCTGGATTTAGTGCAAAGTACTAAAGGTAAACTGTTAAGTTAGCGAAATGTTCATATGATTCATAGAATCAAAGGAAAAAAGGGCTGAAGGGACCTCAAGAGATTATCTATCCAAACCCCTTTCTCAAAGCTGGATCTTCCTTCTCTAAACCATCTCATCCAAGTATTTGTCTAATTTTGTAGTTTAATATAGCAAACACTATTTATATAAATTCTCAATATGGGAGAAAATATTTTTCACATGATTTTACAATACATCACTCTCTCTCACATTATCCCGATTATTAGTATTACTGTTGAAATAGGGGTCTTTGTGCTAGGTGCTGTATAAAAAGATGGTGCCTGTTCCAAAGGAGTTTCCAGCATGAATGCAAACACATTAATCATGCCTTGTAGATGCTGCAAATTCTTCACATCTTAGTCACAGGGATTTCAGGATCAGCTACACAACAGAGCTATTTTATTTCCAGTATTAGATAAGATCCAGTATTAAGATCCTGGAGTAATTTTTGACTGCCCCATTTCTATGGTAAGCTGTGTGCTAAATGAGAATTTAGAGTGTTATATTTTAAATTATTTTGCGCAGTCTATCCCCATATTTATTTTGTAACAGCAACACCCCACAAAGCTGAGGCTTGATTATTTAAATCTTGCTGAGGAGGATTTTTCTATAGCTTGTACCTTTCACAGAATGCAGAACAACATTTGCTCGCTGTTTTGAGATGCTGTAATCATATAATATATAACCCCATGTTCTTTATGTTAGCTACCTAAAATTCAGTAGTTGAGTTTAGTCTAGAACTGTTGATATTTTAAAGTACAGTTCCAACCTGAAGAATGATTATGTGAAAATAAAATCTTACCCAAGAAAACTTCTTGCAGGGTGAAATCCTTACCCCATGGAAACCACTGTAAGTTTTGCTATTTAATGGGCTCAGGATTTCACTCCCCAGTTGGCATTCTAAGTCTTGTGTTTTATTCACTATAGTTACACAAATATAAGACAGTGCCCAAATAATTAGGTTCTATACCTGAAAAAAATATTTAACAAATGATCACTTTTCCACATATAACCTAATAACCCAGTTATTGGAGGTTTGCCTTGAATATGTCAACTTCCCACTCCTACAGCAGGGAAAATAATCAAGGGAGATTAGGCCGCCCCCTTGTACTCTTTCCCCCCACAACTTCTGCTCCCTGCAGCCCCTTCACTCACCACTTTACTGTCAAGCCCTGCTCTCCATGGAAGTGAGGGGCAAATCTGAAAACACTGACTGTAAAAAACAAACCAGCAATATTTTAGTTTATCCAGAATTGATTCATTGTACCTTCTTTGAAATTGCTACAAGTTTTAGTAAACTTAATTCTAAGAAACACTTTTATGCCAACTTATATAAAGTACAAACTGGGGATGTTTACTGTGGAATAGCCTAATTAGCGGGGCAGTAAACATTTTGCATCTACATGTATGGCCCTATTAGGCTGCAAAAAACTTCTAAAAACTTCTAAATACAAGTACCATCCTGTTGGGAAGGTTTTTACCCTGCAGCACCACATGTGTAAAGCACTGATGGGGCTTGCTGGAGCAGGAGGGTGCTTCAGTGTATGGGTTACGCAATGTAGCACCTGTGTGCCCCAGCCATCTCTTCTGCAGAGTGTTGAGCCAGGCTGGAGTAATCCCTGGGCTGGCAGGCTGACCCCTTGGTCCCCTGCCACCTGAAGCTGCTCTGACCCGGCTCACTCTACTGTGGTCCCAGGCACGTGTACAAACATAGTGCCTGGGAGCTTCTTTATTGCTTCACCTTAGTAGCATGTGTTGACACATCCACTATGCATAATAGTTCAAAACCAAAAGGCTCATGATTTACTACATAGTTCACTGGGCTGTTCCCCAGCAGAGTCAACAGTGTTCCAAGTCATGGTAACTGTAACGGGTTCCCCCAGGCATACAAAGACATCAATTCCCCTCCCCTCACTCCCGTTTAGTGCAGTCCGCCCTCCTCACACCTGCCACACCGTTGATGTAAAAAGAATAGATGTAATGTGGGAAGCCGCCCCATTTGCAGCCCTGGTGAACTGGGTCAAACACATAGCTCTGAACTGTCCCTACACTGTGTTCCATGCCTCACAGATGGCATTGTATTGTCTGTGCTCCCACCAGCCCCTTACTGGACCATACTTGGCAACTGGCCCACTCGCTGAGCCTTGACCTCCTGGCCCCTCACTGGACTACTCCCTCAGCCCCTCACTGGGCAGCCCTTTACCCCCTCACTGGGCCACATGCACTCCAACCCCTCACTGAGCCACACTTCATATTTTGTAAGCCTAGTGGACCTTGGCCCCTTCCTGAGCCTTTTGCCCCTCAAACCTCAGGTCCCTCCTGGTAGACCTTGGACCCGGGCCTTTCTCCTCTATGAGGTGACCCACAAGGCAGTGGGGGCTGAAGCTTTCCACTCCCCATCCTTGCCTTTCACTGGAGAGGCACAGGTGTGGCATTTCCAGGGGGCACCCCGCCACAGGCTCTCCCAACACACCAACCACATCAACCAACCCAAGCAGAGTGCAATTTCAGGTCTTACCCAGGACCAAAGGAATCTACTCCATCCTCATAGTTCCTACCCTAACCTCCAGTTGTTACAGAAACTGCAGTCTTCAGGCTGCACAATGATATTCCAACAGCTCTCCAGATGCAACTTCCAGCCCTGCTCCCAGGTGTGACAGCTGAAATGATGTCTGTGTGATAAAGGTGTTTGCTGAAGGCCCTATGAAGATTAGATCAAGTGTTTTTCTGTATGTGTTTAGATATTAAGCTATATGTTGTTGATAAAAGCCTAATTAAAGTCTAAGATGTAGTGAAGCCTTGTATAAAGTAAGGCCTAGTAAATTTAGCAAAGCCTTGAAGTAGTAAGGCGCTGTGGCATAGTTAAAATTACCTTATCAAAGGAATACACGGCTTGTACCGCTAATTGGTCAGTCTAAGGACAGTTGAAGTAAAAGGAATCTGAGTGGTTGTACGTTATCAGAACCATTCAGAAGGAAGATGCAGCTCTGTGAAAAGGATTAGTTAGCTGTTGCCTGGATCAGTGGGCCTGTGGTCCTTGAGGAGCCCAAGGACTGCATTCCAGGGTCCTTCCCAGGATCCTTCAGACAGTGCTGTTCACCTGACTTCACTGAATTTTGTGGAAAGAGAAGCTTGCTGTGTATCAGGCATCAGTGGGGACTGCCGATGAGTTGCCAATGCGAATTGCTTTTGTCTGTCATTGTTTGTCTTGTTACTACGTGTAGTTTAGTTGTGTTTTTGTTAAGTCAATAAATCTTTCTTACCTTTCTACCCCTGACCACACTCTCAATCCTGAACCCTCTGCAGGCAGCTGGGACACCCAGGGTCTAGGCTTATACTCTGTCTTTCCAGCCCTCCTCCAATCAGGTGGCCCTCTGCAGTCAGGTGACTACCTAATGGGGCCTAAGCACACCTGTCAGCTGCTCCATAACCTTCCTAATGATCTTAAAGTGGCAGACACAACCAGTGCACCACCACATTGAACCCACAGCTCAGCACTGCACAGTATGTGTGTGTACTCCCAATATCCCCCACAAAGGATTCATGTGCTAGTTACCCCTGTCCCTTCCTTCCCCGCCCGTCCCCCCCTCCCATAAATGGAACAAGATATTCTTGTCAAGAGGCCTGGAATCCTCTAAAAATGTGGGAACCTGGTCCAGCTCCACTTCATGGAGGGGGGGGAAGGGCTACACTAATCATAAGCAACAGATAGAGAAAGGGAGTAACAGAGGGATTATGGGGGAAACTGCTTGGGGCTCCATTGTGTGATGTTTGCCAGGCATTTAGAACTGGTAAAGAAACAGGAAACATTGGAAATGGGAAAGAAAGGCACAGCTCAGCTGAGGAAGTGAAGAAGCAGTAAAAGTGTATGTAATGTAATGGCTCATCATGACTTGGAAAAGGGTCGGCATTGAGGGGTACTGCACTTAATGGGCACTATTTTATTCAAATGGACTGTACTGCTTTATCTTTGGCTTTTTAACTAAGCTCAAACACTTTTGGCATCCAAGAGAGGTTGTAATGGGTAGGTCTGGCCTACCCAATGTCAGCTCCCTGTGGAGGGAGTACCTGCTCTTTATTTTTAAGGACAAAAAAGAAAAAAAAAGGTTCCTATCAGCATGTTTGCCCAAAGTGAACTTGTGTGTTTTGTAGTCAGGCTTAGTGGTCCCTGCATTTAATCAGCTTCATAGTTGGTTTCCATTACTGAGCACATGCTACTTTTGGCAGAAGTTTACTGATAGACAATGTATTTAATGAGGTGTCCTTGTATACAAATGTAAGACAAAGAGCTTTTTTCCCATATGCTAACTGGTGGGAAAAACTCCTGTTGTATATTTGAGTAAATATGGTAACTGTCTTACCTACTGTTTTTTTTTTCTTCCCTATCTAAAGAGATCTAATTGACCTTTAAGTAGCACATTAATCTTTACTGGTACTATTTTGCTGTTTCATCTGTTTTCATTAGGAGACAAATTAGACCTACTAAATTTGCACTGTAATGACATTCTTGTTTTCTATGCTACTGGCTAATGCATAATTTATTTTAAGTAACTTTTTAAATGATGTGATGTACAGTATTTTGGATGCAAAAATTTTTTCACAGCAATTCAAATCTAAAACCAAAACAAGAACCAAAAAGCTTTGTTAATTTCTAAGACTGTCTCTCAAATAGTGTTGTTTACCTCAGAAGATGTCTATAATACTTTTTCCAATAAAAATTTTGTTTTTTTATTGGTCATTGTGGTAATATGCAAAATGTGGAGTCTTTCTATGCAAACAGCTGAATCGGGACCATGGAAAGGTTCCATTAATGTACACGATGCTAGTTTTCTTTCACAGAAAGCCATAAAAGTTGCATGTTGTTTTGAATCAGAATGAATAGTGAGGCGTGAGAGAGGTGAACAGTATGTGGAGGTGAACCATGTGTGAAGAGTGACTGATGTGTTGACAAGTTGTTTTCCATGCAAACTAATAAATAATATAGACTACGGCATATGAGGATTAGAAAGGTGAAATATAGTTCTGCTTGATAAATCGAAGTGCATCTAACAGGAGCTCTGGCTTTAGCAACCCTTTATTTTTGGCTGAGTGGGAGCACAGTAAACCTGTCATCATTAATATTGAAATGCCTGAAGATTTGCCTAACATCCAAATGTATCCATGTTAACATCACTTTTTGACCTTAGTGGTCTGGATATATGCTACATAGCTTGCTAGGAGTTTGACTGCTTGGGGATATGGCAAGTACCTACTTGCACAACTTCTCTGTCATTTGTCCTTAAGGAGATTTGCATTGAAGAATGTGACCCAAATCTTTCAGTGCAGCAGGTGTTTCTGCTTGTAAAAATTATGTCTTTTATAGTGATATTTTAATAAAAAATATTTCATCAAAAGTCTCTGGAATGGAACTTCAAGTACCCTATATTTTAAAAGAGGAATCTATAACAGTAATTTATTTTTTGCAGGTATATTGTGCTATCATGACCCAATGAAGTCAATAGGAGTTTTGACATTAACTTCAATGGGCCCTGGACTTCACCCAGCACATTTTAAGGTACCTTTTAAAAATACATTATTTTAAATAAAGAAGAAGATTATTTTAAGTCTTTATAGAAACCATTTTAGGAGTCACAAGTGAACACACCAGAGAGACGCTGGACATTTTTTTGAATATCTGAAAACAATATCTAAAGCTTCTAGACATCTTTGTGCTACAATCTCTTTCTTTAGAATTATGATAATAATCACCATATGATCTACAGTAACTATCTACCATCCAGAACTATTTTATTTTATATTTAGAAGCCCTGAATCCATGCAACTGCTTAATACTATGTGACAACTTGAAAATTCTCAAAAACATCCAGTGGGCACATTCACATGAGAGTTTACTGTTGGGTTGCTTAATTAGCTCTGTGGTAAAGCCTCAGCATCTACATGGACATCCCTATTAGTCTGCAGTAAACTAATGAACACCATGTAAGTTAATACTTGTAAACACAAGTACTATTCTATGGTGACATTATTTAGTGTGCCGCAATGCATGTGTAGATGCTGATGGGGCTGGTTAAGGCACAAGTGTGCTTCACTGCTGGGGCTGCTTGGTTGCTAGCCCCACACTGGAGCACCCTTGTACCCCAGGCAGTCTCTCCAAAGCACGTTGAGGTGTGTCAGAGCAGCCCTAGGTGCTCATACAAATGGTGTGCCCAGGTGCAATAAACTGTGGTGTGAACTGTGCCAAAGTTTATCACATCATGCTAATTGTATGTGCAGATGTACCCAGGATTCTCCCAACCATGCTCCCATTGACTGCAATGGAAGAAGAGTTAGAGCAAGAGTGACTGCTTTTGAGATCTGCCCAGAGAGAATTAAAGAGAACAGAAAAGGAAATAAGTCAGTGGACAGTAATTATTACTTTTATTCTATTTAATGCAATATGTCACATTTATATTTTATATAAAACTTTCTGGAATAAGGCCACAAGCTGTAAGTAGGTTCTGATTAAATATTACAACAATAAATGAATGTGATGCTTCAGTTTTGCTAGAGCATTTTCTTAGGTTGGTAATTGTATCATAGCATGTGAATGGCATGGGATTGAATATTCTGATAGCATGTAAATTCTTTAAAATTGTACATATTACTTTCTAAAAACCTGTGTTCCCTGTAGTGTAATTTTCAAGAGAAAGAGATTTTCAAGACTTGCAACTTTTTCGGACTAATTTTGTAAGACCGCATGAAGTTGTGTGTCAATATAAGTGACCCTCACCATTTGCAGGGCATATATTCTTCAGATTCCCACGAATGGTGAAATCTGCGAATAAGGCACTATATTCATGAACGCCGTCTGTGTTCATGAACACCGTACCCCTGGCAGCTGTGGGGTGGGGCACGGCTGCACTGGTGACAGTAGGAGCCCGGCAGTGGTGGTAGGAGCCTTGTGGCAGCAAGCACAGAATTCCTGAGGAGCTCCTGCAAATGTATTTAAGATGCAGATTCAACGTTCATGAATACTTGAAACAGCAAATGCTAAACTTACAAATAGCAAGGGTTTCCTGTATCTGTGTTTGTCAAGGTTCAACAAACTTCCAGGCTGACTGCTCTACATCATCGTTTATCATGATTTTCTGTAAAATTTAACTATTCACATAATTATTTATTACTCATTAGTCACTTCATCCCGTTTAAAAATAATAGATGGAAATGAGTGTGTTTTAAAGTATTAAAAAGAAATTTATCAGTGAAACAGCTGAAATAGAATACCTAGAATATAATGTAGGCTTTCTAAGAAGTGTGGTGTGGTGTGGTGTGGTGTGGTGTGGTGTGCGTTGCATTACTTACAATTCCCAGATCCCTCCTATAATTAAAATGTCTGTAAAAACTCTAATCATAGTCATGTGAAATTCCTGAATTAATTGTAACTTCCTGATGTCCAAGTAATTAGGTTAGCCTTTACAAAGGTTTATTAGAGAGCAATCGAGTGTGCCTACATGTGCAATTAATGAGATGCAATAAACTTCAGACCAATAAAGCTCAATGTGCTGCAGAGGGGCTGGCTGTGGCACAAAGGTGCTTCAGTGTGTGAGCCAGCCAGCAGGCAGTTTTTTACTCTGCAGCAGGACAGTATTTATTTGTATTTACTTTACAGGATAACACTTATATGATATTTATATTAGTTTACTCCAGCCTCATAGGGGTGCACATGTAGATGCTATTATGTTTACTGTGCAGCTAATTAGTCAACTTTACAGTAAACATTTTGTATAGAAATGCCCATCAACACCTTTCCTACTGAGAGTAAACTACAGTATAGTGAATCTTTGGGTCTTCTTCCACTGTTGGAATTACCTTAAATTGCATAGAGGCAAGGATTTCTTAGTATGATATCTTTTTGTGTCAACTGACAGTTGAGCTAGAATTAGACAGACTTTCAAATGCAAGACATTTTTTTCAGGTGATGATATGTAGATACATACTTGTATTTGAAGAATGTATTGCATTTGAATGCTCATCTATCTCTATCCCAAGGATACAATTGGTGCAATAAAAGTTATCACCCTTAGACATCTTTGGCTTTTGCATAATTCCTCGACCATCATGGCTACATCATCACTACCATTACTTTAAATTACATGTTATGGAAGGAGGAGAAACAGGAGCTTGTTGGAAACCAATCACTAGGTTGAATGAAAGCAAGTATGAGTTTACTTCGGTAATAAGATGGATCAGTCTCTGTCTTCCACACGGAACATTTTACAAAAATGACAGAACAGCCCCAGTGAAAAATTCTTTAACATTTGGGAACTGTATAATTTTCTGGGCCCCCCCCCCCCCCCACCCAGACCCAACAAACAACAAAAAAACAAAAAAAAAAAAAAAAAAAAAAAAAAAAACAAAAAAAAAAAAAAAACAAAAAACAAAAAAAACCCCAAAAAAAAAATATAAAACAAAAAAACCAAAAAAAAAAAAAAAAAAAA
>JAGPOW010003316.1:102824007-102863392 GCA_030014935.1 Caiman crocodilus | reverse complement strand
TAAAAAATTAACCCCCCCCCCCCCCCAAAAAAAAACAACAAAAAAACAACAAAAAACAAAAAACCCCAAAAAACAAAAACAGGGCCCAGGATGAAACTGGGGCAGTCATTTCAGAGGATCCAAAAGGGCCTGTAAAAAAGAACCTCTTTGTCAGGAAATGTTGTGGGACAGTAGCTGGAGGTGTAAAAGCAAGCTGATAGGGACAAGAAGCCAGAAAACCAACAGTAGCCAGTATACAGTAGTCTGCAAAAGTCAGTAGAAGGTGAGTAAATAAGCAAGCACATGTGTGTCTGAGGCTGAAACAGAGCCAAACTAGATCAAAACCAAAATAAAGCAATAAAAAAGTAGGAAATAAAAGTTGATGGAAAAATATGGGTGGAGGGTGGTGCATTTAGCACGGAGAGGGGAAACCTACTCCTGTAAATTTTCTTGAGATCTACAGACCTAAGGGAAGACTTATTTAATTATTTTTATTATAAAGATACATTCAAAATAACTTGAGGGCACACTAGGAAAATAAAGGAAAACACAGAGTAGAATGTGTGCTGTTTTTGATAGATAATATTTTTAGTGTTTTCGGGAAAAAAATTAAAGTTGAATCTTAAAATTTACTTGACCATACCTGAAAATATGTAAACTGAGAATGGTAGAGGTCTGGATAAATATGAAGAGTAGTTCCAATTACAAGCAGCAGTTCAAATTTGTGAAGAGATGAACTAATATATCCAGTAAAGCCCAAACAGCAGATCTTCAGAAGAGCTTCTAAATCAAAGAGAACTGTGAAAGCAACCTAGGATAAAATATAAGAGGAGAAAAAGGGTGTTTGAATCACTGATTTAAATTATAGGTTTCTATGTCAAACAGTTCACATTTGCCCGAGATGTAAAATGATGAGTATTTGAGGCTCTATGTAGCTAAGTAAATACCTGAGATAACATTAGCAAAAATGTCAATGACACACACTGAATAGGCAATCACAGGGATAATGTTATAGATTCATCAAAGGGATAACAGGTAGGTATTTTTTTGTTTTTTCTAATTTTTATGAATAGATGACACATTTGTTAATCATCAGACTTTGAATATAAACACAGTATTCAATTGAAAATTGTACAGTTCCTACATAAAATACCTGCTTATATTCACAGAGATAGTAGAACAATTTGGTATTTTTTAAGGTTTTTTTCTGTAAATATAACTATTCTCCATCTTTAGAAATAGTTACCACAGTTTTTGAAAAATTAATAACAACCATTGAAATATGAAAAATCATCTACCTCAGGGTTCAGCACCCTACAACCCATAGGCCAGATCTGACCTGAGAAGCCACTGGATCCAGCCTATGGACATGGGGCCTCAGTGGTGTTCAGAGGTGCAGGCTTCTCCATTAAGCATTGGGGAGAATGAGCAGTGGTGATGGGAACATCCCTTGTGCTGCAGCCAGAGGGTGTGAAATTTCTGTGCCACTACATAGGTGGTAGCAGCTACGGTAAAGGTAGAAGCCAGGCCATAGTGTCCATCCTCCATTGGCCTGAGCTGAGTCATTCCAGCCCACAGCCTGAAAACATTTGTGATCATTGATATACCTGGAATTCATTTAATTAATTTGACCCTAAACTGGGTAAATTCACAGCTAGCCAGTTCCAGTTTGACAACCATTCAGACAACACAGTATGATAGCCCTAAATTATCTGAAATATATGTGTTCAGGCTATAAATATATTAATATAATCTCTATTGGACTGTCCCCAAACCTAGCCAACATAAGTCTGAAAAAAGTTTCCCTTTTGAATCCCCATTTTATACTTGTTTCTGAATTTCTCAAGCATATTCTCGATAAGAAATTCGCTCAGAATAGTTACAGCATGAGTATCAGAGACGTCTACATTTGCAAAATACTGGCCAAATCTATTCAGCCAATTTTGAGTTCTCAATTTGTGTTCAAATAAATTATGAAAAACAGTTCAATAGCAGCTGATTAGAAATTATGCATAATATGTAGTAACAGTGGTTGTACCAATTTTGTTCAAATAAACACTGTTTGTAGTTGTCAGAGAAGTTAAGAGCAAGCCAAGAATTAAAACTTATTGATGAGTAGTTCTTATTTTATGGATATTTAATTTTTCACACCTGACCAGAAAATAAGCCAAAATAAACTGATAAGAAAGCAAGGGATATAGTTAAAAAAAACAACAAAAAAACCTCCAAAAGGGCAAGTCAATTAATGAACACATTTGGTAAATTCCTGTCATTTTGCAATGGAGTACAAAAAGACAAGAATTAGCAGGGCAAAAGGAGTGAGATGGGAAGATTAGGGGTAGACTGTCCAGTTTTTAGATACTTTTTCTGAAGTAGTTACACTTTAAATTGCATAAAGTTCAAGATGAAGGGCCATTTTATAGCAAGACAGGGACCTTATATCCTGACATTTAGATAATTTAGCTATAAATTGTATCTAAGGCTAAATCCTCTAATGCTATTGGGTATCTCATTTTGCTTTCAAATTTTCTTCTTTTACTACACAAAAATGCTTCTGACTAAATAACCTCCTCCCTTAATTCCTCATATGCCTTTTCATTTCCCAGTTTACATACCCTGAGTAATCCCCCAACATACAGTAAAGATAGGATAGAGAAAGAGATGTTTGTCCTCCCTTCTGCAGCAGTAGTGTGGTATAAACATTAAAACAGTAATAGTAATATTTTAATAGTATTAATATTTTCAAAGCACTTCACAAATATTAACTAAGTAATGGTCACTCACTGGCCCATTGGCAACGCTCGCGTAGGGGGTGCATGCAGGTGCACGTGCACCACCTGAGATTGGTAGTGCACCCCCTGCAATTGGCCACCACTGCCAATGGTGTCTGTGGGCAGCTGCTGATCACTGCTGGCCACTGCCGATGCTGCCGGTGGCACCTGTGGGTGGCTGGTGACCACTGGTTGGTGCTCGCCACCTTCATCCCCCAGCTCCTGCCATCGCCAACAGTGCTATGAATGCCTGCAGGAGCTCCCTCCTCAGCCCGCCCCAGCTGCCAAAACTGCTGTGGCTGCCTGCAGGAGCTCCCCATTCAGTGTCGCCATGCCCCAGCCACTACTGCTGCCACCTGCGGGCACTCGCCGTGCCACCCCAGCCTCCAGGGGTACACATGCACAGACCCCCCTGAATTAAAATCTTATTGGTCCTATTTTTACAGAGAGCAAAATTAAACAGAAAGAGCGTTTTGGTTTGCGGGCTCTGAAGCCTACTGAGGTTTCAATCTTGATTCTGTTACTGAGAATATACTGGGGCACAGCTGTTGGTCAGGATGTTATGGGCCTCCTCTGCCATTGCTTGGCTTCCTGAGGAAGATGGTTTTCTTCAAAGTGGGCTGTAGCTTGATGTATGGTACAGCGTCATTGAGACTTATTACCAGGCAGAACTTCCCAGTTTGTAAGGCTGATGCCACCCCTTTTAATGTCTGCTGTAAAGGTGTTTTTAGAAATGCTAAAGGTAGCATTTTTTCTGTCCTCCACAGGTCCTATTACTACGTCTCAATTAAGAGAAGAGGACTTGCTTCAGGAGACAAGTATCAGTCATCTGCATACAGTGGCCAGCCCAGCTAAGTTGATTTTTCATGATCTTTACCTCAGTGCTGGTTATGTTATCTGCAGAGAGGATGGTGCAGTAGTCTTCCCATCTTGGTTTGTGGGAGATGTTAACATCCCTGGCAGAGGCCTGTGTGTGACATCTTTTAATGTGGGGAAGCTGGTGCACAACCACACAAACTTGACGAATAGCCATTTTATAACAACATTAGGATGGAAGTGGACATGATACTTACAATGATTTAACTTACATTAATATAGTTTTACTCCTGATTTTTTCCTAGAATAATTCTACATTAGAGTGAAGTAAGTAACACCAGTGTAGGATTTTCTTGCATGTCTAATCATTAGTTACATTACATTAAAGGCTAACTACATTAACATAAATGCCATGTGCCCAAGCCCTCCCATCCACAAAATTGATGTAATTAAATTTATTATAAGTGCAATGTTTTGTGTTCAGTGTACTGTAAAAATAAGTGGCAGATACAGAAATAAAACTTGTTAAATTTGCCCTGCAAGTCAAATATGTATTCATTTAGTCTATGTGGACTGGTAGTGAGCAATGACACTAGCTATATCTGCTAACAGTGTTTGAAATATTTTTCCAACTTTTAATACTTTTAATACCTCCATAAAGATAAGAAAAGATAAGATGTCTCAAAGCACTGAAGCCTTTTGTTGTTTGAACAAAACTCCTCGCCCCCTCCCCCCCAATTGCACATCTTACTATGGGCACATGTATATATATGTATGTATACATACATACATGTATATATAGCCATACACATTCAGATTTTGTTCCATCAAAGATACTGGCCAATTTACCTTGTCTTGTTCTCAGATCTCAATGAGATCTGCAAAACAAGTTTGAAGAAACTGTTTCAAATACCGCATGCCAAAAAAAAATCTTTATTTAAAACAGAAGAAAAGTATTGTAGCTCAAACTAGTCTGAGCTAAGTAAAATCAGGCTCATATGGGGTGTTTTTGTTTGTTTTCTTACTGATTCTGAAAATCAGAAAAGAAGGTGAGAAGCTAATGAATTCAACCTTAGAGCAGGTGGTGTGGCAACATTCTAACCCACACACATGCATACTTTAGAGCATAGATGGCATTGCATTAGTGACAAGATAATAAATATGATATTAAATTTATTTTAATTTATTCCAAAAATGTGCAGGCAGGATCATTTGCATTTTACATGCTTCTCAAAACACTAGCACTTAAAAATGTATCAAATCATTTACATAACATTTGATTATATTTACATACCTGCCTTTCTACCTTTAGAGTTTGGTATCTTTCCTTCCAAACAATTCAAAATATCTGACTTGAATTTTTTGCTTGGACATGAAATGAAATACATTTTTTATATAATTTTATGCTCCCATCTATTCTTTCAGTTGCTATAGAGGAAGAAGTGTGAATCCACAGAGAAAACTCTGGTATGTCCCTGATGAGGGAGTAAGTGATTACATAAATGGTTGCCTTCTAATATGCTACCACCATTTCTTCTGGCAGAGCTCCTGGGGCATGGTGAAAGAAGAGTGAATGGATAGTGATAGGGACAGAGCAGAGCTACCTCAAGTATGAGGTACCTCAAGATGATATGCCTGAATGGTTGGAGGGTGTTAATGTTTCTTCAGGTGAGTGATTCCTCTTTGGCAGCTTTTGCATAGGCAGAGCTCATCAGGTCAAGTATCCAACTACAACAGATGCGTTGGTTTTACTGCTACCAGGGCATGGTTGAGGGTGTATAGAGCTGCAGGGGACCACACAGGTGCATCCTCCTGAGATGGATCAATGTGGCTAGGGGCTCAGAACTGTGACTGTTTTGCACCTTTTCAGTGTTGACATTCTGCTCGACCTTACCTTTCAAAGGGCTTTTCTGAAAGGCACAGAAATAATACAAGTATCGATATTGTACAGAGCAGGGGTGGCCAACCTGAGGCATGCATGTCATAAGTGCCATGGGCAATCTCTATATGTGGCAAGCGGCAGATCAGAGAGGGCGCAGGTAGCATAGGGCAGATAACGCTGAGTAGCAGATTAGGTAGAGTCAAAGGTTCAGAGTGGCAATCAGGAGGTGTGTCTTCACAAGGTGAATACTGCACAGTAGACTAATTAGCTGTGTAGTAAATGTTTTGCGCCCCTATTAGGCTTAGTACACATGTGCCCCTATTAGGCTTCAGTAAACTACTATACCCCACAGCAGCACACACATAGATGCATATATCTATATACACTAGGGTGCTTCAATGTGGGGGCTGCCTGCTAATTAGTCTCACAGTGAAGCACCTTGTGCCCCAGCCTGCCCCTCCATAGCATGTTGAGCTAGGAGGAGAAGCCCCAGGTTGGCAGGCTAACCCCCTAGGTCCTCTGCCAGCTGGGATTGCTCTGACCTGGCTCAACATCCTTTGTTCCCAGGCTTACATTCAAAGGGCAATAAACTCCAGGACTCATTGCCCAGAAGCAATAAACTCTGGAGCAATATTCTCTTGAGTTTACTTCTTCACATTGATTGCACATATAGACACACCCAGGGAGGGCATGAAACTTACTTTGTGGTATGCTAGCTGAAACGTTTGGCCCCCTATGACAGATTTCAATGAGACAATAGTGGGAAAAAGAGATTAGAGTTCAGAAACACCTGGATTTTCTATCATAAAATGAGGTTTACTCATTCTCAAACTGTCAGATTATTTCTTAACTACTGGATGTACTGAAGTTTGTACTCAGTGGGATTGGGGTTTAGAATTCACCTCCATTTTTTTAACCCTTGAAAACTTTCCTCTTTCTGAGCCTTTGTCAACTATTTTCCACAGAAAAACTAAAATTTTCTCTTATAACATGGGAACAGACATGTTCCAGCTAGTTTAGCCTGCTAGACTTTTAAATGAATCTTGAAATACTTTTAATTTATCTATAGCAGTGATTCTCAACCAGGGTGCTGGTCCACTCTGAGATATTGCCAGATCATTTGAAGGGTGAAGTGAGGTGTGAGGAGATAAATAAGTTTAAGCAGATAAGCACAAATGCAGGCTTGTTCCTGCCTGGATGATTCCCACCCCTACTTCCCAGCCTATCTATGACACAAGCAATGTAATTGAAATTGGGTGCCACTCAATTCACAAAAAGTATGGAAGTTCAAAAAAGGTTGAGAACCACTGATCTACAACTTCCTGATATGTTTGGAGGACTATTGTTGGCCATAAAAACCTAAGTCGATTTTGCAAGGTGCTGTCAAAAACTGTGGGACCTAGTGCTCTGTCACACTCATGAGAATGAAAGAGAAATTTGAAGAAGAAATATGAAGGGGGCTTGTCTGAGAACTGGCAGTGAAGTTAATTTACCTTATATTTGTTTTCTGGGGGATTCTATCTATGTTCCAACAGATATATAGTTTTATTAAAAGTAACTTGCTCAAAACTGCTAAATTAGGAATTTATAGAAATATTTAAACCAATGAAAAATCTTACCAGCAGCTGGTCTGCAGCAACCTTCTTAAATTATTAGTCTTCTAAAGTGAGAGAACATAACTGGCTACAGCATTTCCATAATAGTTTAGCTACTGTTGTTAATACATTTTTATCTGACAGATCATTTCTACCCTCAAAGTGGTGCTACACATACTAGAGTTATTCCAGAAGCCAAAACACAGATTCCTATATGAAACCATCCAGTGGAAGCTATCTGGTATGGGCAGATATGTTCTAAATCAAGGCACTGGGAACAGGTGGTGCAGAACTAGCTGTTTTGTCATTATACCACCTGAATAAGATAACAAACAAGGAAAAATCCTGTCTACTTATTGAAAGCTTTCTGTCTCCTCTACGGTATGGAGCTTTTTGCAGCCAAATCCGAATTAAAATAAAGAATGAAACACAGACAGCTTGTTCCAGGTGTCCCTTGTCATCCATGAAAAAGTGTATTGTATTACATCTTACAAGTTCTTGGCTCTTACTTCAAGGAATTCCTTCCTTGTCTCTTCTCTCAGTGTTTCCATGTTCTAAAAATAAAGCTTGATAATGGAGTAGTTACAGAAAACTAATTGGTCAATTTGATGAGTCTAATGGGACATTCATTAACCCCACCACTGTTTTCCAGATGGATGGCATTTATACAACTTATGACAAGCACACAATTGAAGACTCCTGTTTGTTTCCTTTTTTTTTAGTTTCTCTTCCATTAACTAAAAGGTGGGGTATAATAAATGTAAAAACAGGTTGCCTGAAAAGGAAACTAAAAGCATCTCAATTTTCTGGACCAGTGTTTCTCAACCTTTTTAGGCTCAAGACCCCCACTTACCAGACTTGAAGCACCCCTTAATAGATTTGAGGTACCCTGCAAAAAATGCCAGTTCTTAGTTTTCACTTGTTTTTTGTCTATGGAAAAACTGAGCATTTTTTTCTGTTGTGAATAATTCAGAAAGCCCACAGGTTGGCATGTTTTTGACACTATGGATATGAAATCTCTGGGTTTGGAATCATGCTTGTACATCTGAATGTGCTAACATGATGTGGCACCTCACAGCACACTTGAAGGGATCTCAAGGAACCCCGGGGTGCCAGGGCACACTGCTTGCAAATCACAGCTCCAGACTAACCTACTACTTAAAGTGTAACTTATTGTAAAAGGAAATCTAACCCACAGTTTGTATTAAATGTAAACAAAAATACTTTCTTCACTTCTCCAAGAAAATACATAAGAATAGTGTATCAATCTTACAGAATGGAGAAGAAATAGTTTCAGGCAATTTTGTATTGTGCAGCTGTACTATACATTTCTATCTCTCTCTAAGGCTTTGAAAAAATTCAGAAAACTTGGATTCAGTTACTACAAATGTAATACTGAACATTTAGGGTGACCACTGCCAGCTGATATTTATTTACTGGGACTGGTGTCCTAAAATTATGACAATGGTTTATTATTTGATTCTTTATCATAATGTATGGGTATCACAGACTGCCCTTCAGGGATTGCTTGCTCTGGCTATGGACTTGTCTGGTCTCTGAAATAGTTCTCTAATGCCAGCCCAGGCCTGGCTTTTAGATCAAGATGGGAGTCTCAGCTCTTTCTCATTCTGAGACCTCAGCCTCTCAGTATCTCACTTTCCCTGGTTCCCACTGGCTTTGACTCGAGGAGCATATAGTTCTGCTCCTTAGAGAGGAGCTTTCTTCCTGTTGTGGGGGAAATGAGTGCAACCCAAAGCTCCAAGCAAGACATCAGACTGTGTCTTCAGTAAAAGTATTTATTGGGAAAGGCCACCCAGATGATATTTTCTGCTCCCTCCAAAGACAGTGAGTAGTCCCTGTGTCTGCAATACAGCCAACATATGCCCTGAGAACCCCCAAAGATATTCAGTTGTTCCCCTTCCAGTGTTTCAAGATCCCCAGAGATCCTCCACTTGTCTCAGACTCTAGACCCTTCTGGTAAGGAGCTGCCAAGCTGTTTTTTCAAGCTGCTTTCCCACTTTGATGATTTTCTTCTCTGGACACCTCCTGGTTGTTCAGTATCTCAACCTTGTTGATATGGCAGCAAAGCCACTCAAAGCTCTGTTGATGCCAAAGGTCCAGCTTGACTCCTTCTGCACATAGCCAGTCTTAGCAATTAACATGTCATTCTTTGTGCACAGACTAATGAGGTAAATTGAGTCACACAATATTATAACAAAGTGAACACAGCTAATGCAAAAATATAACAATAAAACCTATAGTTCATCCCCATTGGCAATTCCTCAGTTCCAAGATGATCTTTACCATTGTTCATTGATGGGTCTTGAGGTGACTTAAGAGTCCAAGAGTCCTTGGGTCAAAGATGCACCTGCAGAAATTGCAGGTCTTTCTTCAGGGGAGAATATACCATAGGCCAGGATTTTTCTCCTTTTCCTTCTTCTACTCTCTCTTCTCCACTTGAGGGTGTCACAGTGTGACTGGTCCCAAGGACCAGAAACCCATGGGAGGGGTTTGAGCGGCACAGGAGGGACACAAGAAATCCTGACAAAATGCCTGGTAAGGTCTGGAACTGTAAATCACTTGCTTGATACAAGAGTTGAAACAGAGGTCAGGGAGTAGCGAGCTGCTCTGCCTGTGTGTTTTATAAGTACATGCTCCATAAAGCTGGAGAGGTGCAGGAATGTGATGTCAGACACCTGCACCAGGAGCTGGCTACAAGAGTCAGAACATGAGCAGTGCAACCAGAGGGGAGAAAGCAGCGCGAGTGCTGCAAGCTCTGGAGGAATGAGACTGGCAAAGCACTGAGCAGGTTCCACAATCAAGATACCCGGAGGGGGATCCCAATCTCCCAAGGTCCAGGGCCACCTGGATGAGAAGAGCCCCAAGATCCCAATACTTCGTTGCAAAAGGAGGGACGCATGAGCAAGGCAGAAATACTCTTCCTTTCTTTTGCTCTTTAGTTACACAGTTGTGTTTTCCTTTATTCTGAGCCAGGGCCAACTGGGGTCCAGGAGTAGACCCATGATACTATAAGCAGAATATTTGAGGACAAGTAATTAAAAGAGTATGTCATGTGATGAGGGTGCTCTGATGAATTAAGAGCACCCAGTGAATTACTGAGGATTGATTTTGTCTGAGAATTAATTACAGACCCTTTTGATTTAGGTACTTTAATGAGAGTGATGGGATTTTTCAGAATTAATTCTGAATTAATTGGCTGGGTGGGGCTAGGTGGGGCAGCCATCAGGGATGGGGCTGCAGCAGCTGGTGGGGGATGGGGCCAGGTGGGGCAGCAATCAGGGGGCTGAGGCTGGGCATGTAGGTCTTGCAGAGGGTATGCTAGTCCCAACAGGGTCCATTTGGCTCCTGTTGGGGGGCTGTGTGAAGACTGAACCCCCTGTTGGGGGGCTGTAACCCCTGTTGGGGGGGCCGTAGCCCTTGTGTTGGGGCCAATCCACCTGTTGGGGGGCTGTAACCCCTGTGTGGAGGCTGTAGACCCTGTGGGAGGGCAGCAAAATGTATATTCATGTATTCATGAATTCATGAAGCATATTTAGAGTTTACTTTATTATTATGATAAGATACATGCTTTACAACTGTAGATATATCAATAAAACATTGTCCAACTGATTGCTGTTTCTTTCTCTCTCTTTCTCTTTATAGTGGTCTTTTGTTTTACTTGTGGAGAAACATGTATTTTGAGGTATTTTACAGAGTGACTTTGGGATTTTTTTTATCAGGGATTTTTCAGTTTTCAATAGGGAACACCTGAATTTCTGCTAGGGAGGCCAGTGGCAGGACCCCGCCTCCTCAGAGCTGGCACCTTGGACCCAGCTGACTGTGGCTGACCTCTTGGCCAAATGGGACTAGAAGGACAGGTTTTGACAGTTTGACAGATGGCCAGGCAGGGGGCACACACGGCAGTAGTGCCACACAG
The DNA here is from genome assembly GCA_030014935.1 of Caiman crocodilus. Taxonomy (NCBI): domain Eukaryota; kingdom Metazoa; phylum Chordata; order Crocodylia; family Alligatoridae; genus Caiman; species Caiman crocodilus. Next base: position 102,852,412 of record JAGPOW010003316.1, on the reverse strand, counting down.
AGGTGAACCCTGCAACCACTGCCCACTGGCAGCTGGCCCAGAGAAGCTGATGCCTCTACTGGCTGTGCCGACCCCATCCAGGTCTGGCAGGTGCACAGGAGGTCACAGCCAGGCAGCAGCCCCTGCTTCCAGACTGCTGCAGTGGACAAAGAGTGCAGGGAACTCTCAGGGCTGCTTCAGCAATCCAGTTGGCACAAGGGGTAGTGTCCCCAGGTACCAGCTGACTGGGCCGCAGAAGCCCTTGAGAGCGAGTAGCCCTGACTTACTTGCTAGGGCAGCTTTTTGTACTGCTGGGTCCAGGACAGGGAAGCTGTTTATACTGCTGGGAATTGCACAGGTGCTGGTCCCAGGCTCTAGCTCCCCCTGGCTGCAGATCTGGGAGAAGCGTCCACACATGCCTATTGGGCTTGTCCACACATGCATGCATGTGCGCTTGCAGCAGCTCAAATAGAAGTAGTGGCCCCATGAGCTGGGGCTTTTTGCTTCAGCGCGTGTGCTCGGACATGCACTTTGTTGTGGAGCAAATTGTGCCATTTGGGGAAAAATAACCCTGCCTGGCTCTTCCTGGATCTTCAGCCAGGGGGAGCTAGAGTTGGGGGCCCAGCACCTGTGCTTTCCCCAGCAGTATTAAAAGTTGCCCTGTCCTGGCCCCAGCAGTATAAAAAGCTGCCCTGGCAAGTAGCTCAGGGCTACTAGCTCTCAGAAGCTTCTGGGGCTCAGCCAATTGGTACCTGGAGACACAAGTGGACGGAGTCCAGTGGAGAGCAATGAAAATGGTTGGAAGCAGGGGTTGGGGCACAAATGTTTTCTGTAATGGGGTCCCAAAACTGAACACAGTACTCCAGATCTGCTGGCAATGCTTCTACTAATGCAGCCCAGCCCCTGGCAACAAAGGTACACACAGTTTGGCTCATATTCAGCTTATTGTCCACTGTAACCCCCAGGTCCATTTCTGCAGGCCTGTTGCTTAGCCAGTTGGTCCCAAGCCTGTATGGGGTGCATGGGATTCTTCTGTCTTAAGTGCAGGACTTTGCACTTGTCCTTGAACCTCATGAAATTTCTTCTGGCCCAATTCTTTAATTTGACTAGGTCACTTTAAATCCTAGCTCTGCCCTACAGAGTATCTACTACTGACCCCATCATGGTGTCATCCGCATTCATACTTGCTGAATATGCACTCCACCCCACTTTCAGATTGTAAATGAAGATATTGAACAAAACTGGTTCTAGGACTGACTCACAGGGGCCCCCCACTTGATACTGACTGGAAACTTAACATAAGCCATTAAACACTACCCATTGAGCCCAATGATCCAGCCAACTTCCTATACACTTTACAGTCCATTCATCCAACTCATAATTCCTTAGCTTGCATGCAAGAAAGCTATGGGGGACCATATCAAAAGCTCTGCTAAAGTCAAGATATATCATTAATTTAGAGGGTTCTTCTGGCATGACTGCCTGGAACTTCTTGTTATTTTGGAGTTCAATGATGTAAAATACTTGAACCAAAGACCATGGATATTATTTGGTCCTGGCTCTTTACGGTTCTTTGTTTCCTTAAGCACTCTCGAACATTTCTGTTGATATTTTTAGATTAATAAACCTCGTTAGCATCTTTAATCCAGGGACAATTATAGACTAGCTACCTAGATTGTACCATATTTTTCTCCAGAAGCCCATCTTTCTGGGTCTGGAAGTTCTGGGTCTAGTTCCCCCAAGAAATGTAGTGATTTCTTGATATAACCTTTTTGGTGGGTACTGAATAGTTAATAGTTACTGTTATCCATATATTTAAAATCTGCTGACATATTTAAATCTGTTTTGAAACTGCAGTGACGTTTTGTCTTAGCTGTTTCTTGACTTTTAAGTTGTCTGGCTTCCACATATTTCCTGAGCACTTTTTCTGGTTTTTGATGTTACTTCTTTAGAAAATGGCTTTAGGACAATTTAGGCTTTCTTTTTTTAACCATTTTGTCTTAAGCCTTCTCCTTCAATGAGGTTGCAAATGTTTCTCAGGGGAAGACTGCAGCTGATGAGCTGTGATTTTTATCCACTGTTTTACAGATTACTATGGCAGCATTTGACACATTGCTAAGTCTCAGGGGTGTCATAGGTTTGTATTTGGAATAGAGTTTAATTGACTGTTGTTACTTTCTCTTGGTTTAACATAATTTACCATTTTTAATGGTGGTATCTTCATGGGATCTTTGCTGTCCAACTTTTTGATCTCTTAAAACATTTCTTGTAATACCAGTGAACTCTTCTGTCCTTCAAAGATGTTAGTGAAAACATTCTTTAAGGGATAAGAGGACTGATCTTTGCATTTTGTCTTGTGTTATTCTTTGAGTAATTTGAAATCCTGACTCTTTGTTATCACAGTCATAATCTGAGGCAGGGATTTTTGTTGCCATTATTTTGTTTAATTACTTAAGTTTTAGTTTCCCTTTTTTCTTCTGAATAAATAATGATACATTAAAAAGACACATTTTTCATATGCTCATATATTTATATCTATGTGTTTATGTGGGTATAAATCAATTGTGTGGAATAGGCTTGTTGTTCATCTCTTTTGATCTGGTTTAGATTTGAAGTAGAAGAGAAGTCTGTTTTGGTCCATTGATATCTTCTTAGTGGTACTTTCTGCTTTGGTGCATCTTCCATTTGGCTTGTTACATTTATGAGTACATTGTGCTGGCCCCCCACAGTATGTCCAAGATCTTGTAGCCACCTAAGCCTATGCAATCTAGGACTACCACACACATATATGAAGGGCTTCTTTTCTTGGGTGACCTCTAATCTGATATAGATTTTCTTTTTTTTATCCATGCCATGGGCTTCTTGGTGACTCAGTTATGCATGGTGATCAAACCTTTGTCCAAATCTCCTTATGGAGCCATTACTGTTTTTGCTGTCTTTTTTACTACTTTATGGACATGTCTACACATGATATTAATGTGACTGAATAAACTCCAGTTCAATTTGAGTCAGAGTAAACTAATTCTGATGTCACTGTCTTCATGTGCATTTAAGCACAGTAATTTACTCTGCCATAGTACCTGTGTCTGAGGGGGCTATCCAATGGTACTGTAAATTAAGCTACATTGGCCTAATTGCTGCACACATGCAGACAGTGACACTTTACTGTGCATTAAATTAGTCTACTGTGAAGTAAAGCACACGTGTACATGTGCCCAATTTTTATTAATGCTGGGTTAAACCTACCAACATCAGGGCTTCTTTGTGCTACATGTATTGTAAGTTACTGTCCCTATATTGATTCTTGAAGCTAAAATTAATTGAAGGGTCAGGACCAAAGTAAATACAGGAAGTATTGCAATCTCTTTGTACAAAAGGAGTAGGGAAGTTTGAGAAGATTACAAACGTATACCTCAAAATTATTAATTAATAGGAGAGCAGTTAAAAAGAATCAACATCAACATACACCTTCTTATGTTACAGGAAAGTAATTAATTTATGAGACAATTTTATTTATATATATTTATCTAGAATGGTAATATCATGCCACATTTCTTAAAACAATAATGTAAATATGAACTTCAAAAATTGAATTTCCTTCCTGCCAAATTTTTTAATAAGTTTAGTGTTTTGAAATCCACTGAAAAACATTGTAAAGAAAACATTCCAAACTAAAAAATTCAGCGTGTGGCCTTCCTTTATCACAGAATGGGCCTTGCTACAGAGTTCAAAGTTACGATTTATTTTAATCAAGTCAGTGACATTTGTGTCAGGAATACAGGCCCATATCATAAACCTGACAGTAGCCACACACATGAGAAATATCATAAGGTTCACTGTGTGGGGTTTCTGAAAAAAATTCCTCTTTTAAGAAATTGTTGGCGTTGTGGGGTTGTGTGAAGAAGTAAAGGAATATGGCCTCTAATGGATACCAGGAATCTTCAAGAAAACAAATGCCCAACTCTGATGAGTGTCTCAGGCAGCCGGAGCCGACCAGAGGATCGCTAATCTAATCGGACGTCAGGTGGGCCAGTGATGGAGAGGCGAGACAGCTTATTGGTTTTTAAAAGATTATTTTACTTACGCTGCGTGGAATGGCAGCTCAGGCCTCGAGGTAGCTTGCTTGCGTTGTCATGGATAGCAAAATGAGTTACGATTTAACGAGTTTATGAACAAAAAGGAACCTGCAGGATAACGGGGGTACGTCAAGAGGACCCGGTGATGGGGAGATATTGGTGGGTGATCAATTTGCCAAGTCTCCTTGGTCACGCTATAGAGTTCTCCGTGGTTACTCTGTCGCGTGCTTGGAGATTTCTGACTTGGGCGGAAGCTGCATGAACTTTTATATGTCTGGAGTGGCCAATAACGGACTGCTAGGTAGGAATAACTAATGAGGCGGAACGTGACCAAATTTGGGGTAATGGCTCCAGCATTCTTCCTTCTTACTTTATATTTGTGCCCCTACCACTTAGTTAGCTAGCTTCATAGGGTGCATCCAGACAAGGTGCACAGAGGTATGTAGCGCTGCAGACCCATCTATGGTGCCACACACTATAAAAGCCACATATGCACGCGTTCTCTGTGCAACTAATTTACAGCACAGTGGGAGATCTCAGTGTCAAAAAAATCCATGTGGCGGCACATGTGGCACCAATGTGTGCTGCCCTGGAGCCTGGCCAGCTGGAGCCACACTCCAGTTGCCAGCCAGCTTCCATGCACTGGATCAGCATTGCTGGAGCCCTGGGAGAGTCCCAGGACCCCAGTAAGGCTGCTGGGGTGTGTGCTAGGGAAAAAAACAGTGGCACAAATGTGTGCCGCTGTTTTTTTCCTGCAGCGAGCATATGTCCTTCCCAAGGGGACATAGCCATAAGGTTCTTTTTTTGTCAAGAGAGCTGCATTCAGGTTGAGATGAGGAGACAGCACTTACCAAAAGTTATTGCCCCTGGCTGCATTACCTTTTGCTTTATGTGACCAGTGGCTACTCTAAGGAAAACAGTATTGATTAGACAGCACTAATCAGACCCTACTCCTGTTCTTAGTCGATGGAACTTAAACTCCATGGACTAAAATCACTTTCTTGGAAAGTGAGAAATGTTGATTTGAAACCGTTCAGACTTAGGAAGGCTACAACCTTGTTCTCTCACTCCTGGGTGAGTGCTTCAACCATTACGCTATTATGTAGAAGATGTGTAGCCCTCAAACCACTGACTCGTTTGGCATTTACCTTTTGGAGGCTCTAGAACCTGAGTGGGTGGAGGTATCTCAGATGAAAAACTGAGTTATGGGCCTAAGCGCTGGAGAACAGGGGAGTTCAGAAGCAACCATGTGCCCAGTGTGTCCTATTTGCTGGCTCTGGATGCTGCTTAGTGCAGGGTCCAAGCACTCTTGATAGCCTTTTGGAGATCTCTCCACATTCCTTCCAATGACAGCAGGGATAAAAGGTGGCTGAACCTATCTATTTGGGTTACTCTTCCAAGGATAGTCACCTGCCTTTTAGGTAGGCTGAAGTCTAAATGGAAATCCTTACTATGTGGATCTGGGTCCTGAGCCTTAGGTCTGATATTCCATGGTATTGAGATACCAAAGGTATTTTGTGGAATATGGGGCTTAAACCATATATAAATTTTGATTTTGCATGTTGTTGAACACTCTGGCTCTCATTAAACAAGCAGTAAGACTACAGTGAGATTACATGTAAGCATATAACAAACCCAAGTACTAGTGAGAAACATCTTGTAGGATTGAGTCCCTTAACATGTTGTGTAATTTGAAAAGGTAGGCTGCTATTACACACTACGTGGTTTAATTGATTTAGTTCTCCCTAAATCGAAATGGTGGAGTTTAAAAACACTGCTTCAATTTAGGCAGTATTAAACCAAAGTAACTCCCCATGGCATGTACACAAGGGTGAAGGCCTGATCCTTACCTGCCTCTTTGGTGAGCTGCTCGTGGGCCAACTGGTCCCTGAGCTGTGTAGGGGCCCCCTAGGTGACACCCACCTGGCACCTAACCCAGGTGGTCCCAGGGGGTACCACAGCCTTGGAGGGAAGCACCGGCCCTCCTGCAGCCATAAAGGGAAGCAGCAGGCCCCCACACAGCTCAGGCAGACAGGCAGGATGCACAGAGAAAATAAAAAAGCCCCAAGCACATTGACTTCCAGCACCCCATGCACTGTTGCCCTTTGTAAGGTAGGAAACTAAAATACCTTGGAGGTGTTTTATTATGCTACGTACCAAAGGCATTTAAAGTGGAATACGTTGACAAGTGTGCAAACAGCAATGACATTAAAGCTGTGCAAAAGGGCATTTAAGGTACTTTAAAGAACAACTTTGTGGTGTGTACAAAGGCTCTTAATGAGTTTTCAATGTTCCCAGTGATATCAATACTCTTATTAAAGTCCTTAAGTTATGGATTAAAATTCTTGCTTAGGAACAACCTTTAAATGCCTGCCTTAAGTTACATATATGGTTAAGTCCCAATGACTTCAATTAAATTGTTAGGTTTTTTTTTAATTGGTGTATATAGAAGTTAAAAGACACCTATGCAGGCTTTAGGCATAATACAACAGTAAAATCCCAGCAGCTTTAAAATAATCATTCAAACAAGCATTTGGCAAGATAATCACCTACAACAATTCCTCTTTCCACCCCTACATCATTTTAACAACACAGCCTCAATCTTTTCCAGTTTCTACCATCTACACTATATTTTGCAGTATTTTCAAAAAGTTTCCAAAGTTGGGCTATTTGGAGCACTAACCTGGCTATACTTAAGAATAGGTACTTAAATGTTTTCCTGAACCAAGATGTTTTCCAAAATTAAATTTGCAGAATTTAAGAGGTACAGTCTTTGTTATTTTGTTTTAGGAAGACTACATTTTTCTGTCTATTGTACTTATGCTGGAAAAAAACCAAAGAAAACAACTTAGCAGCCCTGCATTGCCCGAAGAGGTTATACTCAAGCCTCAGCTCATTACCACTGACATTTTGTTTGAGGAAATTACCTTTCAAAAGGCTGCAAAATAGGGCTGTCAGCAACTGTCAGACAGAAGAACTTGAACAAGTTAACAAAGAATTCTCAAACTGCTTAAGGGAATAAAAAATGGCATGCTAAAAGTTGTTTGACATTCACATTCTTTGCTTTTTCATAATGGAAAAAAATCTGGATAGCAGTCAGGCCACTCACCTCAGCTAGGTAAAATTCATCATACTGTCTCTTGAAAGTCTCTCCTTTGTAGTAATTACTAGCAGCAACAATGACATCTACTGCCACCATGCTCAGTATGAACATGTGAAACACTGATGATCTCATCAGTTTCTGTAGAGGAAAAATAAAACTTTATAATCAAAAAGAGTCAATTACATGCACAAAAATATTGATTACATTGCCATAGCTTTCCCCCAGTCATAACTATATGGATTGTAGAAAGCTTCTTAAAGCAAATTTTAAATTACTGCTTATTTTAATTTTGTTTTACATGCATAGTTTGTACTATATATAAGTAGGTATGCAAGTGCTGTTTAAAAGTGTTTTAATGATTTTGCAGCTGTTTTAAAAAAGACAAAATGCATCACTTCTGGATGGCCCAAATCTATAGGTGCCCACAGTAATTTGCCTGTATGCAAACTACTATGGGTTTGTTTATTTCAAAGTCAGTGTTTTCAAATTTGCCCCTTACTTCCATGTGCTCAGGGAGAGGGGTTGGACAGTGTGGGGAGAGAGGGGGCAGCAGGCAAGGGGTCCACCTAATGCCACCCCCACAATTAATTTTCTCTGCTGTAGCAGTGAGAGGACAAATTCAAGGCAAACCTCTTGCAGAGGGTATGCTAGTCCCAACAGGGTCCATTTGGCTCCTGTTGGGGGGCTGTGTGAGGACCAAACCCCCTGTTGGGGGCTGTAACCCCTGTTAGAGGGGGCTGTAGCCCTTGTGTTGGGACCAATCCACCTGTTGGGGGGCTGTAACCCCTGTGTGGAGGCTGTAGACCCTGTGGGAGGGCAGCAAAATGATTAGGTAGAAATAACTGAAAAACTATAAGAAATGTATAAATTTTCCAGATTTAGGAACATTTTTATATATCGTTTTATATCTGAGTAACCATAGTATTATTTTTAGTAGTTTAAGCACTTGTAAAACCTTAATTATATTATTATCTATCCATGGTTCCCTTTGTCAGTCATTAGTATTCTTTTGTTAACGTTGTAATTGAGCTCTTATTATCATCATTCCTTCTGGCTTTCTGACCAACTACTTTGATCAATGAATACTAGAGGTCTCCGCTCTTCTTTCATGGCTAGAGTCACAGTCTGCCAGGATGAACGTGAGTAAGTGTGAACCATTTCTTTTAATGCACTGCACAGATGAATAAAGGCTGTGACAATCTAGCCCTCCACATTTCCAGGAAAATCAGTTACAGCTTTTATTTGTAGAAGTACACAGTGATTAATGGCAGAGTCTTAAAGCAATGATTAGGGCCTTTCCCATGTATTTTTCAACATAACAGTTATTGATTGGGCCTAAATTAAACAATACTAAAGTTACTGATTGGGCCTTAAAGATTTTAGGAGACTTGAGCTAAAATGGAGAAGATAAAGGTTATTATGTTTGATAAGTTCCAGTCTTACATGGAGCTGAATTCCCTTTGATTTCAGTGGGAACAGAAGGACCCAGCAGAACAGATTCCTTCAAGATCAGAATATGAACTGTGGCCATACTTACTAGTAAACAATTGTTATTGAGTAAAATGTAAACTAAATAATCTAACACACAGATAACTTAATCACAACCCATTCTTCTATTAACCTTTCCAATGACTACAAAGGTCAAAGTTTCAGAATGTGGCCTCATAAACAACCAACCTTCCACACATGGTTTCTGTGTGCTATCCATTTTCCACAAACTGCAGAATTCAAGCTTGTAAAACTAATTTGCGTATACAAGATGCACATACATGTATGTTCTTTTAGTTTTGGGTGTGAAACTTAGGAAAAGTGTGCATGCAGATGGAAGTTGATTTAGTTTGTCTATTTTTTCCTTTAAAAGTTTCATGTGAAGAATTCCTGGTAAATGAAATCCCGACACCATGGAATAACAACTCCTATTTTTCACTTTCTTCTTCTACCTATCTTGTACCACCTGTGTGGGAGAATGTAATTAACTGCAAAATTTGGTAATGTTGAAACTGAAATGTGGATGTAAACAAAATGAACTGGGGGAAGAGGGAGTAAAACCAAAAATACAATATTTATGCATGTTCTCACTTCTTTAAAAAATCAGCCCTCCACAATTTGGGTGCGTGTCTTCAGTGTGAAAGCTGGTTTCCTGCACCAGAATTAGAACATGTTTTACCTCCCTGTAATGGCTGCCATAGGCAGTGCTTTTCTTCCATCCCAGGAAAAAGGGGCAGTAGGCAGCCTTCAAGTTCACAGCTAATTTTAACCCTATGGCCTCTGAGCAGTAGTACTGTAGTTCTGACGCTGCAGCTAGAGCTCCACCCTGTCCTTCTGGAGACAGTATTCAACCATATTGAGTATATGCTGTGGCAGTTAAAATATTGGAAAAAATCTTTTTTTCCCACTCTTTGTTCCTAAAACAAGGATTATTATTTTTGGGGTGCATGGTATGTGAGTAACTATGATACATTAATGCATAGATTTTATACCTCTTCACTTATTTTTAAAAGTTATTATTTTCTAGTGAGCAAGACTTGAAATTAGCCACATGACATTGCAAACAATTGTCTCAGTGTAAACAAGCTTTAATAAATATAGAAACACCCAGTGCAAAATATGGTGATGAAGAAGTCCTCATCAGTATTAGTCTGGAGTTCATAAGACAATACGAAAAATGTTAAATGCAAAACTTAACACTGGAGTAAATACTGAGCTGATTTTGTAAATAAATAATACTTTATTTAAAGCTCATTGTCTGCAATCGTTCATTTCTACAACCTGTATGATTCACTTCAGATAGCTCTGTATCTGTTAAATTTATGTTTCACACATGGTCTCTACAGACATTTAGTCTCTGCCTATTTTACAATGTTTTTCTAATAGATATAAAATTCCTTCTTAGTAAGAAAATGTAGTTTAAACTGTTAATCAGCTGATAAGAGTAACTAATAGGTACAATTTTAAAATGCATTTTTGTCTTCCTTTATAAGAAAACATAAGTAAAATAATGGTGATATCCATAATGTATGCAGAGGGTTGGTTAAGATGAACTCTGGCATCCCTTCTAGCCCTATGATTCTGTTAGTCTCTATATAACCTATAAAGATACGCATACTACAGATTATACACGTACATGCATGCATATGCTATGATATTCATCCTTTACTCCAAATATAGAAAAAGAAAACCCATTCATGTGCTACATTGAAAGAGTAAAGCAGAATCACTGCCAATGCTCTATCAGAGCATTCATTGGGGTAAATATACCCAGATGATTCTTGGAAGAGGACTTTGGTACAAAGGATGGCAAACCTATCCTCCACCAAATCCTTGCTAATCCTAATGGGGAGAAAAATTCTTTCTTACCCCAAATGTAGCAATCATTTGACTCTGTGTGCATAAGGAAGATGTTCCTGGTAGGCATTTCATAGAATCATCATAGAATCATAGAGAAGTATGGCTGAAAGGGACCTCCAGAGGTCCTCTAGTCCAGTGTTCCTCAACCCAGGGGTTGCAACCCAAAAGCAGATCACAAGAATATATGAAAGGGTCACAAACAAACTTTAAACATGGATTCCCCTTTAAAGGGGAAAAACATGGGAAACCATGGTTTTTTTCACTTGCAGGCTGGCAGAGTTCCATCCTGCAAGGGGCTGCTTGGGGGGCCCCCATGCCCCACACACATCCCACCCTATCCCACACACCTATCCCCTGTGTGGCCTGGGGCCTGGGAAGCAGTGGGTCAGGAGTGAGGGACACTGGATCAGGATTGGCCATCACTGTTTACAAATGGATCCTCTAATCCAACCCCCTGCTTAAGGCAGGATCACCCCTTTCCGAACTTAAGAGTTATCTAAGTAATATCAGCAGTGCCAAATGTAGCTAAACTGGTACCTCTAGTGCTTCAGCAAAGAAGGAAAAAGACAAATAAAAGATCCCTAGGAGGAAAAAAAATCTTCCTGGCCCCTACAAGTGACCAGTAAAAGCCCTGAAGCATAGGATTATTTGCTTCCTATGTGCAGCTTGCTTCCTTTCAACCCCATTATGGGGATACCACACATAAGTGACTGAATCGGGGGGGTACCTGCAGAAGCTGCCTATGATGGGGTTCCTGTTAGGGCAGGGCACCAGCCTTACTGACAGTATCAGTGTTGGCCACCGGGGGGGGCAGGCATGTGCACCCCCATGCACTCCCTACCAGTCACCTCTGATACCACATACAAAAAAATTGCCTATTACGTTCATTAATTGCTTGCTTCAAGAACACCATATAAATCTTCTTATCGCATGTATAGATTATGGCTCCAAGATCATCCAAATACTAGCATACTAGTTCTCTTATAAAATTGCTGAGCTCCGTTTTCAAACACTTCAAGATCCTTGTACTTATCTACCTTGTTCAGAAAACCACTTGCTTCAAAGCTTCACTTCTTTAATTGGTAGTAATATTCTAATTTCCAATGTTAGTAAAGTTTTGTGCAGTCTTAGTAATACTAACTAAAATACTCTAAAAGTGAAATGAAGCTTTTGGTTCATTGTTAAATACCTTCTCCCCAGCACCTCTGAGCTGGCAGAAAAAGATTTAACTACTGGAAGGCTCACTTCAACTCAATTCAGCAACCAGCCACCAGAGATCTGGTGTTATAAGAAAACCAGAAGCTGCATGAGATCCAGAGCAGCCAGCTGTTAATTGCAGAATAGAAGCTATGAGCAGGATACTGAAATAGCAGCCTGCTCCTGGCAAAGGGGCCAGCACAAATTGCAGCAGGAGGATGTGGTATAGTAACCAGAGTACATGAGGGGTGCAGGTGACTGCAAGTACACAATAGGAAAATGGTATTTGGGAGACACAAGGAGGGTGGCAGTGAGAGAGAAGTGCTGGGAAGGGTGGTGGGGATAGCGGGCCCGATTTGTGCCAGTGAGGGTGGGCATGGGTAGGGTGTTTACACTAATGTGTAACCTACAGTGACTGCACCTTAGTGTAACATGGACTGACTAGATCAGAGATAATCCTGCCTTGGACTAGCATAACTTCAAAGCACTAACAAGTATTTAAAATTAGCTTCAGGTATTAATGTGTGGACAAACCAGGTATAAAGAGCTCCAGAGGCTGCCCAAAATTACCTTGTAACAAGGCCCTTAGAGTCTAAGGAGATGTATCAAAGGCTAAGCGCAATAGAATCTCACATTTGCACTTCCTACCTCTTGCCCTGAAGCTCATGGCACAGCCAGCACGCTACATGTCAGCTAGATGAGTGTGGTGTATGAGAGTACTCACAGTAATGCCACGCAATGAAGTCAGTTATAATGATCAGCTTAGAAGTATAAGAAAATAACTTAGGGAAGGATCTTAAGAACTGGCAACAACAGCTATTTATAGGCAAGAATACAAGAAACTACTGTATGAAAGCACTGGACTGAAAAAGAAAGACCCAATCAAATTATACTAGAATCTTTCATTACAAAGTGTAAAGCAATTGTTTAGACATCAGATAACACCTTTGGATCTCTAGGGACAAATTAAGAACTAGTAAATGAGAGTACAATGTATTGATGCCACTTTTTCTCTTTTACTTCTACAGCCCCCTAAATGGAGCATTCTCAAGGAATCTTGCATTTCTGGTGGGAAATACAAGATATATACTTCATTTTCCATTTAATCTTATATAGTTTTCTTTTGACTCATATACCAGATGAGAACACTTAATCAACAAATTAAAAATGTCAGACTTTGTATTTAAGAATCAAACCTAATCTTCTCAATACATAAGTGCAGCTTCCACTGGTATCAATAGTGGACTTTACTAAGGATTGAATATGGCTCCTAGAGTCATGTTAACTTGGTGCCCTTTATTAAAGTAAACATGGCTAGTATGTAGCTATAGCTGAGAAACAGATACAAGATACTCAGACTCTATAAAACATTCACTTTTTATAAATCCTTGGTTCCTGGTTTTGATGACACAGTTAGTGTTGGTTTTGAACAAATGGCTATTTCATGAAAACTGAATAAACAGTCCTAGCAGCAAGGGCTTGAGACCAGAACTCCCTTTCTCCTAGGTGATCCCTGATTGGGCCAGATAGTCATACTCTTTTTTCTTACTTTCCTCCTGACGCTATGAATCTTATCTTCTTGGCTGCCCAGTAGAGATGAAGTACCACACCCAGCTTAGCCTATAAACTGCTGGTTAAGGCACTCTTGTTGGATGTATGATTTTGAACTTCCTCAGGTTGAGGACAACTGGAACCTAGGTCTCCTACTTCCTATGTGAGTGTTTAACTAGCAGACCATAGAGGAAAGGTGGGCACCACCAGCTGTGTTTTTAATGAGCTGCATGCATTTTCTCAGGATGAAAAGTTGCCCTATGTTCTCTGCTCCCCCAAAAGGATTCAGGTGTACTTTTGACACCTTCCACACTGGTTTGGATCCCAACAGAATTAGGTGGGATTTAGCCATTAATGTGGCCAATTTGGATAATTTCTGAGAGTGAGCATTAGCCCCAGTTGAGATCCTCCTAGTGAATCTAGGTATCTAAGTGATTTTCCAGTTGATGGAAGTGTTCTAGTTCCTATTTATGACTAGTGCCTAAATTCCTCATAAGTCCATTCTAGACCTTGCAAAGTTGATTTAGACTTGCACCTCAGTCCCTTTGAGGATTTGTGATCAGTTTGGCTGGAAAAAATTGCTAGATGGGATCAGATTGCAGTTGTTAATCTACAAGAAGAACTCCAGAGTTTTATAAATTAGAATGATTAGGATATCACTTGCATGTGTAGGTACAGAGGGAAGATAGCACTAGAGGATTAGAGGACTCAGGTTGCAAGCTGTGATGATAAAAATGGGGGCAGGAAAGAAAATTTGAGAAGAAAGATGAAAAATGTTGGTCTTCCCTGAAATAGGAAATATTAGCTATATCAAGGCAAGGAACTGGAAAGAAGGAAGCAGGTCAGGGAGCCTGAGGTAGATTCATGAGGAATTGGTGTAAATATATTAGTCAAAGGTAGATATCTGGATGAGATCATCTAAGGAAAGAGAACAGGGACGAGACAAAAACATAAAAAATGGAAAGATGGAAAGAGAAAATTAGAAGAGGAAGGAATCACGAACACCAACGAATCTGGCTTTTAAAAAGGTAGGGAAAATAAGACTTGCTTGTCTCCTCCTGATGCCTCTCATTGCTCCCTTGGCTCCCTTTCTCTGAGTTCTTTTTCCTTCCCCCAACACTTTTAATAGCAGCTGGAGAGGAGAAGGTGAGAGAAACGTGTGTATGGAGAATTACTGACACTAAACGAAGGAGACAGCTTCTAGTATCCTGTGATAAGTTCTGATCTTCTCATTCTAAACTTTTTGCTTGAAACTACTAATCTGATAGACCATATTTTAGTTTACGATTCAACTGCATTACAAAAAAGTCTTAAAATGTTTCTGTACTGAAGATGTCACTAAGTGGCCAGAGAAAGAATTCTATTTTTATTCACATATCTAGCCATCTACCTAGCCATTTTTGGTTCCCACTTTATACTCAGGATTCCTAACAACATATGTAGGCTATACACTGGCTGTACATGTACATGCTATTTAGGTGCATGTATATCTCAGGCATGTACATACCCAAGCACAAGTCAAAGAAAAAAATGAATGAAGGTGGGAAGGAGGAGGACAATGACCCTCCCACATTTTGGCCCTAATAGCTGAGTGGTTAGGCCCAGGAAGCCTGTACATAAGTAACATCTTTGGCACTTACACAGCTAAAAAACTGCCACTTAGATGCACAAAGGGAAATAGAATTTCACCCCAAGTAATTGCTAGGCTCCTAAAGGAGCTTTGCAAGTGTATAGTTGAGTATTACAGAGGAAGCAATGAGGAACTGATGTAAAATGACATTTACTTAACATAAGGAAACAAAAGCTGCATAGTAAGTGCTGCATTAGATTAGATTATTTTGAGGCTCCAAAGGCTTAACTTTTAGTCTTGGGAATGCTGCTAGGCAACAAGCAGGTCCTCTGAACATGTCATGAATATGGATGATGTCTAAAAAGTGTCTAAAAGGGAATCAAAGTGCCTGACCCATTAGTGGGACTAAATCAGTGGGCTATTCAGCCTATTCCCATGTCTGAATATGTGTCCTTTTCCAGCAAATGTAGCTAATTTTACTCTGCTAGACAATATGCTGAGAGAAAAGTTTTTAGCTGTGTTGGCCTGATGTCTGGCAGAAGATAGAGTAGATATACACCTTATAGACCAACTATATTAAAGATGCATAAGCTTTCACAAGTAGTGGCTTACTATATTGGATGCTAGGAATGGTAATGCAGGAAGCAACGCTCCTAAACAGAAAGCAGTAATTAGAAGACAAAAGCTAGGGAAGGGAGAAAGAAAAGGAGGAGATGCTATGGGGAAAGGCAAAATGAGTAGAGAGAGAAAAACAAAGCAGTTAGTCCACTGAGGGATACAGGGGTTATAAAAGCTAATCCAAATAATTGGATAAGAATCCTTTATCTTGGTTTATACTGGGGCTGTCCAGCTGGCAGCCTGTGGGCCACATCCGTCCCACAAGGGGTTAAAGTGCTGTCCCTTGCGGGCCAGCTGCCACTGCTTCCATTAGTCCTGTCACTGCAGTGGCAGCTGGAGTCTTAGGTGAGAGGTGAAAGAGGCCTAGTAAGCTCACTGCTCGTGTAGCATTATGGGGGGCAGGACTCACCTGTGTGGTGGCAGGAACAGGGGGCTCACGTTGTTCACATGCTAATAGCAGTGGGGGAGGGAACAGGCTCAGCCACATGACAGCAGAAGCAGCACAGCAGCAGTGGGGTGGGGTGGGGAGGGAGTTTGTGTCCACTCTGGCAGCAGTAGGAGGGCATGCACAGTGCTGGCCGTTGGGAGGGCTTCCATTGCTCACACAGCAAAGGGGCTGCACACAGTGGAGTCTGCATCTGCAGCCCCTGTGGCATACAGCCCATGAGGCATGTGGCCATGGGCACTCTGAAGTTGGACACACCTGGTTTAGACCATACTTAACCCACTTCAGCCTGTTCTTCCCACTTCGCAATTTCCCTTTCAAGTTGGTATTTAAAGTTTTGTTGCTTAAGAACAGAGACTTTGAGGTCAGCACTCACAACAGGTAAAAAAGAAGAGGAAAAAGAAGGAAGCAGTGCTAGAAGCAACAAGGTTAGTAGGACAGAGAAAAACCAAGCTTCTAGCTGTGAGCATGCACTGGAGCCCTTCAAGACTATGCTGTGCTGGGAGAGCCAGTCAGCTGATCTGTGTACCTGGAGCTAGAAGGTCTCTGATTCACTCCCATGGCTAGGTGTGCTGACATTAAACTACATATTTATAATCAGAGTTTCAGAAATGGAGGCCTTTATTCAGGCTCTTGATTTGGACACATGCAAATTCTGATACATACCCATAGGTTTGTCTCTGCATATATCAAATTGTGTATGCACATCAGTTTTGCTTGGTCAAAACCAGGGCATCTGAAACTGTGAAAGTAGGTGTGAAATTCTCCAAAATGCATTTTTCTAATTAGGCTTTTGACCAGGAAAAGTCACTAAAAGTTTGTTTCACTACACTGGAAATGTTGCTGTAGGATCCTTAACTTTTCTGTTTCATGCTTTTTAATAACCATCTTTAAATTTTAACATTTCATTCATCTAGTATTTCACTTTCAATGTATTTGAAAGTTTAATATTTATAACATTAATAGTGTAGTAGTAATAGGTGTGTATTGATAAAGGTTTTTTGGGGCTAATACTAATGGCCAATTATTGACCAGCCATTTGGGCCAATACCAATCCAATTGCTGATATGTAACCTGGCAGCTTGGAGAGCAGTGTCTAGCTGGTAATTCTGTTGGGGGAAAGGGGCATGGGGGAGGGAAGGAGAGTGGGGGGAGGGTCAGATTGAGGCCTCCATGGTGAGGAAGTGAGGCTGGGGCAGGAACAGGAGTGCACAGCCAGGGTAGGGTGTGAGATGAAGCTGTAGATGGCTTGTCCAGGGGGTATGGGGGCAGCTCCTGTTGCTGTGCACAACCTGGGGGAGGCATGGGGGGGGCATGCGCCCTCTGAAACTGTGAACGGGGCAAGGGTGGGCTGTGTGATGTGTGCTCAGGGCTGGGGCTATGCCAGTCTCTTCCTGGCAGGGGGGGTCCCAGTGTTGTGCTGGGAGTGGAAGCTATTGGGGGGGCTACAGCCACCCAAAAATTCATTGTAGCCCCCCCTTCCAGCACCACAGCTGCCTGCTCTGTCTCTGCCCACCCCTACCGCAGCTCTGGCCCAACCCTCCCACCAGGCACAGGGTGGCATAGCTCCAGCCCCAAGCACACAGCATGCCCTCACTCTGCACTGATTCAGAGGGAATATGCTCCCTATTCCTCCCCCGCATACCACTAGCCATATTTGTTGCCAGCCCTCGTCATTTCAAGTGGTCTTCAGCTTACCTATAGAAGATTAGCTAAAATAGAAGGCCATGAAGCTTACTTTTGAGTCACCATAAAGTAAACCTTTACAGGTGTTGCAACTGCCACGGTCAGAAAGGTCAGGGAAACAAGGAACAGGCCCATTTAGCTTGACAAGCTAAATAATCCAAACTTAATATAAATTAAAGTTTTAGCTCAAAAATGTTAGTAGCAGTGATTTATGTGATGATGTAACCAGCTGCATTAGGGTGAAGTTACATATTATACTTATACTATACCAAATCTGTAGAATATTAAGTGGTGGTAAAGTCAGAACATTCTATGCACATTAAGTCGCACATTAAGGGTTAATACCGTTTCTTGCCTGCACAGCTCTGTCTTGCCACTAAAGTGCTGATGAGCTAGAAGCCAGGATACCTATACTTTATTGTTGCTTTCAAGGGGGTGGACAGTTGGAGCAGTGCACCCTGGTATGCCAGAGGACTGTAAATTGTTTGTTTTATATCAGGGGAGCAGATTGAAGTTATCCTAACACAAGCTAGGTAGCACAGGCCAGAGTTAACCATTCCCTAAATTGGCATAACTTTTAGATGCCCAGAAGTCATTTAGTAACAGTTAACAAGCTTTATCATGTGGATATTCACATTTTAAGAGCCCTAAGTATGGAGTATGGTATAAGAAGTGTAACATGTAACATAACCGTTAAATGCAACTGTGTTATAATTGAGATCCTTTTATCAGGTTTCTTATGCAAGTTGTAAAAACAAGACCAACCTTACCACATTAAATAAGAGGGTTGTACATGGGAAGGGGTTGTGCTTGTGGCCCCCTGGCATGTAGTCACATAGTGTGAGTCCTGGGGCCTGTAAACAGAGCAGTGTTCAGCCCCCAAGGGGTGCATCTATATGTGCAATTAATGCAACTGAATATTCTGTGGCTCAGTTTAAGATAGAATATACTAATCCTGACATCACTGTCTACATGTGCAATTCAGGACAGTAATTTACTGTGCTGCTGCATATCACTTGTATCTGATGGAACTACCTGGCAGTGCAGTAAATTAGTCTACTGTGCCCTAACTGCCTTGCTCATGTAGCCAGTGACACTTTACTGTGCAGGAAATTAGTCTTCTGCACAGTAAAGCATCTCATGTAGACACGCCCAGCCATTCTGAAGTTGAACAGCAATGTCCTTGGAGATTAATTCCATTGTTCTCTCCCACATACTTCCTGTGTACAGCACATCTACTGGTTTTATATAGTACTTTTTGCATTGTGGAATCTTAATTTGGATTTATAACCTTTAAATAACTAAAATATATTATTCAACTTACAATACATCTATTTTGCATCTACACTCTACTATTTAACTGTGAAATTTACTGGTACTTTAACATTTCTGGACAGACACTTGAAGTGAGGTGTAAGGGAGACTAGAGCTTGTCCCCCCCATATACCCTGCAGCATATAACTGAGCCTTTAAAATCACTTTGGACCCCAGATTGGCAGTGTCATTTGGATTATGGACCTTTTCAGAGCACATACCATGGAAAATTTACTGTGCAGACTTGAAAGAAGAGACATAATGCCAGTTTTTGTTCTTGCTTAATTTACTGACCTTTCTTAGCCCTTGACTGTCTCTTAAATTGTTAGGGAATAAGATGAAAGAAATATTCTGAGGCTGTTGCCAGGCAGTTGCATGATGGAAGAATTGTGTGTAATATCAAATTGGACTTAAGATTAGCTTTACAGAGGCAGTTTCAAGTAAAGAGCCTTGGTACTGCCATCAATCATCTACAAGAGTGAAAAGATCCCTGCATTTATTGTGAATCTCTTCTGAAGCTGGCATCCAGGATGACAATACTCACTGTCTCCAGGACACTGTGGAGAATGTGGGCTGAATATTGCATTACATATGCTATATGACAATGTGTGACATGCCTTTAATAGTTTCAGTACCCTTTGAATGAGGAAACTGAGCATCTGCAACATGATTAAATTGAAATTAAATGGATGCAACAAAAGCAAAATTCCACTCTTTTATTAACCGGTTCCTTTTTACAGCTAGAAAAAAGTATGCACTTGGTTATTACTGATTACTTGATGTGGAACAGTGATTGACTTTGCTTACACATGCAAAGCATATCAACTCCAAGCTGAAACAGGGGCAGCCACACTGGTGTTATAATTTACACTAGCTGGTATGATCCCTAAGTGACCTAGACCATCAGAGGTTTGCCAGAACTCAGTATGCTGTGTTCATACCTCCTCCCCCAATGTAGGGTGAGTTGGAGGCATAAACTGGATTTACCAGCTCTTTTTCACCACGGAAATCTACAATAAGGGAGTCTCAACCTCTTCCTTTTACAGTTGGAAAAGCGCAAAGGGAACTGAGACTGGATCAAACATATAGCATCATATGAAACTTCAGTTTTTCTAAATTACAAGATGAGTTTTAGGGTAGAATCTTGTCCTTACTTCCAAATTATTTTTCTTAGTTACATTTTTCTATTATGCCAGAAGTTACTCATGTATAAATCCTTTATAGAACATTGTTTAAAATCTGTAACACATATTGTTTCATAATAAAGTAGGCAAACTTTCCCACCTAAGCTCTGGTCAGTTGAATGGATAAGATATGGGGCTTTTCAGCTCAATGACACTAGATGTGGCAAGTTGATACTATTCAACTCTACTGTCTGATGTCTATGATGAGAACTATGTAGAAGCCTGTATGACACAGGGTGCTCTGAATTTAAGTTCTACTGGACAGAAATCTCACCATACTGTGAATGACATTAATTAGCATCTTTGGTGATGGTTTCAGAAGAGAAGGCAAAGACTGAATTAGCATGGAAGCTAAACAACCATTTAAATCTGAAAGCTGATCAGATTCAGGTAAATGTTAAACAAATTACAGAGCAAGTTTGTATGAAAGTTTATGTTGCTGCTGTCTCTGTTCCTCCTCTGCTGGAAGTTAGGATTTCAAACTGGTGTGGTACCTTTCAAAAGCAGTAAACTGACTTATAAATAGTAGGAACACAACATTTAACTAAGCTGTCTTTGACAGTGTTGGAGTGACATTTTAGTTGTGATACTCCTGAAAATATGCAAGAGGCAATGATTTTGTAGATGATATATTTTATTAGACCAAATGCATGCTTGGGAAAGATTTAGATAAACTTTTGGGTATAACATACCTGTCTTCAGGTCTGAGAAAAATCAAGCACAGATTGCTACTTAGCTTAAGCTGGGCCTGTTTTTTTTCTTAGACACAAAGTGTAGGGAGATGCTTTGTCCACCAATATTGCCTAGGTATCTCCCAACCATGCTATTGGTCTAAGTAAAGATACCACCCACAAAAAATCCTTTCCTCTAAATAGTCTTTGATATCTCAGTATTCTGGTAGGCATTTTTCTCCTAAGCGTATATTCTTAATGTCAGCACGAAAGATACATAAAAGCTTCATTTACACGTATTCATATTTTAGATATTCTTTTGGTGTAGTATTTCATCAAAGAAAATCCCAGATATTTCACATTTTAATAGGATGGAACAGGCAAGCTGTACATTCTCTTTTCATTTTCTTTAGCTTTTGATATTTGCCTTAGGTAACAAAATATTGCTGAAGGATTCCAACAAAGCTTCTAGATATGGCTGTCAAATAATTTTATACTGGTTACATGATTGTTGCTGTTACATTTTAGTACTGTCACTGTAATTTTGTTGGGACTTTTGTATACATGTCTACATTTGCTCCCTGACATATCATCATTTCAGACAGCCAGAACATATTTTGATTGTTTTAACCACTGCTTAAATCATTCTTAAAAATAACATATTTCAAATTATAATTCAGACGTAGACCTATATTAATGCACGATCAATATTGTGGCAGTATTCAGCTAACAAATGTGAGATTCTGATATTCTTTCCATCTGTAATACTTCCTAAAGAATGGATGTAAGAGTAAAAAAAAAAAGTCAAGTCTTTTTAACCAATATTTCTTACAGAAGGGCTGAGGAAGCACAGCTCTATTTTGTCTCTGGCTTCAAGGAATCTATTCAGTGTGCTTTAGCATTGAGTCTTTAACAGAGAAGGGTCTTTGAAAAATGGAGAAAAAAGAACAGCTGTACTGGGAAAGGAGCAGATTATGGACAGCTGTTCGTGTAACATTTCTTTGTACATCTTTAGATATGTTTCTTACAAAGCTTCTGATGAACTGAGTTTCAGCTCATGAAAGCTTTTGCTCTGTGTGTGTGTGTAAATATATTTATATATGTCTATACACACACACACACACACACACATATACTTTGGTTAATCTATAAGGTGCGCATTTACTCTGCTTTTTACTAAAGTTGACACTAACAGTATTGGCATTCATGTGATGTACTTACATCTACCTTCCTTCCTGTAAAGGATGTGTAGGCATGGAGAAGGTCTAAGAAACTAAAGTAGAGAGGTTCACAGGACAACTATAGGAAATGAGAATTTTGTAGGGAATGAAAAGAGTCTATGTCTTTGTGCCCACATCCCAAAGCCAGAACATCTGCAAGGGTAAGGCCATAGCCCCATTTTTATCAAGATTTTTATCAAGATTATTATCAAGATTGCCTGATAGGTGTGGGTCAAATGAGGACTGATATAAGACCTCAGTACTAGATGGACCCCCTAGCCCCTTATTCATTTATGGAGCAAATAGTCTACTTCAAGATAGCAGGCTGCACAGCTGCTCCATAGGCTGTGGGTGGAGAAAGTTTACTCTTCTTCTCTCACTTCTCTACATGTTGCCTGGGCAGGGTGCTAATATGTGAACTCAATCCTACGGCATGATTTATTACTGAAGTTAACGGGAGAGTGGGAGCCAATTTCAGGGGGAGCTTAACAAGCTTGTTTTTATCATTACTATCTGTATGTTGTGTGATGACTTTGTGGTTTACAAATTACATTAATTAACAACAACATTTTCAAATAGGCCCAAATTACTTAAGAGCACATATCCCTATTGAAAGCTAAGTGGACTTGTTGTCCTAAGTGTCTTTAGTCCCTTGACAATTGTATTGTGTGGACATGTGTAGACGAAATGAGGGGCATGTGTGCACAACACTTTAAAGTGGGTTAAATGCTTTTGCACCACGTTAATGGTGTTGGTGTTTGCATGTGTCAGCGGTGTATTACACATTAATTCTAGCCACTGCAGCACATTCGTCTTAAATGACTTTGGGGTGCAGCAAACTAAAACACTGCTGAGGAGTTTTAATTTGCTGCCCTACAGCTGCAGAATGAAGCACAAGGCTCCATGCAGCTCAGGGACTCTGCAGGCAGCTCATGCAGGCAGCCTGGCAGCAGCCTGGGAAGACAGGCTTCACCAAAGAAAAAAAAAGTGGTGAGCCTGATCTACCACTCACCCCAGGAGCCTGCCTGAGTGCGGACTCGGTCCTTCCCTCCACAGCTGTAATGCCCCCTGGGACTGCCTGAGCTGGGTGCTTGCAGGCAGATGCTGCTTGGGGGCGTGCTGTTGCAAAGGGAAGCATCAGCTCCCCCTCCCCCCAACCCAGCAGCTCAGGGCCTGCTCTGTCCACTGGCAGCTCACCCTCCCCTCTCCACTGCTGGAGAGGCAGGTAAGACATGGGTGTACATGACATGAGGGTTTACTTCACCCTAAATTGAAGCAGTATTTGTAAAAAAACACCACTTCAATTTAGGGTGAAGTAAACCCCTGTTTTGTCTACACACGCCCTGTGTTTCTAAATCACAAAGATGCTTCATAAAATCCCATCTTTCTAATATCTTACTGATATTGGGGATCTGTAGCTGAGTTTCATGCTGATAGGTACTTTACAAATCAGCAGTTGGCAACATTTTGTGGCAGTGGACTTGAATGGCCCAGCTCAGGTCCCAGGCACTCCAGTGCTAAGACTTGGATGCCGCTTCTCCCTGCCGCCACTTCTCACCACCAGCCAGCTGTGGTGTATAACAGGAAAACTTGTTGCTTGGCCACCCAGCCATGCTGTGGCCTGGTGTGTCCTGGGCAGAGCCCTCACTGATGAATGCTGCTGTAGCTCGGCTTATGTGGGTGGGACCAGTGGCTCTGAAGGCTGGATCTGACCTACTAGTGACAGGTTGCTGATCTTATTGTAAGTTATTTAAACAAATGTCTAGACAATTTTTGAAATGACTGTCCCAGCCAGAGGTTACACTTTTGCTACCAAAAGAATTTTTACCATTTTAGGCCACATCGGGCACCTGTACATGTACACTGAGGCTGCTCCAACCCACTGTAATTGCAATGTGTCAAAGCAGACTTGATTAATCAAGTCTGTTGGAGCGTGGTAATTACCACACTTCAGAAGACTTGTGTCATGTGTATCAGCATCTCCATCCTGAAAAATGGCAGTGGGGTGCTTAAAATGCCCCTCTGACATTTTTCAGTGCAGAGGCATTGATACACGTGAGGGTTTTGGTACTTTAATTACCCAGTGGTAATTGGAGCCACTCTAATTCAAGTGTACCTCCTGGCTGCCTCCCAGAACACATGTACAAACACTCATTATTGTCTAGTATTTTTGCCAATGTGGCAACATTTAGGAAAACTCACTTCTACTTGCCTGCACCGCTTCCTTGGAGCCTATATTGTTCCTGCCTTTTAAAAAAATATATCATAATGTCTTATAATATTTGCTGCTTTTCTTAAAGTCTCAACTGCTATCAGGTGAATACATCAGAATCTCTGCTTTCATTGAAAATTTTCTAAATCTTATGGTTTAGTCAAAAGAAAAGCATGACTTAGGTGTACCTTAAAACAAGCAGAAGTGCAAATATATAATTAAAAAAATCTCTTTTTTAAAAACCAGTATCATGATATATTTTGACAGCAACATTTTTAATGGTTCTGATCAGGGACTAGGAACATCTTCTTTACTGTCCGAGCCCCCAAGGCCTAGAATAGACTACCTCCAGAAGTGGTGCAGGCACCTAGTTTGGACTCTTTCAAGAAACATTTGGATGTTTATCTTGCTGGGATCCTTTGACGCTAGCTGACTTCCTGTCCCTGGGGAGGGGGGCTGGACTTGATGATCTTCAAGGTCCCTTCCAGCCCTAATGTCTAGGAAATCTATGAAACATGCTACATGTTCTCTTTACCAAAACAATGGGTAAGTTATGGGCTGGAAGGGATAGAAAATATGTGACTCTACACCTTCAGTGTGCTGACCAGAAAAGCTGAGATGATACAAGTAATAAAGCAAATAACATGATCCTGATAGTGACTGTTACAGGCTGCTTGCTCTGGAGCATGATGGGAAGCTAGTAAAGAAGAACAAGTCTCAGGGACCTTCTCAGGCCTATTTTCTTCCCTGTCTTGAGCACAGCATACTCAAACACTTCATGAAGACTCAGCCAGTGCCTATGGAAAAACACAAGCTGTGAATAACCAACAGGTTTAATATAATTGTGGTATTTATTTTATCATTATGTTCTTATAAAGTAAGTTACCTTCAATATGTAAGAAGCTTTAGAAAATCATATTCTATACACTACTAATCATATAGAATTCACAGCATGAATAAGATACATTTGATATTTAGCTTCCTAGCTAGTGGCCATATGAACAAAAACAAAATTGTAAAATTGCAAGAAATGTACCTCTGTTTGCAGAGCACCATAGAATATTTTACAAGCCGTGGCAATATATTTCTACAGACCAATTTGCTTTTTAAACCTACTTTATGACTGCTTGACAAAGACAAGTTTGTAAAACTACCACAATTTTTAAGGAATGATCTGATTGGACAAGTATTAGACAAACACTTGTCTAGGATGGTTCAGTCGGTAATCCAACAGCAAGTGTGAATTCTAAGGATGCTGGAGTGAGGGCTGCTCCTACACAGAATATTACCAGTTAATGAGGAAGAATGAGGCAGAGGCCCCAGTTCAGATGTTGGCAATGGTAGGAAGTCAGTTTTAGTTCCCTCATCTATACCTGTCTGACCCCAGTAGAATTCAGCACAAGAAAGTTCCTGTCCTGATTTATGATATAGACACTGCTGCTCTAAGATCCCTTATGCCAGCAGAGGATCATTCCAGATCAGTAGAAAATTCAAGCTAATTTAAGGGCACTTTTCACAGATTGGAGATCAGGCTATAAATACACAGATGGAAAAACACTACCAAAAGAATGGGTTTAACCTAAGAGAAGAGTCTATATAAGTATTTCCCAAAGTTTTGATGCCTGGGGCACACTTTTTTCTGGACTAAAATTGGTGGTGGTGGGGTGTGTGTGTGTGTGTGTGTGTGTGTGTGTGTGTGTGTGAAGGTGCTCCATTTCCCTGACAAAGGAAGTTATACCAGTGCTGTGATGGAGTGCTAAAGACAGAATTCCATAACTTTTCTGAATTTTGCAGCACCCCAGTTTAAAATCACTGACAGATCTAAATTCAGAAAAAAATATGGAGGGAAGCCCTGAGCTGAAAATTTAACTGGTATGACTTATGGGCTGTGGAGGCAGAATCTCACTCTGCTATGCCCTGCTTTTTCTACTGTCTGCTGCCTCCTGACCCCTGGTCTGTACCTCTGAGGCAAGTGCAGCTCCCACAGCTAAGGCTGCTCCTGCAGGGTCTCACAAGCCACAGACCACACCCATGGCCCCTCCTGCTGGCCTTGGGAACACAGGATGGATGGAGGGGATGAGTCAAGCTGCAAAGCATGGCTCCATCTGTGTGGATCATCCACTTGCAACAGAGAATCACAGATGGTGCCTACAGGTGAGGAAGGGGTGAAGCTGGGGGACAGAGGTAGGGGCAGGGAAGACAACAGCAATGGTGGCAGTCCCCAGAGGAGCAGCCATAGATATAGCTGAGGCAGGTCCAAGGTGCCAGACAGGAGAGGAGAAACTTTACCTCCTCACACTGGGGGAATCTCATGGCATACTTCCATTTCTCTTGCACCACATTAGTGTGTCATGGCACACCCTTTGGAAAGCACTTGTCTGTACAAGGTATGGTTTTTGCCTTACTGCACAGGCAACCAGACTCATAGCAAATAAATTTAAGAAGGTTTGAAGAGTATTGAAATCCACAGATGTGAGAAGGCGTGAAGGAAAGCTCAGAGGACTGGTATCACTGGACAATGCAATCTGCACCAACAAAAATGAAATTGTGAATATATAGAATTTACATTGTACTCAAGGTGATGTTGAAAATCAAGTATTTTAGTACTTTTATATGAAGAATTTTGTAAAATTGCATTCTAAAGTCTAGTGGGCATGATACTGGATTGGGAGCCAAAAGGGCTAGGTTTTATTTCTGGCTCTAACTCTGTCTTGCAAACTGTCTTCAGGCAAATTATTACACTTCTTAGGCCTCTTTCCTTTCCTGTCTTATTTGTTTAGGCTCTAGACTCTTCAGGGCAGGAACTGCATATCACTAATTGTTTTGACTTGGACAATGGGCCTGGGACTATAAATGTTAAAGGAAAACAGCTAATCATAACAATAACATATCTGAAGGCAAAAGGCATCAATTCAAAGTTACTGCCAACCACATTAATTTCTAACATATCTGTGTTTAGAACCACTGGTGCTTTCCTCCAGCAGTTTAAATGCTTTATTATAAGCACAAATATGAACAACCCATATACCAGTTCCACCCTACCAAACTCCTACATTTTTTCTTTGAAATTTTTAATTTAAAAATAGTCTACTTGAAAGATCAGATTTTTTGCCAAAGCACCAGAGTACAATAACCAAGGATATAAACAGGTGACATAAAAAGCTTCATAAGAAATCCTGCTAAAAATCTGATCAGGTAGGGGGTGGGGGGAAAGCGATGCTTCTGAGCAACTATAGCTTAAAAATCAAATGTTTTTGTCACAGTAAGAAAGTACATGATGGGCGTGTCTACATATGCAATTAATGCAAAGCAATATACTCTGGAGCTTACTGCTTCTGAGAGTGCCATTTGCACGTGCACCTTGGAGCAATAAACTCCAGAGGTTATTGTTGTTTGTGCACCTGAGATTACAGCATGTTGAGCCAGGCCAGAGCAGCCCCAGCTGGCAGGGAGTTCCAGGGGTCAACCTGCCAGCCTGGGGCTGCTCAGCTTTGGCTCAACGTGCTGCAGAGGGCTTGGCTGGGGCACAAGGGTTCTTCAGCATGGAGGTAGCCAGCAGGCAGCCACCCCACTGAAGCACCCTCATGCCCCAGTGACTCAGAGCAGCATCTACATGTGCACTGCTGCAGAGTTTGTTACTCTGCAGCAGGATAGTACTTGTAAATACAAATTTACAAACCCCCATATTTACAAGTACTATCCTGGTACAGATTAAATTAGTTTATTCCAGCCTAAAAGTGGCACAGATGTAGATGTTGAGATGTTTACTGCACAGCTAGTTAGTCTACTGTGCAGTAAATGTCTTGTGTAGTTACACCTACTATTTCCTAGATATTCTATCCTTGTGCTAGCCAAAAGCATTTCTTTAATAGGAGAGCTCAGAAGAAAACAGAGTTTCCATCTAGTCCAATTTAGCTATAGCCTGTTAAACAATGGGTATGTCTACATGTTTAGTTAATGCAACCAAATAAAATGTGGAGCAATTTCATAGTTTCATAGTTTGTAGAGTCGGAAGGGACCTGAGCAGATCAACAAGTCTGACCCCCTGCCATGGCAGGAAAGAGCACTGGGGTCAAACGACCACAGCAAGGTGTTCACCCAGCCTCCTCTTAAAGACACCCAGGGTAGGAGCCAGCACCACTTCTCTTGGAAGTTGGTTCCAGATCCTAGCCACCCTGACTGTGAAGTAGTGCCTCCTGATGTCTAGTCTGAATCTACCCTCTGCCAGCTT
>JAGPOW010003316.1:102728714-102823907 GCA_030014935.1 Caiman crocodilus | reverse complement strand
GGTTCCAGATCCTAGCCACCCTGACTGTGAAGTAGTGCCTCCTGATGTCTAGTCTGAATCTACCCTCTGCCAGCTTGTGACCATTATTTCTAGTCACTCCTGGTAGTGCTTGGGGGAACAAGGACTCCCCCAATGCCTGCTGGTCCCCCCTGACTAGTTTGTAACAGGCCACTCAATCCCCCTTCAGCCTTCTCTTGTGGAGGATGAACAACTTCAGGTCCCTTAGCCTCTCCTCGTAGGGCCTGCCCTGCTGCCCCCTAATCATATGGGTGGCCCTCTTCTGGACTCTCTCAATGCTGTCCACCTCCCTCCTAAAGTGCGGTGCCCAGAACTGGATGCAGTACTCCAACTGCAGCCTGACCAGTGTTGCATAAAGGGGGAGAATCACCTCCTTGGCCCTGCTTGAGATGCATCTGTGGATGCATGACAAGGTGCGGTTGGCCTTCTTGACCACTTCCTCACACTGTTGGCTCATGTTCATTTGGCATCAATAATGACCCCAAGATCCTTTTCTGCCTCTGCACTGATGAGAAGGGAGTTCTCCAGCCTGTAGGTATGCTGCTGGTTCTCCCCCTGCAGGTGCAGTACCCATCCTGTTCTCATCCGCCCACTGCTGTAACCTGTCTAGGTCCAATTGCATGCCCTCCCTTCTAGCATGCCCACATCCCCCCACATCTTAGTGTCATCAGGAAATTTGAATAGGGTGCTTTTTACCCCCTCGTCCAAGTCACTGATGAAGATGTTGAACTGTGCGGGTCCGAGGACTGAGCCCTGGGGGATCCCACTGCCCACATCCCTCCAGGTCGAAAATGACCCACCCACCATCATTCTCTGGGTTCAGCCATCCAGCCAGTTAATGACCCATTTGACTGTGCAGGTGTCAACACCACAGTCCCCTAGTTTTTTAATGAGAATGGGGTGAGAGACAGTCTTGAAAGCCTTCCTGAAGTCACGAAAGACTACGTCCACTGCTATCCCTGCATCTAAGAATTTTATGACTTGGTCATAGAAGGCCAGCAGGTTGGTCTGACAGGACCTGCCTCTAACGAACCCGCATTGGTTGCCCCTAAGTCTAACCTCCCCTGCTGGCCCTCGTGGACACGCGCCAGGATAATTCTCTCAAAAAGCTTACCCAGGATTGAGGTAAGACTAACTGGCCCATAGTTTCCTGGGTCCTCCTTCCTCCCTTTTTTGAAAATGGGAACCACACTGGTCCTTTTCCAGTCCTCTGACACCACACTAGAGCACAACAACTGCTTGTAAGCCATGCCAGGGGTCCCGCAATGACCTCTGCTAATTCCCTCAGCACTCCAGGGTGGAGGTCATCAGAACCATGTGATCTAAATATGTCCAGTCCCTCCAGAAGTTCCCTGACTAAATCCTCACTGACCCTAGGCCTGGGTGTGCCTCCCCCAGGACCTGAGAGGGTCCCGGCAGATGGGCTGATCTGGTCCCTGTTGAGGAAAATGGAGGCAAAGAAATCATTAAATAGGTTAGCCTTGTTGTAATAATTGTACCAGAGTAACTACTCCCAGGTGCAGCATCTACACGTATGCCCAGGAAAGCAGCAATCTGAGCTAGGAAGAAGTTTATGCCAGGAATGCTGCTTCTCCACTCTCCCTCCTGCAGCAGACAAGGAGAGCTTCAGCATCTGGCCATAGCTGCCTGGGTGCCAGACCTGATCTTTAAAAGGCTGCCACATGGTTTGTTCCCCAACCACATGCTTCTATGGCCTTGAGCAGTCTGCAGCCTGCTGGCACATCCCTCCAGGATGCTGTCTTGAAAGCCTGTGCCCAGCGTGCCATGGAGACTCCTCACCCTCCACCTGGCAGCAACGGCTATGGGACTGTATATGCAAGACACTTACAAACTATATTCCCCCTCTCTTCCCCCCCCATTAAGGTGCCTGGTTGGAACCCATAAATCTTGGATCCACAGTGCAACCCCAAGAACATACACACTGAGGGCAGTTGTTAATGAACCCCAACTTTTATTTCTATTCTCAACACAGCAACAGATCCCCTCCTTCCTTCCCTTCTTCTCAACAACTGCAACCTCCAACCCCAATGTGCACCACCAAAAAAGCACCCTCATCCTCATGAACCTAGGTACAGTGTTTATTTACAGCTCTCATGGGGTGGGGAGGGGGACAGTGAGGAAAAGGTGCATAGAGTATGGAGCCTGCAGATAGGCACCTGATACCCTAGCCTCTGCCAACACCACTTCAGGTTCAGATACCATGGTGAGGCCGGTAGGCCAGGGGCTGGCCTGGGGTTCAGGGTGAGTGGTCTCCAGCCTTCTCCCCCTCCACAGGGCTGGAGCCAGCAGGGCCTATGTGAGAAGCTGGCCTTGCCATGGGCATCTCCTACTCAGAGGTCACATGGAATTGGGGCAAGTGGTGCATGGCAGGTGAAATGGGGGGGGCCAGGATCTGGAGCAGGAGCTAGGGGCCTTGCCCAAAGCAGGTGGCATTGCACTTGTCACCAGGCACACTTAGGGTCCTGAAGCAGTGTTATGGGCAGCTGCTAGGGTCCAGCTATGGCTGGCACCAAAGTCTGGATGCTGGCCATGGCGACAGAAACTACCGGGGCCAGCACCATATCAAGAACACTTCAATTGTCCTCGAGAGCAGCCACTGCCCAGTGCACCATGTTTTGTTGGTTCTCCTGGGACTCCACCTGCCTATGCAGGAGGGTGTGGAGCACCACATGGTTCTCACAGTTATACTGCTCCACAGCCTTCCACATCTGATGGAACTCTGAGAGCCAGTGGCAGTGCTAAATCGAACTTTCCTCTAGCCACTCCCCAGAGACAGTGACTAGCCACTCAAGGAGAGGCATCTGATTCTGGCTCCTGCACTGATGGAGCTGGCACATGTGGAGCGCACCTGCAGAGGCTGGAGGCATCCTTGGGCCTCACCTCTGCTACCTCCAGGTGGCTCCCCACCACGTCCAGCAGGTGGCTCTGCAGAGCAAGCACAGCAAAGCTCATTGTGAGAATTTGCAACATTTCAGAGAGAACACATACTCAGAGAACACATATTCAGAGGGGCTGTGCACCTCAGTTCAGGGGTCCTGAGTGCACAGAGACCCAGGGACCATGGTAAGTTACCCAAATGGCTCTTTTCACAGGTGGCTGCCAGGCAAGCCTTCCCTCCCTACTTTCACAGTGAAGGCAGGCAGGCCACTTGCCACATGGAGCCTGTCTTCTCCATACGCTACCCAGGCTAGGTCAAGTCTGGCTCCTCCTGCCAGGTGCTACAGTGGCTCCAGAGCAACTCCCTCACTTCTCTCCCTACAGGCCAGGCACTTCACTCCCATGCTGCCAGGCCTGCGGTGCCCAGGTTCTGGGGGTCAGGAGCTCCTGCCTGGCTGGGACACAGACCTGGTGATGCTCCCCATCACCCCAAGCACCTTCCTGGCAGGCCTTTCCTGAGAGGTGTCCTGGTCCAGGGCCCTGCTGAGCATGAGTAGTGCCCTAAGTGCACTACTAGTTAGAATCACCCAGGTGTGCCAGATGAGCTGTCCAAGGGCTGCCCAACCTACTAAGTCCTGCTGATGATGATCATGATGGTTGACTGGGAGCAGCTGAGAACCTGGCACAGGGCTCTGAGCTTTGAGGGCATCCCAGGCAAGCCCATGCTTCCCCACAATGTGCACTGCTGCCTGGAGGGGTATCTTTGCCTATGCTGCAAGTGCCTGACACCTGTGGCCAAGGAGGAGCTAGCCACTGGTGCATTTCAATGAAATCAATGCATTTCTCCATGTGTGACAGGCCTCTGACTGCCTAGCTGGGAGCCTGTTGGGGGTTCAATAAAGTCCTGGACTGCCTCCCACCTCCCTATGTGTTTGGGAGGGGCAGTAAACTCTGGCAGATGGTGGCAGGGAGCTCAGCCAGGCAAGGCCGGGATGGGAGGAGAGGGCCCCCCACTCCTCATGTGGGGTTCCTGGTTCCAGGAGCACAGCCCTGGGGTGAGTGGGTGAAGTGCTGCAGGCATAGATGCCCATGGTACCCCCTCCCCCTCTGGGTCTCTTCCCTAGATGGGGCTTACTGAGTGAGTGTAGCAGTCACTCCTGGTGGTCAGACATTGTCCCTGGCCAGAGATGAGGTCCAGCTGGGCAAGGTGTCCCAGGGCAGGGGGACACAGTTTGTGGCCCTCCAGGTAGTGGCTCCCTCTGGCAACAAGCTGGAGCTGGCACCTCCACCCTGTCCTCCTCATTGGTGGGATGCTGCTAGAGTAGCTGGGGTAAGTGGTGGCACAGGCTGCCTGAGCTTGCCAAGTGAGCCTGAGGACAGGGAGTGTGCCAGGACCTGGCGCCGGAGCTCAGAAGTAACCTTCCCCAGAGAGTCCATCTGACCTGTGGTTGTTGGCACAGGCTCTTCCAGCCCATCTGAGCTACAGGAAACATAAGGGGCCTTGCCAGGGTCCACAGGGGCCAGGATCCTCTTGAACTCTCAGAGGCAGGGCATGGTTCTGGGGGCTGTCTATTGTGCCAGACTCTCTATTGTGGTCCTGGGCATGGACCCATTGCATCCTCAGGGCCTTGGCCTTTACCTGGCACTGCTGGCTGGTCTTCCAGTGACTGTGCCCCTGCAACTACCGGGTCATCTCATCAAATGCATGGGCAGTGGCCCACGTGGCAAGAGCAAACTGCTGGAATCCTCAATTTCCACCTAGATGGCAATGAGCTCAGCCTGCTCTTCATGTGTCCAGTTGAGCCCCCACCCCTGGGTGGGGCCTGACATAATGTAGTTGTGAGTAGGCTTAGCAGGTGACAGCAGGTGGCAGCAGTTGGCAGCAGGCTGGGGGTTATGCCCATGTAGCGGGTGGCAGCATCAGGCAGTGGCAGCCTGTCACTGTGTCCAAGGAGCAGCCCTGGGACAGCAGGGGGTATGGGAGGTCAGACCTGAGTAGTAGGTGGCAGTATTGGGCAGTGGAGAAGCTGGCTGAGACACAAGGCTCCTAAAACTACCAAACCATGCAGATAGGCAGCAGGCAGAAGTGTGGTCCCTGCCCTGATGTAGATGTGCCCAGTAAAGATCAGTTGCACAGAATAAAGCAGTAGTTGTGTGCGTGTATATTGCTGGGGTATTTATATACATTTTCTCTAGCAACAGCCATGTATCTGCTGCTACAAACATGCTAGAAAAAATTAACAAGAAAAATGGCAACTCCTCTACCCTAAAAGCCATTAATCAATGGCCTATTTCAAACTAAAATTCAGCCTTCTCTTCAGAGTTTATAAATTAGCAGAAATGTCATTTTCCCAGAAAAAGATACTGAAAAAGTAAGCAGCCTTTTACGACTATCGTCTAACTAAGAGAAACTGAACATGACAGATGCAACATAAAAGAAAACTAAAAATACAACATAAATTCTTCACAACAATTCATTACTCTTACCATCTCTTCAGACTCTAAAATTATAGGACAGGATTAGCTCAGCAGTAATTTCCTTAGCACATATATAAGTGATGAAAACTAAAATGTGTATATTACAAATGCATAATAATGTAGGATCATAGGAAAGTAGGGATGGAAGAGACCTCATTAGATTATCTGTTTCTGCCCCCTGTTCAAAGCAGGAACAGCTCTAGCTAAACCATCCCATGCCAAATGTCTCTAACCAGCTCTTGAAAATTTCCATGGATGGAGATTCCACAATTTCTTGAGAGAGCCTGTTCCAATCATCCTCATAGTCACAAAATTCCTCCTAATAATCGCCCTGCAAGTACTTGAAGACTGTTATCAACCCCTCCCCCCAGTCTTCTCTCCTCCAAACTAAATAATTCTAGTTCTTCCAGTCTTTCTTCATACATCTTGCCTCCTAGACCCCTATTCAATTTTGTTGCTCTGCAATGGGCTCTTTTCAATTTGTCCACGTCCTTCGTGAAGCATAAAGCCCCAAACTGGACATAGTACCCCAGGTGAAGCCTTACCAGTGCTGAAT
This sequence comes from Caiman crocodilus, assembly GCA_030014935.1. NCBI lineage: Eukaryota > Metazoa > Chordata > Crocodylia > Alligatoridae > Caiman > Caiman crocodilus. The sequence continues at coordinate 102,817,957 of JAGPOW010003316.1, read as the reverse complement.
AGAGCAGAAGAATCACTTCTTTTGAGGTGCAAGGGAAGTTAACACATTCCAGTATGTTGTTGGCTTTTTTGCAACAAGAGTTGGCTCATAGACAATTTATGATCTATTGTAACTCCTAGTACTGCAGTACTGCAGCCTTGCCACTCATCCCCCAGTCTGTATTTGTGCATGAAATTATTCCATCCTGAGTGCAGGATTTTGAACTTGTTCTTTTTTAATCTTCTCTGATTGATTGTGGACCATTTATCCAGTCCATTCAAGTCATTCTAGATCTTAGTCCTACTCTCTTGATTATCTGCAACTCTACATAATTTTGGGTCATCTGCAAATTTGCTAAACATGCACTTAATCCCATCATCCAAATCATTAATGTAGTATTAAATGATACTAGACCCAGGACAGACTCTGAGGAAACCCACTTGATACCTCCTCCCAAAAAGACACTGAACCATTGATGACAAACCACTGGGTGTGTCCACACATGGTCATTTAATGTAGATTAGTCCAACTTAAACTGCATTAGAGGCATGTATCTACTTATGCACACCCTTAACATAGTTTAACAATGGAATTTTGGGCTATGTCAGTCTAAAATTTGATACCTGTCCAAGACAAGTATCAAATTTAAAGTGAATTAGTGAATGTAGATAAACATATGTGTAGATGCGTTACTCCACCTTAATGTTGGGAATTTGGTCCTGGGTCTGCCCAGCTAGTAAGGGACTAACCAGAGCCCAGCCTTAGGGCTCCTGGCTGGGTGCCTCTCCTCCTCCAGGGCTGAGCTGCTCTCCATATAGTTTGCCACTTGTAAGCAGGTTTTTACTGTTGGTAAGCAGGGGAGGTGGTGGAGGGGCACTGTTTGTTGAGGGGGAAGGATGGGGGTTGATGTTGTGAAGGTAATAAAGTTTTTTTGTTTCAAACATGTGGGTGTCCTGAAAGTGGTGTTGGGGGTGGGCAGGGGGTGTGTGGACAGCAGGGCAGGTGGACTGGAGCAGAGGGTGCAGGAGGAGAGGGTTGTCCAGGGCCTCCTGCAGCCAGTGCCCTGGTCCACGCTGGTGGGTGCGTGGCTTTCCTGGGGGGGCAGTGGGTGTGCCTTCTGGGATCAGCAGGGCCTGCACCATGTCCAACAGGACTGCAGGGTGCTGTTCATTGCTGGCAGCAGCCAGGCTGGAGCAGCAGTGTGCTGAGTGTCACTGGCAAGAGCAGGGGCAGCCCTGGTGCAGGGAGGCAGGGTGAGAAGGAGGGAGCTACTGCGTACTGCTCCTGTGCTGGACACATGGCTACTGGGCTGGGACAGGGCTGACCAGGAATGAGAGGGTGGGGTGGGGGGGAGGTTTCCAAGATGGCTACCAAATGCTGGCATCTGGCTTTAGCATGGCTTCCAAGTGCTGGCAGCCATGTGTCCAGAGGCTGGAGCTCACCCTAGTGGCCACAAGAGCACATGGAAGTGACCTGGGAATAAAGTTAGTCCCAAGTCCCACCACTCCTACAAATCTGCCAAAAGCTGCTTAATCCACATTAGTTTAATGTGCATTAAATTTAAGACATCTTAAATTCATGTGTAGACGTATCCATTGAGTAAGATGATCCAATTGGTTATATATCCACCTTACAGTAGTTTCGTCTAGTCTCTACTTCCTTAGTTTTTTAATGAAAATTATATGGGAGACGGTGTCAAAAGCCTTGTTCAAGTCAAGGTATATTATATTTACTGCTCTCTCTCCTTATCCACGCAGCCTGTCATCACAGAGCATGAATAATTTTTTTCCTTAATATAGCAATGCAAATCAATATCATAAAATAATATCATATAATATTAATCTTATAACAATATAAAATAGGCCAAATTCACTCTTAATGTAAATTTAACTTCAGTGAAATTATGTCTGGCATGAATTGGTTCCCAGTACATTGCTAAATCATAATTAAAAATATTTCTACCAAGATCTGTCCATCTGGGTACAGTGGTGTCATGACAACCTAAATGTCTTTTAGTCACATGCGTGTGTCTTCCTGTGAGGTAGAGAAGATCTATTCCCTCAATTTGACAGATAAGAAACCAAGGCACAAAGTAAGCAAGTATTCCACACAGGGGCTGATAGAGTGGGAAATAATCTTGGACCTTAGGCCAGCATTTATCCACAGAAGCAAACTGTCTCTCCATCACTTAGTCTATATAATAACACTGACATTTCCAGATGAAAATGTGTATAGTTCTATAAGAATTGCAAACCTCATAAACTGCAAAATGTACATCTCGATTGAGAAGAAATTTTAATCTACTCTACATGGCCAACAATTTCAACTCTATAGCTACATAAAACAGGGAGTAGCATGAAGATGAAAGGAATAAGCCTCTTTTAAATGAGTTCTCTACCTCCACATTCTACAATTGACTGTCATGGACCAGCCTGTCTGTATTCTCAGCCTGGAAATTATTCTTCCCTTGAATTTATGTAACTCACTGCATTGCCTCAGTCAGAGGGATGGCACAGGTTTAAAATCCAGCTTTTAATTAAGTTTCTAAGATGGGGATTCCCCCTCTGATGTGCTGGAAAAGCTTGATTGGAAAGGGGCTCTTGATCCCTCTCAATGGATGTGTTTGAAGAGGATGAAACAGTTTCCTACCTTAAATTACCAGTTGGAGAGAGATGGGATACAATAGTAACATCTTTAAACTTATAAAATCTCTCTTTCCCCAGCTAAACTCTTAAAAAAATGCCTTTAAAATTATATTCTGACTATTTGAATGTCATTCAGCCAGTGAAGTCAGGCTCAGGAGACCAGTGGCCTTATATAAGGTAACAGGACATCCTGGGAGGTTGTATTAGTATCAATTAGCTGCTAATGAAGGGAAATAACCCCATAGCCACTGGTACATGGGTGACTGGTGCCTCAACTGGTGCCTCCTGAGTTGGGGGGACACTTGCCCCACCCAGTGGCCAGTCAGCATCTGGGGGGGAGGCGGTTCTCCCATGGCCAATCACGCAGACCTGGAAGTGGCAGTGACAGGAAGTGGTGTGATTGGTCACGGAGGGACCATGGGGATCGCTTCTTCTGGTGCTCCCACTCCCCAGTTGGCACTCTCGGGGGGGCACCAGTGCTCTTGCCTGCCCCACCCTGCCCGGGAATGCTGGCTGTCAGGGGGTGCACCAGTGCTCTTAGGGGGTGCGCGTGCACCCCCATGCACTTGCTATGCATCACCATTGCACTGGTATTTTCTTCTAGACTTCTTCATTCAATCCTTTTATTTTCCGCTATACCAGTTACACAGCTACAATAAGTAGTCTCAGAATGCTGGCATGTCAACACATGCCTCCATATATTTTAATTTCCTTGTCAATTAGATTAAATTAGTAAACTAAAACTCAGTAGGTGTATCTACATGCGCACCTGACTGCACACCTGTTACTGCTGTTACTGAGCAGTAGCAGCGGCGCATGGGGCATTTCCAACCCTACTGCACAGTAGCATTGGTGTCACAGTTTATGTCTGCTGATGTTACATCACCATAGCTTGCTGTGGTGATGCAGTATCTTGTGTAGGCGCGCCCAGTGGAAATCAAATGTATTGATAATTAACAAAGAGTATGGCTTCATGAAGTTCCTTTCCAAAGGATTACATACAGATTATATGTTGGCCTTGATACCTTTGCATAAGTAACAATGAAAATCTCACTTCCAGAAGCCACCTAAGCACATATGATACATACAAAACACATTGCTAATAGAATATTTTATGTAAATGAGCAATGTAGATGCATCTTGCCCACCTTCTTTTCTGCTACCCAACATATCTTTCCTGATTCCCTCTTTCTAACTTCCATCATAAATGCCTTCACAACTTTTTCCATGCTAGCCCTACCCAGAAATGAGGGGACCTGAAAAAACACAAATGCTCAATATGTAACTGACTTTTAGTGACTTTCAGTAGGACCTGATGTGCTTTGAAAATATGTAGTCAGCACTGGTTCAATAAATTACTTCTCCTAATTCAAGTACCAAGGCAAGATTCCATTCTATTGAAATGTCATAGTTATTAATAAGATGCATATCAAGCAGTCTTATTTTCTTTATTTTACTTATTTTTAACTTGTTCACTTCATTATTTCAGTAGATATTTAATAATTCTTTATTATTTTTAATTTGATATGATTGCATTTTTACAGTACCTTCCAAGTCAGGAAGAAAACAGCCCCTCCACTGAAGAGATGACAAGTCAAAAAGGTAAAAATATACAGCATGTCAGCAATGGACCTGACTCTTTTACTCTCACATATACCAAGCAATACCTTACTAAAAGTCCCCATAACAGTCTTCAAAATGAACAGTATTACTTGAAGGGCAAGTGATGGCTCAAGGCACTACAGAGTACCTTGTAAGGAACACATTAGAAGCCTCCACCTTGTACACATACTCCATTATATAAAGGTTGGAATAAATGTTGGGTAACATTGTAGAGAGACAGGCTTACAAGGTCATATTTCATGGGTTTGCTGATGTAAACAAGAAAGCATTAACTTAGGTTTTGACTAGAGTTGTACAAATAAAGCAACTGAAACCAATTACTATAAGAAACAGCACTCACTGTTAAGAGTCCAAACCTAACCAATATCATCTGAGGCCATAAATTCTTCACTTGGCTGGAGAGGGGTTCTTCAGGATCAACCCCTTTTATCACACATACCCAATCAGGTTGTAGATAGATGCATGTCATTAATAAGTGTGTGTGTGCATGTGTGTATGAGAGAGAGAGAGAGAGAGACTGAGAACCTGGGGGGAAGTGGAGAATCATGGACGTGAGCTATTGGAAGAATTGAACGAGAAATCCAGGGTCTGGGTAATGCTCATCCTCCCAGCCATGAGTATGTTTTTGCATTTCTATTGTCTGAACTGAATGCTAGTTAAACTTATAAGCAGCGATCCTGGTTTTCCTTGATAAAAAAAATGCAAATTCTTTGATAAAAACTCCAAAATCTGTGATTATAGTGAAAGGCACCTCACTCCCTGTCCTCATACCCCTACAAGCCCACAGCCATGCTGGTGCTTCTCACTCCCTTACAGCCTCCTGACCTTGCTCATGCCCTTCACTCCCCCTCCCCAACCTCCCCAGCCCTGCTCATGCCCCTCACTCCTGCTCAACAGCCCCCTCACCCTGCTGGTACCCCTTGCCCCCCACCCACAGCCCCCTGACACCCTCAGCCCTGCCGGAGGAGGCCCTCAGCTGTCAAGGCTATGGGACCTTAGCTATCATGGACCCAGGTCTACATCCCCCTGCCCCCCTGGTGGCTGCTGCAGTAGAGCAGAGCTTGATCTCAACAACCCCCACTGCTGCCTGCCTGCTGTAAGCTTGGGGAGCAGAGAGTGGGGAGAAGCTTCTTGCCACTGTGCACACTCCCGGGGGAGGGCAGGGAGGAACCTGCCACAGATCTGTGTATGGAGTAGGGATGGGGAGGGCTGCCTGCAGGTTCAGACTCCCACCCTGCTACACTCCCCCAGGGCCTCTGCAGCTCAGCTGGTGTGACCCAGCACTGCAGGGGATAGCAGAGCCACACAAGGATCTTGTTGCCACTGCGAGCTCTGCACTGCCCTGGCAAGGCATCCCCTACACATGCAGCTCCAGCAGGGGTGTTGACATGGGGTTGTGCCCCTCACTGCTGCTGTGCAGGCAGGGAACACATCTCTAGAGCAGCACAGAGCTTGCAGTTAGATTCCTGTGCAAGGCTGCTGTGCCCTGCAATGTCAGGTTGTACTGCTGGGCTGTGGAGGCTCCAAGGGAGGGCAGCAGGGTGGAAGCCCAAGTTCACAGCAGACAGTTTACCCTGCCCCCACCCCATGCACAGCTCTCAGGGGCACAGGTCCTCTCTGCTCCTTTGGGAACGTGCAGAGCAGTGGGGAATCAGCCCTACCTCCCTGCCCCCTGGACAAGCCACCTATGGCTCCATCCCGCTCCCCACCAGGGCCTTGCGGCCATGCATTGCAGCCTCAAGGCCTATGCACTGCCTAGCTTGGCTCTCCCTCCCTTGCTATGGGGGTCTCAATCTCCCCCCACCCCACTTACTTGTGGGAGCTGCTCTCCAGACTGCCTGGCAGCCACTTGCTTGTACATGCACATGGAGCCTCCTTCTTCCCGCTCCCTCCCAGCCCCTTGCAGGCTGGAACTCCATCATCCTACAGAAAGCTCTTTGCAAAACTGCAAAATCCACAGGTTTCTCCAGTACAATAAGAAATCTGCATTTTCCTCTGGTGAAAAGGGAAATATGTAGTTTTCCCTCTTTTTCTGTGGGAAACAGAAAACACAGATCCCTGCTTATAAGCTTTCCAATAAATTGGTTCTTTTGAGAAGAGACAGGTGTGCTCTCTTTATTCTAGGGCCCTGTCTAAGTAAGCTTCCTTTATTCCAGTATAAGTATGGGAAGCTTCCTTTCACAGAGTACAAATGGCAGGATCATAGCCTATGATAGCTAAGCACACACAATTTCCCTTCCTTTCCTCCTTCAACAATTTAAAATTTCTTCCTTAAACTAATCCCAATGTCCTTACTTCCCTCTTTATAAACAAACATACTGTTCATTCATGTGTAGGCAGACACTTAAGAACTGATAGTTTCTTGCAGGCATCACATAAAAAGTGCATCTTTAGGAGATAATTCAGGTTCATATTTATTGCTAATCAGGACAGTAAGTCTCATGAGACAGATATGGGAGTTCTGGTGACAATTTAAGAGATAAAGGATGACAGGCGAGAACTGAAACTGGATACTGTGGTCTGGTGGACAGGACACCTAAAGGCTTCTGTTATGTGGAAGACTTTGAGGTATATTTTCTGCTCCCTTCAAGCTCAAGGGATAAACAAGACATGAGTTGAGCCAAGCTGAACATAAATTGTATTTACCCATAAGCAATCTCTTATGTGTGCATGAAGCACAACTTTAATCACAGTTTACTTGCTGCCTTTAATGTGTCCTGTGAGAACATATTAATACTACAAAAGCTAAAGAAAATGATGTATTTGCTAATGAACATGAAAAATAATAGATAAAGTATTACTACAAAAAAAAGAGTGGAGATAATTTTCAATTGAAAAGGTTTTTTCAGGAAGTAGGACAAAGAAAAGGAGGATGGTGGCGTGAAAGACAATGTAAATGATTCAGAGGTCTGTAAACATATAAAACTAGCAGAAAATAAAGGAAATAGTGCTGCAATCCTTTTTATAACCTCATTTTCAGCATTAAGGTACACGTGTGTAGAATCATTTAGCCATCTCAGGATAAATCTGTCAGTGGTTCCAAAAAGCAAACACACTCCTAAAATGAGGATCATGGGAGGCAGACCCATGACGGAGAAATCTTTTTGGTCTGTTTTTTCTATACTGTATTGTCTTAATATTTGTTTTTGTCAGCTTGCAAAATAGTGGGAAAAACCAATGTGAAAGAGCTTCTAAGTCAATTCTAGCTATTTATTTTGGTGTTATATACTGGTTACTGAAATATGGGACAAGCTCTCAAAATCCCTCAGAGGAATATGTAGGGAGTAGAGAGACAGTGGTAAAATTTAATTTGGACCCAATGAATCAGGAACAGTTGGATAAGCCCCTGTCATGCTTCTGGTCTCTAATTCTCTCATCTGTGCTTAACTACAGAGAAATGCCATGCCACTCTATCCCATGGCATGTAATACTGTACAAATTGCAATTGCAATTGCCTTTCCAAGCAACCTTTTCACTGAACAAAACCATCTGTGTGCTTGTATAGAGGAATAAAGACTATCAACCTTTATGACAGAATATTTTACATTTAGGAAACTAGAAGTTCAGCTCAGTGTAGCGCACACATCAGATACATACTTACCTGTCTCACACTAAAGGATTCAGAACATTTTAGCAAACACTGGTTTCAATCTTTAAAAAAGAACTGTGATAGATGGAAAAAAACTTACAGTGGGACTCTATGGATGTATCTGATTTCTAAACTAAGTATTATTTTGCTTGTTTAGAAAAATATAGAGCTGAATATAAATGCCTTAGTTGGCAAGGTAAATATCAAACATTTTATTGGGATTGCTACTTTCATTTTTTTTGCAGTTTAATCACTACATCCTTTTCTACAAATTATAATTTACATTCAAAAGTAGCAATTACTTTGAAATAAGTCATAAGCTCTACTAGAAAAAATAAGATTAATAATTTGAATTTAAAAGGATTCTTTGAGCCTAATTCTTTCACAAAATATTCATATAGATATAATGTGAACTAGTTTAAAAGGATCAGTACAAAACCCTCCCCATAACTTACATAAAATGCTGGGAATTAAGTTTAGATACATGGCTGGGATGACTACATAGAAGATCTTCTGCTTATCACTTCTAATTGGTCATTAGTAGAGGCATTCAAAAAGATTCTACTCATACTGATTTCTGATGGAGAATTAGGTTTTTGACTACCCAACTTTTTTTTCCTCAAAAAGAAAGTATGTTTTTCTGGGGTTAGCAGCTGGACTACATTTCCCACAATGCAATGAAGTCAGGATCTTATCCTCATTAAGATGGGTATCCCTGGTACATCATGAAAGGGGTAGTCCAATCAAAGTTTAACATCTATAGGAGTATGGGAGTGCAAGTCTAAACTATAACTCATATGAGGCAGTGAAGTAGCATTTCACAACAAATTCATTTTGTCTTTTTAGGAAAAATAATTTAAGCTTTGAATTTTTGTCTCAAACTTTTCCATAGAAACATACTTCTGTATTCTCTCCAACAACCCTGGCACCATTTTTCAAACAGCTCTTGCAGTTAGACTGGTAAAGAGCTACTGAATAAATATACATGAATCCTGTTGGCATAAAGTGGCATAAATGGCTCAGAGAGACTCAGAGACAGCCCTGTGGTATGTGTGAAGTTGGGGGTTGAAGTCCACCCTGCCAGCTTTGCTCAGTTTTTTGCTGAAAACATAATGAAATCAACTATAAATGGGACCAGACATGAATGAAACCAGTGATGGCTGTTTTCAGCAAGTTCCTAATTTTTTATTGCCTGGGTTTTCTTTTTTTCTTTGGAGGTTTATTTGGAAGATAAGGTCAGAGTCAATGATCTTCTAAAGGCTACATTAGGCATTCTTAAACAAGATTTCACTCATCTTGGAAAATCATTCCAAAGTAGCCTTTCACAGTCCTGTCCATTCCCTTAACTGAATTGTTAATTCCCTTAACTCATCATCTTCCTTTCCTTATTTAAATATCCTCCAGTCACCCCTAAGTGGTTCTGAAATACACATACATGCACACATCCTCACTACCTTTAACGACTATTTATCCTGGCATTTATGCTGAATGTCATCCTGCCTCCTAAGGCCAAGATGTGATTAGCTACAAAAACACTAGAAATGGCTTAACCTTTAAAAAGAATCTAGTTAGCTAAGTCTTAACTTGGTCAACTCTGCTCCTACTCTCCACTTTCCTGTGTAACAAAACTGCATCTTCCTGTGTTTGGTCATGTATTCTACTATCTTCCACCTTTCTTGTTTATTGTCTTTTATTCATTCTATGATTCCTCTGAGATGTGTCCTTCTTTGTTCTTCTTTTCTGTCCCTCTTTTGCTCCCCCCCCTTTTTAATTTTACTTCTGGGTCTGCTGGTGTTGCTGGGAGTGCAGGCATTCAGGGCACCTATACACGTCCAGCGAGGATGCTCTAACACATTGTAATCACAGTGTGTTGAAGCAGACTCTAGTGTCACATATGTCAGTGTCCCCACACTGAAAAATGGCAGTGTGGGCACTTTAACTAAAGCTCGTTGAACAAGCTTTAGTTAAACGGCCTCCACCTCTATTTTTCAGGGCTGCTGATGTACGTGACACTGGAGTCTGCTGGAGAGCAGTAATTACCACGCTGTAATTAAACAACTCCCACCCCCTCCACTCCTGGAGGACATCTATAAATGCCCTCAAGTTCTGCTTTTGAATCCCACCCCTATATTAGCTGTCTGCAGTTGAACGGTATTCTCCACTGACTTTCACTTTCTTTGAATTTTCACCATCAGCTCAGCTACAGGCAGAGTTAGGAATTTGAGATTTGGGGAAAAAACACAGTAAAAAGGATTAGAAGAGAAAATAGTAAATGAGACACTGAGGGATTGGTACAATTTTCATCCCTGCTTCCTTTTGCTATTCTTATATATCCTGAATTTCTTTGGTACTGGTAGGGGTAAAAAGAATAGAGTAGCTAAATGAGGCTGAATAGAGAACTCTTTCTTCCTTCCCTCCAGATTATGGAAGCTGTACATGCTGTGCTCTGCATGTCATACATCCTTCAAAAATAATTCCTGTGTATCCATTTGATTTTTTTTCTAGGAACCCTAACATTTTTTCTTTCAAAAACTGGCCACCAGATATGAAAACATAAATGGTGAGAGGTAGGAAAGTCATGCTGATGTCAAATACAGGGCAGTAGAGGGAGCAGAAACAAAGGAGAATGAAATAATGGGTAACTTTATAATAATAAGATATTAGAATATTAGACAAAGCCCTTGGGTGATGACAACACAGAGTGACATTGGAAGTTGCCACAAGGTGCAGTTTTCAGCCATGGGTAGGGCCTCATGGGACCCCTTCTTTTAACACCTGCCCTAAGCCTGGGAAAATTAGGCTGGTTTTGCCTAATGCTTAAAAGATTGATTATAATTAAATGCTTAACATATAAATTTTAACAAGCAAATAGGAGTCAGAATAAGGAAAGATGAGATAGATGTAATTAAGCTGAAAGAACACTTAAGGAACTAAACAAAATAATAGCTGAAGTATTGGCATTTATCTTTGAGAACTCATGAAGGAAGTACCAGAGGGCTGGAAAAGAGTAAATATAGTGCCCTTCTTCATAAAAGGAAGACTCAAGGAATTAAGAGCTAACTTTGATGAGAGGGAAGATTCTCAAACAAATTAATTGAAGAATCATATATAAATGACTAGAGGATAATAAGGCAATAAAAAAGAGACAACCAGAATTTGCCAATAAGAAATCAGATTAAACAAACCTTATATCTTTCATAAGATAACTAACTTCAGTAAGATAATTGAAAATGTTCTACACAATATTCCTGTATACAAACTAGGGAAATGTGGTCTTGATGAAGTCACCTTAAGGTGGTTACAAAAATGGTACGAAAACTGTTCTCAAAGTGTGGTTACCAATACCTAACAGTTATATTGGAAGGGCATTTCATATGGATTCACACAAAGTTCTGTCTTGGGCTCAGTTCTATGCACCATTATCATTAACTATTGAATGGTGGACGAGACAATCCACTTATAACGTTGGCTAATGACCAGGGATCCTGGTTTTCTCTGATTAAAAAAGCATCCCCAATTTTTGGATTTAAAAAAGCAACCTAAAATCCTTATTTTCTGTGATTAAAATGAATTGCCACTAATCCATCTATCTATCTATCTATCTACATGTGATGCTTCATTATAATCACAGAAAAATGTGGATTTTGGGTTACTTTTTTTTAATCTGAAAATTGGGGATTTTTTTTTAAACAGAGAAAACAAGGATCCCAACTAGGACATTAAGCTAGGAGGAACTGCAAGCCAAATCAAATTAAAAAAATTCTTGATAAATTTTGAGAGGTCGCTAAAAATCAGCAAGAGGAAATTCAGTAATGGCAAGCAGAAAGTGCCACACTTAACTAATAATAATTAAATACATAAACACAAAGTGGGAAATAATTGGCTAAGAATAACTGGCTGGAGCCATGAAGCAGGGACTGGGAGTACAGAGGCAGCTGGAGCATGGGGGGGTATGGAGGGAGGGGGGAAGTGGCTGCGGCTGCAGCCCCAACTGAGGGTTGGAATTGGAGCTGGAGTTGCAACTGCCATCTGCCCCATGCCCACTGCCTCTGCATGCCCCACCACTCCTTACTTGCAGCCCCTTGTGTCCCCCATATGCAACCTATCCCTCTCTCTCCACCTGTCTGATGCTCTCTTCCTTACCTTTGATCCTTGCTGGTAGGCTTTGTCCCTGCTGCAGCCTGGGGCATGGAGCATGGTTCCACTCTCACCCCATAGCACCAGTGGCAGGGAGCCAGTGCTGCTGTTATGGGGCTGGCTTGGAACAACAGTATCATCTTCATGCCACTACTGTTATGGGGCTGGGCTGGACACATGCTCCATACCCCAGACTGCAGCATGGACAGAGCCTGCCAGCATACAGCAAAGATAAGGAGGTGGGAGTGGAGGGATAGGCAGGCAAGGGGGAGCGACTTGGGAAGGGGAAAGGAGAGGAAGCGGCGGTGGGGACCTGAGGCTACAGGTGGCCAAAAAAGCAGGAGGGGGTAGAAGGGAAGGGGGAATCAGGGCAGCCTTAGGCTGCAGGAGAGGGAAGCAGGTGCAAAGGGGGATAAGTTGGGGGAAGGGGGGAAGCTGCTTGCCTCTCTTATTGCCTTCCCCATGGCCTGCACAGTACCTGCCCCCTACCAGCTTCTCCCCCCACCCCCCACTGCCTGTCCCATTACTACCCCCCACTGCCTGTCCCATTACCTGCTCTACCACATGGCTCCCTACTGTCTCCTCCACTGTCTGTTCCCTACTACCTGCCCCATTACTGCCCCCCTCATCACCTCTACCTTCCTCCCTCCACAAAGGAAAGGTATACATTTTAAATTTATAAATTTTCCATGTGTGGAATCTAGTTAATGTGGGGGGGTGTTATCTTACATTAAGGCCATCTTATATTTGAGTAAATACTGTATATAATAATTCTACTTATCTACTGGGGATAGAACAAGAAGAAAGGGGCTTTATTTGTGGGAAGACAAGTTTTGATTAAATATTAGGAAAAGCTTTCTAATGATAATTAAACTGTGGGACAGATTATTTAGGAAAGTGATAGAATTTCCTCCACTGGTATCTTTTTAGAAAACGTAAGACACATATTTATCAGCACTTATTTAGGTTTATTTATGCTGCCTCAAAGCAGAGGGTTTGGACTAGATTATTTCTTAAGGTCTCTTGTAGCCCCACATTTCTATGAGCCTATGAAAATGTAAAGATGGGAAATTAAACATAGCTTAATTAAATAATGCAAAAGACAGGTAAGACTTTGCCATCAACATACATGATTATTTAAAAAAACAATATAGTATTATTAGTGTTTGAAAAGATCATCTATAATTATGAAATAACTTTGATGTGTACTAAGGTCAAAATGAAGTAGCTAATTAATAAACAAAGTCTCTTGCTCTTTATAGTAAGAGTCTCTATTGAAGTTTACTTCAAAGAATTTATTTTAAAAAATAGCATCAACATTTTTCAAACAACAAAGGCATATCCTTTTATAGGAAAATCCTGTTGTCCTGTATTTGTCAGGGGCCCTGACAGGCAGCTCAGTCAGAAATAACTTGCCCAAGGCTCTAACTGGAAGCCCCACATCAGCTGATGAACCAGCTGGCTACTGCTAGGGCAGGAACAGGTAATTATTTCAGCTGGAGAGCTGCTTAATGAGTTTTGGTGAGCCATCCAGGGCCTCATGGGTAGCCCCGACTCTTAACAGTTGCCTCGCCCCCTGGCCACTATCTTGGGACAAGAAGTCCTGCCCCTAACCTTTGACTATTGCCACCGAAGTCCCTCCCCTTGTGCCCAGAAATACTCCTTTTGGGAGGGAAGGGTGCCATCTTGGAACCAGAAAAAAAGACAACCAAATAATACACTAAAAACAAACACCTACTATAACATATTTTAATGTTATTACAAATTTTTTGTCATAATTTGAGTTTACATACTGTATATAGAGATGATTGCATACTAATTCAGAAATAAAGTTTTAGTCTTGTATATTGTATGTGGGTGGTGTGGGGTGTGTGTATGGGGGATGTTAGGGGTGTGTGTGTATGGTGCAATGTGGGGTTGTGGGGGGGCAGTACAGTATGTTGGGAGGGTGTGTATACATGGGAGTGTTGTGGGGGTAGGGTGTGGATTGGTGGGGTTTTTGGTGTGTGAGGGATCATGGTGGGATGTGGGGACCCTGATGCCCTACCCCCATTGTGTACACAGCCCTTGTCAGCAGCAGCCAGAGGTGGGCATGTACATACAGGTCTCTGGACTCCACTGGAAATGGAGGAGCCCCTGTTCCTGCTTCCCCAAGAAATCCTGGGACCTGTGCGGTAGGGGTTGCAGAATGCAGCAAGTTCCAGTATGTGGGGCTTGCTTCCCGTGCCACGTGAGTGTGAGAGCTGCATGTGTGTGCAGGGAGCACTGCACGATAGAGGCAGCAGGTTGCGCTCCTTCCCCCTGCATGCAGCACTGGCCAGAGCCATGGGCCTCTGGTCGACCATGCCTCCACTGGGCATGAGTACCTGACACCTGCCAATGCTCTTTCTGCTGCCAACAGGGGCTGTGTGCGCCATGGGGGGAGGCTGTATGGGGTCATCACACTTTGCTACGGTCCATCACTCTGTCCACCTGACCTCTATGCTCCTACTGCCCCCCCTGGGTGCAGGCCCCACACTGACACCAGGCCCATGTTCTGTGCTCTTGCTCAGCTGCAGCTCCATTCCTGCCCCCGCCAGCCCCCTACCCAGTGCCTGGAGTGAGCAGGATGCCAGGGAAGCCAATCAGTTCTGCAAGCAGCTGCAGCAGGGGCAGCCTTGGAGCACATGCTGTGTGCTGGCTGGGCTCTTCTGCCCATGAGAGTGTGAGGCGCTAAAGGATGTGTTGATGAGGGTGTGTATATGTGGCTGCCTCGCTTCCACTCATATGGGTGGAAGGGCTGGACAGGGTACAATTAGTTGGCAGGCACTTGCGGGCCAGATGAAAGTGCCTGGTGGGCTGGATCCAGCCCACAGGTCATATTTTACCTATCCCTTTGTTAGGGCTTCCTTATTGACTGCTGTGGAGAGAAGCCTCTGCATTTAAGTTCACCTGTGGCAGCAGGCAGGAGGCTAGCCACCAGTCTCACGGGTAATTGTGCTGTGATAAGCCTCCCTATATCCAGTGTTTGTGTTCTTTGATTTCTGGCCAGCTCAGCTCTGCTTTTAGACTCAAGATTTTTTAAAATTCGGTAACTCAGTCTATTGACTCCAGACCACAGATTTGACCTCTGATTTCGACCCTGCTCCTGGAATACCCTCTCAGTTTAGGTACCTTGGACTCTAGTTTCTGTTTCCAGCCCTATCCATAACCTGCCTATGACTTAGTTATTCATGTACTTATAATATAAACATTCTTCTTAACTGATAATTCTCAATGGATTAACAAAGGTTCTTGGGAGAATTTGGGGAAGAATGAACATTTGGACAAAACACGGGCCAATATGATATGGTGTGGAAGAGTGAGCGTCGTTATTGTAAAGAGAAATCCTGTATCACCAATTTGCTGGAGTTCACTAAGGGTATAATAAGCATGCGGATAAAGGTGATTCAGTTGACATATTATATTTGGATTTTCAAAAAGTTTTTTAAAAATTTCCTTACCAAAAGCTCTTAAAAATCTGAGTTGCCATGGGATTGGAGAGAAGGTTTCTTTTGTGGTGAAAGCTAGATAGCTCTCAGTCTACAAAAGATAGAAAATAAAAAGTAGGGATAAATAGTCACTTTTCAGGATGAAGGGAGGTCAAAAGTGGGGTTCAGCTGGGTCAGGTTTTGCTCAAACTTTTTCACCAGTGACTTGGAAAAGGAAAGTGCACAGTGAAACCCCCAAGTTTTCTGGTCATACTAAATTAGTCCAGGTGGTCAAATCCTGAGGTGATGATGAGAAGCTGCAGAAAGATCTCACAAAGCTATATGGGTAGGCAAGAAAATGTCAGATGAAATTCACTGTCAACAAGAACCTAATAATGCACATGGGGAAAAATAATTTATATATTTATATAAATAATACCGGGCTCTTCACTAGTTTTTTCCAAACTGCTACCCAAGGTGGGAGGAAGGTGGCCATGGCCCAGCCACCTGGTGCAGTACAGGAGCCTCAGGCCAGAGTGGTGTGTGCCACTTGTGTCCCTTCCTCCTTCCTCTGGCCCGTACCAGGGCTGGACTTGCTCTGCCACCACCCTACACAAGCTGGAGCTGCCATAGCTACAGCCACCATGCTCTGGGCCAGGTGGGATGGAGATGGCCTGGAGCCACTCTGGGATTGTGGGTCTGGGCAGCTGGGCAGGAAACTGCTCTGGGGCCAGGGCTGGAATCTCACAGCAGTGACAAAGTGGTCCAGAGCCAGGGCAGAGCTGCAATCTGCTGCCCGCAAGCCTGCCTTTAGCTGGGGCATGCAGCCAGTGGATTTCTTCTCTTCCCTGGCTCCAGACCACGCTGTCACTACTGCAAGATCACAACCCCAATCCCAACCCCAGAGCAGCTCTCTACCCAGCTGTCAGTGCTGCTGGGGCTGGTTTCCATGGAAGCTCTGGTCCCACTGCTACTGGACTCTCCATGGAAACTGGCTGCAGTGACGTGGGCAAGGGCTGCTGGGAAATGGAGTCTGGTTGCTAGCTGGATCTTCCATTTTGCCCACCCCTGGTACAGACTAAGTGAATAGACAGCTTTTATTCACAAAGTCTCAGAATCCTAGAACTAGGGGATGCCCACTGAAAATTGTAGGAAACAAGTTTAAAATTTATAAGAGAGAAAGTATGTAGTATGCAGTTAACTTGTGGAACTCAGTGCCTCAGGAGGTTGTAGAGATGGATGGTTTAGCCAGGCTCAAAAAGGGACTAGACAAATTCATGGATTATAAGTCCATTAAAAGTTATTAAAGAAAACAATCACGGATGTCCAATGACACCCATAAACAAATGGTGGTGGGTGTCAGGGAGAGTATGACAGGGGATGGATCATTCTTGTTCATATGCTCTCCCTCTAAAATATCTACTACTGCTGCTGTTGGAGATAGGATGGACCATTGAGCTAACCCAGTATGGCTCTGCTTAAGTTGTTATTGTTAACGTGTAATAGTATGAATCAACTTTTAGGAAAGCCACTTATTTCAAATCACTTATCTTCTCTGTAAAAAGATGCAGTAATAGTCATGGCCCGTAAACAAAATTGGCAAAAACAGCAGAATTATTAGAAAAGGAACAGAAGAGACAAGTAATTTTCATGTTTCAGTTTTTTTTACTTAAAATGATTCTAACTACTGCATGGACGTGGCATATTAAAAATACTGATGATATCACATTTTAGCCTAATATAACTAGATTTCCACTTTTAGCAGCTGAAATTTGATGGGCATAAATAAATGTAGGTCTGAGCCAGCTGCTCTTGAAGTAAGTTTGGGTTTTTCCACCAATTTTAATGAAGTTTGGTAGAGGCTCTACGAGGATAATTTAGGTCATTTAAACTTTTAAGCACTATATTTACTCAAATCCAGGACAAATAAAAAGCCCTGTCTTGGATTTGAGTGCAAGGGGGGGGGTGTGCTTGGCGGGGGTGAGAAGGTTGCAGCTCTGACCTTGGCTCCAAGCCCAGACTGGGGTCAGAGTCAGACCCACAGTAGGTGACTGATCCCTGCATCCTCTTCTCCTGACTGCCTACTTCTACAGCTTCTGCTCCTCCCCACTTTACTGTCAGGCATATTTCTGCCTCTAGTTCTGGCTGGATTCCCACATGGATACTCCAGCCCCTGCCTGGCCAGTCAGCAGCACAGATCCAGCTGGGTTGATGCTGCATGGTCAGGCAGGGCTGTGCTTCCCTGTGCTCTGTGACCTGGGAGGGAACTGAGCCAGAGCTGTGTCTCGCAGTAAATGGTGGAGGGGAAGGGAGGGGGCAGAGGCAGTGGGGTGCAGAAGATGAAGAGGCAAAGGTTATGGGAAGCTAGGACAGGGAATGGGCAGAGGGAAGCAGCAAGGGGCAAGCATGCTATAGGGGAAAGAAGTGGGAGGATAGAAAGCAAGGGGGCACCTGCCCCTTTGCTGCTGTGGCAGCGAGGAAGACAAATTTAAGATGACCTTCTGATACCGTACCTGGAAACATTTCCATGAATAGATTCTTATCATTGGGCATTTGTCTTAAATTTGAAGTACTCTTGGATTCAGGTAAATATATTTGTGAATGCAACTGGCTACTTGGATACTTAAATGACCCATGTGCATGTGCTCAGCAGAGTTGAAAGAGAACACTAGCTTCTGAAAAATCTTGTCTCTATATTTGCTTATTTACACATACACGCACATAAAACACTCACAAATATATCTGCTCCCCTACTCACTATCATGCACCAAAAAGAAATTTTACAACCAGTAAAAAAAAATAAATAAAAAAAAAAAAATCACTAATTTTGAATTAATCTATTAAACTAGTATCTCAGCAGTACAACATTGACAATGAATGTTTAACTCAAAACCACATCTATTTTCCATTTATCCATTTCCTTTCTCTAGCAGAATGACATTTCCTGCTCATGAAGCAGTGGGAATATACAAGTATGTCTTTTGTTGTTTTTCAAATAGTTCTCCTGTTTTAGCCAATTTACCTTTTTGTAGCCATGATTATTACATAACCTTCTTTCTACATTGAAGGTTGTCATGAAAATAAGCAAATAAGAAGATTGACTTTTTTGCATTTTTGCTGTATTTCATACATTTACCTACATTTTATACAAAATCCTGATGATTGTGTGAAAATAGAGTAGACAGATCTAGAAGGCTTTACTGATGGTTTAGGATTTTCAAAGCAGTCAAGGAGATTTCCAATGAAGAAATTAAAATAGTTACAAAACAATTCTTGGAACTCTTGAAATACAATTTATCATCATTAATTCCCAGAACTAGTCAGTTTTACCATATGAAGAGCATTCAATGTTGAACCACTTTTCTTGGAAGTCACTTTTCTACCATTACAGTCTATTTAAGGAATTCCATCTTTTCATTGTGATCATCAAAAATAAACCACTGGTTTTCAATCAGCATTACTTTAAAAGGCACACAATGAAGATGTTTTTAATGAAGAACATTTTACAAAACACAATGCATTACTAAAAAATTTGAATTGTACATTTTCTATTTGGAATTATGGCAATTAGAAATAATTTATTTTAAGGTAGAATGCAAAACCTTCCAGTGTATTTCTGTGTAATTCTGTCCCTCTATAGTGAAATTGCAAAACTCTCATTGACTTCACTGGGGCCAGAATTTCAGTATGGTGTCTTCTTGCTTCTGTGGGTGGAACAAGAGCATACTTGGCAGAAGCAAAAGTGGGCTAAAGGACAAACATTACTTCTTTTACTTGCTCCTCTAATGTCCTGTGAATTCCCTTTTACTAGAGATATATATGGAGAACAATGACTGTTGGGAAAGTAATTGTTGAAAGCAGAATACTATATGGATTTCCTATAAAAAAAATCTAACTCAGGTTTATTGTTTCGTGGACTCATCTATGGTTGCTCCACTAAACCATACACTCGGGACCTTAGTATCTCTTTACCTCTCTGTTGGCTTTTTTCTTTTGTTATTCTGTGAAAGACAGAGTTTGGAAAGAAGATATCTTAATATAAACTAAAACACAAAAGGAATTTTAATTTCTTTTAATCAAAATATATACTTACTAACTGAATTAGATAGTACCAATAGCTAAGCTTATGCCATATTTTCTTGCATAAACGCAAATCTTTTTTCCAAAAATCCATTGCTGGAGTTTGGTATGTGCACTATAAGTGAGAAAATATTGTAACAGCAGTTTCTGAAAGTCCCACCTGTGTGAGGGGAAAGCAAATTCACGCTACATGTGCTCTATAAGGAGTAGCACAATGACCATGTTAGGCTCCCTACCTTCTGCTACTCACTTACTGGCTGCTACTTATCAGTACTTTCAAGGAAATATCTTCTTTCTTTTGTCTGCTTTTCAACAACAAGGTGCATATCATATTGGGAAGTGTCTTGTACACAGGAAAATGCAGTAAATCTGAAGTCAAATGGCATGTATTTTCTTCTTTTACAAGGTCTTTCTGAAACTTTTGTGAGGTCTTGTGAGTGTTGTAATACAGGGGTGACTGTAATTGGTTAAAAATTAGAAATAATCCTGGAAGTAAGAACTGTAATCCAGGACTCGTCTCTTCCAGGTGAGTGCCCCTGTCACCAAATTACACAGTTCTTTTACTTTTTCTCCTTCTGGATCCTCTTGTGCTCAAGGCTGCCCAGCTTCAAGGCAAAGGAATAGAAGGGGGCTTAAACTCAATTTGGACTACCACCAGGTGGTTAAGCAAATCCCCTGAATAGTGGGAGACGTTGGTTGAACGTCCTCAATCTGATGGCCGTGAAACAAGCCCTTTGCTTTTATAGGTGAAAACTTTAATTACTGGCTATTATGCAAAATGTAGCATCACTATCACTACAACTACCATTTGAGAGTAACCATGTACTATGTGCTGAATTGAATGCTCCTGTCAGTGTATGTTGAGAATTCTGGTGGTGGGCAGGTGATAGCACTGCTCCCCTGCTGCCAAGTTTCCAGACCCACTGAGAGCTGCAGGCCCTGAACACTGGTTGAGGTGCCTGATTCTAGCACAAGGCCAGGGCAATGCTGAGCCCCTCGGACCCAATCCCAGTGTGGGGGGCTTTGAGAGGGAGGCACTGGGCCCCAATTCCAGTGCACAGGGAGCAGTGCCAGGCCTGCAATACCAAGTCCTGGCATGTGGGGGGTAGGAAGGGGCAGTGTTGAGGCCCCAAAACACAATGCTGTGGCTTGGGGCAGGGAGGGGCCAGTATCAGGTCCTCAGTGCTCAGTTCTGGCATATGGGGCTAGGATGGGGTAGTATCAGGCTCACAGTCCAACCCGGACCTGCAGGCCACTCGTCTGGCACACAGGCCCAAAAGGTCTAAATGTCCAGATTTGGACATCTGCATGACTTTTTGGCCATCTAATTGTTAAACATGACACATGGATTGGAATTTTATTTCTGGATGTCTAACCCTATATTCAGGGACAAATAAGTTTGACTAGAGTTGCTCATAAGCAGCCTGGGCACATATGCATGCATGTCTATCATGATCTTACAATGCCCCCAAATGGAGTGACCTGAAACCCATGACTTTTGTACTTAGGAACAGGGCACATGTTTCTCAACCATAGCTATAGCTACAGGATTACGGTACTGACCTAAGAAGCCAGATGCCTTATATTCTAGCTCTGCCCTCACCCAAAGAAGCTTTGAGCCTGGGTGTTCTGGACTTCCCAGCATAGCAATCTAACATTATGCCATAGGCCAGCCATTAATAAGCACATTCTTTGGCACTCCTTTTGAAATCAAGTTACTAACAGTCACTAGAAAAAAAAAATGGTGCAGGAGAAAACAGCTAACTCACTGGGAGCAACAGCTGCCTCCTTTCCAGGCCAGCAGCCATCTAACTGAGCTACATGCCTTCTGTATGTTGTTTTCTTCCTCACCCCACATATCCGCCTCTCATAACTGCCCAGGAGACCAGTTTCAGAAGGAATGCTGGAGAAAAGTCAGGATAATGGGTAACCTATGAAATGTTGGTTATACTGATATGCTGTGAAGTCAGAGACCCCCCGGCTCAAATCTTTTCTGGGGCTGTACACAACAAACCTCACCTTCCCAGATGAGTGACTTAGTAAGTGAGCTATTGAGGCAAAACATTTAATAGATTTTAAGGGTCAGAAGGGACCTCAGTCACTGACTGGCCATTGGGGGAGCAAGTGCTTCCCTGAATCAGGAGTCATCAGTTGCCCAAGGTAGTAAACTCAAGGGATGCCCTGGTAAACAGACTATCCCCTATTCCTTGTTTCCCCCGACCAGTGAATTTATAGATGACCACAAGATCCCTCTCAGCCTTCTTTTGCAGAGGCTGAAGAGATTCAAGTCCTTCAATCTCTGCTTGTAGGATCTTACCTGCAGGCCCTTCACCATATGAGTAGCCCTCCTCTGGACCCATTCAAAATTATCCACATCTCTCTTGAAGTGCGGTGCCCAGAACTGGATGCAGTATTCCAGCTGCGGTCTTACCAATAGAGGGGAAGGATCACCTCCTTAGCCCTGTTCATGATGCAACTTCTAATGCATGGAAAAGTGCGTTTGGCTTTACTCATCACTTCATCACATAGATGACTCAAGTTCATTCTGGAGTCAACTATGACTCTGAGAATCCTCTGCTGCTATACTGCTTAGGAAGTTATCTCCCAGTCTGTAGGTGTGTTGGTGATTCTTTCTTCCTAGATGTAGCATTTTGCACTTAACTTTGTTAAACTTCATCCTAGTCTGTTCTGCCCACACTCCCAACCTGTCCAAATCTGTCTGAATTCACTCCCTGCCTCCAGTGTATTTACTTTGCCCCGTGATTTGGTGTCATCTGCAAATTTGGACACAGTGCTTTCCACGCCCTTATCCAAGTCATTAATGAAGATATTGAACAGCGCTAGTCCAAGCACTGAACCTTGGGTAACTCCGCTGCCCACATTTTACAGGTCAAAAATGACCCATCCACCACCACTCCCCTCTCGGTGCATCCCACAAGCCAATTCTCCACCCACCTGACTGTGTCATAATCTATGTCATAACTGCTTCATTTATTTATAAGAATGGGAAGCAACACTGTATCATAGGTCTTTTTAAAATCCAAGTATATGACATCTACCTCAACTCTTGCATCTAAGAATGTTGTAACCTGGTCATAAAAAGAAACAAGATTAGTCAGATAAGATCCATCTGCTATGAAGTCATCATGGTTGTCTTTCAGCATTATTTTTCCTACTGGACTCCCACAAATGTGATTCTTAATAATTTTTTCAAAAGTTCTCTCAAAGATAGAGGTAAGGCTAACTACCCTATAGTTCCTGGGTCATCTTTTCTCCCCTTCGTGAAAATAGGGACCACAATGAATCTTTTCTCCCCTTCGTGAAAAAGGGACCATTTTCAGTCCTCTGGAACCTGTCCTGAGCACCGTGAGTGCTCAGATAATCGCACCAGTGGTTCTGCTATGACACTGGTCAATTCCTTCAGCACTCTTGGATGAAGAGCATCAGGGCCTGCTGACTCTTGGATGAAGAGCATCAGGGCCGGCCCCACATGTGTCCAGCCCCTCCAAATGCCCTTTCACTAGGTCAGTGCTAACTGTTGGTGGGTTGTAAGGTTGTTGATATAAAAATGTAAGGTCTCTTCCTGCAATTTTGCCAGTACATAAATTGTAACCAGTGCATAAGTGGCATTTTTGGCAGTTTGACAGCCATGTAGACAACCATGTTTGAATGTTTAGATAACCAAAGAAAAAAAGTATCACCTTAACTCAGTGTTTTTCCTTCACTTTCTAGATGTCTGACTTGATAGGTTGAGATGTTACTTGTAAAAGTGCTGGATAATGAAAACGGCAACTAAAGTTAATGGGAGCTGTGAATGATCATATGAAATGCTGTACATTGTGCTCTGAGAAATCTAGTTCCAGATCTTTTAGACTGGGCACACAAATTGGTAGAATTTTTTCACTTTCTATTGTTCTTTGTCTCAGTCCTTCCCACAAAAAGGGAATGATGACAGCCCCTCATCTCAAGGTGAGTTGTGTGCAAGGCTTTCAAATTAGCTGTTGTTTACTGTCTTACAGATTCTTTTCTTCTCCCTTCACTTTCTCTTCTGGCTTCTCACTTCAAGGAGGAGGCGTGATTCTCTAAGCATCTTTCCTGATGTTGTTGGTTTCCTTAGATACCAGATTTGTTACTTCCTCATCAACAGTTGCACATATTTTCTAATCATAGCCATTTTATGGGTTTTGAAATTTTCTTCTAGTTTCATGATATTAAATGACAATTCATATTATAGTTACAAGTATAAATTATAAATGTGTTTCATTAAATGTCAGTGGGATGAAAACCCTTGTTAAGAGAATGAGATTACTTTCAGATTTAAAGAAATTTATGCCTGACTTGGCTTAGAAGAAACTAATCTATAATAAAATGATCTCTTGCATCTAAGAATCTAAAAAAATTCTATATACAATAGAAGGATAAATGGGTGAACAAAACTCAGTACCCAACAAACACAAATAAAACTCAGGGTATTTCTGTTCTTCTAAACATTTTTTTTTTTACCATTTAAACATTTTGAGCTAATTGGATAGATTAAAATAGAAAAATAACTTGGAAAACTCATCTACAGTAAGACCTAGGTAGCTTTAAGTATTATTATATTTGAGTTTATTGTAGAATTATTGATAAAGAGGGCTGAGAGCTGTTGGTTATCCTCTTTGAGAGGTCATGCATGATTGGGAAAGGGCAAATATAGTGTCCATCTTTAAGAAAGGGAAGAAAGGGGATCCAGGGAATTACTCACTAGTGAGCCTCACCTTGATACCTGGAAAGGTCATCAAGGAATCTATTGCGAATCACTCAGAGGAAAATAGATGATGATCACAGATAATAAGCATGGCTTCATGAAGAGCAAGGCATGCCTGACCAACCTAGTTTCCTTCTAGAAGGTGGGGGGAAAGCAGTGTTTGCGATATACCTTGATTTATCAAGGCTTTTGACACTGCCTTTGCAATGAGATGTGCCTCCAGGGGTGGCTGTGGCACCTGTTGGTGGTCACACAATGCCCACTCTCCTACTCTAGGTCCCCCAATTTGGCATTCCTCTCTTTCCTGGCATGACTTGATATTCAAGCTAATATATATTTTAGAAGCCTGTCTTCAGAGAATTGGAGTGTGGCCTTTGCTACTTTGCTCATCATCAGGATGCCAATCTGCCCAATCTTCACACTTCTTGCCCTGGGCCCCTGACTTCGTCTTGCTCCCACTGGGCTCCTGACCCTGCCTAGGCTTCTGCCCCTCACAGTTCACCAGGTCCTGGACCCTTGCATGCCTCTATCTAGAGTTTAGCTCCTCATAACAGAGTGCCTGCCAAACACCCTACCCATGGCCTCCTTTTCCCCTGTAAGCCACTGCAAATCTCACAGTATCATAAACTGCAAACCAAAACAAAACATGTAACTTATTATTTTCTCTGTTTACAGCTCCCCATTGACCTTCTTCGACTTATGGGGATCTGGGCTACACTGCTCTTTTCATCCTGTATTTGAGCTTATATGGCCCTTGACTACTCCCCATCTGGTCACCTAACCTAGCTTCTGGAAAAAAAAGGTCTAGGTGCTGCCAATCTAAAATCTGCCACAAGGGCTCTTAAATCTCTTCTTAGATTCTCAGAGCCCTGCAGCTCAACTTTCTGCAGGGCTTCACTCCCCCAGCCTGCCTCCTGCAATACTGCTTTCTTTCAGTAGCAAATGTAAGGGTCTCCTGCTAGAGTCTCCCACAACATTCTTAATAACAAACTAAGGAAATGCACACTAAAGTGCTATAAGGTGGATGCATAATTGGTATGATTATTGTGTTCAATAAGTAGTTGTCAATGGCTCAATGTCTAATTAAGAGGAGGTATCAAGTAGGGGTCTATTTTGGGTCTGCTACTGTTTAGCATCATCATTAATCACTTTGGTGATAGGACTGAATGCCTGAAAATTTGGGTGGAGTTGCAGACATCATAGGTGACTGAGTCTTGGGGGGTAGGGAGTTCCAATGACCGATCACAGTGACGTCCCATTAGCAGAGCCAATTTCAGGCGGGCACAAGTGCTCTCTGTGCCTCCCTACCAGCTGCAGTACTCACTCAGGGAGGGCACTAGTGCTCAGGGGGTAGGGGCACGTGCAACTCAAGAGACAGGACTCTTTGACACTATTCAGCACACCTGCAGCAGAGTGTCCAGTTTTTGTTTCTCACATCAAGGTTGTAGACAAATTGGAAAGAGTCCAGTGGAAAGCGACAAAATGATAAGAGGCCTGAGAAACATGAATTCCAAGGGCAAGCTGTAACCAATAGTATTATTTAATTTGGGGAAGATAAGATGGAAAAGGAATTTGATAACAGTCTTCAAATACCTAGAGGGTGATCAAAGATAGGATGGAGGCGGGCTGTTCTCTGTGCCCATTAGGGATGGGAATCTCCAACCCTGCAAATTTTCAAGAGCTGGTTAGAGAGACCCTTGGCCATGGTGGTACAGTCAGGGATGCCCCTGCCTTGAACAGAGAACTAAACTAGATGACTTTGTGGATTAGGGCTCTTTCAGCCCTACTTTCCTATAGTCCTTTTTTATTATTTCATGACATCCGTATTGTAAACTCATGCGAGATACAAGAATAGAATATAGGAAATGAGAATCTTTAGTTTAGAATGTTAAATAATATGCAGACATAAGAAAGGGCTGATCTTCAAGGATCATCTTTACTAAAAAAACACTTGGTTAAATATCTTCAAGAGTATCAAAATAGTTTATGTTTATTGGGGATTGATGAAAAAAAAAACACTCAGCCAAAAAGTCCCCCAAACCACCCACACCATAGCCATTCCATCCTTTTTCCAGTGCATCCAGAGTGTGACTAATGTATCGTAAGGTGAACAAGAATTTGCCACCACTGGAGGAATTACACTAGTGAAAGATCCTGTTGGAGCTGTTCTTTACAAAGCAGCTGAGGGCGCAAGCACTCAGAAGTCAGTAGCAGTTTCTGCAGGGATAGTTCAAATTACTGCAGAGCTTGGGAACAGAACTCAAGGTGCCCTTCTGAAGACAGTTAAACATCCCTTTCCTTTGCCTCTGTCTGCACTAGGTAGGAGTGTATAAGAAAGACAGATGTTCACCATGAACTACACAAATTTATGCGCCTTGGATAGTGGGTGTCATGGAGCAGAGAGAAAAGTTTTAAGCCTGAGAGGCATGTGCATGTAGGAGATGGACTGTGTTTAGAGCTGGGAACTTCTGAAGTACAAGGAGGACTCAGGGAAGCTGAGAAATTTTTACTTGGGAATATGAAGAGCCACACACACAAAATAAAGGAAATCTCTTGCAAGCACTTCAAGCACTGAGTGATTACTGAATACAAGAGGTGTTAGGCTGGAGGGGATTTCTGAACATGAAAGGGTCACAGGGAAGAAGCTGAAGGGGTATAAGCAATTTTGATTCTGAGCTAAGAAGGTAACAGATTAGGCAGCAAAACTAAGTACTTGTAAATCAAGCACGAGGGAAAGAAGTGGGTGAACGGGATGCATCGATGAATGATGAAATGAGGTGGGTCAAATACTAGTGTGGAAGAATGAATGCGTCTGTTTTGGAGGTTAAGGGAGACAGGAATAGCAGAAAGGGATGCAGAAAGAGAGAATCTCTTCCCCATAGTTCTTTTAATAGACCCCAAAAGGGAGAAGGTATTTTATTTCTCACTTCTCTGATTCTCCTTCCCAGCAAAATGCTGATGAAACATCTATCTGTAGGTATTCTAGCTTTTCACTTAGCAAATGTGAGTACCCAGGAGAAGGAAGGCAAGAGATAGTGGGGAAAAAAAAGGCCATGACGAGTTCTAGTCTCACCAGCTCTGAAACCAGTTCTTGAGAACTTAAAGCCAGATTCTTTGCCATCTATTAGGCATGTAAGAGGACTAATGTACCTAAGGGTGCCTATACATGAGTAGCAAAGCTGATTCACTGCAATTACAGCATGTTAGAGCAGACTCAGTTAACTGAGCATGGTAACTACCATCTTCCAGCATCTCATCTATCAGCATCCCTGCACTTAAAAAGGATGGTGGGGGCACTTTAACTAAAGCTTGTTTGATAAGCTTTAGATAAAGCACCTCTGCAGATATTTTTAAGCATGTGGGTACTGATACAGCACTTTAATTAGAGAGGCTCTTGCAGCCCCTCTAATTAAAGCACCCATCATCCTCACCTCTCAGAGCATGTGTATAAAAGCCCTAAATGTGATCCTGTGCTACCCGATTTGAGCCTCTAAGAAACTCTCAGTACAGGAGTCTCTTCCTCCTTGTTTCTATTGACTTTGAAGTCTTAAGGGTAAGAAGGCAGTGTATAACAAGTCAGTGGATGAAATATTAACACACTTAATTACCTAAATCCTATATGCACATAAAAGGTAGAATAGAATCTAGTCCCCGAGGCTGATATTTCAAAACACCTTCTAGATTCCAGTTGACTAATGCAGCTCCTTTCCTAATTACTTATATGCAACTTCTGTGCTGGAGAGTAGACTAGTGTTCAGGGTTTATCTCAGTAGCATTACAGTGATGTTGTAATTGGGATGGTCCAGGAAATATGCAAGAGGCAAGGATTTTTAGGGGTGTTATCTTCTATTGGACCAACTGTATGGTTGGGAGTTGGTCCAACAAAAGAGATCACACAAAAAAAACCTTGTATCAGTATTATCTTTTCTTCAGCAAAGGAAATTACTAATATAATCCCTGAGCAGTGTAAAATTAACTAACTGTCCTGACATAGTTTATATATACACACACACACACCCACCAGATGATATTCCTGGCAAGAAAATATTCAGAACCTAAAGTATTCAGGAGCTAACTTTATTCAATAAACTTATGAAAGAACTTCTTTGTTGATCCTATTCAACCCAATGCTCAAAGGATGAGGTAGAGATAAGTGATCAAAGACTAATTCTGGAAATCAATTGTGAATTCTAAAGTATTTTAGAATAAATATGAAATAACAGTAAGCACCAGATAAAGATGACACACAGCTGAAATGAACATTATCTTTTTCATCATGATGATAAAAGGAAGGTACCATCTATACTAATGTGGGATTGTTCTCAAAATGTTTTCCTCCCCTCGGTTGAAGAAAGATAAGAAGCGGCAAGGGGCCTGATCCGCTTTTCTTTCCTCCGTGAAGACTGCCTGTGTCTTCCAGGGCAGGGGGCAAGTTTCCAGCAGTTCTGGAGCCATGGGGGGGGGGGAGTCCCAGACCTTCTCTCTATGGCAGTGATGACTTCTGGGTGGTACCTACCTGCTAAAACCCCATCCACACAGCACCAGGGCTCCCACAGCTAAGGGCCTGCTCAGCCAACTAGCAGCTCATTTTCTCACTGCAGGAGAGATAGGCAAGTTCCATGGGGGACAGGATTAGGCCCCTCACCATAATGGTGAGAGAAGCCCTTACATTGAAATGGTAGGTTTTTAATAATTGCAATTAAAAGCCCATCACTTCAATTTAGGAGACTAAACCCCCAACATGTATACAAGCAGCCACAAGCTTCAAAGTCTTGGATTAATCCGTACCACAGGGCTCAGCTCAGTTGCAAATGTAAAACAATCCTAAAAACACTCCCAGCATGAGTTAGTTCTTACCCTAGTCTTCCTTCAAGGAATGAATCCATCCTCCCTTCCCCCCAACCATTTCCTTCTCAAGATCCTCCTTCCTCACTTTCCCTTTCCTGTCCTTTTATATCCAGGCAGCCAATCAACTTCCCTTCATTATTGCTGATTGCCAGGGATCCTGGTTTTCTCTGATAAAAAAAAAATCCTCAATCCACATTTTTCTGTGATTAGAGTGAAACACCACTAATATATATATATATATTTATATATCTGTATATTAGTGTTGTTTTATTCTAAATCATGGGAAAATGTGAATTTTGGGTTACTTTTTTTAATCTGAAAATTGGGAATTTTTTTATATTTGAGAAGACCAGGATCCCTGCTGATTGCCTTCCAGCTGAGGCTCCTTATTAAGGACAGCTTGTTGCTGGCTGGCTAATTGATCCAGGCTACCAGCCTGCAGGCTGTTACATAGTCCCTTAAAATAAATGAAGTAACTGCATTAATAACTCAATTTTCAAAGCTGCTAGGTACCTGCAGCTTTCATTCATACCCATGGGTTTTATAGGTGCTAAGTCTTCTAGAAAGCAATGCACCTGTCTCTTCCAAAACAAACTGCAAGTACCTGCAGAACCAGACCTTTATTTTGCCTTTAGTTTTAACATCCTGGGGTTTTTTTCCTGAGGGACATAAAGATGCAGTAATGGAAAGCTGAGATATAGACTTCCAGAGCAAGTCTACAGTGATTTAGGCAGAGCTAGGAAGCACTACTGTGAAAACATGCCCTGCTCAACTACTTACAATTTACACATGCTGCCTGCCGAAATAACACGAGGTAGCTGATCTTCAATGTGCTCTAACAGCAGCTATATGATGTTTTTTTCTGCACGAAGCCTGGGAGGAGAAGGTGGGACATGTTTTCACAGCAGCACTGCCTGCCAGCAGCTGATGCAGTACAGACCAGTTGTCTTGACTCAGAAGGAGTTAGAGAAGGTACCTGAGAAGACCTAGAAAGTAAAAGAGAAAATCTAAAATCTCTTTTCCCTGGCAAAAATGGCCTTGTGGTCATATATGCTTGGGATATAGGAATCTTCTGTATTTTATTTATCTTCTATATTCATTCACATGTTTTAAGAGTTGCCTGTAAGAAAGCTGTTCGTTTAGAAGCACGTTGTGCATGTTTGTGAGGCCCAGGTCCTGCTGTTTTAAACCAACAGGATGCTAGAGGCACCAACAATAGTCAAAATTATTTTTAAGTGGTTTTATAACTCAAGGTTTCCATTAAATCTACATTTTTGACTCATGGCTAATAGAATTGAAGCTTCTGGATTATTGTAGAGATCTAGGGAAAAGCTGCCTTTCTTAGGAAAACATTTTTTTTTTTTTTTAAAGAAAAAAAAAAGAGAAGGGTGGCAACTGAAAGGAGGTAAAAACAGCTAGTTTATTCTAAGGCTCTGCAGTCTTCCACTTTGCTCAAATTTGCCATCAGAGTTACAGCACTAAGGAAGTCATGCTGCTGCTGCTTCAAATACTTTGATTGCTGTAATTGTGCTAAACACAAAAAAGCTACATGACAATTTAAATACCTGTTTTCACCTTGAAGGGATTTGAAACACTGGACACATTTAACTCCAGAAATCAAGTTTTCTAAAAGAAACTCATCTGAATTTTAAGTTTACTGGCATTACTGAATTCTTTCTATTCTCCACTGACACTGATGTGCCCCGAAAATTGTCTGCAAATGCAAATTATAAGTACAAGTTCTAGCAAATGTCCATCAATGAAGATACTTCTAAAACAAAGTCCACCTAGCCTATTCAAATCACAGTATAAGAACCCAAGTAAATTACAGTAAATCCAAGCACTCTTTTTGAAAGATAACAACTTGAAGTATGCAGAATATATTTTTCCTGACAAATTTCAGTGTATTCCAAATTATTTGACTGTTTAGTAGAAGAAAATAGGGGGGGCACAAATGATCCCTTTGTGAGAGAACTGTGAAGACGTATTTGAAAAAGTCACAATTCTATTGAAGGATTGCAGAAAAAAATAATGCATGTACAACAGGTCATTTTTCTGGGGCTGTATTTGAAACTTGGTATCACGTTATAAGCCCATCCAAAAAAAGGAGGCAAAGGTCAGAGATCTAGGGTAACTAAATACAAGAGCCAAAGGTCCCAGAATTTTGACATATAAGAATCTTAGCCATAAGGCAATTCATGAACCAGTGGTTCTCAACCTTTATAGATTCGAGGCATTCCTTGTCAGGCATTCCCTGTCACTTTGTCTTTCATGCTCTGGTTTATATATAAAAAGAGAATCTATCCTGTTTCTCACAATTCTTGAGCAATGCTTGAGTTTTCTATGGAGTTGCAATAAAACCAGTTACTAGTTTTTGAATTCTAAGCAATTAAAACTGGTCCCACCCTAAACATTCAAATGATGATTCTTATGATTTTGTTGGGCCTGGTATCTTGAAACTACAAATTATAAAAAATAAAAACATTGTACATGTTTGGTTTGGGCTCTGGGCTTATGGCATTATTATATTAATTAACAAAGCAAACATGAATAATATCATAACATATATTACAGTGGTGGGAGGCCAAGTTCACATCATGCTTAGACAGCCTTCCAAAGACCCCTTGGTCAAACCAGTGTGCATTTCTGTGTGATTTTCTAGGGGCACTTGTACATATGATGCAAGTTAGTCATTTTTGCAGTTTCATTGCATCATGCTGTACACGTGGGGTAGAGGAGGTGTTATGATTTAAATGAGTTTGCTATATTGCAAACTAAACCACATCCACATGTCGTTTAGTTTGCAACATAGCTATTTGTAACATTGAAACCTTTGATAGCTTGCCCCCGTCCCCCCACTGTGGGAGATGTGGGCTGAAGGCAGAAGTGGTAAGGGTCCTAATCCTTTATTTATTTATTTATTTATTTATTGGAAACTGTCCATGTCTCTCACAAGTGGCAGGGAGAACTGCCAGTGGGCTGAGCAGCTCCTGAACTGCTGAGGGCCTTGGTCCTTCCTTCGGCGGTGGCAGCATGCCCTGGGGCTGCCTGGGCAGGCTGCTAGTACACAGGTGCTGCCCCAGCTCAGGCTCAGGGAACAGTTGGATTGAGCTGGGTGCTAGCAGCGAGCTGGGGAAGTACCTTCCCGCAAACAGCCCACCCAGTTGGCCCCAGGGGGGTGCCACCACCATGAAGGGAAGGTCTGGGGCCCTTCTCAGCTCAAGGGCTGCTGGCAACTCACCTGCCCTGCCACAGGAGAGGCAGGCAGAATCCATGAGAAAAAAAAAGGATCGGGTCCCTCGCTGCTTTTTTTTTTTTGATGTTCTCCATGGAGCTTTTCTGCATAGGCTGCCACCAGGCCATGCAGCCCCTGAGCTGCAGGGGGGCCTGGTCATTCCCTCCACAGTGGCAGTGTCCCCAGAGCCAGCCAGGCAGGGTGCTAGCTGCACAGGTACTGCCCCAGCTCACAGTCAGCACCCACCAGATCCAACTCTTCCCCAAGCTTGCGTGAGAAGTGCCTGGCAGACTTCTAGTACACAGGCTCTGGGAACAGTTGGATCCAGTGGGTGCTGCCTGCAAGCTGGGACAACACCCACACAGATAGCTCCGTGCCTGGGTGGCCCTGGGGGTACCATCCATGCAGAGGGAAGGACCAGGCACCTTGTCAGCTTATGCAGTCATGCTCCACTGCAGGGGGGGGAAGCAGAGAAGGCCTTTTTCAGAAAAAAAGCCTTTTTTTTTAATCCCCACAGAGCCTGCCTGTCTCTCTTGAAGCTGGGGGGTGAGCTTCCTGCGGGCCCTGAGCTGGAGGGGGCCCCAGACCTTCCCTTCATGGTGGCAGTGTCCCCTGGGCAGCACCCTACTGCTAGCAGCCCACCCAGGCAGAGGGAAGAACTGGGGCCCCCCCCACAGCTCATGGCCCACCAGCAGCTCACTCCCCTGCCGCAGGAGACATAGGTAGGCTCCAAGAAAGAAAAAAAAAGAAGGATGAGGCCCCTCATTGTAACAGTGACGGAAACCCCTAACTCGAAACTGGGTTTTTAATCATCACAGTTAAAAACCTACTGTTTCAATTTAGGGGAGTAAGTCCTTGTTACATGTCCGTGCACTCACTTTCTGTTTCTCTCTGCCGTTCCACCCACAAAACGACTGTCCCATCTTGTGTCAAGATGCTTCAGCAGCCAATCCTACGGAAGACAGGGCTAAGCGTACCCCACGTACCTGAGTGTTGACACTCCAGACGCTGAAGTTCATCAGTGAAGCTGCTCTGGATTTACCCCCAGGCCTGGTCTCTGGTTTGCTGGAGACCAGAGACTCCAGAGTGGGTACTGAGGACAAGCCTGGAGCAGTCTCGCTAGTGAACTTCCAGCTCTAGAGGATTTCAGTAGACTGGAGCGAAGACAGGGTGTGCTAAGCTCTATGCCCCAGAACATATTACTGTCTCAATATAGATAGATCCTAAGCTAACAGCTGGCTAATCTCTCTCCTTCTCCTACATGTCTCCAAGTGTGGATAGATTAAATTACATCATTTGTAAATTATGGAGGGAATTAAACCATAGTCTCCTACTTCCTAGGCCACTGTTTTAGCTACTAAGCACTTACAGGAAAGGAAGTTGAGGAGGAAGGAGAAAGCACCATGTCAATTAGGTGCCAACCTGAGAAAAGGGACACAGCATTCTGGACCCTGAGCAAACAGCACTACTTAACACAATTTACAACAAATGCTTTCAATCTATTGCAGAGATTTTAAATATATAACGTATTTAAAACTGTTCTCTTGTTATTTAAGCAATGGTGCAATTGAACAGTTATACAGTATGGAATGACATATGTAAATGCATTTATTGGATTTTTAGAGTGCATGTTCTTTGGGTTGGGGATCATGTTTTCCTCTGTATTTGGAAAGCACACAATCTGGCTGGAATATTACTATAATTTACAATATTTTATTACATTTTTTCTTTGATTTTTCAATAGCCTCCTGCAAGGCAATAGATCACTGGAAATCCATTAGATGTTGCACAGAAGAATGAAGTCACATCAATCTATCAAAACAAGAAAACTACTAACTGAGCTGCAACAGTAAAAAAAGCCACTGTATCAGCTGAAGCATGAGGTTCCAGTTCAGTGGAGCTCCATTTATCATGTGCTTTTGCAACTTCTAAAACAGAAGGATAATGTAGCACTACAGTGCCTGGACAAAGACAGACTAGGTAAGTCAGATGCTATTTTGACCTTATTCAATGGAGTTTTCACAATCCATTTGGCTGAATTTTCTCCACCCACATGTGATTATCACTTGAGAACACAATGCAAATGATGTTTTGGTAGGCTAGATACATTCATGCACTGAATGTATGCCTTTGTGTTGAACAATTAATGGGCATGCCCTGAATAAAAGGCGCAGACTCCAAGAGTGTGACAAGCTAATGCAACTCTAAAAACGTGCAATCACCCAAACAGCTCATAAAAGGAGTTTGCCATCCAGACACGCATAACCAACAAGTATGTGTACTAAAGACTGAACATTATCAAAACCATGCCTCAGCAGATGCACACACTATCAGATTGCAAGAGTGTCCTTGGTTTTATACCCTGTAGTAAGGCAGGTTCACTAATGTACATCACTCCTTATCATGCAAGACTGAACATTTCTAAATAAAACCTGGTGCAGTTTTACAGTCCTGTGAAGAAAAAATGTCATTCATAAACATATTCCTTATCTCAGTTCTACATCTATTAAAAGATCCACATGAA
This sequence comes from Caiman crocodilus, assembly GCA_030014935.1. Taxonomy (NCBI): domain Eukaryota; kingdom Metazoa; phylum Chordata; order Crocodylia; family Alligatoridae; genus Caiman; species Caiman crocodilus. The sequence continues at coordinate 102,783,101 of JAGPOW010003316.1, read as the reverse complement.
ACTAACAATATACGTTTCAAAAGTTGTTTTGTTAGACTCTATATAACTCCACTGCTGTATTATTATTAATATTTTAAAGATAAAAATAGGGATTTGGGTACAGATGTGTTCAGTATGTTTTCTGAGGATATGTCTTTTAGTGCATGCTATTGTATTTTATAGTCAATATGTGAATATTTCTGCTGTGTATTGAGTTATTGCAGTAGTTTAGGGGTGGGACCGATTTGTAAGCAAGGGTTTGTATATAATCAATTATTATTTAAATTAGTTGTTGTAATAAAATGATATTTTAAGTACCTTGTTAGTGACAACATAGGATAGCCTTTTTTTAAAGAATACATTTTTCTACTTTTATAATTCGGGTCAATACCACTTTCTTTGCTAACTGATACTTCAGGAACACATGAATCAGGACTTGAAACAGGAGTTTAAGGCAAATGATAGCTCCTGCAAACAGTTTCCTCTCACCACACGGTTACCTTAAGCCACCATTCTAATGCTGGTGCTTATACAGCTTGATTTATTAAAAAGCAGTCTTGTACCTGCAAACATGCTGGAGCTCTGCCTTGAGGTTTATTCACGTCAACAGCCACAAGCTGCCATCCTCCTGCAGCATCTTCATGGAACATCTTAAAAGGGAAAATACTTGTCAGAAGCATTTTACTTACTGATAAATAAGGAGCTGCTCATATTCTCATGACTGCTTTTTGAAAGAAAGAGGGAAATGTTCTTACTGTTCCAAAAAAAGTAATAGCTTGTCACTTTTTACTGTAATATCAATTGTAGTATCTGAATAATGGCTTCTAGTATAAAGAATTTCATTCAGATAATGGAAAAAATGACTTATGTTTCCATAATAACTAGTCCTGTTCTATAGGACCAATTATACTAAGCATACTAACTCATCCAGATATTCTATAAAACACCTGAGCTGAACAGAACCTCTCAGAAATGACTTCTCACTTATTCATCATATTCAGAAAAATCCCCAGCCATTTTAGGTTACTGAAAGGAAGTTCTACAGTGAGTATTTTTTTTAAAATTTAATGATAAATCGTTCCATGTGCTTTTTTGTGGCAAAATTGTTACATCGCAGGCTCAGCTTCTGATGTTCATTACACTAATAGAAATACAGAGTAACACCATAAATAAAAGCCATGTCTACACTTGTGCTTAGCTGCAGAGTAGACTAATAAGCTGTAGAGGAACGTGTCACCATCTACATATGCAATAGTTTTAATATGCAGTAAAGTAATTAACACCACAGTAAGATAATACTGTTGGGAACAGTACTATTTTATGCTGGGGTAATCTACTATGATTAAACATACATGTAGACACTGACCATGGGTTTAAATTGTGCCCCATCAGCCCAGCCAACTGGAGGCCAGACTCCTGTCCACAGCCTAGCCACATTGGCCCTGCACTTTCAGTGTCCTCGTGTACCAGTCAGCTCCTGTACCACTCGCACCTGCACCCAGAGCCCAAGGCTTAATGGCCCTGGAGTAAATTACTCTGCCCTGGCTCAGATTGCTGCTGTCCTGAGCATACATGTAGATGCTCCACTAGGAAGTAGTTTACTCCAGCTCAAACTGCTCTGGAGTTCATTGCTTCAAATTGATTGTATGTGTAGATGCACCCAAAGAGAAGTAGTTAACTGTGTTACTCTTAAGGCAGGCAGAAGGCAGAGCAGGGTGGAAACAAAGGGCTTTTTTATATGTGCAAGCACTGAAGTGCCAGGCACCTTGAAAAACACGCAGCACTGTGATGCATGCATTTGTATAAGTGGTATAAGGCACGTCAGTGCAAAGAAAATGGCGGCGATGTACATTTGAATTAAAACACCTCAGAGGTGCTTTAGTTCAAAAGCACACCACTGACATTTTCTGTGCACTGACACTCAATTCATCTCTTATACAACCACAGGTGGTGCAGCGTAGTGCATGTCAGTTCGCATGTGGAGCAGACTCAATTAACTGCAGGATGCAGGAAGCCCTCTGCACCGAATCAGTTCAGTGCAAGTTGAAGGCTTTCAAGCACATCACAGGATTCAGTCCACTTCTGAAGGCTTGATCTATGTCTGAAAATCTGAGGTTTTAAATGTATTCATTTTTTAAAATGCATTTTTGATTAAACACTTGGATATTCTTTTTATTCACCTATAAATCAAGTCATTATTATGACTTCTGCCAATTTCTGTGTATGTTATTCCAGTGATTTCCACAGTCTAAGTGTAGTTGACTCAAAACTTGGCTCTGTGGCATGTGGCTGGGTGTGTGTGTGTGGCGTACAATAATACCTTACCTGTTACCTCAATTAATTAATTGAGTGTGCTCTGAAACAGCAGATCTCCTGCATGTTGCATGACAAAAAGGTATATGTATAAATGTCCTTAGAGACTACTTAATTTAGAAAAGAAACAACATGAAAACTTATGGCTCTCTGAATAAGTCTGTAAGGTGCCACTCTGCCATGCCTTCTTCTTAAATGAAGGTGCTCTGGATTTACTGTTGTCTAACTAAATATTTGAAATAATATGCTGGCTCCAACTGAAAAATTTCAAATACGTTCCTATCCTTTAGAAAATTAAACACATCAGATTAACTGACTTTTGCCAGTAGTCAGGAGACAGATTTGGGTTGACTGGTATAAGAACTTCTGCTCTGAAAGCCATTAGCAGGAAATGTGCATGTATTCCTTTAAAGGTAATGAGCGACTCTGATATCTTTAGGCATTATCTCGGAGTCCTCCCTTTACCTTCTTGTAGAGATCACTTCTACATCAGCCCACCAGCACTTAGGAGAGACTTTTTCTTTGATTAGTAATAGACTCATTTTCTACAAAAAATTAGTTGATTTGTCAACTTTTCTGTTAAGGTCACTTCATCCCCAAACCAAGAAATATTTGAGCTTTATCTGGTGCATTGTATTAGAAAAACACCTTTAGACTGTACCAACTAATACAGAAAGAGGATGAATTACTTTTTTTTTAGCTCTCTTAAAACTGACTCCTGTTGCATAAGTGTTTTAGGTAACATCACTTTTGGAACCAGATAATCATTTATCTGTAGTCAGTCCACAAACTATATGTATTCTATACACAGCATTTATGTCAAATGTGATAATATTTGTCTGGCTTGCTGTCAATATAATTACGGTTCCCATAATCCAGAGATACCCAGACTTGGCTGCTTTTAGAGTTTCTTTGTAGAGGTATTTCTCTCTTAGGCCCTATTTCTTGTAGAGCTTGTGGCACCGAAGATAGGGATGTATGTATAAATATGGAAATCTTTTCATTATATTCTGATTTTATATTTTTGGTGGAATCATTTTTATGCAGAATAACATTTGGTTCAGGCCAGGTTTCATCTGAAGCCTTAGCCTCAACAAGACTTTATGATAATGTGTTCCAGATGCTAAAAGTAGGTTGTGTGAAAAAGGTTGCCGTCTTAATATGGAAAAGATTTTAAACTGATGAAATAAGTTTTGAGGCAACTACACTTAGACTGTGGAAATCACTGGAATAACATACTAATGATGCACAGAAATTAGCAGAAGTCATAATAATGACTCAATTTATATGTGAATAACAAGAATATCCAAGTGTTTCATCAAAATGCATTTTAAAAAACAAATAGATTTAAAACCTCACATTTCAGACAAAGATCAATCTCTAGCTACTGAGATTAGAGTAAAACATCTCTCCTCATCATAGACTTTTCATATCTACCTTCTGAAGGTTTTATCCACAATAGATAGATGACACTGACTGATGTTAAGGTATTTCACTAGGTCGAGTAGGGGTCTGAAAGAACATGGACATTCATATGTGCCTAATACTTAAAATGACTGCCACAATAGTGTAGCCAAAATTTCAAGGACAAAACAGCAATTTCATCCTGGTACCCAAGCCAATGAACAATCTCTTCTAATGTGGCTTCTTCCCATTTCTAGGTCCACAAACTCTCTCTGTGGTTCCCCATTGGTACACTTTCACATATCAGAATCACCATGTCTTCTGCTGTGGCTCCCTTCCTTCCTAAACACTACACTTTTGCCATCTCACCATTTTTTCAGTGCCAGCAGCATCTACTACACTTACTCCGACCACTTCTTGTATTACTACCAGTCACACTTTGCAATCTTTCCCCCACCCCACTTGAAAAACTTGGTTACAGAAGCCATATTCATTAATAGTTCAAATCCCAAAAATTAATGAGAGAAAGGAATTATCCTGCTTCCTATATAAATCTGACAAAAAGGGAATTTAAGCAGTACATAATAAACACACAACCATTAAAATACGCTAGCTTCCCAATAACTTAACTCTTCTCCTTTCCTTCCGTATTATTCTTTTTTAAGATACTCTATTTGAACAATGTGCTCTATTGCTTTATAAAATTAGATAATAATAACTGGAAAATACATAAATATATATATATACACACACACACACACAGAGTACAATATATATTAGGTGATAAAATATAGCATGCGCTAATCAGAATTTGTGGCTTTCTGTTCAGTAAACTAAAAACAAATGAGCATGTGGAGTACCTAAGTATTCAGAGTTATATCAGTACTTCACCTGGGTAGTTGCTGTTGAAGTAGTACTGCTTCTGGACCCCCACATCTGCTGGAATTGCACTCTAATTTCAGCAAATGTTTCAATGATGACCGCAATGAACACATTCTATTAAGAAAAAAAAAAGATAAAAATGAAAAGTTTACTAGGAGCCTCAGCATGCAGAAAGGAAGGGAAATTCATTCTAACATAAGTTATATTTTAGACAGGTTAAAAACAGAAAATTGCATAGTACCTTAACAAGCCAGGCAAGAAAGAAAATTAAGGTGATGAAATAGAAGTATGAACGCCATCGGGGAAAACTATCAATTGCTCGATACATAAGGAACACCCAGCCTTCTTGAGAAGCAGCTTCATAAACAGTAAATATGCTTGTGCCTGTTGATGGAAAATGAAAACGTTTTAAATTAAAGAAAAAAAGAACATATTTAGGTCAGCAAGCAATCACTGTTCCATTTTTTCCTTTCACTAAACGATATAACCCCCCACCCCCAAAGACATATGTAAGTTATTTCTTCTTATGATTGGATCCAAAATTATTTTTACATTACAGTGGGTTCATATTCTCCTGTGGAATACACATGTACAGTCCCTTGGTGAATCTAACTCACCACTCAGGCAGCCCCGTCTTTAAGATATTATATTTGCATATATAGGTATCTCCTTGGAGAGTACAAGGCGGCAAATTTGGGTCTTTTCTCTTGTAACAGTGTCTGAGAGGGGGAGGATTATGGACTGTTTCCAGACCAAGGCTTTGCCAATGCACTTCAGCTAAACCCAGTGTCTCCAAAGACAGAATTTGGCATACTACACAATTTCAGTAATGTATGAGCTAATTTTCTTTAAAAACTGTGATGATCTTTCAACATTTGAAGGAAGAGATAAGCTTGAATATCCTTCCAATTAATAAAGTAAGTATGGGCTAGGCAAGCAAGGACATACAACAAAACACATGGATAAGGTAGATATGCAAGGGTTTACTCGAATGCATTTAGAGACTACAAAGTGCAGATACTCGTAATAGCCACATTGATTTAAATGTGTTACAGATTTCATGATTTTTTTTCAGAAGCAGGTTTAAATTAAAAAAATGACTAAATCTAGAGGAAGAAAGAGAGTAGACAGGACACTTGTGGGTTTTTTGTCTGTAAGAAAACCTATATTACATTAAATATAAGCATTGCTAAACATTATTAAATGATTGATTTTCAATTATAAAAGAACTACAGATTTGGGGAGCCCAAAGCACCCTCAAGTCTGCAGCCATTCTTTGCAAGCTGGCCCTTCAAAAATGTTGAAATTTTCAGACTACTGGCAGTTTTCTGATACCATTTTGATGGAAAGGGAATTTAATGGGTGAAAATAAAGAAAAAAAAGCAAAGCAATGTAAAAGCCAGGTTCTAAAATTCATGCTGTAGCCCAGTTGCACTCAAACTTCAGCCAACAGACTGGATCTAGCTATTGCAATTTATAATGGCATTGTTCCCCTGCCACTAAATTTCTGGATGCATGGCAATGTCATCTGACCCTGCGGTTCAGATGCCATTGCCCTACATGCCACACGCCCCTCAGGCTACTCACCGTGTGCGCATGCAGGACCCCTTTGCACAACGTGTTTGAGGTACCCCATTTCACTTTCCACTCCCCAGCTGCAGGCTTTGCCACTGAACCTGTCCACTGCATAAGCACTCTGAGCCACTGGGTACACTGAAGCCCTGGGGTTATGGGATGCAGCAGAAGCTGGAGGATGCAGAGGGAGCCCCAAGACCATGTCTGATGCTGCAACTAGGATGATAGGGACTATGACAGCTGGGTAGGAGCTGGGAGGCAGGGTACCAGTTGGACAGGTCTGCTGTAGATGATTGGAGCACCTCCTCTCAGCTCTTCCTCATCCTTCCAACAGAGGTATCACTAGTTCATGGTTTTGTGTCTCTACTGTGTCACTTGTTCTGGGAGTGTTTGAATGTTGCTGTAGCTATGATGGTCCAGGAAATACCCAAGATTCAAGGATTTTTTTGTGGTATAGTTTTTTGGACTGACTGTATATGCATATATTGTATATTGGACCTACTGTATCCATATGACAATGAGCAAGAATTCAATAGATGTCACTAAAACAAACAAAAAACCCTTGTCACTTCTTTTGGGGGTATTTTCCAAGAATTGTTTTACCTTCCATCAGAACTCTTTTATGTTTATGAATGTAAATAGTAAGTCTGGAAAAAACATGTGTCCTCTTATTTTATGACACTCCAAACTTAGACTGTAGACTGAGACTCAAGACCTTTCAGCACTTGTTTCTTCAGAAAAATAAGTTTCTGATCTTTATTTTTATGTCTATGTTCTGTCTGGGGGAATCACAGCTACAAAAATACAAAGAATGATGGAGATTCACTTATAGCTGTAGCACAACTTCCATTTAAATTGAGGAGTTTTTGCCTCTTCTTGCTAGGAATGACTTTAGCCCCTAGTGATTCTCCTGTGTCTTCTTCATCAGTCAGCCATATGCCTCGTACTAAAAAGGCCAGTTTGGTGAACACAAACAAGCCGGTAGTGATAGGTACAAAAGCCTGTACTATCTCAAATATAGGGAAACGAAAGACAAATAAATGCCATGATTCCTTCAGGTTTACTCCATCTCTCCTTGGGGTAAACTTGTTAATGAGTCCTTAACAGTGCAGTTATGTTAGGTACTTTGACAAGATAAATGTTTAGACCTGGATGCTGAGGGCTTGAGCAATGGTTTGGAGTAGGTCACCTCTTGAGGTCCATTTCAACCCCATTTTTCTAGGATTCTGTAACACCTGAAGAGTTGGAACCAACTGGCTTATTCCTTCTATGGCCTGGGTCCAGCCAGTGAAGCATGTAAGAGGTGCATATATTTTTAAGAAAAAGAATGGTCATATTAAAATACTCTCCTAATTTTGTTGATAAATTTGTGCCTGAGAGCCGAAATTATTATAAAAAATGCTATAAAACATTTACTTCTCCATTTGGAGCCAATCCTACAACACTTAATTCTGCATTTGAAGGGATTCCTGAATCAAGCCTTCAGTTTATTTTATTGTGTTAGTTTGTAATTATATTTCTGGTAAACCAGCAACCATAAAGATAGCTCTTCCGAGTAATAACTATGGCCATTTGGTTTCATGCTAACTATTTTTGTAACACTGTATATGGTCTATGCAGAACTACGTAGAAAAGCATGAAGAAACCCAAACTAGCATGGAATATTGGAAACAGCATAGCTGGGTTAGTGCTGCATTCTGCAGGTGTGTCTACATGTGCAATTACACTGCCTGAATAAACTGTGGAGCTTATTGCTCTGGAGTTTATTTTCCCAGGTATGCTGTTTGAATGTGCAATTAACTCCAGAGCAATAAGCTTCACAAGACATGGAGCTGGCCTTGAGCAGTCTTGACTGGCTGGGGGTTGTGGGGCTCAGCCTGCCAGCTGAGGGCTGCACCCTCTGGCTCAGTGTGCTGTGGAAGAGCTGGCTGGTGCACAAGGGAGTTTCTTTATGGGGCTACCCAGCAGGCAGTTCCCATACTAAAGCACCCTCATGCCTCTCAGCCCCTCCAGTGTCCACATGTGTGCTGCTGTATAATTTCTCACATTCTACATTTTAGTATTTACGCATACTATCCTGTTGCAGAATAAATTAGTTTATTCCAGCCTAATAGAGGTGCATGTGTAGATACCAAGACATTTGCTGTACAGCTAGTCAACTGGACAGTAAATGTCTCATGTACACACTCCCAGCATTAGCTACTTTATTCTGCTAAGAAGGGTAGTTCCTCACTAATGTGGCTCTAATGCTTCCAGTATCTGAGCTGGCTCATTTAGAACCAGCTGGGTATTTCTAGCCATTTTTCCTTTTCTATACATAGATGGAAAATTTCTTAGGAGCAAGGACTATCTTTTGGTCATGTGTCTGTGTGATAGGGGCTTGGTTTATCACTGATCTTAAGAAGTCCTATTCCAATAGTATAAAATGATCCCGTAATGGGTTTCATGCAGACAGACTTCTTCTGCCCTTCTGAGAGATCATACAAGTCAGAGGGGCCCATTCACAAGGAAACCATTACTGGCAAAAGATTCACATTTTTGGCTTGGATAATACTGGTATTGCTTGATGGATATTTAGGGGATTTTTTATATTTAAAATCTATTCCTGATAAATTTTCATCTAATATTTTTTTAGGAAATGCTGAACAGGTGCATTCTGAAATAACGCTTTATCTTTTTCTTAGTCAGAACCTTCTTGAACATGGGATTTACTAGCAAACAGCCAAGAGGTGCAAAGTACAAGAGTCTAAGATTGTTTATAAAATATTCATTAACAATGAGGAGACAATGAGACATGTCTACTAATTCCTGAATATAAAATGCAGACATTCAGAAGTCAAAATATCAGAATGATAAATATTATTTATAGGCACTTGTTTACTAGCACAGGTCTGGAAACTCCAGCCTTTAATATTTTCTATCTAAAGTTACTAAGAAATTATTCAAGTCTAACCTTTTAGTCCCACTTTCTATTTACCACAATAATTTAGATTGTGTCCATTTTACTCTCATGAGTTCCTTAACGAAGGGTGTGTCTACACATGATGATTTAAGGCACATTAGCTGTTTTTAAGGTGCATTAAGGGCACAGGTCTACATGTGTGGGCCCTTAGTGTGCTTTAAAAATGGTGATTTTAAGCTGTTTGCACCTAAATTTGATACCTGCTTTTGCAAATAGCTAAAGCACCTTAACGCACATGTCAATGCACTAAGACACATTAACACTGTGTATGTCGACTGACTTGGGAATAACTTTAGTCTCAAATCGGTTTGCACACTGCGTTAATACATCTTAGCACATGCATATGTAGACATGTGCTTAAATTGCTTTAATGCTCATTAGGCAAATGTGCATTAAGTGTATATATGTGTAAAAGCATGCGTAGACAAGCCCAAAGAGTATCTAGGACAGGAATCAGAAAACTCTAACAGTTAGTGTGTTTTTTTGCTACCATACTAATATGACATTGCAAAAAGGAATCTTTTCTGGAAACAACTTCTCACTTGTTAATGTTTCTTTCTGCTATGTCTGCTAGTGATGGATGAGTCTTTTTCCACTGAGAATCAAGGCACTCACAGAACTGCAGTAATTGGGTTTGCCTGGGAAAGAACTCACCCCAACTGGCACCCTCCAAGGTGACTGGCTCTAAAGATCTTGATAAACTAGTCAAAAAATGAGCTGGATCCTCATCTGTTTTACAATCAGGTGTGGCTCTATTTCTTCCCAATTACAAAAAAATAGCACACTTTGCAAGATTGTTATATATGCAATTCATTTTCTATTTATTTTTCTGAAAGGAAGAGCAACACTGACACTCTTGGAAGAAAATATCTTGTGGCATTATACCATCACATCATGGTGTATCCCAAGTTACTTTTGATAGCATTGAAGTGATATTGTTGCTGTGATCATCCACTAGACATGCAAGATGCAAGGATTCTTGTGGGTAATATCTTTCATTGAACCAACTGTACTGTTGGTGTAGACATATGCAAGTTTTTGAGTATCACAGTACTCTTCCTTAAGCCTCTGGGGATACTGTAATAACTGTAAGCTTGCCTATGCCTATATTAATCATACAGCAGGTCCAATAAAAGATATCACACACAAGAATTCTTACCCAAGTTGTTTTTGACATCTGAAGAGTTCTTATTAATAAATGTCTACATATAGCACAAAAATATTTCCTATTTAATTCTGGATGGGTGAATATTGAGGTAGGAAATGTGTTTTCTCTGCTTCTTCAGCTTTTGGCCATTTCTTTGTTCTTATCTCCTGATGAATTATGGAACAAGTTCCAAGACAGACTTCAGTAAAATAGGGCAGGCTGTATACATTGACAAGAAAAACAAACAAACAGAAGCCAACTTGAACATGTTAGGAAAAATGTAAGAAATATTCATTATTCAATTTATTGTCACAAACTTGATTAAATATACTGGAACAAAACAAAGCTGTTAAAGAGTTGCAAGATTTACAAAAAGGGAATTTATTAAAAGTTGCTAGCTAGCTAACTGAAATTATCCATTAGGCACTATCAATTAAAAAGTCACCGAGAAAATCTGTAAAACAGAAGGGTTGTCATGCAAAGTATTTATATCAGATGTATTGGGCCATCTGCCATAATAAGGCAACCCAATGAATGGACAAAAATGTGCAATTAACCCAATTAAAATATTTAATGTTCAACTGTGACATTAAAGTACAAATATAACTTTTTTCAGAATGGGTAGACGTGTTCCTCGGAGCTATTTAAAGGCTACCACCAAAATAAATACGCACTCTTATAGTATATGAAACTACAAAGTAATACAGCACTTAACATTATTAATGACAATGCCAAAAAACAAGCTGGTAACAATCTTTCTAAATGTTCAAAGCTGTTTGAAGTGGAGATGGAAAAAGGGATCACAGTAAGTGATACAAAGTTAAATACCATGAAAAGGATTCCTTATTAAAAAGAACATGTCTTAACTTCCATCTGATAACTCCATTTAGCATGATTTTGAGGCTTCTAGCAAGGAGTGGGAAAAAGAAAGGACCCTACCTACCCAGTTTGCCATGATGCATATTAGGAAGCAATGTAGAACTACAGAGGGCCCATGCACACAATTCAAGGGAACTGGCAGATGGAAAGAAAACTTATTGTGGGTATTAAGAGTAGAATGACCTGGCCAGTTCAAAGTATGAGAGAGCCCAGCCTTTTTCAATTCTCTGCACAACTGGTCCCTCATATATGGAACGTGTTACACGTATAAATATGTACCACCCTAATTCAGAAAGTGAAGGCAACTTTTCTATAAAAAGGAAATCTGAGTTAAAGCCTGGCTGTGTACCTATCAGCACCTCTTATCTTAACTATACTTAACCTTCTAAATTCAAAGCTTTGCTACAGCAAAGCAGTTACACATGTGACTACAATGAGATTACTCATATGCTTAAAGATGGGCATGTGCTTAAAGTTTTTTCTGAATCAAGGCCTATGGAGAAAGCACTTTTTCCCCAATATTATTCTGACTTAGCAGATCTCAGGCTATCAAAATGCCAAGATGAAAATATTTAGGGTTATGTTTAGATCAAGTTTAAGTAGCTGTTTAAAATAGGAAAATTCAAGGTAGAAAAGATTAGTATCTATTTGGGTGAGAGAAAAGGTTACGTTTGTCCAAATGCATTCAGAAATAAATTATTCTGGCCACAAGGGTGGGGAAAACTGGCAAATATAGAATGTATTGTAAACATAAATAAAACCATGCACTCATTGCCATTAACAGATTCAACATAAAATGACTTCAGATTCACATATGCACATTCTCACAGAAACTGAGGGTGGAAGAAGGTAATTTAAAATTCTTTTAATAAGTTTTACTTTTGTGTTTAGAGGAGGAGTTGATGGTTTTCTTTTAAGTAGTTGGGTAGGTAAAGATAATGAGGAAGCAAAATGTTGTTTCAGTTTGTGTTGTACTTCCCTGCAAACACACTTTTTGAAAAAAAATATACGTTCATGTCAAGCTTGAAAACTGATGTCAAGCTTTTAAACAGTTAAGATTGCTACTTTTGTGGGTTTTCTAAAACATCCATTTGCATTATCAAAAACAAAAATCTCTTTCATTCACAAAAAGGCATAAATGTACAATAAATTATAGGTTTCAGTATGGAAAAGGGGTTGTAATAAAGTGGCTGAATCCTGCTCACTTTGCACTAAGTACTCATATGACTTGTACTTTATAGAATACAAAAGTGCAATTACGAGAACAAGTAAATCTCTATTAGCTAGACTCTTTGAGCTATATGGACACTGTAATAAACTGTGTCGTCTTTAATACAGATACTTCTTTAAATTCTTAAGTTGCAAACATTAGCCTCAGGGGGCATGGAAAAAATCTTTGATTCAACATGTTTTCTTCCTGTAAGATACATTATTTTAATAAAGGTTAAAAATCCATTAGTTTTCATGCATAGCTAGGGAAAAAGGACAGACGAATATTTTACCCAATGTGCATGTGAAGCAAACCATGAGTAATATTACTGGAAGAAAAAGAAATGAAAAGACAGAAGCATGTATCTGATACCTCTGCTCAGGAGAACAGACAAAAAACTTTTGCCGTTGGAAGTATGTATGTCTGACTGTAAACCAAAGCTACATATTAAATACATGAGGAATTATTATAGTAAGAACATTTAATGGATGAGAGAAAATTAAGGTCTCATTCCCTATGTCTAATGCAGGACTGCAATTATTTTCCATAGTTATTTATATTCCTTAAAATGTGTGGCACTCTGACTTTCACTGTGTTCAGTGGTACAAATCTTGTCATGCCACAGTCACTTAAGCTACTGCTAACATTTTAGAAAAACTGAGGAACAAGAGGAAAATGAATTTCTTCAGGTCACACAGGAAAATCTGCAGCAGAGCTGAGAGTGGAACTCTGTTCCCTTCATCCAATGCCTTTACCATAAGACTATCAATCTTGCAGGCAGGAGGACAAAATGCTCAACCCAGCAGGTAGCTTCTGTCTTTGATTTCTGTGATTATGTTTCATAACTTGCAGCTGCCATCAGTATTGTTAGAAACAAAAAACAACAGGTAGAATTAATTGGTCCATTAGTCTGCAGCTACCACCTCTGGGAAAGATGGCTATCATGTCTTCCAGGTGCTTATGAATTCTGCTTATGCCAGCCATGTTGGGTCAAATCTACTTTTTCCTAGAAAGAGTTTCCTATTCTTCCGATGCTGTATGAACCTGCTGGAAAAGAAAATTCATGCAAGGGTCTCTCCTCATTACCCTTCGGATGATTTTTTGCCAGTCAGACCTCCAGTGTGATGAGAAGCCCCTTGTTACATTCCCTGCCATATATTTTCTTCCAAAGCAACAGGTCAAGTATTTTTGGCCATGCTCATTTGTAAGGTTGCTATTATGACCACATCCAGTGCTTATCCTTCCTTATCTGTCTCCTTTTAGACTTGAGTACACTGCAACATGTGCTTTGTAAATACAGTTAAGTAGTTTTGTCTTGTAAAACAATTTACTTATAAAAAATACAAGGCATTTCAAGTGTATATAGAGGAAAGTTTGGATTTGTCATTTTTCATTTTAAAATGGGTTAATCAAATGAAAATTCACCATTACAAACACAAAAATTGTTTGTTGTTAGTAGTAAATACTTCAGTCTCCAGTTAGTAGATCACTAGTCTCTGTAATTTAGTGATAGCCACTAGGTGGTGATCATATACCTTGTGCACATCTGGAATGCCAGTTAGGAAGTTGTAGTTGTAGCAGGGAAACTGCCTGCTTCCCACTTTAAGCTAAGATATTGTTACTGTAATGACTGATTTTGATTGCCATTCCTATGCCCAAAGGCAGCCCCTGCTGGAGTGTGGGAGGGACAAGTGGGAGGGAGGGGGAAGTGCTACTGAGCACCAGAGGGAAAGGGGCACCCAGAGCTAGGTGACAGGTAGAGGAGTTATACCACCTCGAACTCAGGTTTCCTTCAAATGCATTCTTTTTTAATTGCACTTTATACGGAGTTCTCCGTATAGAACTTAGGTTTTGGGAACTTATAGGTTTTGGGAACGATTACATCCCTAAAGAAGATGTCACTGTGTGGTCTGGCTCCTTTTTTATTTAGTTTATAGATTTTCCATTGCAAGCAATTTCTAGGTGCTCCTTCCCCTTCAGTGCTCAGTAGTACCTCTTCTCCCTCCCACTTGTCTCTCTCCCTCTCCAGCAGGGGCTGCTTCTGAGCATAGGAATGGGACCTGCTCATTGCTGTTGTCTCCAGCTGATCTGCAGGCAAGAGGACCCCATAGCTGCTCCTGTCCTGTCCTACCAGAGGCTGCATAGAGTGTGTTGCTCAACCAGCAGCAAGTGGGTTCCCCCTTATCGTGTCTGCTCCTTCCCTGTTCCTCCAAGTGATTGAGTGAATCCAGAATTTTGTAAAAGAGGGTGAAGGTGCAGCAACCGGCACTTCAGTAGGAGCTGCAACCCCACTCCCAACTTCCCCTTACTGGAGTGAGCAGACCATGCCACCATGAGAGTAGCAGCCAGGGAGTTTTGGTGCCAGCACTACCTTCCTTCCTTTACATGTTCAGGTGCACCTTGACCCTTGTCTCATCCCCCCCTCCCTCACCTGCCACAGTCTCCCCTGTCTCTGGCTCAGTCAGGGGTAGGAGGAGCTCAAGAGCCACCCATACTTTACTCCAGCCAGACTGTGTGGAGAAAAGGCCTCAGCTGGGGACAGTGGCCATAGCAGATAGCAGGCTCCCCCTCCCCACATCTGATTCTGGGCTTGTGGGAAACACCTTGGAGGATTGCTGCTGTCCCTAGCAAAGCCTAGACCCCGTGCCAGTGGGGTCTCCGGTGCCCAGGGGCTGGTGCCTGCATTGGCATACCCTTGGGGACAATCTGAGCAGGATGCAGAACTGCCCTCTCCCACCCCATGGGGAAATTGACATCGTGGCACACCGTGGGAGTGGCAGCAGCCAGAATTTCTGGTTGTAACAGATAAAGAAATGTACAAGATGCTGCGTGGGAGCGTGGACCACACACAAAACACGGGAGGCACCACAGCCTCTTGGCCTGGCTGGCACCCCCCACCCCCAGGCCAACACCCAGGGACCATGGGCCCTCCTGCCTGCCTCAACCCTGCATAGAGCCGCAGAAAATAGTCTATCTCCATGCTCTCTATAAATCACCTTTCATATGTGTGAACATTAACATCAAATACTCCTTCCTCCTCCTCTTTTCCAAATAAAAACCTTTCCATGACAGTGTTACTTCCCAAGCCTGTAATCATCTTTGTTGCTCTGCACTGGGCTCTTTCCAATCTGTCCACATCCATTTTGAAGTGAGGGGCCCAAAACTGGACACAGTGCTCCACGTGAGGCCTCACCAAGTGCTGAATAGAACAGAAGAATCACTTCCCTTGATTTGCAAGTGACATTTCTGTAATATACAGCCCAGGATGCTGTTGGCTTTTCTTTTTTTTTTTGGCAATGATAACACACTGTTTACTCATATTGAGCCTATGGTCTACTGCAGTGGCCAGCAGCAATCTTTTCAAGCCATAAGTCAGAACAGCCGAACTCCAGTCTGACACAGGCTAGGTGGCTCTGGCAGCTCATCTGTGGTGGGGGGCTTTCTCTGTGCCCGTGCTGTGGCCCAGAAACTGAGAGCTGTGCTGTCTGTTGCTGCCACTTGTGCCCTGCTCCCTGGCTAGGGTGCAAGCACAGTTTCCAGACAGTGAAAAGCTGCACTGCGGCCAGACAGCTGGAAGCTGTGTCCATGCTCTCACCACTTCCCACCCCACTTTTACCTCCCAGCTATGACATGCATGCAGATAGTGGGAAACTCTCCTGGGGCTGGACAGAGTCTATCTGGAAGCTGAGTGCATGTTGGTGAAGGTGGGGGATAGTGGAGAGAAGCGGCAGTCAGGAGAAGCAGCAGCAGCACAGGCACAACACCTCACTGCTTAGCCCCCATGGTGGGTGAGCATGGGTATACACAGACATGGGCACAGGCAAAATCTTCCAGCTCTGCAAGCTGGATACAGCGGGTCCATGGGCCAGATCTGGCCCACAAGCTGTATGCTGCCGACTTCTGGTCTACTAGAACCTCCAGGTCCTTCTCTGCAATACTGTAGCCTAGAAGCCTAGATGGTCATTCCCAGTTTGTAATTCCTGCTCCTTCCTCTTCTCAAAGATGGGCACTATATTTGCTCTTTTTCTATCATTTGAGACTTCACTTGACTTGCGTGAGTTCTCAAAGAGGATAGGTAGCAGCTCTGAAATTACTGCACACAATTCCTTCTGTACAATTCTGTACTGCAGACGATTCCTTCTAGACAGCATCCTATCTGCCCCTGCAAACTTGAAAAATCAATCATTTGATGAATTTAAACTATCTTACTCCATAAACATTTGGTAAATAAGTTCGTTATTTGCAGCCATTATTATATGAATAAAATTATATGAATGAATGAATAGTAGCTTTTGGATTGTTACCAGCAATCCAGAACAGTTGGTATAGATATTTGCTATTCACATTTCCTGCTATAATACTGGTCTTGTAAGTCATGTGAAAATTAGTTGTTTCTTGATTAAATACTTAAGCTTTATAACTTCATAAATAAAGTGGTTTTGGGAATAACTGCACAAGGTTTTCAAAAAGAACCTGCACTTCCAGTCTGAATATTCATGTGTAGCTGTTCACAGGAATAATTGTGACACTTCTGCTTTCTGTGAATATTCTTGTAAATAAAACCTCCCTCCCCTAAACATTCAGAAATAATCACCTTAGGAGATTGTGAATGAGATGATTTTATTTGCATAAATATTAACTAATCTTCTTTTTGTGTATTCTCATAGTTCTTGTATTAATATCCTCTCATATACCCATTATATTAGTCTTTTGGAGTGACAGCTTTGAAAGTCCTACTGGCAACTGAAAAAGCCAAAGAACAGAGGAAAGACAAAGAACTGTTGAACTGTGAATTGTTCACAACTTACATTCCACCATCTGGTACCTTTGGAGAAACCTGTAAAGAATTTAGAATACAGGGATTTTATTTCTACAAACACCACACACAGCACATGGGTTGTAGCAAAACTAATTTGGCAAAAAAAGGTTTATACACATAACTTTCTAATCTTGTAGCAACTGCTCCCATATATATATTAAAAAAAATAAGAGTAAAGTATCTTTCTATCAACTGAAATGCATCACCAAAAGAAAAAAATAGTAAAGAATAAACCCAATTCATTACAACTTCAAACTGTAGCATTCAAGGACAGGTTTACTGACAAATAGCTACTGTTCCTTTTAGGCAGATTGTCCAGATGGCCTTCACTTACTGCTGCGGGTTCCTGGGTAGTTTTAAAAACGTGTTTTCACCCAGCTATGCATTTATTAGTCTGACCAACACCAGAGACCGTCATAGCTGGTGAACTAACTGATCCCTCCTAGCCTGTTCAAGAGCACAAGGTCTCAGATTTCAAGATGTCACCTCCCCCAGGGATGAAATTATTTAATTCCCTCATTCTTATTGGCTTAGAAATGGTATTTAAAGGTCTGTTTTGGGGGGAATTGACCTACAGGTATAGATATATGCATTATAAGGACTCAAGATGGGGGGCAGGGATTAATGGCTTTCTAAAGAGCTTGGGAGATGCACAGAGCTTCTCATGGCCCTGAAAACAGATGAGCTATCTAGCACAACAAGGCCAACGGATGGACACAGCCTGAGAATTGAGGGGAGCATGCCATAACACAAGATCACAGTCTTCAAGGCAGACAGGTTGTCTAACACAACAAGGACTTATAGTCTAGAAAACAGCCTAGGAACCAAGGAAGTATGTACCATACTGTCCCACAACACAAGATAAGTGACACCAGAAACAAGGCTCCAGAGCAGAGGGGGGCCTAAGTCCTGGTTTTGAGGGAACAGACCAAATTAGAAGAAGGCCTGGAAGGCTACGTGGATGTGTGACCAGAGAGAGACAACCAAACAGAGGTAGCCATGGATGAAGAGTCATCAAGTGAGAAGGAGAATACAAAAAGCAGAGGCTTGAGATTGACAGAGGGTCCCTCCCTGTTCCTTCTTGTTCCCTTTTCTTTGTCCCATTCATCCTTTTCATTGAGAAGTGGCCCCATCCACATCCCCTGGGAAGAGTCCCCGAGGCCACCATGAAGCAAGGGCATACCAGCAGCCCATCTCATGCACCACATTGGAGGCGGGCCATGGGCCTCAGCCTCCCACCTCCAGACTGCTGACATCTGACACCTAGGAAAGAGTCTCAGAAGCGGAGCCTGCATCCTGATAAGATGTACGTTGACTCTGATGACAGCCCTAGGATTGTTAGATATAGAATTGACTGTTTGTATTATTTTTTTTTGTTACTAGTCTGTATCAATAAATTCACCTATCATCAAATGGCAGGTGTTGTGGTCGGTCTGAGGGTTGTGTCCACCAGGAACAAAGGTATAAGGGCTGGGTCCAAATCCAGTGCCAACAATTTTAAGACCATGACTTGAGCTTCAGTTCCCATATGCAAGCCTGAATTCAAACTCAGTAACTGCAGTTCTAGTCCATCAAAGAGGAATTAATAAATAGTTTCTACGAATCATACTTCTTTAAGCAAACAATTATTTTACTTAGAAGCAAGTCCTTTCAGAAAACAGATCATAAAAGAGCCTGTTCCCCTGCCTGTCTTCTCTTGAGTCTTACAATTCTTTGGGACCCAGAGAAGCCTCAGCTGCTTTCAGACATTTTTGGAAGACCTGCATCATAGTAAACATGCCTATCATTTTCACTGGGAATGACGCACCCATCACATCAATCTACTTTTCAGAGTTTGTTTTAATAATTTTGTATCCTGTTGATCTCTTGGGGGCACATCCCCATGAGTGGAAAAGTGCATTCCTAGGGACAATTAGCAGTAGCACATATTTGTGTTGCTGCTAGTTGTCCCTGGGGAATGCCCCAGCATGTGCACTCCGGCATGTGGCAAGTTGTCCTGGTTGGGGTACGGGAAACTAGGCCAGCACCTGGGCTGACACCACCAGTCTTACCTGGCATTCTGGGGGCCTCTCGGGGCTCCAGCAGCAGCAGCAGCAATCTGGGCACAGAGAGCCTGGCTGGCTGCCCATATGCTTTCGCTGCCATGTGCACCACCCCACTTTTTTCTACTGTGGGTTTTATTGATGCCAGAATCTCCCACTGTCAAAAGACCCCACTGTTCCATGAATTAGCATCATAGTGAACACCTACATATGTGGCATGTACAGTTTGCAGTGCTGCAGATGATTCTGCAATGCCACAAACTGCATGTGCGCACTCATGAGGACATGCCCTAGGGTTTCCTAGGGTTCCATCCTTAGAAAAAACAGGTGTCATTTTAGGCATGAGTTTAGGTCTTGTAACTGCACCCTCAGGGCAGAATCCTAAATCACGTTACAGCTAGGGACAGACATTACACATAAACTGGTTTCAGTGATCAGAAACTGGTTTAAACCTGTAACATAACAGAAGTTCAGTACACATAAACCAGTTTGAAAATGGCTGAAACTGGTTTGAGATAAGCCTGGTTGAACTGACCTACAGGTTCGGTTGAATTGACTTAGAATTGATGCTGATTTGGGTCAAACCAGTTTATGTAATGATAGTCCTTGACCCCTTGCTGGTTTAATATAAACCAGACTCCCCTATCATCCCAGCATGCTCTCTGGGCTGGGCTGGGCTGGGCTGGGTAGGGCTCTGTGCTCCACAGTAGAGCTGGCTCTGTTTCCTGGCTGCAGCTCTGGCTGAGACTTGCAGGCACAGAGCATCTGCCTAACTTTTCCCTGCTAAGCAGGGATTATTTCCCCCATCCCTTTGCTTTACGCAGACTGCTCCCAGCAGTCCCAGAATGCTCCCAGCATTAGCTAGGAGACCACATGCTGGCTACCATCCGTGCTGTGAGGATAACAAAGGAAGACTGGCTTTTTGGAGCTAATGAACGGGTAGAGTCATGTCCTTCCTTGGAAAAATGGTTTAAGAAGAGCTCCACTAGATAGTGGAGAGAGGCTTTGTTTTCTTAATGGGTTGATAAACATGGAGTTAGGGGTGAGAAACATCCCTTCTGGGCTGCTCGGAGGTGACGGCAGGGAAATCAGAGCATCCTGCCTAGACCTGGCTACACACCCCTCAGCTCAGCCATGTTAAACGGAGAGGAAGACTGCTTTAGAGCCCCCTGGCTTCTAGTCTGAGCCACTGCAGGCACGTGCCTGAATTTCCTCAGTCCAGAGAGAATGTCTATCTGGTTACCAATTGGTTCAGCCTAGCCAGATTACATTAACCTGCAAAGATTGGATCAATTTAGGCTCAGGCTTTTTGAATGTCTATCTCTAGCCTACATGCCCAAGTGGCACTTATTCAGCTGTGAAACTGGCATTTTTGGCATTTATGACCAGTTCCATCCCACCTGCAGTAAAGCCGTGTAATATCCACACATCTACTTTGTGTGATCAGCAGGTTGCACTCTGGCTAGGCTGGCACCTAGCTCTTTATTTATACATCTAAGCTTAAATCCTGAGATTGTGGGCCAGCAAAAATCAGGTAGAGAATAGGATTTTAGCCCACATTTTAGCCTAATAGCCTACAATTTAGGGAATCGTCCCAAGAACTAGAAGACCCAAATCTCTCCAGCTTCCCAAGTGGGGTGGTTTCAGGGCACAGGTTGGGCATTTTCCAGTCCCTTCACCAGAGCTTCTTTGGATGATGAGCCAGTGTACCAGTGGGCTGTCAGTTGGGGAAGGAGGAGGAGGAGGAGGGAGCAGCATGGAGCTGCCACCTGGGCTTGACCTGGGTAGATCTGCCATGGAGGGTGAGGTGGAACAAAGCCTCCTCACCTCATGCATCCGCCCCACTAGGTACCCCAGCTTGGGTACTGGGGGAAGATGGGCCAGGTCCACAAGGCAAGGGTTTCCACTTCATCCTGCCCCCCACCTCAATTCCACATCCTGCCTGGGCCTCTTGACAGTGGCAGCAGCAGCTGCTGGCTCGGCTTTACAGTGGCTACAGAAGTGCAGGCTTTACAGTGGCTACTGAAGTGCAGGAGGAGGTGGAAAGGAGCTCCCTCACCTTGTAGATCTGGCCTGATTCCACCCAATGCCTCAGCTGGGGTAGCTGAGAGGGGGCCTGTGAGGCAAAGAGGCTCAGTTTCACCCTGTTACCCTACTCCAATTCTGGCCAGGCAAAGCCTAACCAGCAGTTCCATGCTGCTCCCTCCTCTCTGTCCCCCACTCGCAGCCTTGGAGCTGGTGGGGAGCAGGGCATCCTGGCACCCTCCTCAGAAGCTGCTGGAGCACTCCCACCTGCTAACCAGGGCCAGTGCAGGTAGGCTTCATTCCCCAACACATAAACATCTGCTGACTTGCACGACCCCTAAATGTTTGTAGGCACTCCTAGAGTCCTATTTTACCCACGTGTGTTTGTCAAGAAGTAATTTATCTAGACCCATTGTGTGGCTTTTGTGCTTTTTTTTTCCAACATTGACGTTAAGCTAAATCAACACATACCTCTAAGAAAATCTGATAATCCAATATAATGGTACAAGAACTTTACCTCATGTCCCAGATAACCTTCAACACTTATAAAATTATTATATCAGTATGCTTAGATCATTTTCTAGCAGCTCCAGGTCAGCCAACAGAATGAACAGTTGAATGAACAGTTCTTTGAAATAACTTTACATCACACATTGAAGTTCCAACATAGTCCTTTTACTGTACTGAGGAGTTCTGTAAAAATCTTATTTCCAGAAAGGGATTATAACAAAGGCAGACAAGATCCTATTTCACTACTGCAAAACTAGTGAAAATGTTACATTTAAAAGGTTTATAAGTTCAAAGTATTCCTAGCCTTTTTGCCTTATGCCTGTCTCATAAAGGCTATGGTATCTCTCTTTTGGTGGAAAAAGCATATATGCATATGTTGAACAAATCTCTCATACAGCTACCTGGCAATCATTGGACTTATTCATTATGCATTACACTCTAGACCTAGCAACTTCAGCTGTTATGCCACTTTCAAATGTTAAGTCCTGAGGGGAAAATCCTCCTGTCAGATCTGCAGGGTAGATTTGAGACTCAGCATAAATACGGACTTATTTCACTGGTGAGAACATTGCAAATATTCCTACTTTGGAAATGTCCTTATCCAAGCACAGCTTCATACCTATCGATCACCACAGTTAGTCCAGACACTTTGTTTTTTTTGGTTTAGACCAATATGCAGTATGTTTTCCGGCATGATCTTAAACTATGTGTTCACTGCAGGCCCTGGAATAAGTAAAGTGCTACTAATTTGGGTTAGTACCCTGGACATGATTACAATCTGCCTCACAGAAAATTAGCACTAAATATATATTTTCCTAATCAGAGGACCATACACTGTTAAAATATTCACATTTTAGATGCAGAAACCAAGAAGGGAGAGACTCATGGCCTCAGTTTTAATCATGACAAATGTTGTGAGGAGAGGCTTGGCATCACCCATCTCTGAGGAAGTATCTCTAACTTGCTTCCCAGTCAAAGTACAGGAAATGACTATTATGCTAAATATTTTAACAAAATAGTGCAGCATAAAACCTATTAAATAAAACTGAGGTACTATAATTCAGATTCATTTTTTCCTCTGAGTATGCACTAGCTACATTGTTAAACGACTAATTTTCATTACATAAATATTAAAATTCTTTACGTAACTGAATGCCTTTAATAATATACTATAAAAATGGCAATCTAGCAACCAAATATACTGAACTCCACATAAATTTCTATGCTTGCAAAAAGTAATAAAAGACAGAAAGTATGCCATCTTAGGCAAGCAGGTGGGAGATATATCAATGCAGTAGCATTACATATTTTGGATCTTTAATCGGTGATACACTAAAAAGTTGGGAATGCCTCAAACTTAAAAACAGCAAATGTAGTGATGGATGATACTGTCTCATTTAAAGCTGGATGTGCAAAAATCCTTTGGAAAAAAGGAATGTAATTTACTAAAGCCTTTCACTGTCTATCTATCCAAATCATTTTCTACTGCACCAAATTATTTTACAAGGCTATCCTAGTTACAGCAATATCATCTCTAGTAATAGTGGTTATGAAACAACAGAACTAGTTTATATCAGAGGCTCACCTAATTTATTGAAGTTATCCATAAACCTCTATTTAATATCACATAAGGGCTGCATAGGACTACTGAAGAAGAAAGCTATCATTTTAAACTGGTGTTTGTTTATGTAGGGTGTAATAATGTTGCTGAACTGGACAAAAGAGTTCTTCATTGTGATTTTTATCTGCCAAACTGGCAGTACTGTTCTGAGAAGCAAGAAAAATGGATAGAGGCAGAAAATGTGGGTAAAGCTAGTGAGGGTATGGAGAGATGACTATTCTTCAATGTAATTTTGGAGCTTTACCCATTTATTACGTAAATATTTAAATAATGGGGAAAGTTCAATAGAGGTTGGAGAGTTCTTACAGAAAGGAAAAACTGCTCAGAGAAAAAAACTGAAAAAACTTACTCCAAGTGACTTTCAGTACAATGGCAATCCAATTTTATTCAGCTTCAAAGAGTGTTTCTGTATAAATTATGCATTTCCATTCAGAGCTTGATCCTTTCTATCTTAAAACTCCTGACAATCCACTACAATCATACCACCAGGTGCATAGCATGGAGGTCAATCGCCACCAGCCAGCCTTATCCTGAATCACATATTTTAATTTGTTCAAGTTCTTGATCAGTGAAGTTGTTGTTTTTATCATGCCAAGAAAGATCTTTCTGGGTCAACTTCTCTTCCTTCTGCTTGGGTCAACAAAACAGGGCTTCCTTGGGCACTCTGCTGAACAGCATTCTTAAAACCTGGCCATGGCAAATATACCTTCGCCTACGTACTACTGGTCCATTATGACACTCTTAATTTGGTCTAAACATTTTATTCTCAAAAGTCTGGTCTGTTTAGCTTCTGTTGCTCTTCCTTCCCTGTGTTCTACCTTTACTCTGCTGCACACAAGTGTGCTTACATTACAATTAAAGATTTGAAGCGTAGTAGTACTGCTAATAGTTTTAGAACTCCAGGTTGGAGTGAGCTTCCAAAAAGTAGTTTTTATATTGAATTTTCATATTATAGGTGCAATCACCAGGTTTATGAACGATCCTGCAGTTCTCAAGGTTTCTCTTTCAAGAAAGATGGTGGCAAAATTCTTTTATTTTACCTTTGTTCTTTACCTGACTGTTTTAAAACAAATTTGTTTAGGAGTTGGGATTAGACTGTACTATAGAAGGGAACTTTTAAAGATGCATTCATCTTGGGAAGGTAAGTGAGAACCTCTTGAGAATACTCAGTGTGGATATGACTGATATATATATATATGATATATACCGGTGGTGACCGGTAGCCATGTTAGGTGTTATCTCTGAGGTCAAGGGGAGAGGAGAAAAACCCCTCTATCCTAGGAACTGTGTGGGAGCATGCATGGCAGCTGGGGCCCAGAGAGGATAACCCTCTGTGAACAGGAGCAGGGTCTGGTAGATTGCAATAGACTGTGCTATTGAAAACACTGAATAATTAGGGATGGGTGAGCTCTGGCTCCTCCTGCTAGAGAAGTAAAAAATTCTGTCCAGTGTCCCAGAAACTGAAGAAGGTTGAAGGGAAATGCAGATGTTTCTCTCAGCCACAAAGGCATATGTCCTGCTCTGAGCACCTGCTCAAAAGAAGAAATAACATAATTGCATTGGATCCATTCAAAGGCTATTAAAAAGATAAATTCAATCTGCTGCTAACCAGACTTAGTATACAAGGAGTATCAGGGATGGTGAAGCCAGTTATCAGCTTATTTGCTACCAAGGAGCAATAGAAAAATATATATGTTTATATTGCGATTTATTTTGTTTCCATTGTAAGGTTTTCATTTGTTGTTTATTATAGTAAAAAGATAAATTTGGATACGTTTTATTCATTATTATTCACCAAGGAAAATGTGATGCCAATTATCCTACACAAGGTGCTGCTGGTTTTTATATATGGGTAGTGAACATAGAGGAGTTGTGCATTTCGCATTGCATAGCCCTTTCAATACCAAACACCACAAGAGAAAAGACAGAACCAAAACAAATCCCAAGGTAACATCAAACAAGGTGCTTAATTCTTCATTACAGATCATCACACAATATTTGTTATCTTCATATAGATTTTGGAAAATGTGGGTAATTTTACCAGAGAGCTGACAGAGCTCTACTCTGTCCTAATTCATGTCAAAGGTTGTCTGAAAGTCAATAAAACTTAAGGCAAGCCATAGCTGGTTTTTATTGGTTTGTCCTGTGATGTTATATGACATAAAAATATAATCAATTCAAACAAATGGGGGAGAGGGGACAAAAGCCAAACAAAACCTTAAAAAATAAAAAGCCTATGGCTTTCAAAATCCATAGTTATGTCAGTGGTACTGTAAGCTTCTATATGGTATACCTGTGCAAAAGAATATTTATGGGACTGATAGCAGAATCATATCAGTTTTTGCACTTGCTCAAATCCTCTCTCTTAGGAAGTTTTATAATGGTTCGTTTTTCATACTCTTCTAGGGTTGTTTCCTCCTCTAGTACCTGTCTGAAGAATCAAAGCAGTATGTTTTGCCTTGAGCAAATATACAATTATTTTGTCATGGTCTGCTATATCACTACACCAAACCTCTCACCCAAAAAACAAATATAAAAATAAGTTAATAAAATCTAAGCCCCCAAGCAGAGTTTTTACTCTGAGAATTGAATTAGGCAGTTAGCCGTTGTTATCAATATTATGTGCAATAATACACTTGCAATCAAGAAGCCACACTCTGACAAGCAGCTGTGTAGATCCCTTGCATAGATTTGCACAATGCAAATTCAGCTCTTGTAGTAGATAATTCCTATAGTTTAACTACCATAAATTTTATTTCAGTAAAGATGCCTTTACAACCAGTAATGATATTGTGGTTTAGAGCTCTGCCCCTGTTTTTGCATAATTATTGATGCCACCGGGAGTGGCATCTGTCTCTTGAATCTTCCCCTAAATGAGACTGCCTTCTTTCATTGCTTGATTATGGAAGCAAACTGTCTTAATACACAGAATGACTTGCTTCCAGTATGTGACTTTGTTTTCAGTATTTAGCTTCCCACCGTGCCTGGAAATCACAAGTGGACATAGACTGAGGTCACAGCTTTTTATAAATGGCAGGGGGATTTGGGTGTCCCAATTTTCAAAAATATCACTATGACGTGCAAGTAAAATTGCTGAGTTTAGAGATTTTCTTTATTATTAGAAATGAGTTAGAATATAAATTATAAAAGGTCTGAGACACTGACTGGCATTTCCAATAATTCTTCCGGGGAAATCTGGTCCCTATTGCAGCTAATATGAAAACTCCCACTAACTTCATTGGGAGCCGAGTCAGATCAATACAGTGGACTTTTGAAAATCCCTCTTAGCCTTACCCCAAAAGGATTCCTAGAATACAACATCCATAGACCTGGTTAGCTGAATAAGTGCTTGTTCTTGCTAGGGTCCAGGCTTGCTAATGGCTTTCATTCCCAGAAGAGGGGAACCCACTGTATCAGACAATTATAAATCCATAGACCTGCTGCATATTCAATAACTTGACATAAGACAGTAACAATATTTGACCAAAGAAAACTTTACTATTATTTTTTCTCATAAATCCTTCAAATAAGAAGCTTCAAACAAACAAGGCATTATAAACAGATATCTGTCAGAAACCACATTAATCATAACCTCCACAGATCTGGATAACGAAAACAAATATGTGGAGTTTAAAGTGTTTTAAAGTCTAGGCTCTCTGATAAGATAAAAGCTTTTTTTGACCTAACAGAGAGAAAGGACTTTATGATTGACTGTAAAAGGAAAATTAAAACCAGACTCATTCAGTCTCCTGTTTAATGAATTCCATACTGCCTGACATCTGTGATAAATTGCTGAAAATAAAATAATCTACTTTCTCTGGTAATGTGAAAGGTAGAAGTTTGACCACAACATTAAAACAGTTTTAGTATTAAGCAGTTCCTGGAGGGGAGAGGGTCCACATGTTAGCTCACCAAACTTTGCAATATCTTGAGATGAGTAACTGATTAACCTTATTTTAGAGATTGGGACACTTTCCTATGGCTGCAGATAGATTTATTGCCCGAGATGGGATTGTAACCAGAGGTTTTCTGCTTTTCAATTCTGTGAGTTAGAACACTAAAAAATTTTGCTCTGCTGCTCTATACATAAAGGAGAAAGAACCTACTCCCTACTCCTTAATAAATGACAAAACTCCCATTAACTTACATGGAAACAGGAGAGCCATCCATATTTTTCCTCTCTTTCAAAAGAAGATAGGAGGAGCTGAGAAGGAAAACCAGCCTTTGTAACACTGAATTTCTTTTATTCTTGACTGCCTTAAGAATAATGTTTCTTATGACCAGTGATTTATAGGATATCAAAACAATTCTGGAAAGACTAGAAAGGATACATTTACCAGTTGGCGGTCTCTTTAAAGCGGAAAGTTAAAACACCTGGCAAAAAGCTCTTCAAATTACCAGACACAATTCTGGGGGGAAACAGTCAAAGTTCTAACATTCTTTGCTTAAGCCTTTTTTTCAAATCTTTTTTGGTCTTTATGCAATGCTGAAAAAAACTTCAGCACACCCAAGACAGGAATTTCCCTTGTTTGTTGCTGTCAAATCTGACTCCTAATTTTTCTTGGATAAGACTTCTACCTTTTTATTAGTTAGCATTAAACTTCCTTGGAAAAAAATCTAATCCTTTATTTTTTTTAGTATCAGCTTCATGCTTTGTACCACAGCTGCTTTGACTCTAATATTTCTCAGCCTTTTCTTTCAAATCATCTGGTTAAAACAAAATGTACAATTTTGTTCTGAGGCATGTGAACATGTGGTTTGAAAAATAGACAGTATGTAAGACATATGGATTTACAATTTGTCATTGCTAAGAGCAGAAGATTACCAAAAGTTACAGATCATGTTTATTTCCAGTCATCCAGTGGAGGTTACTGTTGCTGCTGAAAGCTCAACAGTCCCATAATGAAATATTAATTCTTTCACATGATGTTTAGAATTGGTGCCTAGGTTTAGAGATCCTGCTGCAGTTTGGACCCCATTGTACTGATACTTCTGGTGCACTGTGTTGTACATTAAAACACCCTCAATTTTGGAGAGGAGAGAGGCTGAACTCAATCTCTCCTCTAAATTTTTCTTTTTGGAATTAAGCTCAAAATTTTAAGCTTAGTCCCCCAAAATTAGACACCTGAATTTATAAAGAGATACCAGAATAAGCAGCCTGAGCACCTGCAGCTCATAGACTCTTGGTTCTAGCAGTAGCCCTTTATCTCAACAACCTTTGTACTTTACCTGAAGGAGGAAACAGGATATTTTCTTGTTGGATGTAGCAGCTCATCCGGGAGAGGCGGAGGGGGCGAAAATGGGACTGGCACCCTGCCAGCGCGCACATTCCTGTGGGAGCAGTGGGGGACCTGTGTCCCCAAGATCTGTGCATGAGGTGGGGCCGGGGGGTGGTGTGAGTTGCCTACTGTGGACTCAAGCTCCCGCCCTGCTGCCCTCCCCTGGTGCCTCTGCAGCCTGACAGGTACAACCTGGCAATGCTGGGCAGAGCAGAGCCACACAGTAAAGCTACTTACCACTATGAGCTCCATGCTGCCCTGGCAACACATCAGCAGTGAGGGGCACAACCCTCCATTGCTGCTGGTGCCACACAGGCAGGGAATGCCTCGCCAGGGCAGTGGAGAGCTTGCAGCACCAAGCAGCTTTCCTGCGTGGCCCTGCTCTGCCCTGCAGAGCCAGGTTGCGCCCACTGGGCTGCAGAGGCCCCAGGGGAGGGCAACAAGGCAGGAGCCCGAGCCCGCAGCAGGCAGCCCGCACTGTCCCCACCCCTACCCTGATCTAGGGGACACGGGTACCCCATACCCCCTGGGAGTGTGCACAGCAGCAAGGAGCCACCACCCCATCCCCCACATAAGCCCACAGCAGGCAAGCAGCAGGCAGCAAAAGGGGGGAACCAGGCTATGTGCTCAGCTCCATTGCAGCAGCTGTTTCCTCCTGCTGGGGAGCTGTGGGGGGCAGGGAAGTGAGGGGGCTTCCATTTTAATAACTGATTTTGGTAGGCAGGCATTAACCAGAGAATTTGAAAGTTTTATCAGAGAATTTAGGGGGGGTTTAATCAGGAATACCAGAATTTCTGCAGCTAACACTGGCAAAGGAGGATCAGGAAAAGACAGCTTGCAGGACACCATGGGGACTATGCAAATTTAAATGGATGCCCTTTGGGCTCCAAGGAGCAGCAGCCACTACTCTAAGTGTTATGAATAAATTATTGACACTGCATCAGGAATATGAAGAAGTGAATACAGATGATGTGATTACTTTTTTAAATTAGTTGAGAAGATCATCAATGAGTGCTCAGGGTCATACTTCAGAATCTGAAAGATGCTGGGCTCATGACAAATACAAAGAAGTGAATCCTAAGGAAGGAAGAGACCTGATAACTTGGATACCAAGTGGGCCAGGGCCAGGTATGCCCAGTTATGTACGAAGTGGAGGCTTTGAGGACATGCCTGCAACCTTCTATTATCTGTTCAGCTGAAGTCTCACCTTAATCACAGATCATATAAAAACATCTTCAAATAAAAACCAATAGAAATGAATATCTCCTTAGCGTCTGAGTTATGGTGTGAGACAGTAGGACAAAAGGAATACAGGGAATAAGGGAGTTTATATATACAAATATGTATACCCTAGCTCATCTTGACTTCATGGGTGGCATTATGGGATAAAACAAATAAGATATAAAATGATGACAAAGATAAAGTACTTTGTTCCCTTAAGGAAACAATGGGAAAGTGAACTGCCTCCGATTGGACTAGTAAACTTTAGTTTTCCCAATATAAACCTAATAGCAAAGTGGATAGGAAAACCTGAAAGATGCCAACCAGTACAGAAAGGAGTCAAGCAGGTTGTCAGTAGAAGCTCCAGGGGAATTTTTGACATGCATTTAGTGAAGGAAGAAAGGGTTTCTCCTTCTCTTACCCAGAGATGAGAGGAACTGGACAGAAGGGAACACGGAGAAGCTTGCAAAGACTGAGGTGCAGGCTACAAACCTTCAGGTGAAATAATAAATGCTTCCCCTCACTTTTTTTAAAGAAATTGTTTTTGAGCACTTTAATTCCTAGGTGTCATGAAATCTTAGAGTAAAAATGCAAGATACAGATGGGCCTTTCTCTCCTCCTTATACTCTGCACGCCACTTCACAGCTTCTGATGATGTGAGACTGGGTTCACAAAAGCTATAAAAAATATAAATTAGCCTAGAAAGGTTCATATCTATCCTGCCTTTTGACTGACTTAGACTAACATGGCTAAGTACCACTCTCTGACAGCTCAGTCTATCAGATTAGCACAACAAATAGGCAGTCAGAGGGCACATCTACATAGTCATTAATGCACTCTAGGTACTGAGTGTTTGGTTTAGTACTTTTTTAATAAAGTACTAACTAAATGTGCAGTACATGCTACTGCACAATGTTATTAGTCTAATGCACAGTAAGCATCTCATGTAGACATGCCCAGTGAACCTTTCTAGAAGTGGTAGTACAATCATGTGATAGCCCCCAGAGCAGGATGAAAGTCACTTGATGTGCCCCAACAAGAGACATTAGAAGGGTCCAAAATACAGCTTCCCCTATATCTGTGACTAGGAGTATGATGGATCTAGAGATCCCAGAAGTAAGAACTGCTCAGGTAACTGCAGCATGTGTTTTTGACCTACACCATAAGTGTTTCCAAATTTTATCTACTGTCTAGGGGAAGGAGGTTCTCAGTGATGGCTCAACAGCTACCACTGAAGTCAAGTCAAGTCAAGTTGTTATCAATTGACTTCATTGACTTTCATGTGAGGTAGGCCATGTTCACATAGGCCAATATAATACTAAGTGCTACTGAAACTCTAGATGACTCTGCAGAACCTAACATATAGGGTATGACACACAAACCAGGATCAAAATTATTCATTGTACTGATTATTTACTATACTGAAGCAAGAGGTACCCAAAATTGAAGATGGGGTTTGACTGTAGATTCTTGAAATCTTAAATGCAGAATAAAACACAATTTGTCTCCACCCACATTGACCAAATCCTTTTCAGCCTCAGCACAAATAGCTTTCTAAAATGAAAACAAAAGTGCACATCTGCATTATTTTTAACTGAAGATCCATATGTTTAAGTTTCTTTTTAGGCTCTAGCACTGATAGATTAACAGATAGTACTAATGAGCTCTTTGTCAGAAAGAATGTGAAGGATTGAGGCACAGTCAACAAGACCTTTAACTACTAATCTCCCTTTGTCTTGATATAAGAAGGAAAGTGGGCTGGTCAACTCCCAGACAGAACTTATACACAAACATTATGGAAATGTGCAGGAAGAGATAAAATATTCCTATGCCAACATGATAATTTCTTGAACCTCTGAGTAGAACATGAAGAAATTGAATGGGAAGTTAAATTATGAATGTCTGGGGTAGGTAAGTAATGAATATTGCATGAATAACAAATCTTAAAGGTACCATACTGTACTGATGAAATAGCTCACAATCCAACTTTAAAAAATATTATAGCTAATGGCTCTAAATGCTTCCACAGCTTGAGCCATTTTTTTGCAGCACTAAAATGAATCAACTTACTTCACCCTGCTAAGCAGCTAGCTCTGCTTACTAGCACTTTGGGTAGGTGAAGCCATAGTTCTACCCATTTCACTTCTCTTGCTTGAAGAAGTCATTCCCCCGCACACCCAAACACAAGAACTATAAAAAAAATCATAAGAATTCAACATGGAACAAGAGTGGATTAAAAAAAAGTTTAACATAAAATTCCTAGCAATTATCTTTCTATTTCTTATTAAAAAATACAATTTTTTATTTATTTTTTATTAGAAAAATGTGACTTCATTTGCTACCTTAAAGCAAATGAGAGAACTTTTTAGAAGGAATGGCTTGTTTGATGACCATTTTGTGGGGGAGGGGGTGCCTTTTGATATATTAGATCTTTTCCTTACGCATAAATCACTACCCTGAGATTGCAGTGCCACATTCCAAAGGATGAACACTTGAAAAGAAATCAACCACTTAAAAAATATACATATACATATAAAAGTTTATGTTATATAAGTTTCTTTTCAGAAAATTTCTGTTCCTGCTTGAGTTACAAGTAATACAATAGCACATCATCCTTTCAGAAAAGAGGGGTCCCAGAGCTCAAAACCTCATTATATCCTTTCCGTATAAAACTGTGCCAGGAGCTGTAACAATGGCACCATATATACCCTGGATCAGAAATGAGGTTTTTTCCTTTTTCTCCTTGTTTCATGAATTGAACTTCAGGAGCCGAGTGCACTAGTTCTAAGTTATACTGAAAAAACTTCAGGTAGCTCCCATCTTCAACTACAAATAACCAGGGACCAGGGACTATTTAAAATTACTAAGGAAGCAGGTTTTATTGAGGGAGGGTATGAAAATCTAGAGACGGTCTCTGAGAAGCTGAAAAGTCCCTACAGAGGCTTCACAGGCTTCTGACCTTCATGGAATGCAGCTTGTTTACATGGTGAATAGAAAAAGTACACAGGCAACGTTGTAAGTCAGTAACAGTTGTGCAACTGTATAAAATAATCCTGTGAGCTTGTTTAAATACACTATTTGCCTAATAGCAGTACATAAGATGCAACCGTTTCAAATTCTTAAATTTGTTTTGGTTGATAAAGTATTTAGTGGTCTTTTACAATTTTGAGAGTAGGTTCTGTGCCTCCTGTGTTCATCTTTTTCCTCCTTATGATCAAATAAAAGATGGTATTTTTGCCCACAAAGGGCAAATCTACACAAGATGTTTTACTGCACAGTAGCTTAGTTTACTGTGCATTAAACATGTGCGTCTATACATGCACACACCTCCTGGGCAGTAAACATCACTAATCACAAGTAAATTTGCTACCTACAAATGCAAGTAGCAAGCTTACTGACAAGTAGTTGCTGCACAGTAATGCACATGTAGACACCAATGGAAAGCAAACTTGCTCCTAGTTGTTATAGCGTGGGGTCCCTAGAGGTGGCCATGATGCCCCTAGGGGCCTGTGACCATGCCAGCTCTGCCTTGTGAGTACCTGCTCCTCTTGCTTGACCTGTCTTATTGGAATAGATAAAAAAT
Source organism: Caiman crocodilus (assembly GCA_030014935.1). Lineage (NCBI taxonomy): Eukaryota > Metazoa > Chordata > Crocodylia > Alligatoridae > Caiman > Caiman crocodilus. Next base: position 102,749,650 of record JAGPOW010003316.1, on the reverse strand, counting down.
AGGGAGGCTGCCTTCAAGTTTCTGCTCAGTCAAACAGATGGACCCCACTAAAACCCTGTTGGTTCTATGACCTCCTGTTGGATCCTGCGCTAAGTAGGTGCCTCAGAGGACACCCTAAACCTTAAGGGCTAGATGCATGGCTCCAACACTGCCCCTTTACCATGCCCTATGCCTGGTGGATGGTATATTAATGTTGTCCCTGTAATGAGGTCTTGGGCCTAACTTGGCTTGCCCTTTTTTTCACACCCCCTGGCCCTGAGCCCTCTACAGCCCTTGTCTCCGTGCCTTCTGGTGCTGGGCCATCTACAGCCCTTGTCTCCATGCTCCCTGATGCTGGGGTCTACACCACAGTCTGCCCCAATGAGGCCTCCTCCTCTCCAATAGCCTCAGCCTGTTCCACCAGTATAATTAACAACAGAAAACACAAGCCCATGGGCTACAACACAACAACAATACCCATAGGGTCTACACTCTCTCCCTTTTAAGAAGGCAAGCTTTTCTCTCAATATAATATGCCTTCTACCCACTGGCACTTATGAGCTCTTATAGCCCATTAATCCTACCAGCAGCAGAACAGGCAGTTAAGTATCTCCAAGTAGGTTTCTTGACAAGAGCTCCTTCCTCCTTGGCCACTACCAGAGAACTAACTCTGCTAGCCCCAGTCTGGGGCTTATATGTACCCAGGACCCTGCTTCCTTCTGGTCAGCTGACTGGATGCACTTGCCAGCTAATGCCCTGCCTCCCAGGCAACCCACAGTTGCAGAGCTCTGCCTGGCTCTCAGGGCTCTCCAGCCAAGCTGCATCCGCCCTTAAAGAAGGAGGCACACTTTAGTGCCCTGTGACACTGGCCAGCCCTGATACTAGGGGCCCAGCTTCACTACAGCCCCAGGACCCTGCCCCAGGACTGTTGGGAAGGCAGGGGCACAAGCATCTCTGAGTCCCAGTCATCTGGGAGCCCTGCACTCACCATGGGCTTGGCAGCAGTACATGAGACAGACTGGCCTGCAGAAGGAAAAGGGGGGAGCAGGGTCTGGAGCCATGGAAGCAGGTGCTTGCAAGATCCTGGTCTGGCCTGGCCTGGGAGTGGTGCAGGGAAGGAAGGCTGCCTGTGGCCAGCAGCCCACTGGTCCTTAGGGAGCTAGAGGGGACAGGGGGCTTGGCCGGTGTTGACCTGGGCCTGAGCCTGCCTAGCCAGTTTACCATTGTCCCTGGGCACCTGTGCACGTATGACTCCTGATCAGAGGCCAGGCAGCACACAAGCCCCTGGTACAGAGCATCTTAGGTCAGAATGTGGAAGTGCCAGCTATCACAGATTCACAGAAGTTTAGGGTTGGAAGGGACCTTGTGAGATCATCAGGTCCAGACCACCTGCTCTGGGCAGGAAAGAGTGCTGAGGTCAAATAACCCCAGCAAGGTATGCAACCAGTCTCCTTTTGAAAATCTCCAAGGTAGCTTCCTGCACCACCCCTGCTGGTAGTCTATTCCAGAGTCTGGTCACACAAACAATGAAGAAATTTTTCCTTACATTCAGTCTGAAACCTTCTTCTAGGAGTTTATGACTCTTGTTCCCCTTTTCCCCCTGGGATGCTTTGGTGAATAGTTATTCGCCTAGCCCATGTTATATTTTTAAGCCGCTACCAAATCCCCCCAGATCACTGGAATAGACTTTTTCTAATCTATCCACATCCTTCTTGAAGTGTGGGACCCAAAATTAGACACGGTACTCCAGATGAGGCCTCACCAGTGCAGAATAGAGAGAAAAATGATTTTTCTTGATTGTAAGTGACACTCCTGTTAATACAATGTAGTATTCTGCAGGGTGGGGGGTGTTATTTTTTGCTACAAAAGCAAACTGTTGACTAACATTCAGTTGCAGTTCACTGTAACCGCCATATTCTCTGCAACACTGCAACCAAGCCAATCTGTAGTTGTGCATGAGGTTTTTCTGTCACAAGTGCAAGAATTGTTGAATCTTATCTCACTGATTGTGTACCATTTGTCCAGTCTATCCTAGTCATTCTGGATTCTACCTCTGCCCTCTAGAGTGTCTGCAATTCCACCCAATTTGAAGTTTTGTATACACCTCACAGTACTTTTATCTAGCCTGTATCTAATCTAATCTAGTCCTTAGCTAGTTATTGTACAGCCTATTCACACACACTTTCCATTCCAAAACATTTGTTCCCCAAAGGCTTCTTGCACCTAAAAGTGCTTACAGTGAGCACACTTTTTTAGTCACACATGCCCCACACCTGCCTGGGGCAACTTTTGGTACCTGCAATCCTTGAGTTTTTCCAAGAAAATTAACTGTACTATAGCATTACTAATTTTCAATCCTGTGATTGAAACTGCCAACTTCAAAGGCTCTAGCCAGCAGAAAAGTCTGTTCTTTAGATGCTGCCTATACACAAAGCCTTTGACCACCTTCATTTTTAACTGAAGTTGGGGGTTGCTGAAGTAACAAAGAAAAATAAATATAATTGTAAAATGTAAAATATACCCTAGGGCAGAGATTTTCAAAGTAGCTAAAGGAAATCAAGTATCCAGTTCTCAATGGTCTTAGCTACTTTATCCTCCTTTGAAAAATCTCATCATAGAGCCCCAGGCAGCTAAGAGATTTGAGATCAATAAAAAACTGAATTTGACAGCACTTAGAGGCATTTCTAAGGAATGAATGAAATCACAAAACATCTGGAGATGTATGAACTGAAGGAAGTTAGTTAGCCTCATATCAAAGTGTATAAAATCACTGTAGCTGGCAAATCCAGTAGACTATTTGAGGAGATAATACTGAAAACAGACAGGTGTGGAGCAATTAACATAACCTACTTTGATTATAAAAAGGCACTTGACAAATTTCCATAGACCAGACTCATACATAGTTTTAGCATCTTCAAATGCATAAGGAATTAACTACATTAAATATATAATGATAAGGGTAAAGGGTAAATATGATTGTGACATGACATATCATGGCAATAAACACAGTGATAATAAAGAAACACCTTGTTAGCTGCCATTAGAACACTGTAACTGCATTTGCCAACTTACCAAATCTTTTCCACCTAACCTGTTTCTCTTTATAAAGTCCCCATTGACTTAAATCAGCATTGAATAAAGTCATTAATTATTTTTTGGTTGCTCATCCCAATGATATCCAAGCGGAACAGGGCATATTTGTGGTATTGATGCTGAATAGCAGGCTGTGTTTTTTTATGATTTCCATGATTATTTCTGTTTACCAGATACAATACCGAATCCTGTCATGTGTCATCTCTACTTTGTGTGGAATATTTACATTACACAGCTGTAGAAGAGAAATGTAAAAAGATCTAGACAAGGGCAACAAGAATAATATGAATTAGCATTAAACCCTTAAATATTTTTTTAAATGCCACGGAGAAACTGTTCTTGTTGAGAAAAGACAGTTTAGATGGAATATAATTGAAACTCTCAGGATTCTAAAGGGGTTTGTAAGACTATGATAAAATAGTTAGCTGAACTAACATTTAAATCCAAGCATAAGTACAGAGGTTCAAAAAGCCCAAGGCAAAATTGATTCAATCACCGCAGGTTTTTCTAAGCTGTGTAGATTGAATTGATAACAAACAACTGATGTTCAGTGTTTAGGTGGTCAAGACAGGCAGAAGTCTGCTATGGCTGAGGCCAGAAGTCTGGGGGTTCTCCTAAGGCTGCTAAACCCAGCTCAGTCACAGCCCAGGCCTGACTGTCTGCTGGCTCTTCCCTCTACCGCTGCTAACAGGTGGGGAGATGTGTCCATCATTCAGTCTCTCTACAGCCCCTGCCTTTGATGTGAGGAGGAATGCATTCGCCAGGCCAGCAATGCTCCCCCTCCAGACAGGGTCTGCGCAGAGTGGTGAAAGCCCACACCACCACAGCTGGAGCAGGACTGGGATCATCTCAACCCCACCCCGTTCTCAGGAAGGGTGGGGGTGGGAATGTACCCTCCCTGGCCTGATACCAGACCCCCACCCAGGGTCACCCCACCATTAGGGGAAGGGTCCTCCACCAGGGGGATTTTTGACCTGCCACACTTGGAGCTGGGCTGGGATCACTCTAGTGCTGCTGCCTCCTCAGCTGTTGATCTCTGAGGAGGGGGTGGGATGTAATTACCCACCCTTAGCCTGGCACAAGACTCCCACCTGGGGTCAGCCCAGTGAGGGTAAAAAGCCTCTACTGGGGGGAGGTTTTGCCCCACTGCACTTAGAGTCAGACTGGGATTGCCCTAGCCACACTGTGGGGCTGGGAGAATTTCAGTCTAGCTCCAAGCTGCTGGGAAGTGAAAAGTTTCCCCCATAGGGGCTTTTCCTTCCTCTCCAGGCACACCCTGGATGGAGGTCTGGTGCTGGGCCATAGGTTATGTTCCCACCATCCAGCCCCCATTCCCACCTCAGCCTCTGGCTGAGGAGGGGTCAGGGGTGGGGGGATCTCTGCCTGGCTCCTGCTGTTGTGGAGTAAACCTCCATGCCAGGCACACCCTGGGTATGATCCAGTGCCAGACCGGGCAGGGGGGTAGCTGTGTTCCCGTTCCTTGCCCCCATTTCAGAGATCTTTGGCTGAAAAGGAGGTAGAGCTAAGGTGAGCTGAGGTGATCCCAGCGTGGCTCCAGCTGCAGTGGGGACCCAAGCAGAACCTGGGTATAGGACCATGGCAGGAGGGTGGGGTTCCCACTCTGCATCCCATCCCCTGAGAGCAATGGCTGAGAAGGGGGCAGAGCTAGGGTGATTCCTAGCAGCAGGGCAAAAAGCCCACTCAGTGGGGGCTTTCCCTTAGTGCCAGGGAGACCCTGGGTGGGTGTCCAGCACCAGGGGTTCCCCCCTCAGAGACCAAGAGCTGAGGAGAGGGTGGGGTGGGGCTGGGGCAATCTCAGACCAGATTTAGCTGCAGTGAGGTGAAAAGCCCTTCCCCCCAGGAGGAGCTTAAAACCATGCTGGGCAGACCCAGCTGGGGGGGCCAATGCCAAGAGTGGGGAGGGTGCATTCCCCCATCACAGGCAGATGACTGGGGAAGGGACAGGCCTGAGTCTATCCTAGCCTGGGTCTCTGAGTTTCTTGTGGGGAAGGGAACAAAAAGTCCCCTCCACCAGGGCTTTTTTTCCCTCTCGCTTTATGGACAATACTAAAAAACCCTGGGGCGGGGGGGTCTGTTCCTTTGCCAGCCCTGGTCCCACCAGGCTGACAGGCAGGAAGCAGACTTTACTGCCTCAGCTTTGACAGCTGGGGGCAGAGCTACCCTTGCTCTGTCAGACCAAGCAGCACAACCCAGGACTTTGCAAAACATCCTATAGGTTGGGGGTGACCTCCTCAGCAGCTCAGCAGCTGAGCGGGATCTTGGAGTCATAGTTGACTCCAAGGTGAACATGAGCTGGCAGAGTAACGAGGCCATCAACAAGGTCAATCGCACTTTGTTGTACATTAGCAGGTGCATGACCAACAGATCGAGGGAGGTGATGCTCTCCCTCTATGAGGCATCGGTCAGGCCACAGTACTGGAGTACAGGCCACAGTATTGGAGTACTGTATCCAGTTTATGTGCTGCACTTCAAGGACACAGAGAGTCTGGAGAGGGCTCAGAGGACGGCCACTCACATGATTAGTGGTCTCTGTAAAAGACCCTATGAGGCGACATTAAGGGATCTGGATCTCTTCAGCCTTCACAAGAGAGGGCTGAGGGGAGACCTTATAGCTGCCTATACCTTTATCAAGGGAGGACAACAGGGAATTGGAGATGTGATATTTACCAGAGTGCCCCTAGGAGTAACTAGGAATAATGTGTGCAAATTAGTGGAGAGTAGATTCAGGTTAGACATTAGGTAGAAACTTTTTATGGTAAGGATGGCCAGAATCTGGAATGAGCTCCCAAGAGAGGTGGTGATATCACCTAACTTGGAGGTCTTCAAGAGGAGGCTTGATAGTCACCTGGCTGGGGTCATCTGACCTTGGTCCTCTTTCCTGCCAGGGGCAGAGTTCTGGATACAACGATTCTTTGTGGTCCCTTCCAACTCTACAATATATGAATCTATGAAAACCTTGGGATGCTGAGGGACTGAGTTAACTTGCATTGGGAAGGGATCTGGGATAGAAATTCAATAAACTGGTTTGACCTAAATCAATTACATTTTATACTACATACATCCAGATTCATCTTAAACTGGTTTTGGTCATTTTGAAACTGGTTTATATGCACTGAACTTCTGTTCTGTTACAGGTTTAAGCCAGTTTCTGATCACTGAACCTAGTTTATGTGCAACTTCTGTCCCTATTCCAGGACTCAGAGGACATTGACTAAAAAAGGAAGGAGGCAAAAAAAAAAAAAAGGCAACGCTCTTGTACACAGAACATGAAGATGACCTTGGCAATGCCTTTCAAGTAACAGAAAGAGAAGAAAGTATGCACATACCATTAAAAACAAAACATGCCACAAGCAGGTAATTAAAAGGAAAGAAAATTATAGTTTATCAAAAGGGACATGCACAAGTCCAGCTGTGACAAATCTATTTGATCTGGATTTGTCAGCCGTGGGGATTTGCTGTCAGTATGTATCAGATGCCAATAAACAGTGCTGAACACCATAAAGGGTAAAAACAGATTTTTCAGATTTTTTCCAAAGCAGTCATTTCTACAGCACCTAAATACTTGTGCCACATAGATGGTGCTATGAACAACACAGGAACTATGTGACTGCAGAGCATTCTCCCTGCTGCTAACCCCAAATATGGAGGGAACTCTTGATAGTTTTATTGATTTTGCTCCCTGTCAGTTTTCCTGAGGCCCATAGTTAATAGCTCTTAGCTTTTTCTATGAAAATCTTTTATTTCCACAACTTAAGTTGTCAACTTTGTCTCTACTGACATTTGGCAAAATGTTGTTCATTGAGGTTATGAAAAGAAGGAAACTGAAATGATATTTCAGGGTAGGGAAGGGGATATATATCTGTGGAGGGGGAATGGTTATGGAACACATATCATAGGAAAGCAGGAGCCAACACCTCCTGCTTCCTAAGCACAATACTGATTGTAACATAGAATCATATTTCCAAGCTGAAAGACCAAGCTGTGTTGGAGTACATCTCTGGATCAGTTTTTTTCCAGTCCTACCTCCTTCAACTCAATTTAGAGGGATCTATAAAGACATTTGCCCCTTCAAACTGAGTATTTGGGGCCAACCACTGAAAAGGTCTTTAGGTATTTTGGAAAATACAGCCAACAGGATATGGTTTCAAACCATTTGTGACAAAAATATTCAAATAATAGGACTTGCTTCAAACAACATTTGAACCAACACTTGGAACCAGATTCCAAAGAACATTCTGCCTAAAGTGCATCTGAGGTGGAATTTAGATACCTATTTCTAAGAATACAAGTCAACAAATCTCTGCCTAAATGCTCACATGCTTAAGAGAGTATAGGTAGGCATCTGCTTAAATTGTGTTAGCTGCCAATTATTTTCAAGCAGCCATCGTGATGGCAGATGCCAATTTCAGGCACTTTTTGCTCCGGCAGCAATTTTTTTTGCTCCTCCTCACATCGCTTATTGTCTGAGATCCCAGTGGCATCCCTACCCCAGCTGCTTTTTTTTCTAGCAGCCATAGGTGTGTTCAGCACCCAAAAATGACTGCTGGGGAAAAAAATCCTGCCAGGGACAGGGGGCTAATCTGAAGCAATGGGAACTGGTAGGGGGAGACGGGAATGACTGTGGAACAGGTGACTTGTATAAAATGAACACCAGGCTCCTGATGCCCCCCTGTCCTGCTGCCTCCTGCCACTTCAGTTAAACCCTCCCAGGTCTGTACAACATGCTCCCCTCTCCCAACCAAGCATAGACTGTTCTCCAGGGCCCCAGACTGACTTAGCACCACAGCCCTGCTTGACCAGCCAGTTTCCCCCACCACCAGTAGTCTAAATCAGCATTTCTCAAGCTGTGGTTCATGACCTAAGAGTGGGTTACAAAAATATATGAAAGGGTCACAAACAACCTTTATGGATCAACAAACTTTAAAAATGGTTTCACCTTTAAAGAAGAAAAATAGGGGAAACCGTGGCTTTTCTCTTGCAGGCTGGCAGAGTTCCAGTCTGCAAGGGGATGCTTGGAGGCCCCCCATACCCCACATTCACCTCCCCTTGTCCCATACACCTCCCCCTGCCCCACTGAGGGTGGGAGGTGGGAGGCAGCAGATCGAGTGGGGGTACTGGGTTGAGATTGTTTATAAATGGGTTCTGGTACAAAAAAATTTGAGAGCCACTGGCCTAAATAAAAGCACGTTCATACTTGAGAGAGTCCAAAAAAGAGCCACTTGTAAGATTAGAGTCTTAAACGGCAAGCCATATGAGAAAAGGTTAAGGGATCTGGGACTCTTTAGCCTGCAGAAAAGAAGGCTAAGAGGGGACCTGGTAGCAACTTATCACTGTACTAGGGGAGTACATCAAGAGCTCGATGAGCAACTGTTCACTAGGTCACTTGAGGGGAAAACCAGGAGTAATGGCCACAAACTCCTGGAAGATTGATTCAGGCTCAACATTAGGAAAAAATCCTTCAGTCAGTGTGTCCAGACTGGAATAAGCTTCCTCCAAAGGTGGTGCGATCACCTCCCCTGGAAATTTTCAAAAGGAGACTAGATAGTCACCTTGCTGGGGTCACCAGATCCCCAGTTATCTTTCCTGCTTGGTGTAGGGGGCTGGACCCCATGATCTTCCGAGGTCCCTTCCATCCTTACAATCTATGAATCTGTGAACCTCAATACAGCGTTTAACTTTTATTGCCCAACAATAATAAACAGGAACACAAGAGAATAAACAGTATTAACTTTCATTGCCTTACACATACATAAGCAAACAAAATGAATGAGTGAATTCCTTGACAATGGCCCACTGTAGCACAGGGCTGACTCGCTGCATAAGGGCTTCAGGGGTAGGTTCCTGACCCCTTATAGCAAAAGAAACCCCCCACATGATTTTACTTGTTAATGAAAGCATGTTGCACGCACTGCCAGTGACAGGTGACAGCGTGCATCTCTGAGAGCTGAACACTTGTCCATAAACAGAAATGGCACACTCAGCATCCACGGAGTTGGTTGGGATGGTAAGGCGGCATTGTACCAAGTCATACAAATGTGGGAATTAGCCACAGACAGACTCCCAAAACACAACAACAATCATGGACTTCTGCCATTCCTTCACAAAGTTCACATAAACAATAAATTGAAAGTCCTGCTCCTTACCCCAATCCATTTTAGTAACTGAGACTCAAAACTCACAACAGCCAACTGGTCGGAGTCAAAAATCCTCACAGCACTGAGGAACAAGGCTGCCAGTTGCCCGAATCATGGGGATGAGCTGGTTCAGACCTGTAAAACTGGTGGGGTTTGGCAGCCACTGCCTCAAACACCTCAGGTCTTTGATTGTTCTCCTAATGGCAAGTGGACAGCTGTTCTGAAGTCTTGTCTTCCACTCAGCTTATCAAATCCATCACCTTGCTATATGCTTGGTTGATGGAAACCTGCTGACTTTCAAACCAGGTGAGGTCCATAAACCAAGTGGTACTTTCTGCCATGAACTTTACCTAATCCATGATGTGGCCCTGTTTCAGGAGTTCAAAGAGCTTGAGGATGCATTGTGTGCCTGGTGTGATCTCAAGCTCCTTGCACACAAATTGCTTGTACCACTGCATGTGTTTGGTATGGTACTGCCCAGCATTGAACCAGGAATTTCACCTAGTCAGGACTAGCTCTGGTGCAAATGCCACAGTTTCAGGTAGCTTACCGGTTTGAGCAGCAATGGATGTAAGGTACCCAAGCTTGCGAGTTAAACAGTGCTTGAAGGCTGTCTTAAAGGAACTTACCAGGCTATCCACATCAGGAAACTGCCTCTGTCAGATGTCCCTTGCTAAGGACAGAATGTGTGCATTGCAAGTGACATGAATTACCTTGGGCATTGCTCCATGGAGGACATCAGAGAATGCCTTGCTCATGTATACAGCATTATATTAGACAGAAACGCTGAGATCTTGTTGAATTCCAAGCCATAGATCACAAATGCCTTAATTATAACCTGCGCTACACTGGAATGATTGACAGCCTCTAAGTGAACTGGCTTGGTTTGAAAGACAGACAGGTTGCCATCTGTCTGGCTCCCAGGAACAATTAAAATGTGTAGGACAATTATCTTGTGTGTCGCTGGCTTCATCTGCCACTATGGAGAAAGGGTCATATATAGTCACTTCAACTTTTGTGGAGTGGACATGTGGAACTATCACTTCAGGAAGATATTCCTGGAGAAGGCTGTTGGCACATAGAAGACTTCCCCCATTCAGAACATTCTTCTGGAAGCAATCCTGTATTTCAGGGCTGTAAAGTTTCAGCAGAGGAATGTTTGCATCTGTGAATGCCTTGACTAAGGCCAGGGTAACCTCTCAGACCACACTGCCTTCTCTGTCTCTTAAACCCTCTTAAACATGGATGACATTGTGGTCTGCTTCTTGTTCTCTCCCTCGACATCTGCAGCAGCCTTTCTCTTCAGGTGCCCTTGTGATTCTAAGTGCCAATTAATACTGTTTTTTTCCTGGTCAAATCCAGCATGACATTACTTGCTGAACAGAACAATTTGCTATCTGCATGAAGAATGCCTTCAGGGTACTGCTTCACATGATCCATATGCTTTGATTTGTGGACTGTCTTTCCACTCATCCTGATCTTAAATACAGCAGTACAACAGTTCGCCTGTGCAGCTCCACAGCTGGACTGCCTTTCCAGGCAGTCCCGGTGACAGCAGCTTCTTCCAGCTGCTGCAGCCAGCCCTGTAATAGCTACAGGAAAAAGCATGCACAGCCCCAGTCTTGTGCCCCCTGCACTGGCTCTGGGATCACCTAACTGGGCTGAACAGTGGCAGTGTAGAATGGAAACTGGTACTCAGCACAGGGCAAAAGCAGTCACTCCCCATCATCACTGCTGACACTTCCATGTATAGGCACCCATGGCTTCCCATGCCACTGCTGCTGAGACTGAGACCCAGAGCCTGCTCCAACCTCAGCCATCTGGGCTGAGCAGCAGTACCAGTGCCAGGCAGAACCTGTTGCTCAGCAAAGGGAGAAAGCAGCCCCATCCTGTTGCTGCCACTGGGCAGCTGTCTGGAGTCTGTGCCCTGCTGGGCTGCCCTGCAACTCCATCACCACTGCCTCTGAGCTGTCCTGCAGCTGCTCCATAATGTCACTGCTGCCATGTAGGACAACCCAGAGGTGGCAGTGATGGAGCCACAGGCCAGCTCAGTGTAGCGCAGGCTCTGGGCAGCTGCATCAAAAACTGACTGGTGGTGACGAGGGAGAGGTACCACTTTCCTTCCGCACTGAGCAACAGTTTCTGCCTAGCTCCTGCTGCTGCTTCTGAGCTTGGATGGGTGAGCCCAGAGCCAGCACGGGGCATGTCCAGGGGCAGCAGGACATATCATGGCCCAGCAGTGTGGACCAGGCATGGGCCATGCTGGGGCTGCACACAGTTGGCAGTGGCAGGGAAGGTCCTGTAGGGCACCTGGGCTGATGTGGGATGGGGGCAGGAGTGGGGACTGACTGGCTCAGGGGCACATGCAGGGACTGCCATGCACACCCCACATACCCGGAAATCCCCTCCCCTACAGCCACACCTTCCCCCACACAACTGCAGACACAAAAACTGCACCCACTCATACGCACACATCTCTAGGAGGAGCCCTGCTCACTGCTACATGCACACATCACACACCCACAGCCTCCCACAAACCCCATATCCACCCACACCAGCACCTTCACATCCCTGTATCTCTCATAGCCACCCACACACATCCACACATACCCCCAAGGCCCATACACACACACACACAGCCTCCCACATACCCCATACCCCCCACACCCTTCTATGCCCCCCCACAATATACATGAGTAAGACTTCATTTGGAGCTATTATGCAATCACTTCTATATATCCAACACAAACACACACAAAGCAGGACAAAAAGATTTTTATAAATAAAATTTAAAAATATTATTACAGACATTTTATTTTTATTATATAATTTGGTGGATTTTTCCCCCCAGTTTCTAGAAACCTGCTTACCAAAAGAATTACCTCCAGGACCAAGGAGAGGGATTTATGGTGGCAAAGGTCAGAGGTTGGGGTGAGACTTACGGTCCCAAGATGGCACCCAGGGGGTGGGACCACACCTCGACAGCTCACCAAAACTCATTAAGCAGCCCTCCAGCTGAAATAACTGCCTGTCCCTGATATAGAAGCTAGGTGCCTAACCATTTTGACTTGGTTTGTCTTCCTGGGACATAACACTTATTTTTAATCATTGTAACACCTCACTGAAGGTACCTATAAGGTCAGTCTGGATATAGTCCTTCATCTTTTTCTGCACTTATGATAAAAATATGTTTGCTATACTAAAACATGATTTAAATCATATTTTATGATTAGTCATAAAATTTAGTCATAAAATATGACTAAATTTTTAACGTAATTGAAATAATGGAATCCTATATACAGTAAGCAGATACATAAGTTTTACAGATATTGTAGGGTTGTAGCCATGTTGATCTAAACACATAGGCAGACAAGATGCATTGGGTAGATTTGGCATCTTTTATCAGACAAAGTAAATATTTAGAAACAAATGTTCTTTGCAAGCTTTTGGACATAAAACCCTTCTGCTGGTGTTTTATGTTCTCTCCTGAGTAGAATAGAAGCCAATATGCAAAATGCAGGGCTGTGAAAATGCAAATGCATGGCAGTGAGGATCAGAGGGAATGGGGGACAACAGGTGTGAGATAGGTAGGTGGGATATTTTCTACATAAACACTTGAAGTAATTCCACTTAACATGCATTTCAAAGACAACCACCTCTGTACACATCCCAGAATCTAACTTCTTTGCACATAACAGAAACATTAGGGTTAAATATAGGATGTTAAATTGTCTGTTAAGTTTTCTAGTTTGCCTATATAGTTAAATTTCCATTGTCAGACAATGGAAATTTAAAGAAAATAACACTGTGATTTGTGTGTTGAGAGAAAAAGAGTTTAATGCTTATGTGATTGGTGCCTTAGATAGCACACTCTAGACCTACTTATTTGTTTACTTTAACTTATTACTATGGGCTCAGTGGTAGCTTTGCCTCAATTGCTGTCATGTCCCTGAAGCAAACCAGAAGGCAGATAGTGACTCTCAAAGTCACCATCTGCCATCCAGGTTCTCCTTTGCTCTCAGAGGGAAGTACCCTCTGAAGCAGCCTTAAGCCCTTTCACTCCCCTTGCACAAGTGTGCAGGCTGGGTTACAATCTGACCCGATAGTTCCAAACCAAAGGGTCTTAAATCAAATGTGATTATATGTGCTGTTAAACAGAGACATTCAAATTATAACTATCCTACAGTATATTGCATGATGCTGTGCACTATATATATATAATGCACATTTTACCTCATTTCTACCAACTCTTACCGGAATTGTATGCATATATAGAGGGAGGAATTTAAAGTAATTTCTTCCTGTAGTCTGTGTATACTAAGAGAAGGTCAAACACTGTATACTGGCTGCAAACTATAGCACTTGTCTGAAAATGAAAATCTTTTCTTTAGAAAACAATTACCTTTTATCATTCAGTGACTAAAGGTTTCATTGTGCAGAGCTAGATTGTCTTAATGGCACTGTCTGATAATTAAACTGATTGGAGTTAATTTTCTTAGTAGGCAGTAACAAGTTTCTAATTGCCTGATTTCCTGATCTGCCCACTGGCTAAGAGTTCTCTGATCACTATTCTGGATGGAGTTAGTCATACATTTTGTTTCAGGGCAGTTAAAATCTACATGGGCTACACCCCCTGTTTATACTTTTTGCATGTGGGCTTCTGGGGCTTTTCAGAGAGCCTCTGTGACATGTAAGAGTTGAACAGCTACTCTTAAACCAATAGTTATTGTCACTCTTGTTTTAAGATCTTGTTTCAAATACACATTGGTGGGTGAGTGGGTTGCTTTTTGATTTGGACAGCTCCTTTTGCTTCTTTCTCAGTTACTCCTCATTAGGTGTGATAGTCTTAGTATGCACTAGAGTTGTGCGAAGCTTCAGTAGTCAATCTGATTCAGAAGAGATTTGGCCTGATTTTGAGGCTAAATCTGCAAATCTTGATCAAATAGGGGGACCCTTTAAAAAGTCCAAATCGAATCAGAAGCTTCCGAATTGATTCAGAGAGATTCAGAGAGTTTCAGAAGGCTTGCAGCAAACAGAAACTGAGAAGAGGGAGAAGGTGGAGTGATCTTCCATATATGGAAAAAGCTGAGAGACGGGAAGGGAAGATTACTCTGATATTGACATCTGTAGATGGCTAGTGACTGTGATCCTTCTCTGAGTTCCCTTCCAATCACAGTGCTCTAGGGGAAGGACATAGAAAGAACCTTTAAAGCTGTGTCTGAAGTGATCTGTGCCTTTTTCGAGCTGTCTCCCTCTTGGAGCAACAGTGTCTGAAAGGCTCTGGCTTGCTACCTAGTCTCTCTTCTTGTAACTTATATCCAGTCCTTTCCTATCCATTCCTTTCAAGTTATTCTTCCCCAAAAATCCTCTTATTTGTTCTTGTTAGTCTGTCTTGATTCTTTCCTCCAACAAAAATAAATCTGTGTTTTTCCTGACAGTGTGTCATCAGTGTGCAGGAAAGCACAACCTATATCATCTACACATATTTTGCAACACACCAAACATTATCAACAATGCTGGAAAGGCAGGTGCCAGGTCTTCTGGCAGGGGAAGAAGAGTGAGCAGAGGGCAAGCTGCAAGTTCCCCTTGCCCCAAACATAGACACACCCTCTTTCCTGGCAGCAATGAGTCTTCTGCTGCTAGAGGGAGCAAGGAGGTGGTAGCAGTGCCTGCACCTGCACCACCACCACTAACACCACTAACTGGCAGCAGCGTGACATTCTCCACCCCAATTTCAATTCCCAGTGTAAGCCTTCCACTTCCAGAGGAGAAGCTGGATCTGGAAGTAGAAGAGCCGAGGGCAATAGTGAAGGAAGATCTGGGGAAGGAGGGGGAATCTGAGTTTGTCCTCCACACCCCTCAAAGTTCCCCTAGAGCCAGGTCTTCTCTGGAAGGCACTTTGGTGGAGGTTGTGGGGGCAGGTGGCTCAGCTCTTCCTGTTGTTGTGCCTCTGCCTGGTGAGGAAAGGGATAAGGCAGGATCCTCACCCTCAACTCAGAAGCAGGTGGGTAGTGTAGTGTGGGATCATTTTGAGGTGCCAGATGATCCCAGGTATGCCACCTGCCAGCACTGCCAAAGGCATATCAGCTGGGGCCAGCATGTGAAACACTTTGCCACCATGGCAATGCTGCTGTATCTCTGGAGGCAGCACCCCCTTGCTCTTCCTCCTAAGCCTGGCACCAGTGGGAGCATGCCCAAAAAGAAGTTCTCCTTTCACTCCAAACCCCCATCCCCAAGAAGCAGAGGCAGGCCACCCTGGACCAGTGGGGGAAAGGCAGAAACAAAGGGGGGGGCATGTTCTGAAGATGAGCAAAGTCACCCAGAGCACTGGGGAGATGCTTGCTTTGGATGGCCAGTCCTTCTCCTTTGTTGAACATCCAGGGTTCATAGCACTTGTGGCCCCATTGTACCAAGTGCATGCACACACCATCTTAGCAGGACGGTGGTGCCCTCCCTGTATGAGGCATGCAAGGAGTACTTCAGAGGAGCTGCAGAAGCCAGGTCCACAGGTAGCCTTGCACTTCACCTCGGACATCTGGAGCAGCCGGGGTAGAGATCATGCCTACCTCTCCCTCACAGGGCACTGGTGCAATCAGTCAGTGGACTCTCCTTCAAGTAGAGATGATGGATGAGTCCCACACAGCAAGGGAAACCATGGTGGCCATGAACCACCTGGTGCAGGGTCAGCTCAATGGGCAGCGTGAGCTCACCCATGGATTCATGATCACTAGCAACAGAGCCAATATGGTCAAGGTGGTATGTGATGCCAACTTTGTTGGCATCCGCTGAGTGGTACACAAGTTCTACTTCGTAGTGAGAAACACCTTGGTTGGGGAAATTGGGATCAGCAGCCCCCTTGACAAAACTGAGTGGGATACCATCTCCCAGATCCTAGTGGTCCTCAAGCCATTCCTAGAGGCTACCAAGTGCCTCAGTGCTGGTGCTACCCTCCTTAGCCAGGTGATCCCCATAGCGAATGAGCTTGAGAATGCAATGGAGAAGTTCCAGGGGATTGATGTTCCTGGCTGGGGCAAGCTGCTTCAACCAGAGGTGCAGGCACTGATGAAGCAGCTGAAGGAGGGCATAAAAAAAATGACTGGATCTGTTGTGGTCCAGTACAGTACATGTGCTGGCAGGCATGTACGACCCAAGGGTGAAGGGCAGTGTCTGCAGCAGCAAAACTCTTGGTCACTGGACAGAGGTGCTGCTGAACCTGCTGGTTAGGGAGGCAGAAGTGCGGGGCAGAGAAACATGGAAGAGGGGGATCCACTTTCCCATGCCATCACTCGAACCACAAGTCAATCTCTTTCACCACAGCTGTTGCCAATGTGGGCCAAGGGCATGGCTTCCACATTGGGGTCCAGAGGCACGAGACCCTATCATCAGGCAGGTAGCACAGAGGCTTCAGTAGCTACGTAGCTCACTGAGGACGTGGAGCTGCTGCACTGTGACCCCTTGGTCTATTGGGCAACCCATAGACAGGTGTGGCAGGATCTGGCTGCCCACCTGGTTGCCCAAGAACACCTGTCTTGTCCACCAACCAGTGTTCCGAGCTAAAGGATGTTCAGCATTGATGGTGATGTTGTGCCACCCCACTGTACCTCCTTGGATGCTGGTTTGGTGGAGCAGCTTGTGTTCCTGAAGATGAACCTCCTGCTGCTGGGGTTCCCCAAGGTCCATGTGCAGATGCAGTGAGTGCCACCCTCCTCACTACACACCTATTTGCTTTTTTATTTGTTTTCAAAACCTTGAGGTGCACTTTCACAGAAACCCCTGTATAGCTCTGCCTGGAACTTGGCAGGTCTCATGCCCTCAGAAGGGGCTACCATCCCTGATGTTTTCATGCCACTCTGCCTTAATACACACAAGTGATATAAGTTTTGCTTTCAACAGTTTGAGATGCACTTTCACAGAAACCTCTGAACTAATCTCTTTGTAACTTAACAGGCTTCATGCTCTCAGAAGGGGCTAGCTAACATCCCTGCTGTTTTCACCCAGATCTGCAAAAAAATGACAAAGTTATAGGTATTTTAGTGATTCCCCATTATAGTCTATGACCGACTCTCCAAATCAGCCAAATCAAACTGGGGCAGTGATTCAAATCACTGAATTGAATCACTGTCCCTCCTAATCAGCCAAATCCAAATCTGAAGCAAATACTTACTGCTTCACACAGGCCTAATATGCACTTATTTCTCTTTTTGACCATAGGCAGACAAGGTTCTCTGGAGACAAACAATATCTTTTATTAGACCGACTAAAACAGTTGGAAAATTCTTCTTTGCAAACTTTTGGGTACAAACACCCTTCTTCAGGCTGAGGAAGCATCTACAGTTGTTTTGTGTTCTCCTGGACAGGATACAATAGAATCCAGAGGCCACTATGTGACAATGCCAGTCAGTGAAAATGAAAATTGAGGTAGTCAGTGGGTGAGAAAGAGGTGGAGGAGGAGGGGAATGTAGACCTGGTGATAAGATGTAACTGGTGAACAGTACAGGGGTTACTTGGGTGTCAGATATCAGGCAGGTTATAATGTGTCAGAAATCCAATGTCTATATTTAGTCCATGATTTTTTGTATCCAGGAGTTTGATGAAGTGAAGTTCATAGGCTTATCAGCAAAAGGTGTTTCGTAAATTCCCTTTGAGGATTAGAACTAAGAGATTGGAGACAGAGTGGTTATCTTGTGAGAAATGTGCCCCCACATATTTCTGTTTTTGATAGATTTTTGGTGTGCACTCATTCTGGTATGCAGTTGTTGTTTTGTTTCTCCTACATATTTTCCATCTGGGCATTTGGTGCACTGGATGAGATCTATTACATTTCTGGAGGTGCGGGTGTAAGATCTAGGAATGCTGATGGTTCTCTTGTGGGGCATGGTTATTGTGGGGGTGGTAAAGATATGTTGGCAGGTTTTAAATTTCTTGTCGTGGCATAATCTGGATCCATTTGGTGTGTTTTGGGCCATAGGAAGTTTGCTTCTGGTGATGAGATTGGATAGGTTCGTTGCTTATTTAAAGACTAGGATGGGTGGTTCTGGAAAAATCTCTTTAAAAATTGGGTCTTTTTCTAGATGGATTGCAATTGTTTGAGGATTTTCTGTATAGGTTCCAGGGAGGGAAGATAACATAACTAGGGATCCTGGTTTTCTCTGATTAAAAAAAAAATCCCCAATTTTTAGACTGGTATACGATTCATGGGAATTTTCTTTCTGTATTGCAGCAATTCTTCACCTGGTATCCACGTGGCTCTTTCAAAAGTAAGACCTATGTCTCTGGAGGAGTGTCCTTCTTGAGTAAGGACCCTTTTGAGATTTGTGAAGTGATGATCAAGGGTATTCTTAGTGAAAATTCAGTGGTAATGGAGGGCATGGCTGTATATTAGGTTTCTTGGTGCATTTAGGGTGATTACTAGTTCTGTGCAGATATAAACATTGGTCTGTGGGTTTCATGTCATATCGCAGTCTGTATTTTACCATTCTGTATAGAAAATGTTGCTGCTGGAGTATTCAAGGGATAATCTGATGGACGGGTGATGGTTGTTGAATTTCTGATAGAAATCATTCAGAAATTGCAGGTTTTCAGTCCAAATGATGACGTCAGCAATATATCTTAAGTATAGCAAGGGTTTGATGGTGCAGTCCTTGAGGAATTCTTCTTCCAGGTGGCACATAAAAAGATTGGCATATTGTGGGGCCATTTTGATGCCCACAACTGTGCCCATGGTCTGGAGGAAGTGTTGGTTATTGGAAGTGAAGTTGTTGTGTGTGAGAATGAAGAGTATAAGTTCAGTACTATCTTTAGGTCTGTACTCATAGTTGTAATCTTGCTCTTGTAGATATGTAAGGCAGGCTTGAATGACATTCTGATGTGGGATGTTTGCTTTCTTAGCAAGATCATAATTTTTCTAATTGTTGCATTTAAGATTTTGAAGTTATCTGATTTGTTAGTTGATGTTCTGGAGGCTCAAGAAACAGAAATCTCATTGCTGATTATTCGTTGACCCTTTCACCTCTGCTTCCCATAGGATCTCATGGAACCTGCAGCTGCATTACAGAAATACATTTCCTACTTTTGACTGTAGAGAGTGCATCCCATAGTAAAATCATACTTGGAGAACCTACTCAAGTGATGTCTAGACTAAAACTAAAAAAAAAATAAAAAAAAATGACCTTATGGACAAAAATGAGTCCTGAAGGGAGAAGGGTGTACCAAACTCACTGATTCTTCTCATAGCTCAGTACCTGAAGCTAGGGATTTTGTTTACTAACTGTCTATGATGAAGGAGAAGAAAGGACACACAAGCCTTGTGTCAAGACTCAAAACTTCTGGTCCTAGGTATTCTACAGAACACTGCAGAAATACCCCCATCAGCAGTTGCTACTACATTGTTTTACAGAAGTTATGTCGGCTAAGTCTGGCCTCACATCTCTCCCAAAACAGTTTGTAGCATTCTGGTAGTTCTAGAGTCACCCCGTTCTACAGAGAACTGGGAGTCAAAAAGCTGTGCCTGTGCATCATCCATGAATAGAGGTATATAGGACTTGGAGGCAAAATAGATTATCCCCTCTTGTATTAAGCTTGCATCACACCCACACAAAATAATATGCTAACACTTCCTGGGATTCTCTACATTAGAAAACTAGAGTATGTTAGAACATGAGTTATGTTCTAACAGGTTTGTGATGGGCAACACAGTGTTAAGCCGGGTAGTCAGGGACTGTCACATTGCATAGACCCTGTCTACTCTGGGCATGTCTGCACAAGATGTTTACCGGACCGTAGACATTAGCTGTGAAGTAAATGTCTCGACATCTGCACATTTACCCCTATTAGGCTGCAGTAAACTAATTTATTCTGCAGCAGGATAGTACTTGAAAATACAGCAGCACACATGTAGATGCTAGAGAGGCTGACTAGGCCATGAGGGTACTTCAGTACAGAGGTTGCCTGTTAGCAAGCCGTGCACTAAAGCTTTCTCATACCCCAGCCAACCCCACTGCAGCACAGTGAGCCAGGGGGAGCAGCCGACAGGCTGGCCCCCAGAACCCCCTGCTAGGCAAGGCTGCTCCAGACTGTTTCCACATGATGCATTTGAATAAACTGCAGAGTTTATTGCTGTGTGTGATGGCGGTGCGCTGCCATTAGGGATACAGGACAGGGTAGGAGAAGGCACCAGGGGCCCAGTAAACCCAAGGGAAGAAGAAGGGAAAAGGTACTTACCGGAAGACATGGGGCAACCAGCAGAAAAATGGCAGCAGCAGCAGCTGCGGCCGACACCATTGCAGCCGCGCGAGCCGCTCCCGCGCTGCTCATTTAAGCGACTATTTCTAACAAGGGGAGCAGCGGAGCCAATCACAGCAGCCAGCACAGCTGCCGCGGGAAAGTTTAAAAACCCCAGCAGCCATTGCGGCAAGGAGGGCGATGAGGAGAAGGAGAGAGAGAATAGAGAGGAGCAGGAAAGAAGGCTGCAGAAAGGGAATACTGCAGTCCCTAAGGGGTCTGCCTCACAGGCAGGAGATCCCCTCCCAGCACAGTGGCTGGGAGAACTGTACCAAGTTTCAGAGCACCAAGTGCTCTGGCTGAGCTTGCTACTCCAAATCAGCCAGAGCAAGACTCTGTCTTAGAAAGTACATCTGGGACTGCAGAGTACTTTTTCTAAAGAAAAAAAAAGATATATTGGATATAAAGAATTTTTCAGCCAGGTCCAAG
>JAGPOW010003316.1:102706105-102728614 GCA_030014935.1 Caiman crocodilus | reverse complement strand
TTTTCTAAAGAAAAAAAAAGATATATTGGATATAAAGAATTTTTCAGCCAGGTCCAAGTGGCTCAAACAACACCATTCACCAAGGACCCTGATACCATCAGACCAAAATCTTTCGAGCAATGAACCAATGAGTGACCGGTTGGCGTGTGGACAAGGTGTAGGGGTGGTGAAGCCTCATGGAACACTGGACCTCGTGGTTGTGAGTACCCCTTGGGGGGGTGCCCCTACAGTATTTAAGATCTCCACTGAACCCCTCCTTCTAAAATAAATAAATTCCATCAATGTCGTGGCAGGTGAGACGAGGGAGAGGGGGTGACCCACGAGAAGGTACTAGTGAACCCGAAGTCCCGATGTCACACTCTGGAATTAATTGTTCCCAGGCGCATATTCAAACAGTGTGCCTGGGAACAATTAATTCCAAAGCAATAAACTCCACAGTTTATTCACACACCATAATTTCGTGTGTAGACATGACCTTGGTATGCTAAGTTATGTCTGGCATCATATTATTTACCACAACTCTTTGGGAGTTATGTTCTAACACAGTGTAGTTTCTTAATGTGGCTGAGCCTTTTAAAGAATGTATTACTATATTGCAACTTTTGCTATGATAAGCAACAGAATAGGATAAAGGAAATCACTTATTCTTGCAATCACAACCAAAAAAAAAATAATTTCTCAGCTGAGTTCAAGCTCATGCTACCCTGGCTTAACAGCTTTACTTGGAGATAATATATGTCAGTAAGGAAGTACGTAGAGGTGTCTGCTTTCATTTAACTTTCTGTGGAAAAAGATGTGAATTACAGTAAAACATGTTATATTTTAACTTATGTCTTCTTCAAACCTTCTCCAAACTCCTTTTTCTTTTATACTCCCTTTCTGAAACCACTGACAGATGTAGAAAAATATAAAACAGTGTTTTACTGGATGAAGCATCATGGCAGTTTGACCGCGTCACCCAATGTCTGTATAGATAGCATGCTTCAGCAGGGCTTTTTGGCACTTTTATCTAAAGCTGATTCAATCAGCTATTAAAGCATCAAAAAGTCCTGCTGAAGCGCATGTTCTATACAGATTTTGGGTGAGCTGGGTCAAAGTGATACAGAGGGCATGTGCTGTATTTGGTGTGGGAGCATGCCAAGCTGAAAGTAAAGTGCTGGGTTTTATTTTCTCTTCATGTCTATAAGTATCTTCAAGTTTGTGAATTATAGCAGGTTATGCAGCTTATGCAAGTCTAAATCTAGACTTAGTTGTTGTTCAACATCTGTTCAACAACCTTATGGAAGGTAAGGTTGTTCTTAAACCTTACCTTCCATAATATGAACACCCAGCAAAGGGTACGTTAAAAAAAAGAAAAAAAAAGCCTGAAAAACAAACCTTACCAAAACAAAATACTTCACAGAGCACACAATTTTCCTTTAGCTAGAGCATGTGTAAGGGAGAATAAAATACAAAAATGAGACAGATGCTAGTCACATTGCTTCATGTAGTATTAAAAGGTGCTCACCTACATGGTAGTACATGAGCGATTGGTGCCTCCTGAGTCTGTCAGGGCACCAGCAGCCAATCGCTGATTGGGGGAAGGGTGTCCCCCCCAGCGGCCAATTGTCGACCCCAGAAGTGCCGGCAGATGCATCAACATGACACCTTTACTGTGCATTAAACTAATCTAATATACAGTAAAGCATCACCACCTACAGATGCTCTGGATTTGCTGCACACTGAATTAGTCTAATGCACTATTTGCCAGGACTAACACATACCGGTACTAGATACATAAATGTAGCATTAGATAATGTGTAACAAAACACACGTAGATGCTGACCAGGAACAGTTTTGCTCCTGGTCAGCCCAGGCAGCTGGGGGCCACTGCTACCTGGCTAAACACCCATAGTGAGGAAGCTGTGCAGGCTGCAGGAGTAGCTAACTACTAGCTCCATGAACATGGGGACTAGGCCCCATGTGCATGGGGTGGGAGATAGCTGCCCCTGTACCCACACAGCTCTCCTGGCCCTGCGCACACTGGGACTGCCCCCCTAACCCTTACCAGCCACCAAACTGATGCAGAGTGGCAGAGCAAAGCAGGCAGCCCTGGACCAGGCATGTGTATACACGTTCCTGGGTTTACTGTGCTTTATTTTACTGCACAGTAACCTTACTACATACTAATGCACATGTAGACACACCTGGAATAAAATGATGCCAAGCAAAAACTGCAGTTAGAAGCAAAATAAGGACTGGAAAGAAAAAAAAAATAAAGCTTTCTAGAAAGTTATCTATTTCTTTATAAATCCATCTGTTTATCTGGTAAAACTAATACTGAATATGTTAAACTACCAGGGCAATTTATGTTCCACTGAATGATCTTATCAGCAGTAAAATTTTCTTTGACTGTCAGTATAAGACATATGTACTAATCTAGTCACATTAGTTCCACCTGATTGCCAGGTTTAATGTAGGAGTCAATTACTTTAGAATTAGCACAGCAATAAATTAAAATTCTGCAGGGCTGTTTTAATTTTGGGGGGTTTTCAAGACTCTACAACTTTTTATAAGCCATTTACAATCACAACAGAATTAATTCTAAGACTACATTTCTTGTGAGCCCCATGCATCTAGCCCAAGATTTCTGAACACATGTACCTAAGTTAAGGATGCTCATTCCACACTGAGGAAACTAAAGAGGTGGCATTAGTGTCAAAAGGAACAAGAGGCTGTTAGCTTTAATTAAATTTAATACACAACTTTTTTCAAACTCAAGATGGTTATTTAGGCCCCTATGTCGCGTCACACCTCGCGACACCGCTCCTTGTGTGTGAAGGCTGCTGGGGAAAGCCCCAGCAGTGTGATAATGAGCAGCACAGCTGAGGGTTGCTGAGGCAACTAATGAGAGTCAGCTGAATGCAGCTCATGAGAGCTCCAGAGGCTGGAGCAACAATGTTAAGTTGGAGCCAAGAGGCTTGTGTTATGTTTTGTTAGTATTGGATTACACCGGTGGTTTGGGTGAGGCTATAGGGGAAGGAGGAGGCCTCATACGGGACCCCAGTAGTGTGGGGATCCCAGTGCCTGTGGGGGCACAGTATTCTTATAGGTGCCAGAGAGGGCGCAATATCTTCAGGGGACACCCACAGTAGCGTGGGGATCCTGGCGCCAGTGGGGCGCAGTAACTTCAGCAGGGACCCCAGCAGTGTGGGGATCCCGGCGCCTGGGAAGGCACGATTCAGTGCCAGTTTGGGCACAGCAAGCTCCAGAGAGGGAGCAAGCATTGAAGAAGCCCAGTGGGGCACACCAAGCACCAGAGAGGGTGCAGCAACATGGGGTGCAGAGACCCCCAAGCCCATGAGGGGCAGTACTGTTGAGAGCCCCGAGAAGGGGCAGCATGAGAAGCCCATGAGGGGCAATATGTGAGGAGCCCTAGATAAGGGGCAGTATTTTAAGGAGCCCACGATGAGCAGCAGAAGCCCTGTGGGGCACGGCAAGCCCTAGAGAGGGGAGCACCATTCGAGATGCCCAGACGAGGGCAGTAGTACTGAGACGCCCAGACGAGGGGCAGTAGTACTGAGACGCCCAAGAAGGGCAAGTCAAGGAGCAAGCACAGCATTAGGCTAGCACGGCAACAGACCCCAGCCAGGGGCAGGGTGCTTCAGTGGGCCCAGAGACGGGGGTTAGCAGCACAGCGCCTCCTAAAGAAAGGGGAAGTGCTGCGGTGGTCCCCTGGTTGAAAAGTGGATAGTAGCACAGTACACCCAGCCTAAGAAGAGGGTAGTCGTGCGGTGGGCCGAGAAGACCGGTGGCTCGCTGGGTGGCCCCAAAGAGGGGCAGCATTGATGAGACGGCCCACGAGGAGAGGGAGTGCTGACAGGAGGCCCAGAGCGGACGAGAATATAGAGACGGCCCAAGGGTGCCTGGAGGGTACCCATCACACGAGGGACCATTCCAGTGAGTCCGAGAGATCTCAGGGACAAAGGTCATGATACGCTGCGCCCAAGGCGGTAGAAGGCAGTCTCCCATCCTATATTTATTAAGAACAAAGACATGGCGAGCAAGAACTGAGGGTGCCTTGGGCCAGACTTGACACGGGTGGAGGGCCTCAGGAGATCACAGCCCGCCTGGAGGACGCCACCGCTACACCCTAATTTGTAAGCTTAGTTTTAAGTTTGTAGCTTTTCAAAATCTTGGCAATATCATTTAACTTTATTTTACTTTATTTTTACTCTTTATTTTACTCTTCCAACACAACAATAAAATTCATTCTCTTCCAGGAAAACAAGATTCTCATTAAGGTCAATACTTAGATCCTAGTCTTGCATTTGGATCCATGTTGGCAAAGTTCCACTGGCTTTCATTTACAGAAGCAGGACCTTAAATACTGTCTCTAATCCAGCCTTCTCCAATATATGAACATAGTATGCAAAGATGCTATGAAACAAGGCACTTTACTAAAACTGGCTGACATTCCAAAATATACTTTAAAACATAATACTACATGCAAGATAGTTATGATAAACCTGATTTGTCTTGACTTTTAGAAATAATAACTGCTTGAAAAGAAAGAACATGTTAAAAGAAAGATATTCCTGGATGGAGTTTCCTTGTTAGACCATGCGATATTTTCCAAAAACACTAAATGGACCAAGTTCTTTTTTCATTTATACACATGCAACCTCATTGTTCTGTCCTGTGTTGTAAATACAGGAAACTCCCTGTTAATAGAATTGGTGTGGCAGGAACTGCCATGCCAAAGAACACAAAATAAATTCAAAATGAAGTTATTTGTGAAACTAGTTTTTTGATGGATAGTTTTTTGATGGAGGAATTTTAGAACAACATGAAGAATAAAGAATACACAAGGGAACTCCTCCTCAAGTCTCACACAAAGGAACTGGCAACCTACTGGAAAATTACACATTTGGCTAATTTTGAAACTCCTACAGACAAAGTCCCTTGTGTAAAAGTGAGGGGAAGGGGAATGGAAAATAATATTCACTTTGCAGAGTATGGAAAATGCTTCACAAGAGAAAGATTATTAAACTAAAACCTTTAAAATGAAATACATTATGGTTCTATGAATTGCTGCACAGTGAAAGGTATTGCTAGCCAAAAAATATGTCACAAAAACAAAAAATGTTTGTCCATATTTTTCCAACTATTTTTACTGCTTATGCTCAGACACAGTGATTCTCTCTTTTTGCACTCCATTGAAATTGAGAATTCATTGATACAGCTGCACATCATTTTTGGTTGGGGAATTTTATGATCTTGTAATACAAACCCTTAAGTGACTAGAAAATATCAGCTGAGAAATTATCATCAATATTATTATTATTATATTTATCCCTTACATCAGCAAGCACAATTTCAAAGACACAAAAGTAAAGACAGTCTTGTCCAAAGGAATTAAAAGACAAAAATACATTGCCTCAAGGAACTGGCTTGAATTAAGGAAAATTACTTGGAATTATTTTTAATCATGTGATTAATATTTGTACATGAATTTTGTAGAAGAAATGTGTTCAAAATTTACTGAAAAGGGGATAAAGTAAAATTTGGCCAACAATAATTTGGAAGGGATACTACAGAAAAAAGCCAGAAAACATGGTACAGAAGAATAGCAAATCCAAGCTTACATCACTTGGAAAACAGAGAAAGGGAGAGAGTTTTATTTAAACAGTTTTCTTGGACATTTTTAACACTCATTGGGAGTATCTAACTGAGATGCTAGCTGCACAGTAGCCTAATTGATGGTCCCCCGTTTAGGGCTATCTGCCCTGCTCTTGCCTGCCCCACCTTTGATTTCACATGAATTGATGTAAAAATGTGGGAGGCTGCTCATTTGTGGTCCTGGTGTTCTGGGCCAATTATACAGCTCCAAGCCATGCCTACACCATGCTCCATGCCTCACAAATGGCTCCATATCTACTACTACTCCCCCGGCCTCTTCCTGGACCGCACTTCGCCTCTGGCCCACTCAAGCCTCAAGTCCCTCTAGATGGACCTTGGCCCCTCAATGGACCACTCCCATAGCCCCTCATTGCACTGTACTTGGACCCATCCCTGGGCCACATTCGGACCCATCCCTGGGATGCAGACTAACTCTGCCTCCTTGCTGGACCAAACACTCACACTCTTGGCCTTTCGCCCCTCAGGTCCCTCTTAGTGGACCTTGACCCCAAGTCTTTTACTACTATAGGGTGACCCACAAGGCAGTGGTAGCCCCACAGGCAACCCCACCACATTAACCAAATCTAGCAGGGTGCAGTTTCAGGTTTTACACAGGACCAAGAAGAACCTCCTCCACCCCTGTAACTCCTACCCTAACCTCCAAGGCTAGGGACAGACATTCAAAAAGACTGTCTTTTCAGGCTAGTCTAACCTGCCTAGGTTGAACCAGTTTTGAACCACACAGATATTCTCTACATACTGAGGAAATGCAGGCACGTGCCTACAGTGTCTCAGGCTAGAAGTGGAGGGGTGCTAGAACAGCCCTCCCTCCCTCCCTTCCTTCTACAGTGCTGAGCTGAGGCAGGGGCATGGCCAGGCCCTGAAAGAATGCTCTGCTTAGGGAGGGCTGTAAACCCTGACCCTGGTTGCACTGTCCCAAGCCTTTCCCCGCTCACTGCTGAAAGGACAGGAGTTTTGCCAGACCCCAACCTCGGGCTAGTGCTCTGAAGCAAAGTGGGGGGAGGAGGGTGTAGTGCACGCATCTGTTGATGATACTGAGCTTTTCAGTCTTCCTCTCCCTGCTTCTTCATATTGTCTGAAAACCTGTCACAAACTGTCATAAACAGACAGAGAGCAGATTTAGGCTAGATATCAGGATAAACTTCTTCATGGTGAGGGTGGCCAAATCTTGGAATGGGCTTCCAAAGGATATGGTGCTTTTTCCTACGTTGGCTGTCTTTAAGGGAAGGCTGGATAGGCATCTGGCTGGGGTCATCTGACCCCAGCACTCTTTCCTGCCTAGGTAGGGGGTCGGACTCAATGATCTGTTGTGTTCCCTTCCAACCCTAGCATCTATGAAGGTCTGGTGTTGAAAAACCTTCCATCTTATTTAAGCACAATGAAATTAGCTCAGTTTTTTCAATTCTATACTGCAAAGTTACTAAGATAAATGCAATCTAAGAATTTTATTCAGTACTAGAGGTTTTCATCATTCTCATTGTAAAAGAAGTTTAACTTGCTGAATGGCAAATTTTTGAGTGATTTATTTCTGAGGCAAAATAAATCTCTTGAACTTCAGCAAGTGAAATTAAAGGGAGCTTCTAGTTTAACAATTATGGCCAAAATACTCTCTCACCAAAGGCATCTAAAACTAGACATATGAAGGGGATTTAATGCCAGTTGGATTTTAGGGCGTGCCTGCACTCAAGCTTTAATGTGCATTAGCCTATTTTAATGTGCATTAAAGTATCATTGAAAAAAGTGCTATTTAGTTACACACACATTAAAACAGGCTAATGTACATTAAGTATTACTAAAAAGAGAAGCTCTTTAGTCAATGTGCATTAGGACAGGCTAATAAGCATTTTCCTAGTACCTCACAATGGATGTGGTACTAGATTTAATGCACATTAACTAAAGTGCATTAGACCACATGTAGACACGCCCTTAGATCTTATTTCCACATGTGCAACTTGATCTGTGCTAAGGTGATTAGTGGCGATAGAATCTGAAAAAGTAGGATGTAGCCTATACAAGCTCATGCCTCTGTAAACAATTAAGTTTCTAAGGTACCACCCTGTGCTCCCTCCCACCTAGACCTGTCTTGCAGACAAGGAATCTAGTAAAGCCATTTATGCTATGTTGCAAACCTATTTGCTGGGAGGTGGAGAATACTGTGTAAAGTTCCCAAAACTGTAGGCAGGGTAAGACCAAAACAAGTGATGGAGTTGGGTGGGGGCAAAGGAAGAGAACCATCATTCCAAATGTTAGCACAGTGGTTAGGACACTTCCTCAGAGACTAGGAGACTAGGAGTCCAGGCTTCCTTTACTGGAGGGAGCTCCTATTCCCACTTATTAACTATCAGGCCGCTGACTAGACAGGGCTAAAAGCACCCTCCAGTCCTCTTGTTGCAGCTTGCCCAGTGAGCAGCCAAGATGGGAAGACAGGAGAAGAGCAGGCTAGAGAAAGCTCTCTGTTCTTGCTCAGTGGCTCTAGTGAGCTGGATACTACCTAGGAACAGATAGTACCGTGGGTGTTGGTACCTCCCTGTACCCCACTGCTGCTTTTCATTAAATAGCCACCAAATACAACAGATAGATATCAGTGATGACAGGGTTGCAGGGTTACAATTGAGAACAATGGACAACCCCCACTGTAATGTTTTATTTAGTAAGTAGTGCTTCAAGTGAATTTGAAATACCATCCTTACTCCAGTCATATTTCTCACTAACAAAATTAATCTTTTCTCCTAAACATCAGATAAATATCAGCTAAAAAAGAGACTTCTAGCCTATCCCAAAGTTTCTTAATTAATTGCTGAGATTTTTGTTTTTATTTATGTGACTTACTGATCCAGCAAACAAAACAAAGGAACTGGAACTATAGCTATTTGAAATCTAGCACAACTTTGATAGTGATTAGAAGTAAGATTCTTAAGTTTCTCTAAGTTTCCCAGTGTGTAAAATAAGAACAACACTGATATAATGAAGTTGCTGGCTTATAATCAGGCAAGGTGACATTTATAACATTCATTGTACATGGTGGTTTACATGAGATGCTTAACAGGCAGTAGACTAATTCTACTGAGCAGCAGCTCATCACAGCAAAAAACATGCTAATGTGCAACAGAGTAAGTCTCCTGCCCATTAAACATCACAAAAAGACCATACACCATTGTTATTGAACATTAGCACCGGCTACTGCACATTTATGTAGTGCTTCATATTATAGATACTAAACTTTATGTGCAATAGCAACAGCACACTAATGCATGTGTAGACATGCCTGCTATTCAGCATTCATAAAAAGGCTTTGAAGATCCATTGGTTCCCACTGAATTTTTAATGTCTCCTAACCACTTAAGAGATATTATAGTTTGTCCTAGGCACAAAAGAGGACATACCTGGTAATTACTGGCAAATGGGGATTTTTTAAGTCCCTGTTTGCCAAATGCAACCATTATTTAATTTTGCCTTGGAGAGCTGATGATATTTGTTAGGTTTGGACAGATCACCTGCTTCTCACTTTATAAAACAAATCATATATGGGGGGAAATAAACCTAAATATATACCGTAGTTCATTTGTCATTTTTTAGGAATACAAGTATGTTTGTTCATGAGAATATAGCTCACTTTGTCATGTCAAACTTTGGCATCCAGCCTTCTCAATTTTAATATATAAGCATTTTGTTAGGCTTCAGGGAGAAAGAATAGGTACTGTGAAAGATGAGAGTTGTTGCTATGAGAAAATGTTTAAAATATAATTGGAAACTTGCTCTCATATGTGATGCTTGTTTGGTGTCTGCTATGTGAACCTTATTTTTGATTTTCCTTTTGAATATATTTTAAACAATGAAACAAATATAGCAAGACTCTTAGTGTGCTTAAATTGGCAAAAAGGTGCTAATATACATGCAGAGATTATTACAAGAATTTATCCACCTATTATGTATGATGAGTACTAAACCAATTGTTATGAATATCTGAATATTAAAGGGATATATATTGTAATAAAAATACTAATAAGTCAAATTAAGGACTACATTTGTAAAAATAATAATACTACTACTAATAATAATGCATGCATAATACATTGTAACTGAAGAAAAAGATACACAAGTATCTTGAAAAACAGAATTGACATACACTACCAGAACACAGAGCAGGTCCTTTATCTAATCTAGTTGCCAGGAGCTGAACCTTTGGAGGAAGTAAATTAACAAAAAAGAAATCATTATGACAACCACTCACTAAAAATGGTACACTACGCCAAAAGTGCAGTGCTGAAAATGAGGGTAAAATTCAAATAATATTAAAACCAAGCATTACCAAGCGCATTTTTAATGACTATTCTCACATGTGCAGCTATATTGAATATATTTCAATAAACAAGCAGACAAGCAAGTATATTTAAAATTGTATGGTCATAACCTCTGATCTCTCATTTAGTTCCAAAGCAGTCTTTATGGTTTTAGCAGTACCTGTTGAAAACATGCACATATAATTACATGCCTAATTAGGCATGCAATTATGGTGCTTTCCCATGAAACACAAGGTCATATCTCTGAACATTTAGCCCTTTATTCTTGCACAATTCATGAAACTATCATAATATTGGTTACACCCCATTGAACTAAACAAGACTAGGGAATGTAGTGAGAACAAGTGAGTAAAAATAAGAGGCATAGGAGAAAGTATGAACTCACCTGATGCTTCAGAGGGAAGTTCTAATATTAACAATGGCAATTTTTATGATCTAACTCAGCTTGCAAAACTGAGAAAGGAATGGGCTTGATTATACCATTTAAGCACTTTCCCTAGTATTCCAGCCATGTATCTCCTAGGAATATGAAAGGTTAAACATTTAAACGATATGTATATTTATACCGGTAATGAATTACTGGTTAATGTTTAATGAGGGGCACAGTCTGCCAGGGAAGAAAAATGGTGTGGTGGCCCAGGAACAGGAAGGCAGCAGAGAAGGCAGAAGAGAGGGAAAGAGGGAAGAGCAAGGGAGAACTAGTACCCATAGGTTAAAGAGAAAAAAAGCAGGTGACCTAATGACTTGTCAATTAAGCAATCAGCTGCTCCTTCACTGGTGCTCC
This sequence comes from Caiman crocodilus, assembly GCA_030014935.1. Classification (NCBI taxonomy): domain Eukaryota; kingdom Metazoa; phylum Chordata; order Crocodylia; family Alligatoridae; genus Caiman; species Caiman crocodilus. Next base: position 102,717,847 of record JAGPOW010003316.1, on the reverse strand, counting down.
CTCCCTCCCAGCCCACCAGAGGTTGCAGGAGGCTAGGAAAGTCCTTCATCTGGTGTTGTCTGGCAGAGCTTGCCACCGCCTCCTCCCTCCCGTCAGAGGTCCCAGGGAGCAGCTTCCAGTGGCAGCTGTGTCCGAGCTGTGCTACTGGTTAATTATTTAACCACTATAATTAAAGGAGGTTAAATGGATAATTTTTAAACAATATTTATACCCCTAGTATCTCTCCCCTTTAATTCGTATCTTTTAGCTTACCTTATTCATAGATAGGGTTTGAAAAAGTTACTGACATCCTATAGACCAAGAGCTCATCTAACACGAAGTGCCCCACTGTTTAGAAACAATAACTAGTTAAGAGGTTAAGCTCTCCTTTCATCTTCTGGGAGAGTACTCAGATTTCTACTTAGCCTTTGACCCTGCAAGTGAACAGGCAGAGAATGGTATAGCTAGTTAGAAGCTGTTAAACCTGGAGCCAAGTTACTCATGACAAATGATTAAATATAAGAAGCAAAATTTTTTGCTGATATATTTTATTGAAGGGATATCAATATCCCTTATCAACTATATAGTTGGGAGCTATCTGTAAATTTGGAAAGAAAGTATCATAGATGTTGCTGAGATTTGGGAATTTATTTTATAATCATAAGGGATGTTTATTATTATATATTTGCCCTGTGGTTACACTGAGGAGCCCATTGGCCTGAGATCCATCACACTAAGCAGTGTACATATAACCAGTGTTCCACAGTCTCACAGTCTTTTTTTTTTTTATTTAAAAAAAGAAAAATCTGGGAATTTTTCGGAGTTTATCTTCAAAACATAAAAACTAGACTGAAATCAGGATAAAAGGAAGAAAAGGGTAAAAATCAGTTTAAATCAGGGAAAAATTAGTGGTGAGGGAGGGAGGAAGTAATGCTGGGAATAGGGAAGGGGCGGGGGAGGTGGTGCAGTGCAGCCCATTGGCTGCTCTCGGGGCTACAGCAGAAGGCAAAGCAAGGGAAGCTGTCAGTGGGTGTGGGACTCGGGGGTGCAGCTCTTGCCGCTACACCCCCCCCCGAAGGGATGCAGGCTCAGGGGCCTGTGCCATGCTCTTCCCAGGGGGCATGCATCCCCAGATCAGCGGCAGAAAGCACATGGCACTGCACCCTGCCTTTCTTCCCTGGCTGTGTTCATGTCTCTCCCCCCTGTTGCAGCAGCCTGTTGCCAGGCTGCCCTGGCAATTGGGGGGAGGGAGGTACATGGCCGGATGTGGAGCAGGGGGACCTGACCGTGAGCCCGGCACTTTCCATCCCGCCCGTAATCAGCGCCAGGAGCACCCACTGCAAGGAGTGAAGCCAGGCTTTTCTGCCTGCCCCCACAGTGGAACTTGCAGCTCCCAGCACCTGGGGCAGCGCTGAAGCCAGAGCAGGGCTGAAGCAGGGCCACCAGAAAGTGGCTCCAGCCCCCTTTGCCAGCCCCTTCATGACTACTACCCCAGACTCTGCACGCGACTGCCACTCCCCCCGATCCAGCCTGGAACCTGTGCCTCAGGTAACCAGCACACTGGCACTTTTAGATTATCAGCGCTACCCATTTTTCAGTTTAAATCCCTGTTAACCAGCATGAATGGGGAATGGGCCATTCCCCACTCATACCAGTTAACAGGGATTTAAACTGAAAAATGGGTGTAAATCAGTAAAAACTGAATGACTTAAAAAAATCAGGGAATTTATCAGCGAAAATCAGTAAAAACTGAGAATGCGGAACACTACATATAATATAAAAAGATATATTAAGATTTTCTTAAACATTTTTAAGAAAAAAGTTTTAAATCTGCAGAAAAGAATGATACTTGCCAAGATGGTTTCTACTTTCTTATTTCCCCCTTGTTTGTAAGCGGACAAGTATACTTGTACAGGCTTCACAAGATGGTGTTCACAACATACCCTGGGAAGGTATGACACATGAGAGCAAAGAAGAGCTCTAGAATCAGTGACTATTGGAAACCTGAGGACTGTTTGGTGTTTATTAAAATGAAATATATTGGTAGATGTCAAGACTGAGGTCCAGTTTTGCTCCCATTCAAGCTATACCCATTTATATCAATGGAAGCAAAATACAGGACTGCCCACTGTGCCTAAATATATTGTCCATGCCTCAGAATAAGTCCTTTCCAAATGAATTTCAGGTTAGGTACAAACCAGCAAAATTCTAACATCAATAATGTTGCATCTATTTACAACATGGTAAAATATGGTCTTTACTCAGTAAGAAAAGTGTAAGAAACCTAATTTTTTTATTTTAATCTTGTAATAAAAAAGTTCAGATTCAAATATGCATGACCTATTCTGATTTACAGTAAATGAAGTGGCACTAATTACATGGTAGCTGCTATACTGCTATGCTCTTGTGATGGTTGTAATGACACATTTCAGGAACCAAGAGGACAAGCTGTCTCATGATATCTGTGATGAAAACATCACTGAATTCATACAATAAAACACTATAATTATACCAAAAAATCTACTGGTTTGTTTAGTTACTTGTAAACTACAAGTAAGATGTATCATTAATTGAAGTTATAAACCTGCTGGTAATTATTAAGTTTTTAACATTCATGATTTGGGAAAGTTTATTGGATGTCTTACAGTAAACTTAGTAACATATCCAAGGGACTTTGATTTTTCACATAACTTTCAATCAGATTAAATTACTGCCTATTCTGTAAACATAACTTTGGTATATTGAGGTCTGCACTTGAACAAAGAGTAAAGATCATCTCTGCAGATTTTTTAGTTCTATCATGTTCTATAGATATATCAGTTCTAGTCTGATCATGCAGCAGAAGGTATAGACTAGTGAAAAGATCACAGGATTGAGGCTAAGGAGACTCGAGTTTTACTTACAGCTCTTCCAACAGTTTCCTGTTGGAAAGAGACCTAATGGTAAATAGTGATGAACAAGAGCTAGAAACTAGTGCTATTATTTTTATTATTATCTCTTATAGCATTGGCGCAGCTATGGTACTGGAATTGTGCTGGATTGGCAAGTCTTTTAACTCACCAGAAGGCCCAGAGGGCACCATGAGGTAATTGTTCCCTGGCACCAAATATTGCAGGTATTAAAAAAATGGTATTCTGTTGACCTCCCCTTTAATTTGCAGCTTGGGCTCCAGGGCCATCAATATTCCAAGGGCAATCAGATCTACTAAATCTATTTGCTGTGGAACTAATACTTATGCATAGGAGAAATTTTATGCAAGTGACCACTTTTGTACAGTTAAACGTGAGTAGTCATCTACATATGTGCCTGAAGGATCAGGGTGTTAGAATGGTTTGATATGAGTAGTTTACAATTAAAAGATTTTTAAAGTGTCAAAGTAAAATTCTAAAACTTTTTTTATTTCATCAAATAAACAGATTTGGCAATGTAACGCTTTTCTTCTATTTATTAGCAAGTGGCAGCATATTGCATAGTTCTTTTTCAGCCTCAACACAATATAATCAACCTCAGGGAATTCACAGCTTTATATTACCTCTTTTCTTCTTCCTGTTTTGCCCAAGGGGCTAGAACCAGATATATTGGTTTGATACAGTAAGGATTACCTAGGGTAATCCTTAACTGGCACATTAATGATGTGCAGCTGAGCCTAGAGATAATAAAATCGGATGTACTTATCTAAAAATATGGCCACTTCCCGATAATCATGGCTGTGCAGTATGTGGCACTGCAGACACGTCTGTGGCACCACATACTGCACAATCAGCTGTTCTCTGTGTTGCAAAGGATATCCAGGGGTCAAAAAAAAAAACCATACAAAAAAATAAGTGGAGTGGCGCCTGTGGGGGCAGCATGCACCGCTCAAAAAGCCAGAGGCTGGCTGGCCAGAGCCACACTCCAGCTGCCAGCCAGGCTCCAAGCAGCAGGATCACTGCTGCTGCAGCCCCAGGAGGACCCCAGTACCCCAGGTAAGCACAGTACTGGCCCCAATCGTCTCTACCTCACCTGGGACAATCTGCCGCATGCCAGAGGGTGCATGACACAGGTATTCCCTGGGAACAACCAACTAGCAGTGGTACAAGGTGGGCTGCTGCTAGTTGTCCATGGGTAACCAAATGGCTGCACTCATTGGACACAGCCTAAGGATGCAAACAATTGGGACTACTTTCCTCAGAAGGCATCACTTGCAGGAATATATGTTGCAAGTGCTGCTTAGATCATTCTGACTTCTCTGAGGCATATATTCTTAGAAGTGTTTCCTCTTAATCCTATTTGGGATGCAGTGAGGTGACAGGAATTGTCCTATATGCATACATTCTTCTATTAACCATCTCCACAAGCAAACAAATGCAACCAGATTTCATCAGTCTTACCCATAATGAGCAGTATTTTTCACTTTGTGGCCAGATTCAGACATAAAAGCACATGCAGTATGTGATCCTGCAAACCTCTTTGTGGTGCCACAAACCACATGCCCAGCACATTAAAACATGCCACATGAAGCAAATTTGCAGGAACTCCTGATAGCAAAAAAAAAAATAGCGAAGAAAAAGGTGGTGCAGTGCACACGAGAGGAGCATAGGTCAGCAGATAGAGAGGCTGTGTCTGCCTAGAAGATGCTCTGGCTGCTGGCCAGAGCTTTAGTTGTCCCCAACTCCACCAGCATGGCAGAAGCCAGTAGGAGCAGGGAAATGCCAGTTTCCCCAAAGTGAGGCAATTTTGCCCCACACCAAACTGCACATGCAGGGGTGTGCACTACAGCAAAAAGTAGTGGCACAAATTTGTGCTGCTACTATTTTTGCGGCAGCAAGCGCACACCCCTGCATGTGAGGACATGCCCCATGTATCATGATTTAACAGTGAAGTTTTTCAGGGTACTACACAAAAATAAGTAAAAGCACAGAATCTAGATGATATATTGTAAGGAAGGTAGAAAGTTGTAGGGAGCTGGGGACAGCCAGAAGTGAAAACAGTCTTTAAAAACTGTTGTGAGCTTGGAGGAATCTTTCTGAACCGTCTGCAAATGTGACCTCTCATTGCAAATTACTTGGGAATTTTAGGCCTGACTTTTAAAGATATTTAGACCTTTAGGGTGCTTGTACGTGAGTGCAGAGGCTGTTCCAACATACTGTAATTACAGCACACTGAGTCTGCTGTAGTATGGAAACTACCAGGGAATCTGGTTTTATCTGATAAAATCCCTAATTTGTGGATTTAAAAAAGTAACCCAAAATACACATTTTTCTGTTATCAAAATGAAACACCACTATATACAATATATCTCTATATTAGTGGTGTTTCATTTTAAGAATATGGACTTTGGTTTACTGTTTTAAATCCAAAAATTGGGGATTTTGTTTTACCAGAGAAAACCAGGATCCCTGGTAAATACCATGCTCCAGCAGCCTCCTGTGTCCTGTGTATTAGCATCCTTATGCTTCCAAATGGTGACACTGCTGCTCTAATTAAAGCACTGACCTCCCATCCTCCCGCCACACACTCACACACACACACCCAACCCCCCTTCAGAGCACATATAAAAGTGCCCTTTAAGTAAGTGGCAGATAGGTGCCCAATAAGGCTAAGAACTGCACTAAATCTTTAGATACCTATGACTTTTAAAAATCTGATCCTTTGTTATTTATTATTTTTGTTTCATCACTGTGAAAAGCTGAAAAGGATTCAAAGTTTAAGCATCATTTGCTTATCACCATATGCAGATATTTTCCCCCAAAATCAGCCTATAGCAAAATTTTAAACCAAATGGTTAAAATTTGACTATGTTATAATCAACCGGAAAAAGGATGTTTTAAAAGAAAGTGTCAAGCAATCTTGGATTTAAGATTGCTAGCTGTGTCCCTTTTTATATACTAGCTTTTTGCTCAGAGATGATCTGTGTAATTGCTGTGCACCTAACTGGTTTCCCCAAACTGTGTGGACCTATGAACCAGTGAGACATCTGAGTTTGGGTTATTGGCTATGTCTTTTTATATTTTTAGATGCCAGTGCCATCCAGCAGAGTCCATTTAAATAATATATTGTAAGTCATTTTTAATGTGCCAACTGCTGTTTTAGAAGTTTAGTCTGAAGAACAAATAAAATGAGCCATTATCTATTCTTCAATTAATTATAAACAGTCATTGTATTTATGTATTGGTAATAAAAAACTGTTTCAACTTCTTAAAGGAAAACATTGTTTTAAAAGTCATTTAAGCCACAGGGTCCCAGACTGTAAAACACTACATTAAGATTTTATCACTCAAAAGAAAAATGAACATAGATCGTTCTATCAGGAAGTGTAGCAGTCATATAAGACTATGCTGACTGTACTTAGTATCTTCCTTGCTAGACATGCACTATCTTTCATCTGTTTGTCCTACCCATTTTATAAACATTTTTAAATGGATACTAAAATGGATTTTACCAGTTAGACAGACCTATCTCATTAAAGCCACTGTAGCCCAGCTCTTGCCTGCTTAGTCCCAGATCTTCAAGGTCCATGCATTTAAATCCAGGTGGGCACTGGTAACCCTCTTCTGATTCTCTGGAGCAGTGGGTGTCTGGGATTGCTAAATTATTCCAGGTTACATTTCTGTAAAAAAACCATGATATTAAAGTGTTAAATAAACTTGGAACATATACAAATTAAAAGAAGTTCAATTATTCCCTATCAATACAGCTTATTGTTTAATAAAAATTAAAAATTTAATAATCTAAATCATATCAATTTATTTATGTAAAACAATGTGTTTTGATTTTTGTACTTATGGAACAATTCAGACAAGTAGACCTGATGACTGAGGGTTCCTATTATTCTGTGTAGCAGTTGGAATAACAGTAGTACTATAAAAGAGCCAAAAGGACCTAACAAAGATTATGCAAAATGCTGTACAAACACATGGTAATGCAAAAATCAATAATCATACTAAAACACAATCCTTGATCCAAAGTACAGAAAGGTAGTAATATTATCCACATTTTGCATATGCAGAACTGGACAACAAAAGCTGAGATTTTCATGGGAGCATAAGGGAGTCAGACAATCAGTTTCCACTGGCATTTAATGGAGGAATGCTTTATTTAGTTACCTAAAGCTCCTTTGAATATTCTACCCAGAGTGATAAGGACAAAGTTACATTGCAGTTATTGCTGTGGCTGCAGCTCATGCAGATATACCTGAGCTGAGTTTTTAAGTAGTTAGTTTCCATTTTGGTAAGTAGTATGGAGCTACGCTTAGGCTAAAGGGTGAAGTATTTAGGCCTGGTTTATCCCCCACAGCTTTGCTGACAAAACTCACAGTTCACCTGTGGTGGCAGAACCCTTCTTTTCTGCCAGCAGCAAAACACCGGTCTCTTGACTACAGGCAGGCTTCTATCATTGCCACAGCTGACAGAAGGTATATGTTGACATGCCAGTGCCTCCCGTCATCTACTGGAATAACTCAGTCTACTACTGATGGATATTTTGGTAGCCACAAGGAATCACTCAAAACCATGTAAGTACATACACTTTCTGGTGTATTGATTGATATAAATTGAACTGGTTAACTTAAAGCTTGCTTGGATAGCCTCACATCAGTATACTGATTGCAGTGTCGACTTACCCTGACTGCATCCAGTCACAAAAGAAGTCCATGGCAATACTGGGAACAAAACCCAACCCCCCTGTGTCCTAACCCAGAACCTTAAAATGCTCTGGATTCTGCTTCATTAAACGCTTTTATCAACAGAACAGTGAAACTATTCAGTCTGCCCATTGGTACGTTATCATTTTAAGAGTCTTTTAAAATTCTTCTTTTAATCTCTCAGATGCATTTTGACAACTAAATTGGGTGAATAGTGACTTTGATTACTTTATTTTTCTTGCTCTCACGCACCACATACAATCACAAAAGAGTATGCTAAATTTGTCAATGTGAAACTGAAGCTTCCTACACAGTTTTTCTTCAGCAATTATAAATGCAAGGAAATAATTGTACCCATTTACTCTGCATCCTTCCTTTTGTACAGTGCAGATATAAATCCACCCTCTGCTTCAGTGCAAAAAGATACTCCAAAAATCTAGTTATGTGCACAGTTGTGTATGCAGGCAGATGTGCATTCATTTTGCTGTTTGTATATAGGGCCAGTCTATGGTATGTAAAGATTCCAAAATACATCTAGATAACTAAATTATTTTACAATATTAATTCATAATCAAAAGTATACATAAGAGCTTTAGATATTGCATTTCTGTACAAAGGCACTATAAGAACATTTTATGACTATTTTCAGCAGTGAAAATTAATTCATTGGCACAAACAAACTCAGAGCTCATGCCACTGAGATCTAATAAATTTTACATTACACTTTGCATGTGGAAATACCAACTCCCAAGATGAAGAGATGAACAGTGTTAAAGAATATTAACAAAGTACTGCTTGCTGAATCATTACAATGCAAGAACTCATTTTACAGTGCTTCCTTTAAATCTAGGTCATTCATTTCCACCTTCTACCCAGGGCAGAAGTACTGCCTTCCTGCCCTACCAATACTACTTTTAGTCAGTAAGGAAGAAGACCCTTGTTTAGTACCTAGGGTCTTTCAGCAAAAACACACAGGACATCTGAAGCCATGTGCCACAAACACTACCAAATCTTGGAGGCTCGTGGGATGGCATGATTTTTTTCTTGCACTTCATATACTAATATGGTATATGTGGTCTTATTGGAAAGCCAATGTTATGCTTTATCAATTTATATTGCTTGTATCATTGTATAGTATGCTGTCTGTATATATTTTTATGATTTTGAACATGGCTTAGCCAAAGGAAATGAAGAATGGATATTTAAGGAAAAGAAAGTAGGCGCGACTACCAAATATCCCTTGCCATTGTGTGCTGGAGCAAGGACAACCGCAATTCCCAATCACAGACAAGGTGGGCAGCTGTGTCTCGGTGAAATGGCCCATTAGCCAGAAAAATGCCAGCTGTCTATCCAGGGAAGACATTTCTAGAGGATTTTAGGACTCATGTAATAGTGGGGCTGGCTTGGAGGCATGTTTAGTGTTATCTTTGAAATGGCCATGGTCTTTGGATTATCCTGGGTTGAGAGGAAGGTCTGGGTCCCCAGCAGTCAGGCCTAGAGGGATCAGCAGGAAGGCTGACCTCTGAAAATATTGGCAAATCTCTCTGAAGGACTATTGGATGGTCAGATGAAAGGGTAAGAAACTTTGCTTGCTTTCTTGTTCTGTCCTCAAATTTATGGTCAGTTCTACTTGTATAATTCTTTTCTCCTATATATCCTTTTGTTTTTTAATCTCCTGACTGATTGCCTGTGGTAAAGAGTGATCTCTGGGCAAGCAATATTCCAGCCTAACCATTCTATGAAAAAAGGGAAGTAAAATGTCTTTCACACCCAAAAAAGAATCCACCTAGAACTGGATGATCCCTTTGATGCAGCTGTGAGGTCTAGTGAGAGCTGAAACTTAGGTAGATAAAGAGTTATCCCAGGGAAAACCTTGGTCTGCTCCTTGAGACCAGCAGTGAAACAGAAGGGAAAAACTCAAGACAGGTTGGATGGACTAGTGACACCACATTTGTCTTATTATATAAATAGATATATAAAGAATAGATGCTTTACCCTTAGCTAACATAGGACATATGAATAATTACATGTGTTAGATTTCATTAACGTATATCAACTATGGACTCATGTGGATACCATGTGCTGTGTCCTCTGTTGTCGTACAACTCCATAATTCTTAACATTTTCTAATCAAGTTTTAAATCCTTTCTTATCAATATAAGAATAATGCCAGCAACTTAGGTGCAACATGGGTTAACAGGTTTTATTATCTAATATGGCAATAATCTAAAAATGTTCCATATTTGTTAAGTACTTCAGGACAGATCTAAGTTTAAGGTAGTATCATTTTACCATAAGCTTAAGTACCTTGCTGTATTCAGACTCTTGATAAAGTTAAAAATCTTTATAGGTTGTATGATAAAGTACTTCCTTCTTACAGCTACCTAAATAACTAAGCACTTTGCCTTTTATTTGCATGGCAGTCTGTGGCAGTGTACCTTTGTTGCCTGCCACTTGAGGACTGGAGCAGGCAGCCAGCAGGTGTGTGATTAAAGCAGCTATTTTTTTAAACAAAGGTCAGTCAAGCAGAGACTGCAGTTGGCTGCTTGTAGCCAAGAGAGTGGCACCATCCAGCTGCCTTGCAGTGTGGAATATCTTGAAGGTAAGGGCAGGAGCTATGGAGATGGTTTGGAGGCTCCTGGGCCTGGGTATGACCTAAAACTGCACCCTGCTGGGGAAGGAAGGCCTGGTGGGACTCCCAGTGGTGCAGCAGCCCCACTCAAATACCAGGGCCACTCACCTCCCTGGTGAAAGGTGGGTCAGGGCACCTTAATAACCCCAGTCCCCACAATCGTGCGGATAAAAGGGCTAGGCATGGCTATAGCCACCTGAACCCCAGGGGGTGCAAGACCCCAGGGAAGGAGTGGGGCCAGGCATGGCTGTGGCCACCTGAACTTGTAGGGGGTGAAAGAGGTTGGACACCCTAGGGAGGGGATAGTTGTATAGCCCCAGAGAGTGGGAAGCCAGAGAGCCCTAGAGAGAGGGCAGTAGTGAAGGCCCTGACAGCGGTTGAGTAGGACTGAGGGCTGCTCTGAAGGGCAGCCCCAGGGGGTGCACTGAGAGTAGGGCTGTGGGATGGCCAGGAGGGCAGCACATTGGCCAACCTCCATAAGATGAAGTTGTTGTATACGAGAAGTCTGTTGAGGGGCTAGGGCAGAGTTAGCCCTCCATTTGGTGAATCAGCTGGCCACTACCCAGGTGAGGGTCACAGAAGAGGCCCAAGAGATTGCATGTAATCAGACAAGGCATGATTCAGATAAGAAAAATTATCAAGGCTCACATTTGTGAGAGCCCAGCACAAAAAATTATGCTGAGGGGAAATCAGCACAGGTGCGTAGCAGGTAGATCATGCCTGATTAATCTAGTCTCTTTTTATGACCAGGTTACAAAATGCCTGGATGCAGGAGTAGGGGTTGATGTTGTTTACTTAGACTTCAGGAAGGCCTTCGATACGATATCCCACATCATACTGGTGAACAAGTTAAGAGGCTGTGACTTGGATGACTACATAGTCCGGTGGGTGGCAAATTGGCTAGAGGGTCGTACCCAGAGAGTTGTAGTGGATGGGTCAGTACTGACCTGGAAGGGCCTGGGCAGTGGGGTCCCGCTGGGCTCGGTCCTTGGACTGATACTCTTCAATGTCTTCATCAGCGACTTGGACAAGGGAGTGAAGTGTACTCTGTCCAAGTTTGCGGATGACACAAAACTGTGGGGCGAAGTGGATACACTGGAGGGCAGGGAACAACTACAAGGAGACCTGGACAGGTTGGACATATGGGTGGAAAACAACAAAATGCAATTCAACAAGGAAATGCAAAGTGCTGCACCTAGGGAGGAAAAATGTCCAGCATACCTACTGCCTAGGAAATTACCTGCTTGGTGGCACAGAAGCCGAAAGGAATCTTGGAGTCCTAGTGGACTCTAAGATGAACATGAGTCGGCAGTGTGACAAAGTCATCAGGAAAGTTAATGGCACTTTATCGTGCATCAGCAGATGCATGACAAACAGAACTAAGGAGGTGATACTTCCCCTCTATCGGGTGCTGGTCAGACCGCAGTTGGAATACTGCGTGCAATTTTGGGCACCGCACTTCAAGAGGGATATGGATAACCTGGAGAGGGTCCAGAGAAGGGCCACTCAT
>JAGPOW010003316.1:102689278-102706005 GCA_030014935.1 Caiman crocodilus | reverse complement strand
GAATACTGCGTGCAATTTTGGGCACCGCACTTCAAGAGGGATATGGATAACCTGGAGAGGGTCCAGAGAAGGGCCACTCATATGGTTAAGGGCTTGCAGGCCAAGCCCTATGAGGACAGATTAGGGCACGTGGACCTCTTCAGCCTCCGCAAGAGAAGGTTGAGAGGCGACCTTGTAGCTGCCTATAAGTTCATCATGGGGGCACAGAAGGGAATTGGTGAGGCTTTACTCACTAAGTTGCCCCCGGGGGTTACAAGAAATAATGGCCACAAGCTAGCAGACAGCAGATTTAGACTGGGCATTATGAAGAACTTACAGTTAGAGTGGCTAAAGTCTGGAATGGGCTCCCAAGGGAGGTGGTGCTCTCCCCTACCCTGGGGATCTTCAAGAGGAGGTTAGATAAGCTGGGGTCATCTAAACCCAGCACTCTTTCCTGCCTATGCAGGGGGTCGGACTCGATGATCTATTGAGGTCCCTATCGACACTAACATCTATGAATCTATGAAAGCCTGATGGCCTATGAGACCAGAGCAGAGTGAAGGGGGCACAGTATCGTGCAGCAAGCAGGAGATCCTGTGAGAGAGAGTGGAGTGCAAGAGGCCCCGGTGAGAGGGGGTCATATGACTGTGTGGGTGAATGAGACCTGACAAAGGACTAAGTTGTCCTGCCTTTAGGCCGGGAGTATAGTGACATACTGGATACCATCTGTGCAGCATGGGACATGGTGTAGGGGTGGTACAGAGCCGTGAACAGTGCCCCTTGGCATCAGGACATGTAATGGGCTCTCACAAGTAAGTAGTTACTCCTGCCACCACTTTGCTGTAACAATAAATTGGTGGTAGGAGAAACTGGGCAGAGAGCCCCATAGACAGGACAGCAGACCAATTTGAGTCTCAGCCCCAGGTGTGCCCCATTACACAGTCAATGCCTTGGAGCAAATATTGTATCTCCCTAGTCCATCAGCTATGGAAACCCTAAATAAAGTAACTAGTATGGTATGTGGGCACTGGGATACCTACATATATCTACTGGATAAACTCATTCTTGATTGGGGAGACTAGCAGCAGCCATGAAGTGCTATCCTGGCATATTTTGAAGTCATGAAGAGCATTCTTCCCAGCCACTCCACCTTACAGATATACACACGACAAAAGCAACCTGAATTAATGTTTTTTGTTCTGGTATTCTATTATCTTTTAAAGGCCTAAAAAGAAAAACACAGGATATTACCCACCTTCTAGTATAATTTCTATAGCAGGAAAACGACTGAAACAGCAAATAATGAATTTGTTAATGAATGTGAAAAGAAATTTGCTCAAAATGCTTAAGTAACGAAATTAAGTCAATAAGTACCCTAAATTAGTTGATGCAGGAATGCCAAGTAAGCTTATCTTTCTGAATGTGCCTTGAGCTAGAACTACTGCAAGACTGTGTTTTAGAACTGATCACACCAACGATTTCCCATGGCAAAAACTAAGATGACAACCCTTCTAAGATTATCTACCCATGTGAGCATATTGGTGAGATGGGACTTTAGTGTGAGTGCTCATGTCTGTTTTGGTCAGAGAAGACTCCACACTCCACAAGAGTAGGAATGTGATGTAAGGGAGCAGAGCTATAGCTGCCTTGGAACAGGGATCAGGGACTGATAATTACTTTGAAAAGCTAATGGACAGTTAGAGTTACAACAGCTAAATCAGGCTTGCAAATTGGAGTAGGGCTCCAATTCAGGAACATAGTTAACGATCTGCCACATGAGTAATTCCATTGCTTTGAGTGTGACTATTCACATTTTGAAGTGAGAACCATGCCTTAGGATCTCGCTGAACTGGGCTAAAATTGGGAAAAATAAAAGTTCTCACATACAATTCAATAAAGATGCTCAGTGGATGTTAAGGTGAGAATGTTGCTCAATAGTTTAAAGAGAGGCAATAAAACCCTTCCTGAGATAAGGTTAGGAGGTAGAGATGATTCAGCTCCTGAGAACTACAAGGGAACTGAACCAGAATCTGGAGAGATGAGGGATGGAAAGAAACAAGCCCACTATCTTTCATTCACCTAAACATATCAGAGACAAACTGAGGTATACTCCATTCATGCTGAAAACAGAAAATCTTAAACTATTATTATTTGCCAACTATGGGTGTGTCTACATGAGAAAAGTGTACTGCTATAAACAAATGTGTGAATATAAATCAATGCAGTTATACCAGTATAGTTCCCCACATGGATATACTCAGGGTCTAGACATGCAAAGCATTTGCTATGAGGTGAGAGGGGTAGTGTTATTACGCCTCTGGGGATCAGCAGCAATTGCCAATCTGAACTCTTTTTCCTTTGTAGAAAGCAGAAGCTAAACCATGGCGGTTTAGCCGTCAATAATATTTAGTAGGTAAATAATAGTTTGTATGTTCATACCCTTATTCTGACATTAAAATATGTTTATTACCTGGTTCTGACTTTTTTGTTGGCCTGTGTGGTTGGGAAAGTGCTTAAGTTAAACTAAAAAAGTCTTTTATGATGAAATTAAAGACTGGATTCAGATGTGCTGACATGTGCAGTTTGTGGCATCTCAAACCTCTTTGTGGTGCTGCAGACCACCTGTGCTGTACATTAAACTGGGCATGATGCTGCTAATTAGCAACACTAGGGCAAAATTTGCCACCAGAATTTTCTGGTAGTAAACCAAAACCTTGAAAAAAAAGCCAAAGTGCTGTGTGTCAAGATAAAGGCAGAGATGGGGAGCAGGTAGCAAGGCTGCCTGCTCCCCCAATATCTGTGCATTGTGGAACCCCAGAGCTGAGGCACCCTGAGCCCGAGCCAGCCAATCCCCAGCTGGCTGGGGTGCAGGGGTGTCTCAAGACAGGGTAGCAGACAGACATGGGCTGGCTGCTCCCCTGTCTCCACGTGCCTCACTGCAAGGGCTCCACTGTGTAGCCCCCATCTCAAGGCACACCCAGCCCCAGCCAGCTGCAGAGCAGCTGGCTGAGGCACAGGTTGCCTCAAGATGGGGGAACAGGCAGCCTGGGGCTGCTACTTCCCTGTTTCCATGTGCTACTCCACAGCTGGCTGGGGCATAGAGTGATTTACTATGGGAGCTATCTGCCAGCTAGCCTCACAATGTGGCACCATGTGCCCCAGCCAGCCCCCCTGCAGAACATGGAGCAGCAGGACAGTGTGTGCCACTGTAAACCACTTGAGCAGAGACATGAAAATAGCAGCACAAATTTGTACCACTACCTTTTGTGCTGCTGCAAACACATGCCTCTGCTTGTGTGGATGCAGCCCACGTGCCTATAGTGGATTTATAGCAGTATTTCAACTTAACTATACTAGTCCAATTATTCAGGTATAGCTGATAAAACTTCCCTCTGGGAACAAACCCTAAGGTTTTGAGCTATCTTCAATATACTATATACACATAATATGAAGCTTTCTAGTGAAAGATCCTACAATACTTATTGCCCAAAAAATGAGAGCACAGAAATTAGTTAAAATGTGTATTTTATCAGCAGGGATCCAGGTTTTTGCTCACCATGGAAAAAAACAGTAAAACCCAGATTTTCTCATTTTGAAGAAAAAAACCTGGATTTTCTCCTTTAAAGAAGAAAAACACAGGAAACGGGGTTCACCTTGCAGGCTGGAAGAGTTCCAGCCTGGAAGGGGGTGAGGGGAGCGAGAGAAGGGAAATCAGCAGGAGACGCCATGTGCATATATGCACATATGTGACCAGCAGGCAGCCTGAAGATTGTCACGGGTAAGTCTGGCTGAAGAGCAGATTATTGCAGGTAAGTCTGGCAGTGGGAGAATTGAGTGGAGGGAATTGGGCAGGACTAGGGTGGCAGCTGGAGCTGGAGTTGGAGCTGGGCCTGGGGATGCTGCCCAGCTGGGGCAGCTGCCCAGCTGGGGCAGTGCATGGGGCACAGGACCCAGGCCTTTGGCAGCTTGTCCAGGGGACTGGGAGGGTGGCTCTCTGCCGCTGCACACATGCTTCCCATACTTGTGCGCGATGCAGGAATGGGAATGTACTGCCTGCTGCAGGCTTGGGCTCCCCATCCTGCTACCCACCTCCTGGGGCCTCCACAGCCCAGTAGGCAGGACCCAGCACAGCAGGGCAGAGTGGGGAAAGGTAGCTCAGTGCTGCTGCCACAAACCTCGCATGACCATGGCAAGGTGCCCCCTGCCCACCAGGCAGCAGCAAGGATGGTAATGGGGAACTGTGCACCTCACTGCTGCCAGGCAGGCAGGGGGCACCTCGCTGTGGCAGTGCAGAACTCTCAGCAGTGACAAGCTTCCCTGCCCTGACATGCCAAGTTCTACCCACTGGGCTATGGAGACCCCAGGGGAGGGCAGCAGGGTGGGGAGCCCCAACCCTGCAATGGGCAGCCCACATCCACTCTTCCTGATGAGCTCTGCTCTGTCTGTTCTGCCCATGGGGGAGGGAAGCCAGGCTCTGAGCTCCACTCCAATGCAGCAGCCGCTGTCTCCCATGGGCAGGAGCCGGGGATTAGGCACTGCCATGGCGGGCAGGTGGCTATAGACCCAGGTCCCTGGCCCCGTAGCCCTGGCAGCTGGAGGCTCCCTCCAGCAAAGCTGGGGGGTAGGAGATTGTGGGTGGGGCGCAAGGGGAACTGGTAGGGCTGGGAGTCTGTGCATGGGGAGTGAGGCACACCAGCAGGGCCCAGGGAGCCGTGATTGGGGAGTGAGGGGCATAGGCAGGGCCAGGGGGCTGAGTGTGAGGAGTGAGGGGCACTAGAAAGGCTTAGGAGGCCGTGGGTTGAAAGTGAGGAGCAATGGCATGGACAGGGCAGTGGCTGCTCAGCATCACAAAGCAATGGGGCAAGAGAAAAGCCACAGCTGGACCCACGTCCTGGTGAGTGAAGGGGATGAGGGAGCTCTGAGTTTTCCATAATAAAAAAACCAAAAATCAAACACCAAAATTTATAGGTGTTTAGAATTTATTTTATTATAGTGATTGAGACACTGGTAAGCTTCCAAATGGCTTTAAATTGTAAATACATCAATAAAATATTGTGTTCAACTGATACCTAAATATACAGTAAAAATTCCATTAACCAGTATCTTACAAGTTGGCATGCTCTATTAAACAACATGCTAGCTTGTAAGGCAAAGCGAAACCAGAAATGTCCACCACAGCATTTCCAGTTTCTCCGAGCTCCCACAGCCCGGAGTAAAGCAGCCTGTGCTGCTGAGCCCCCATGGCCTGGGGGCATAACAGGCTGTGCGGGGCCCACAGGACCTGTGGGAGGGGCAGCAATGCCACGGGAGGGGCAGCGATGCTGCGGGAGGACAAGGACAGGAGGGCAAGGACACCTGTTCGAGCTGCTCGATTAGTCGACATATTTTGTTATCTAGCATCCCCCATTCCCAGGGGATGCCAGATAACAGAGCTCTTACTGTATAGTGGCATTTCATTTTAATCATGGAAAAATGCAGATTTGGGTGGTTTTAATCAGAGAATCTGCTATTTTTAAACAGAGAAAACCAGGATCCCAGTTTATCTGGTATGTCTTATTTCTACAATAGCTGACAAATGGCTTGATAGTTCTTCTGTTCGAGTACAGTCAGTGATAGAAATGACATGCTGTGATTTTGCAGAACCGGACTTGATGTGTTAAGTAGTTTTTCTGATTGCTACTGTCTGGATAACAGTAGTAAAATGGTCAGTAATAAGAAATTTTTCTCTACAGACAAACTCCATATAGTCTTGAATTACTGCGAAGGAGAAGGATATCAAAGCTGTTCTTAAATATGGAAAGTCAGCTTTGAGTTTAAAATTTTTTTAAATACATGAAGAGTGTGCCTATCTTGGTTGTCAAGTGGGCTGTAATTAGGGTAAGCATAAGAGAAACCCTTGGCTGAAAGAATTTAATAAGTTTTAACCTGAATTTTGAAGCCACAGTTCCTGGTGATTAAATACAATAGCCTCTCCGTGATTCTGATTTAAGAAAGCACTTAAGTATTCTCTTAACTTTGAGCAGATGAAAAATCCCATTGCCCCTCAACAACGCTCATAATCCTATATTGACTTTGATTGGGTGGAGGCATATGCTTAAAATTAAGCTAATAGTTTAGTACTTTGCTGTCGTGGAGCCTTGGTTGTTAAGGATAAGTAGACTGCATTTGGGTTTCAGTGAAGTTTCTGATACTTTCACAATATTCTAGGGCCTGTTTATATTAGGAGAATATGCAAACATTTATACCAGTATAAATATGCTGTTATACTATGCAAACCCTTAATGCATTGATGTGAATAAAGGAGAGCTGAAACTGGTGCATCTTAATTTACCAAATACATTTCCTTAGCAAACTGTACTTGTGTGAACCACACTTTTCATTGTAGCATGTCTTTCTTAAGGGGTCTGCGCTGGCATAATTGCATCAATACAGTAATGCCAGCATAGAAGTTTCTTGAGAAATGTAAGGAAAAATCCATATACCCTCCTCATCTTGGAATAATGGGAGATAGAAGGAAGAGGCTGACAAATGGTTGGGGATTCTCTAGAGGTCCATACTGAAGGAAAGGTGTATATTGTACATCTTTCTGCATTTGGGTATTCCTTCTTTCTCCTCCTATAGTGTGCATGTGGACTTTTTATGATGACAGGCTGGTGCAGCAGCCTTCTCTCCTACAAATATTCAATAGCCAATTCTTGTGAAGTGAGGCAAACACCTGGATTCTACCATCTTGAATATGCAAAATGTTGTTTCCCTGCCTTGGAGATGGTATATTTGTCACTCCTGAATTCTCAGCTTTTTCAGGGCAGGAAGGAAACTTCTTATCTGGTCACAAGAAGGAAGATCTTTTCACTTGCTTTCCAGCACCCTGGAATGCAGACTAGTGGTGGTGATGATAGCATGGGACAGGAATTTTAAAAAGGGGAAATTATTAACCTGTAATACAGTTGTTGTTGCAACATGTGGCCACTGAAAGTGAGATTTTGGGATGCTAATTCTGGGGATCAGAAAGCTAGTAGTATGGGCCCTGTTGATTTAAGGCTAGGGAGGTCTTAGGTCTTATACAGGTTGAGTATTTAACATCCTTCCTTATATTGCAGTGGCTGAGGCTAAATGAAGAGTTTATGGGTGCTTATATAAAAGTTACATTTTTTACGTAATCTGCCCCCTGACAGCATTCTACAGCTGTGACATAACACATGTTCATGGCTCCAGGGTGCTTTTGAAATGGCTGATCATGTGAAAAATTAACCCTCAATAAATCACTTATTAGCTGAACGTGTTTAGAGCAGAGTAGGGAACTTCTGTTCAGGTTCCCCTGTGGGGTAATTTTTTGCATGCAATTTTACAGGTGTGTTACAGAGAGGAGTCTCCTCCAGGTGCATGAAAAGAAGGGGAGGGGGTGGTGATAGGAGAGGGTACCCTTTCTGGGGTACCTAGGGGGACCTGTGAGGCAGGAGGGGCTTCCTTCCACACACCCCTCCTAGCCTTTTAACAGTGGCAGCACGGAGCTGCTGGCTGGGCTTTGCCATGCCAAGAGCTGGAGGGAGGGTGAGATGGAATGGAGCTTCTTTCCTTCCCCTCCCCATTCCCCCCTACTACCACAGTGCAGGTCTTGTTCTTGCATGTTCTTCAGATGAATCTTGTCATTGGTTAGGGATGATAAGGCTAAAGAGATTTTATTTAATAGTTACTTTGCACTAAACCCAGTTAATGCCTGGTAATTTTCAGGGAAAGGGCAGTTCCTGCTGCCCCTTTTGACTGTGCTATAACCGTGGCCTGCCACTTAAATGCCAGTTCCTTTCTGCTGTACAGTCTTATCATTACTACCATGGCAGAGATACCACAGCTAATATAAAAAATGACTGAGAGATTGTTAAAAAATATATAATTATTAACAGTGCAGCTTCTAAATGGGGAACAGTATATTAACTGGGAGCTCAAAGGAATTAATACCTAGATCTGTCCTATCTATTTTAATTAATGACCTGGGGAACAGTGTGAACTCTACTTTATCGAATTTTCACAAAACCAAATGCTGAAGGATAGTATATAACCATGAGGACAGAGAAGGATTTCACAGAGTTCTGAAGAACTTTACGCTAGTCTCAATAATTTGAGATATAACATAGGGTAATCCATTTCAGGAGGAAGCAGCAAAAATATAGATATAAAATGGGAAATGCTCCACAGGATGCAGCAATACAAATATAAACAGGGAACTAATGCCGGATAAAAATTCAAAGTAACCCATTCTTAGAAAAGCTGAGAATCCACAGTGCCATTTTACCCTATAATAGTTTAGGGGCATGTACATATGAGCACAGATGTGCGGTGTGTGGTGCTGCAGACCTGCTTGCAGCACCATACATTGCACATGTAGGCATTCCCTGAGCTGCTATTTTGCGGGCAGGGGGGGGTTGACCCTGGGAGATCCCACACCTTAGAGAAGTGGGGTAGCGCATGTGGCAGCAGTGCTTGCCACCCAAAACTGGAGCTAGGGTGTTGAAGCCACACTGGTTGCTGGCCAGGCTCCCAGCTGCAGAAGCACCATGGCTGCAGCTCCATGAGGCCCCCAGGACCTAAGGTAAGGCTGCTGGAGCTAGCACAGTTGCTGGCCCCAGCCTCCCCTACTCTACCCGGGGATCCTGCCGTGCATTAAAGGGTGCATGGCACAGGCATTTCCTGGGGATGAGTAGCAGTGACACAAGGTGTTCCGCTGCTTCTTGTCCCTGGGGACAAGAACAAATGTCTGCACTCATGTGGACACAGCCTAGGTATATAAAACTGAGTGTTAAAGTTTGCAAATGTTGCTCTTGCTCCTTTAAATATACCCACACAGCACTCCCTGCTTTACCGTGCTACCAGACCACAAATAAAGGACTTACCAAATTAGGAGTTTAAGCCTGTATGAAAAATAAAACATAAAATAAAAGATGAAGTTGGGCTTGAACTGTAAAGTCCAGATCAAAATGTTTCCAAAGTTTAGGAGCCATTGATCCCAATCCAGGGTTTTGATTCTACAAACATTTTTCAACAAAAGTATCACCAGACCTCAAACTGGCTCTAAAATGAGTTTACAATACATAGTATTAAGTAATATCTCACTTTTTCTCTTTTTAATAAGGGAATTAAAATCTATATAGTTGTCTATAATTTGAAAACTAGGTAACTTATTTCCACAGTTTAGAAAAATAGATTCTCAGAATATTCTATTTGTGAGTTGTATACTATTGAACCAGTCATCATGGGAGATCAACTGTTTCTTTTAAATCTTTAATTCTACATAGTATACATATATAGAGAAATATGTCACTCACAAGTTAGATTCCAGAGCTGGACAATAAGGTCAGATGGACATAAACACTGATCATGGACACTGATTTAAAAATTATTTTAAAAATTATTTGTGAAGCAATAAACAGTGAACTTAGTATATGTAAAAATATGGTACGTTAACGATTAGGAAAAGTGAAGCTCTCAAGCTCCATATCTTATACAAGTGGTGACAACACTAGCTTTTCTATGTTGCCCTACTGATATGCTTTACTGTACCAAAGAAGTGCTGCCTGTATAATAGAGATTATTCTCCATGCCCAGTCAATTCCCTTTCTTAAAACATTCAACAAAGATATCAACTGTGACTCAAACACCTTTTTGTTCAGTACTAGACTTAGACTGCCAGCTCATTTTACATAGACCATAGAACAATCATTAAGATGGTAACAAACACTTGCATAACTAAAGCAGGGTGAGCAGGTCACCCACCTTGGGCACGGACTATGAAACAACACCAGAATTGCTACCTGAGAGTCTTTTTCATGGCAAGGCAGCACTGCACTGCCCCTGCCCAGTCACAGCAGCTGGACAGGACAGTGCTACACCAAGCAGTGCATCTGGGAGCCAGGGAGTAAAAGGGGGAAACATAACAGTGCTCCCCACAGGCAAGCAGACTCTGCTAAAGCAGACAGCCCTGCTCCCAATACACAGATACACCTCTGGAGAAAGGGGAGCCAATGGGGATCTGCTGCTACAAAGGCTGGCCATGGGACTGTTGCTGGAGCTGATGATGGTGAGCCCTAGTCCCAGGTGGTAAAACTTCCCTTTCCTTCATCCATGCCAACGCCCCCCATCCCTTTCCCCCTGCATACTGTGGTTGACATACCCTCACTCTCCCCACCCCCTGGCATTCACTGAGCTCACAACACCAACAAACAGGGCATGTCAACACATGCATTTACACCAGCTTAAATTTACTGCACAGTAAGCCGAATAGGCTGGTGCCTACACATGCAGGCGACCTGGGGCTATATTTTAGTCCTAGGTCAGAGCAGCCCGCCATGTGCCGTGTGGCCACCAGGGGGAGCTCCAGCCTCCAGCTGCATGGCTGCCACCCTTGGCAGCCCTGCTAAGGCCAGAAGCAGCTGTCGGAACTTGGCACCTATCTTGGCTGCCAGAACTTGGCACCTTATCCTCTGCACTGTGATCTCTGAGCAGACACTTCTGGTGTCAATGGAACACCCTGAACTTGCTAGCTTTCCTCCACTTACCCACTTCTGCCCTGGCTCATACATTCATACACCAGGCAGCTAGACCCCCACCAGGTGCACTTTAACAGGTGCCTTGGCAGTATCCATGCCCTGGTCAAGCACACCTTTGACCAGCTGAAAGGATACTGGTGCTCCCTCCCGGCCCATCTTGAGGTTGTCTAAGAGGAACCTTCTCCAGGCTGTTGCAGCATACATCCTGCACAACACATGCAAGGCCCAGGGGCAGGTGTTCCGGGAGACCTGGGAAAATGAAACTGGGCAAAGATGGCTTGGCTCCAGGAGCAGACCTGGCAGCATCAACACCAATGGTGGCTCTCACCTGCTGAGGCCCCTGGCAACATGCACACCTGCCAGCAGGGGCCCAGGCACTGGGTGCAGGAGGCCCTGGCAGCACTCTCCCCTGTAGCTTACCTACCCCAGTGCCCACATACCCCCTTACCCCCTGCCCACCCCCTTGCACCCCTCTAGGACACGCACATAAGTGAAAAAGTAACAAAGTTTATTGATGGAACAAAACTGCCCCATCCCTCCCTGCTCCCCACTCAACAGACACAGCCACCACCCGCCTCCACCATCAGTGCCTACTCACCACCCATCCACAGTAAAAACCTAACTCCCGAACAGCAAATAACAGTCACATCTTGGAATCTGCCCCCCGAGTCCAGTAGTGAGGGGCTGAGGGGTGGGGCTGCCCAGGGCAGAAGGATGCAGAGGGGTAGACAGGAGAGTTGGGTGTGGGGCTGCCCAGCACCCCAGCCACAAGCAGTTCCACCATGGGTCTGGGGGCCACGGAAGAGCCCAGAGATGCCTGTGACCAGCACGTGATGCGGCACCTGCTACACGGTGCTGGGCAGGACCCAGAGGCCCTGTAGGGACCAGGGCAGGGGGGCCAGACATGGGGAGCCATGGGCGAAGCCTTGACTGGACAGCTGTGAGTGGCCAGCTGCTGCTCCAGCAGCTCCAGACACCACCACTCCAGGGCCACCAGCTTGGCCCTGGGGTCATTGTATGCCCACAGCTGCGTCTCCTTCCAGGTGAGGTCCTCCACCCACCGCACCCACTGGTCCACCATCTAGCCCTCCACTGCCGCCACCACCTGCTTGAGCAGGTGGGCCCAGTCCTGGGAGTGCCAGTGGTGCTGCTGGTGCCTCCAGGCAGCTCCAGCAGCAGGTGGTGGTGGCCCTGTGACAGCAGTCCTGCAAGCCCTTGCAGCCTCTCCCTCATGTCCAAATGTTGGCCCTGCAGAAGAAAGAGACAGAAAGCTTTTATGAGAGTTTGCAACATTTGAGAGGTAAGATGCTTTGCTCCAGGATCCCTGCACTGTCTGGCCTCAGATCAGAGGACAGCAGTGTGTGAGCATCAGGGACCCTGAGCACCATGGTAAGCTAGCCAGGCAGACCTGGGCCCAGGTGAGTACCACCTGGGCTCCCTGTTCCTACTTGCCTCCTGGGGGCTAGCTGCCATCCACCTGCTTCTCCTGTCCCCTTCTCAAGGCAGGCCAGATCAGGCTGCTGGTAGCACCTGCTGCCATGGCTCCAGCTCTGCCTACCAGTCCCCGACACCTGAGCAAGGGGTATACGAGGCTCCCAGACAACTGGAGCCAGAGGTTGGTTGTGCCCCTGCTGAGGGACTCTCCAGGAAGGTGCCACAGGGCCACCCCCCTTCCACAGCTGCTGTGGCCTGAGTATATCATTGCTACACATGATGCAGACAGTGCACAAACAGCTGTTTGTGCAGGTGAAGAGGTACCCCAGCCACTACACCCTGATGATGATGATCCTGTTGGTGTCCCAGGCATACTTGCACTCCTGGTTCAAGCTCCTGAGCTACGACAGCATGGGGGGCAAGCCTGGCCTCCTGCTCAATCTTTGCTGCTGCCAGAAGGGCTACCTATTACAGTGCTACATGTCCCTGACCCTAGCCGCTGAGAAGGAAATTGCTGCTAGGATCAACATGTGCCTCAGAGTGTGAGAGGCCTGTGCCCACCCAGCCATGGGGACATGGGCTGCTCAATAAAGTTTTGACCTGTCTTGACTGTCTGTGTACTGTTGGGAGGACCCCAGGGCCAGGGAACTGCAGGAAAGCAAGGCAAGGAGAGGGGGCAGGCACCAGGGCAGGGGCCAGGGACAGGGAGTGGGGCTGGGAGGGCCTGCCTCCCAGTGCAGGACTTACCATGGGTCTAGGGCTGACAAGGCGGGCAGCTCAGTGCGGGGCTCCCTATCCCAGGCGGCATCCAGCTCCACCCAGTCTCCGTGGCACGTGGTGTGTGGCAGGCTGCCATCTGGCCAGGGGCACCCTCTCCAGGGAGAAGGTGGTGCTGCTGGCAACCGGTGGTGGTGGGGCTGGCTGCTCCTCGTGGGTGAATGTGGGACTGGGCTGAGGCTGAGGCTAAGGCAGCCACTGGCCAGGTCTCTCTGGACTGCCAAAGGGCTCATCAGTTGGGGACAAGTGCAGAGCAGAGTGCTGAAGGCCTGAGGTCCCCTCCTCCAGTGACAAGTCACTGGAGGTGGCAGAGTGGGGCATGTGTGTAGGTTCCTGGGGTGCCAATATGCAGGTCAGCTCCTGCATGAAGGACATGGTCCTGGTGGCCCCACCAGACCAGCTGGTCACAGCCACACACTGGGCTCTCAGCACTTTGATCTTCAGGCAGCACTGCCATGCTGACCACGGGTGGCCCGGGCCATGCACCCCACCTGCTATGGCCTCATAAACATGGGCATTCGAGTGTCTGCCTTACGAGAACTGCCTTCTTACCCCACAGTACCACAAGGATGCACACCTCCTCCCAGGTCCAATTTGCGCCCCTTGGGGCTGCACATGGGCGGGAGTGCATGGGCGGGACAAGGGCTTGAGATGGGGGAGGTGGATGACATGTTGCCCCTGCCAATTGACTGGGCCCCTGCACAGCTGGCCCAGTGATGCCAGACCTGGAGGGCTGGGAACAGCACCCCCAACAGAGACATGGCCAGGGAGTCCAAGCTGCACAGCCAAAGCACTTCATCAATCCTGCAAAGAGAGAAGGATGTGGGGTGAGCAGCAGTAGGCAGTAGGTGCTGGCCCTGAGGGCACAGCCAGCAGGGCCAGCAGCCCTGTGGGAGATCTCAGGGCTGGGAAAGAGACACAGCCAGCTGCAGCCCTTTGTTACGCTCACTTGTGGACAGAGAGAAGCTTGGGAGAGGGACAGCCCAGGCACATCTACCCTGCGGGCTGTCCACGGGGCACATATACCCTGCTGGGCTCCTGGACAAATTGCAGCTCCAGCTGGACCCTTGTGTTGCGTGCCCCAAGGCACAAAATGGCTCCTGGGTTTTATACCCTGCAGCTGGGGGCTGCCAGAAAGCAGCCCAGGCCAGCAGCAGGAAAGGAGGCCAGCCAGGAGCCCTGGGGATGGGCTCCAGCTGGCCCCTTAGTGGCTGGGCAGACTGGGTTACTGTTCAAGCCCACTGGCTTACTGTTCAGTAACATGTCTACATATGCGTTACTCATTACTGCACAGTACCTATTCAGGCATAAATTTGATACCTGCATAATGCAGGTATCAAATTTATGTTCAAGTTGATGTCAATCATCATATTTACTGAGTAGTAGATGTAGATGCGCACACATACTGTGCATTAATTTTAGTTATTGCAACAGTAAATGCAGACATATAGATGCTCCGCCAACTTTCTGAATCATGTAGGATAATAATAAACAGCTTCTAACATTCTGGATCTAACTCTTCTTTTTGGAAAAAGATCCATGAGAGAGCATAGGTTTTCAAACTGAAATGTTGCTGATTTCTATAATTAATGAGCTATGTTTTCCCAGATAACAAGGAATAGGAATTAGCTTTCTAGTATGGAATCCATTCAGCAACAAATTTACAGAAAGCTAAAAACAGTTTCCTTTTATGACACAATAGCTTAAGAAAAATCAACCCTTCACCTTTAAATTAGAACAATGTATTCTTCAGTCCCAAACTGATCTATTGCTTAGGTAAGACCAGGCAGGCACTTTTTTAAAGCTGACCTTTTTCTTATTCATGCAGCACTTATTATAGTTAACTAGCTACAGGCAAAATTACTTCTTCCCAGGGTAATTAAAGTGATTTTTTGCAAGTAAAATGAATCTTCATTGCCTGTTTTTAGTCATGAACATGAATAAAACAGAGATAGCCTTTTCTTAGGTTCATCCTTGATATATAGTACATTCATATGACACTGTGAGCCCTCTTCCACCACTTCTACTTTACAAATGTGCCATTTGAGTAATATATAATGAATACCATTTGAATTCTTAAAATTAAATCTTTCCATTAATGTCTGTCAGAGTTAAACCACATGTAAAAAACACATTCAGTGCTAGGGCACTATGAGAGACTGTCCTATCCACAAGAACACCCCCTCTAAGATATAGGCTCCCATGACAACATTAGGTAGAAAACACCATGTATGCAAAGGACATAATTGTACTTCTGGGCAGCCCAGAGAGTTTGATATGCGGGGACAAGGGAAAGTAAGCAGGCTAGAAGGTATGTAGCTCACTGAGCTGGCTCCTGCTATAGAAGAAAGCAAGCTCTGGTCTCTAGTGTGATCCCCTGTTACCAATGGGAAACCCACTTACTATACTGTTCTCCATCTATTTTATCCAGTGACTAGTGTAACCCCACCCCTGGGATGCAAGGGGTTCAGCAGAGAAGGGTACGGTCACTCCAAGCCCAGGAAAGCCAGACCCAAAGAGTTGGGTCACTCAGACTGCTTTGAGTTGTGAAGCTCCTTGCTATCTGGGATAGCTAGGGCTGTGCACAAGAGGCGCTTGTGCATAGAATGGGGTCTAACCCTTATTCAATTAAATAGATTTATTAAATTTAAAATTGTTTATTTTAGAATGCTGTGTCTATGTTTGCACATAATAGCCTTTACAACAAATTAAGCCCGGTGCATAATTCCCAGTAAATTCCAGTGGGAGGAGCCTCTTACCAATCCACCCTGCTGCTGTTTTAGCTACTCAATTACAGCAGAGGGCACTGCCATCAAACCAGTAATTCCTGGACCACTGAAGGGGACCCTCCAGGCGTGCTCTATCCCTTCCCTACCCCCATCCATGCTTACTGCAGTCCCAGCCATTTATCCACACACATCTACTATACCCCCAAACCATGCATCCCCCACCCTGCACCTCATAGCCCCCCTGCATCTGACCGTGTTCCTTGTCCTATGCCCATGCTGCACAGCTTCCCTTAACTACCTAAACAAGAGCCTGGCCCCTTACATCCCCCTATTCCTTGCTCAGTGCTCCCAAGTCCCACACTCCCAACCATAGGAACTCTGACGGCATTCTGCCTATGAAAGAAAACGCGCCAAATCTTTATTTTAAATATTTATTTTAATTTTTAAAGGCAATCATGATTATATGGATCATCAAAAACCAATGTAGTAAATAAATTAAAGTTAAATAAATAAATGAAAAATTATAAAAGAGCAAAATTTGAATAAATGTAAAAAATAAAAAATAAAGATAAATAAAATTTAAGTATAAATAAGGACTAGAAGTATAAATACAAATATTCTAAAAACCATTATAATACCTCTATAAAGTATTTTAAAAATGTTATAAACCATTTATATTTTTCTACTATTTATACTGTACTATTTATATTTTATACTATGTATATGTTTTTAAACCATTTATACTATTTATATTATTCATACTTATTTATACAATTTCTACTACTTATACTATCTACACATATTTATTTTTACTATTTACATTCTATATTCTATCTACTCTATTTCTGTTTATTCTTTTTAAAGATCTATCTCAGTATATCTATCTCTTTCTATACCCATTTCTTAATAAGTAATAATAGTTATTTATTCTCTCATTCATTGTTCTCTTCTTCTATGTCTTCTACCTTTCCTACTCTTGATTGCCTTCTATGTCTGACCTTCTCAGACTTCTGCACTGGAACAAAGATGCAAAAATTTTGTTTTGGCTCATAGTCCCAAAAAGTGCCTTTGTCACCTCCCCCCCTACAAAATACGAAGTTGGTGTGATATTTCAGACACAACCTACATATAACACAGGATGCATTGTATCCCGGGGGGGGGGGGGGGGGGGGGGGCTGTGATGCAGGGTTTTTGGTCCAAACAATGAACATTAATTTGTTTCAATCAAAAAAAAAAAATATATAAAAAAAATAAAATTATTTAATTA
>JAGPOW010003316.1:102651975-102681069 GCA_030014935.1 Caiman crocodilus | reverse complement strand
TCTGGCGTGATGACTAAGTTGCCCATCGTGTCCCGCAGGGGCCCCACATTACCCGGGACCCTCTTTTTACCCCCTACGTATTTGAAGAAGGACTTCTTGACATCTACTGTCCATGACTGGCATCAATAAGAGGGAAATCTATAATCCCTTTTATACTCAATGTTCTATCCATATACTGGGAGAGAGGGGAGAGATGCTTTCCACATCCTCATACTGTAGTCCTTATATCAAGCCTGAAACCATTCTCTAACACTTTATGGCCATTGCTCCTTGTCCTTGCCTGGGGCACCCTAATGAATATTTTTTCTCCCAACCTCTTATATACTTATAGATGGTCACAAAGTCCTCCCTCAGTCCTCTCTTTCCCAGGCTGAATAGTCCCTTAGTCTTTCCTCATAAGGTTGGTCTTCCAGGCCCTTAATCATTCTTGTGGCCCTTCTCTGGACCCTTTCAAGATTCTCCACATCTTTTTTGAAGTGCAGTACCAGAACTGGGCACAGTACTCCATCTGGGGTCTCACCAGCACTGAACAGAGAGGAAGTATCACTTCCTTAGCCCTGCTCATGATGCATCAACTAATGCAACTCTGTATGCTAATAGCTCAGTTGACTACAGCATCACACTTGAAGCTCATGTTCATCCTGTGATCAACCATAGCCCCAAGGTCCTTTTCAGCCATCGTGCTGGCCAGGATATCTCCTCCTAACCTATATTCACATTGCTGGTTACTTCTCCCCAGATGAAGCAATTTAAATTTATCTTTATTGAACTGCATCCAGTTCCATTCTGCCCACCTTTCCAGCTTGTCCAGGTCCACTTGGATTTGCATTCTATCCCTTAGCGTGACCATTTTCCCCTATAACTTAGTATCATTTGCAAACTTCGCAGGTATGCTTTCCACATCCTCATCCAAATCATTGATAAAGATGCTGAACAGCACAGGGCCAAGAAATGACCCCTGGGGGCATCACTAGCCATCTCCTACCAAGATGGTACAGACTGGTCCACTAACACTCTCTGAGTTTGACCCCTTAGCCAGTTCCCAACCCACTTGACTGTGGACTCTACCAACTCACAATTTCCCTTTTTTATTTAAAAAAAAAAAAAAAAAAAAAAGTGTGTGGCAGAGCACTTTTGGTTCCTGCCACTTTAGGGACTTGGAGAGGCAGACGGCAGGTGCAGGCCAGCCCTGATGAAGCAGTCACATGACCAGAGGAAGGCCATGTGATCGGGACAGAGGGTTGAGCAGTCTCCATTTTAGCTCTGGCCCTCAGGGGTGAGCCAGTAGTCTGCTGCTGACAGCCAGAAGGACACCAACCAGCTGAGCAGCTGCTCAGGAACACCTTGGCAGTACGAACGGGAGATATGATGATGACAGGAGGTTCCTACTCCTGGGGAAGGATGGCCTGGTGGAACTGCTTGTGGCAGACAGTTCCCCAGGCCAGTTGCCTCCCTGGTAAAGGCTGGTAGGGGTGCCTTATAACCCCAGCTCCCAGTGAGTAATTTTAGACCAGAGAGTTAGCAGTGGGGCCAGGCACATCTGCAGGCATGTCTGCATGTCTGCCAGGCACATCTGAGCCCAATACAAGTGGCCTTCAGAGGGGCAGTATGAAAAAAGCCCTGTGACAAGAAATGGAGTGCAAGAGTGGAGTGCTAGAGGCCCAGCAAGGGGCAGAATTTAGCCCAGTCCTGGGCCGCAGTTGTTATCAATTTGCCATGCCATCTGTGAAGCATGAGTCACAGTGTAGGGGCAGTATGGAGTTGCGTACAATCCCCTAGGCATCGGGGCATTAAATGAGCAGCCTCCCACACTCAACATCTATTGTATTACAGCAAGTCATATCAGATGAGACAGGGCAGAGAGGTGGGAGAGGTCCTAGAGGCCCTAGAGAGGCGGGAGGGCCATCAATAAGATCTGGTCCTGAGATGGCCCACTGTCACAGAGCATCATGGGAAACCATATCAAAGGCCTTTTTAAAATCTAAGTATATGACATCAACCATGTTTCCCACATGTAAGCAATTTGATACTTGACCACAGAAGGAGATGAGGTTGGTCAGACACAACCAGCCCTCAACAAAACCACTTTGGCTGTCAGCATCATGCCTTCTGCCAGTCTCTCACAAACGGACTTCTTGATAATTTCTTCCAAAATGTTATCCAGTATTGAGGTCAAACTGACAGATCCTCCCTCATCCCCTTCTTAAAAACTGGCACCACATTGGCCCTTTTCCAGTCTTCTGGGTCCTCTCCCAAGCACCACAAATCTTCAAATACCTTCACCAATGGTCTCACAATGGCTCCAGCCAATTCCCCCACCACTCTCGGGTATAGTCCATCTGGTCCTGCTGATTTGAAGACATTCAAGTGCTCTAAGCGCTCCCTCACCAATTTAACACTAACCATTGGTTGGCAATTGCCCCCTGACCCCACATCCATCCATTACCCAACTAGGTGGGTAACCACCATTTGTATGCAGGAACACCAATGCAAAGTAACTCTTCATTAAAGAGTTCAGCTTTCTCCTGACTGTCTGTTATAAGCTGTCCCATCACATTCTACAAGGGCCCCACATTTCCCTTATTCTTCCTCCTACTCCCTATATACCTAAAAAAAGACATTTTATTGTCTTTGATTTTGGTCACCAACCTGATCTAGGTTTCCACCCTTGCCTTCCTTAGCCTTACCTTACAAATATGGGCTATATTTGTGTATTTCTCTTTGGTGACTACCTCTTGTTTCCACTGTTTGTAAGCCTCCTGTTTCTTTTTTAAGCACTCCTTGACTCCTCTGGTAAATCAAGAGGGATTCCTGCCCTCTTTACCACCTTTCCTGCATATAGGAATGGACTTTTTCTGTGCTCTGAGACTCTCACCCTCGAGAAACAACAGACAATCCAGAGGCATGCATTAGTGAATAATTAATTATTAAATAATGTATATATTATTGACTATTATTAATTATTAATTTTAATACATCTGAAATACCAGCAAAACTCCAGATGACTAGAAAAGTGCCCACATGCCAATATTTCAATAGGTAGGGTATTGTGGGCAAATAAGTTGTTTAGCTAATCTATATTTTAGGCAATATAAGGGAAGGACTGATATGAAATTAAGAATTGTAAAAAAGGGATATAATTATTGCTAGCCAACATGGATTTAGTGAACATAACCTTGTCAGGCAAACATGTAACCTCATTAAAATCAAGTTAGTTTGACCAGATTTAACACATGGATATATTGACAATAGAGTTTTGTCAGTCAGACATTTGACTTAGTACTACATGGTATTGTGATTGAAAACTGGCAGTATACAAAATCATAAACCGCATTTTAAGCAAAGTAAGAAATGATGAACTGACACCTCCGAAAGTACTTGACAATTGGAAATAATGATTATCAATGATCCAGAAGTAAATATAAAATTACAACTGATATTTGAAAATGACAGACAGACTGGCAGAATGATAACTAATGATGAAGGAATGGTAGTCACATGGAGTGATATGGAACAGTTGGTGATATAAGACCATTCAGACAAGTTATTTTAAAATAACCAAATGCAAAATTCTTCTTTTAGGAATAACGAGTGCAGCCCATAACTGCCATATGGAAAACTGTTAAGCAGGTTTTCTGAGGACGATTTTAGGGGTCACAGTGGGCAGGCAGCATTAGCTCCCAGTGTGATGCTGTGGCAAAAAGGGCTAGTATCTTTGGTGCATAAATATAATAGCAGTGAGGAGCAAAGAGATGATTTTACTTCTGTGTTTGGCATTGGCAAAACCAATAATGGAATACTGCATAAAGGTCTAGTGAATCAATACTACAAAAATGACGATGAAAACATAGAGAAGGCACAGGGAACAGCCACAAAAAGATTATGTCAGCTGGAGAAAATGCCTTTGAGGAGAGTTCAAGAGAGCTCCATCATTTTATTTATCAAAAATCAGAATTAAAAGGGACTTGATTCCAACATTTATAAAGCTTCATAACAAAAAA
The DNA here is from genome assembly GCA_030014935.1 of Caiman crocodilus. Taxonomy (NCBI): domain Eukaryota; kingdom Metazoa; phylum Chordata; order Crocodylia; family Alligatoridae; genus Caiman; species Caiman crocodilus. The sequence goes on along the minus strand of JAGPOW010003316.1, from coordinate 102,677,068 downwards.
AAAAATACCAGGTACAACAACACTCTTTAATTTAGGAGAGAAAAGTTAGAACAAGGTTCAATGGCTGAAAACTGAAGCTAGGCAAATTCATATCACAAATTAGGCACATTTTTAAAATTTACAGTAAGCATCACTGTCTTTTAGAACTAGCTACAAAACAAAAGATTTTTTAATCTCTCTATCTTTTCAGAGTAAGACTGGATACCTTAATGCAATCAAGGGTGAGTCATTGGGCTCACATAAATGATAGACATTTGATGTAATAAAAAGGAAGACAGGTGAGATGACCTAATGGTCCCTTCTCTGTAATAATTTCCTAATGTTTTCATACTGACTGTCTTTCAGCCTCACTCTCTTAAACGTATCCAGTTAGGACAGTATGCTAATAGTTTCAAGTTTTCACTGTTTGATTTTTCAGAAGTTCTGTGTCTTAAGCACAAAAGGGTTAAAATTCTAGCCTTTGTCAACACAAGATGGAATTTGCTTTACTTTCTATAATGGAAAGTATCTTTCTTGACATCTCGACAGAAGTTAGCATGTGCATTCATACTGCAATTGATGGTTATTGTTTGTTTTCTATATTTATTTGTGTTTTTGGTGGCTTTGACATGTTTGATAAAGCAATAATTCTAGACAGGTTATTTTTCTATTTCACATATGTCTCAAGCTAAGTGTTTCCAAACTACTGTATATGACTAAGTTCCATGTATTAATTTCATGGCTTTTTCTTTGAAGAAGGGAGCATATGAATCAAAGAAGTTTTAGACTTGCTGACATAGGCACATCTTGCTTTACGTGTATGAAAATATCTGAAGCTTCACACAACTTACATGTTACCTACGTGTATCTTCTCAGCTGAATCGCCAGGAGGAATACATAATAAAACAGCTGCAGTACTAAAAAATTAGTATATAGAATCTATATTACATAACTTGTTTACCATTTCAAACATTGTCTAAATCAACCTAAAACAGTGCTTATATTCTGTTGGTCTGACCAGTAGAGCTAGAGGGGGGGAAAAAATTAAAATTGTTGTATACTGATCACCTGGGATCCTGGCTTTCTCTGATTAAAAAAGAAATATCCTCAATATTCAGATTTAAGAAAGTAAACCTAAATCCCCATTTTTCTGTGATTAAAACGAATCTCAGAAAATTGTGGATTTTGGGTTACTTGTTTTAATCTGAAAATTGGGGGTATTTTTTTTTATCAAAGAAAACGATCTCTAGTAGCCAAAATTTGGAATCGGCTTTCAAGGGAGGTGATGCTCTCCCCTACCACGGGGGTCTTTAAGAGAAGGCTGGATAGGCATCTGGCTGGGGTCATCTGACCCCAGCACTCTTTCCTGCCCAGGCAGTCGGTCAGACTCAATAACCTGTTGAAGTCCCTTCCAACTCCAGCATCTATGAATTATGATCCCTGCTGATCACATAGTATAACAGTCACTGAGGCTACCCACAAGCTCATAATAATGAGGAAGAAAAACAACCTTTCCTATGAATGGACAGTTAATGTATAACTAATCAAGCAAAACAATGAAGTCATCAGAAAACTTTACAAATGGTGATAGTGGAACATCCCCAAGAAGTACATACCCATACCCATCTCCAGAAAGTACAAGGGCAATTTTTCTCTTGTCCCAAAGTATTGCGATTCAGTGGCAATCTAACATAATTTCAACTGAATGTTGTGATATCTTATAAAAAAAAAACCCTGAAAATGTAAATAAAGGAAAAAATATATTTTAAAGGATATTGTGTCAAATCCTTAGTTAGTGTCAATCAACATCATTCTGACTTGAATGAAATCTGCTGACTGTAACCAAGAGATGATCTCGTCCCTAGAGTACCTGATTTAAATTCTGTAACAAAAAATTCTCAAAGGAGTTTTAAAAACATTGATCTTAGTGGCCTTTTCCCCCTTATATTAAGAACAAACTGTATTGCATAAATTATCCAGATGCAAAGATCCATCTATTTTGAAATTTATTCTGGATCTGAACCTTTGGCAAGCTGGCAAATAAATGGCATAACAGAATAGTTTCCTAACTTCAAAATTAATTTTGTATAGTAATTTTATCATGTTCAGTCATACTTAGAGAAATAGCTTCTGAAAATATTTGGGGATATCTTGAATGTATAGTCAATTCAAGTGTACACCAAAATGTATAGTCTTTCCTTGGTCCTTCAATTTACATTCTGAACAATAAGGAAATCAATTTTAAACCAAAATAAGACGCATACCTTGTAACAGTAATTTTGAACAAATCCTAAAGGCAACATTAAAGTAGACCAAGTTGTTCAGCTAACTTCAATTAATTTTCCCTGGTAATGAATTCTTGCTATGTTGATTTGTCATGGTTTGGTCTAAATTGTCCCCTCTATTCAAAAAATCATATTACTCACTGTTATTTTCCACTGGTGTAATAAAACAATATCTCTGATATATATGGTTAATAAGAACAAAAATATTTCTTTGGATGCTTTGCATGGGGTGAGTTTTCAGCTCAATGTCCTTTGACATCCTGACATTTTGAGAGGTCATCCACAAGCTGTTAAATGGCTGAGAAATTGTTGGATCTTTATATTAGCCAGTAATTATTTTCTTATCTATTTTCTAGGACATTCTCGCAAGAAGCTTCACAACAGAGCCTTATGAGTTTCACAGCAGAGCTTTTTTAACTTGACTGTTATAGTGAGGTGGAAGTTGTTATGATGACAAAAACAGCTGCACTGCATCCTTTGGAAATTTCATAAAGCTTGAGAACTAGAAAAGAAATGGGCATTCCAAGACTCCATGGAATGGTTCCCCTGCAGCCTGTTCTTCCTCTGTTCTTCTGCAGCCACTGTAAGAGGGATGAATTCCTTTCCCTCAACCCCATACAAGCAGAGAATTGTGAAAGGGAGGATTCGCCTATTTGGAAGTATTTACTCCAACATGAGAAGTAAATTTCACGAAGTATGAGAGTTTCTGCTTAGCTCAAAATATTTTGATCATAGGAATAAGGAGAAAGTGCATGAAAAGAAACTATATTTAGTATGGCAGATAAGGTTTTCTGGGTGAATGTGATTTCTTTTATTAGATCAACTAAATAGTCCCCACCCCTTGCCACTGATTGGCTGTGAGGGGTGCCTATCATGTGGCCCTGCCCCTTTCCACCAACTGGAGGAGTGGGGTGGGGCAGAATGAGACAGTCCTCACAGCCAATTAGTGGTGAGAGGCAGGGCCATATGACAGGCAGCCCTCACCACTAATCAGCAGTGAGAGGTGGGGTCTCACGAGCCTCTCAGTCAGAGGCCTGGGGGTGCCCACGCAGCTCCACCCACACAACAGGTGCCATGCCCTACATTCTGCCTGCAAAACTGACAGGCAGTTGCCTTGAATTTGGTAGGTCCCTACTTATAGCTAATAATTTATGATAAGATCAAATTTTCAGGTACATTTAGTCAACTGTAACTGATGGCTTGGATCCTCTTTTAACTTATTATGTTCATTCTCATTAATACTAACAGAAATTATCCACATGCATGGAGAAAATACATCTACATATGACCACATAGATCTGCTTACCCTGGCTGAGTGTCATTTGTTACACAGTGATAGGTAAAAGTTCCAAACATCTGGACTCCTAGAATTCCATATAGTAGCAGAAAGAACAGAAGGAAAATTGAAACGCTCCAAATCTGCTCTCCAGAACGCCTGGTAAAAAGATAAATTGTACACTAAATGCACATGCAATGAAAGACTATGTCTAGAAAAAAGTTATACACCAATTGCAGTAACATACACAGAATAATTTAAAAATAGTAGTCCTGCAAGAGTGGCAATGTTAAAACAAGGTATTTCATTATATATTAGAAATGAAAGCCAAGATTTTTTAGAAATGGGTATCTGAAATTCAGCTTAAATCAATATTGCTTGATTTTTTTTAAGAAGCACAGAGCATCAAACAGATTACACTTGCTCCTACACAGAAAATAAAATTTTAGCTTTATTACCATCAATCAGTTATTGTCTGAATCATAAGCATTTTAACATAGTACTTGCTTCCTCGTCACTGAGGTTTGTATTTGTATATTTAGATTGTTAGGGCCAGCTCCTCAGCTGATATAAATCAGATAGTCCACTGAAGTCAGTAGGCTGTCATTGATTACCACCATCTGAAGAGATGACCCAAGTAACTAAGACAACCATGCTCGGCAGGAGGAGAAAATAGAAAAAAATAAGACTTAATGAAAACTGTAAAAACCCTACACTTTTCTAATAGAGTGTCTATTATGGGATAGATACAGAATACATGATGATGTAGTAAAGTTAATCCCAGATGCCCAGATGTAGGACAATAAATTTATTCTACATCAACCTATCATGCGTAGCTATCTTTTAAAATAATGTCATAAATCCTACAGGTCACTAATGCAGGACTTTCTAGCATTAGAAAAAAAGTTCTATGCATCTCATTTAAAAACTGAAAATTGCCCTTTCTTTCTATATATGGTTCCTATTTAGGGGCATCATTGGTCACAAAATATCAGGTATCAAAGCCCATTATTGAATAGGGTTGAATAGTACCTTCATACATTATTGCTCTTTTTTTGGGAGACAATATTTCTATGCCATATTGAATACTTTTCTTATAAATTGGTGGTTGTCTTAAGATGATGAGAGGTTTGAAATGTGAGCTGTCCAGAAGGAGGCAGGTTTGTTAGAATACCCATGAAATGCCGGAGGGAATAGGGAAGTCTATACAACTGCATAGAAAATATGAAAGTTACAACACCCAGTGAAAAAATTCTAGTAAAAACTAACAAAACTACTTTAAAATGTTCGTATAAACCTCTGCTGGTTTTGACCATTTTATCAGGTAAATCAGTATTTAAAAGAAATCAATATTTTTACATTTTTTTGTTCAGCTATAAAACTCACCATCAGATTCACATTCAGTTGCTCCCCTCCCAGCTACCTAGATAATCATGATTAATTGAGTTTGAAATGCACTGTGTTTTTACTAGTAACTTTTTCACTTACTTCAAGATATTTGTTATCCTTGTTCTTGGCAGCTCAAAGCGAAAATATATCCGGAATGCTCGAATCATAATAAGAGGCCGTGGAATTCGCAACATGCCCCAGGGCGACATCTGATCAACTATTTCAGCAATTTCAAAGACCTATAGACAAAAGAATGAGGGGTTTGTTTTCCAGCTGCTCTTGGGTTGTCCATCTCACTCCTTGCCCTAGTACTTGCATTTGAGAATACACATTGCAAAACTATTTCTAGTGCAGTGGTTTTTAAATTTTTTAGACTCAAGGCACCCCTTGTTAAATGCAAGTCACCCTTCAGAAAATGCAAGCTTAGTTTTCAATCACTTTTTGACTACAGGAAAATTATAGAGCAATTCTTCTATGCAAAGAGCTCAGAAAGAACACAATGGGTCAGAATGTTTTTTTATATTATGGACTCTTGTTTGAAATCTTTGGGTGTATCAAGATGAGCCCACACATGCCTCTTGCCACATCTCAAAGCAGTTTGAGATGTGGCAAGAGGCACGTTAGCAACAAAACAACCTTCCCCACACTGTATGTTTGCAGCAGAGGCTCAAAATATGATATCTGGATATTCAGGTATATAAAAAAAATTCCCAGAAAAAAGCAGGGCAGGGAATGATCCAGGACCATGCTCTGAGGCAACCGGAAGCTCAGGTCCTCCAAAGAGACGTCCTGGTAGCTGGCCAGAGCATCTCCATGCCTGTCCCTTGCTCTTATGCTGCAGCATGCTGCCTGCCCATGCAGGGCAAATAGCATTGCAAGCTGCAGGGACCTGGAGTTGGGCCGGCCCCCCCCCCCCCCCCCGCCCCCCCCCCCGGCGGGGGGCGCGGGGGCACGGGGGCCGCTGGGGCGGGGGGGGTCCCCCACCCATCCCCCACACAGCCCCAGCCCCCCCACATGGCCCACAGCTCACCAGCAGCAGTGACCATCGGGACGCTCAGGACCTCATGGCATAGCCCCCCCACATGGCGTGGAGAAGCAGGGGGTAGTACAGCTCAGCCCCAGCTGCCTGGCATCTGGCACTGCCTGTGCTACATTGCATGGGCCCTACCAGGCTTGGCACACCACCACGCACCTGCAGGCAGCCCTGAACAGCTCAAGATGTCACCCCGGGTCCCGCACTGCTTGCAGGGACTACCTGTCACACCAGACCAGGTCCTGCATGCATGGAAGTGGCCTGGCCCAATGGCACACAGGGCCTGTGTATGCAGGCACTCTGAGTGCCCCCATGGCCACTGCTGCTAACTGTGAGCTGCGGGCTGTGCGGAGGGCTGTGGACCATTCAGGAAAGGCATGTGACCTGTGCAGGGGGGCTAGGGTCCTGCGGGGGGAATGTGAGCCCTGCAGGGGAGCTGGGCCCATGCGGGGGTGGTGGTGGGGTGCTACAGGGGGTCTGTGGCCCTGCAGGGGGCATTTTCAGTGGGAGCTGCGTTGGGGGACTGCACCCTGTGAAGGGCAGGGGACCCACCCCTCCTGAGCAGTCCCCCCCACACAGTTCCCCACAATACCCACAGCCCCCCAACAATCCCGCACCTACTCACATACCCTATGACCCCATCCCTCCACACCCACCCACATACTTACCCACATCCCCCTACATCCCTCCACACTTACCCGCACCCCCACCTGCATCCCCCCACACTCCTTTCCACCCTTCTTCTGCAAACCCCACATTCCCCCAACATACACCCAGCATGACCAGCTGCCAGACAGGATGAGACCTGCTGGCAAGAACTGCGGGTGTAGGAGCAGCTGTCCCCACATCCTGGTTAGAACAGGTGTCAGGGGGAGCTCTAATTGTTCTATGATAAGAAAACCAAAAGCAAACATCAAAACATATAATAAAATAAATTCTAGATATTTATGATGTTAGAAACGCTGGTAGGCTTCCAAACTGTTGTAACATTTTAAATATATCAATAAACCATTGCCCACCTGATTGCTCTCTCTCTCCCCCTCTGTCTCTATATAGTGGTCTTTTGTTCTTTTGTTTTAATTGTGGAAGAGCATGGATTTGGGGGTATTTTAAATTGTGAATCTGGGTTTTTATTATCAGAGATTTTGCAGTTTTTAAATAGGGAACACCAGAACTCCTGCTAGTGAGACAGGTGGCAGGACCCAGGCAAAAAAGCCTGCTTACGGCTTGCACCCGGGACCCAGCTGGAGGTGAGGAGGACATGTTTTGACAGTTCAAAGCAGGCTACCACCCTGAGAATATCTTCCGGGCAAAAGCTACTCTGGTGGCAAGGCAGCTATACACATGGCAGTAGTGCCAAACAAAGGCCAACTGTGAAGCCACAGCCCACTGGCAGCTGGCTCAGAGGTGCAGGTGCCCCTGCCGCAGCCGTTCAGTCCCCATCCAGGTCTGGCAGGTGCGCAGTCTTGGGGCTACATGCTGTCGCAGGTGGCAGCAGGTCACAGCCAGGTAGTAGCCCCCACTGCCAGACTGCTTCAGTGGGTAGAGGGTGCAGGGAACTCTCAGTTAGGCTGCTTCAGCAGTCCAGCTGGCATAAGGCTGTCTCCAGATACCAATAGGCCAGGCCCTAGAAGCTTCTGAGAGCAAGCAGTACTAAGATGCTTGCCAGGACAGGTTTTTATACTGCAGAGGCCAGATCCTGGAGGAGCAGAGCAGGGTTATTTTGCCCCAGTGGCAAAACTTGCCACACACCAAAGTGCATGTCTAGGCACATGCACTGAGGCAAAAATCCTTGCCTCAAATTTGTGCTGCTCCTACTTGAGTTGCTGCAAGCACACATGCCTGAATGTTTGGAGGTACCCTTTGGGTTTATCTTGTGAATCACGTCTGCATACCTAACAGTGCTAACTGCCTAGTACCCCATGGCACCCTTGAAAGGATCTCAAGACACCCTAGGGTGCTGCATCACCCTCACTGAGAATCACTGATTTAGTGTAATGTGTTTTCACTCTCATTTTCAATCTGTATTTCAAATGAAAAATTTCCATTTCTAATACATTTTAAAACAATGGAGTCTTAGAACAATCCATCTCAGACATTCTTGAATTATCCTATGGATGAACAAAAATGTATTCCACTCATAATCTTGACACTTGTAGTGCTAACAACTCAAAAAACTTTCAGCTATGTATGAAAGTAAACTTCAACAGAACTCTCTCTCTCTTTCTCTCAGCTTCTCTGCCTCCTCCCCTTTTCTATTCTGGCTAAGAATGAAGTGCTTATTTCTCCAATTTCGGAAAAAATGGTGTCTAAAAATGTTGCTCAAAATAAAAAGAGCTTCTCACTATATCATGAAAATGCATGCTTATAGATGTTTTAAGTCTATCAGCATGCTCCAGTCATTCCCATTTATTTCCGAATGCATGAGAGAGAATCTGGCCTCTTGAGGTATACTGTGGTCACACAAATACCCAAAAGTAAAGAGAAATACTCTCCCCTAAAAGTTTAATGGAGAACCACTTCACTAAATTACTTCATCCTAATGACAGAGAAATTTCTTGATCTTAGCATGCACCCCAATTTTTAATGCCATTCAAAGGACTCATACAAATTTTTATAGGGCTTGATAACAGCAGGAAGACTACACAATTCACAATGGCTTCCATGAAAAGTCCAGTTGCTCATCTTTGCTATACGTGGGTATATGAGATGCTAAATTTTCATACACTGCATTTCTCCAATTGTAAGTCAACACTTCTTTCCACTTCAAAAAGAACCATAAAAATAATCCACTTATTCATGGAGTTGACCCATGTTTAGAACAATGCAGGATTACTACACGGAGCAAATGACACTGCATGGAACCCTTAAGGGTCAGGTAGTGTGTGGCCTTTAATGGTGCTACACAGGATCATCTGCTCCAGCACGATGGCAGCACAACAGATAACCCTTTTGCAGCCTGCTTAAGAGTGGTGGAACAGATGACCCCATGCTGGCTGATCTTTAAAGGTGCTGCACATCTTCCCTGTCATGCTGATGGCAGGCTCATCTTACACAGGGGAAGGCCACAATGGATGGATGACTCAGATCACCATGGCTTTGCAGTTCCTAGTGATCTCAGTGGTCTTCTCTAGTGGAGTAGAAAGAAGGCAAGTTAGGAGTTCAGAAGCTGTAGGAATCTTCTGGCATTTGGGCAAGTTGAGGCATCAAGACTGAAAGGTATAACTGGCCAGTACTATGCCCTGGGCGGCAGCAGCACACCACACAGGAGCACCGCCTGGAAGTTCACTGCTTCTGGGGAAGACATCCCTTAGCAGTAGTGAACCATTGCCTACGGTCTTGAATTGCAGGCTGCTTTTCATACCTCCTTCCTGGCAAAGGCGGAGCGCTGCAGAAAAGGTGCAGAGGGAGGGGTGCAGGATGAGCCAACTCAGAGGGGATGCATGATTACTGGCTGCTGCCTCTGCAAGCCGCCACAGATGGTCCAACCACTGCTGATGTCCAGAGTGCAAAACCTGTTTCTTATATCTCTGGACAACAATGTGTTTCACTCTTCCAAAACAGAAGTTAACTGAATATAGTTTGCTCACTAGGAAATCTCCAAACTCTGCTGGCACCTGTAAACATCATCAACCATCCTGTCCTTCCCCACGTCCCTCAAATATTAGAAAGATTTAGATTTTGAACCCCAAAAAGCCAGGACTGTTTGGATTTGGTAATTTAGCTCTTCATGGTATATAAAGTTTGCATTTAGAACTGAAATTTAAATGTAGCCTTTCAATTAAGACCTGTCTTTGCTTGAAACCTGTCATCAGTTCCCATTTAACTAAAAGCATTTGTCTTGATATGTATTGACACGGAATTCTAGGCTGAAGGGAACATGGTGAGCCTTGGGCAACATTATCATTGGTACAGAGAATGCTTTTTTTACTCCAGCATTTTTTATACATCTAACCTTTTGGGTTCTTTCCTTGGCTACCTGAATCTCTTGTGGGATTTTGCAAGGATAATGCTAGTTCAAGGATCTCATTTGTGTTTATTAAGGAGAACAGCTGTTTTTCCTTAAACTGAAAATATGTGGTCAATGTATATACAGGGTCAACTTAAAATCAAAACATTATGGCATATTTAAAGTAGAAATTGAATGTGTGTTTTAAATATTTTATTTGAATTATTTTATTTACATGCTACCCTCCCAAATTCAAGTTGCAATAAGAGTCATAGGAATGGAGCTGCAACAACAATATTTACCACCCCTAGCCCAGTGATCTTTTCCAAGCAAAAGTGTTCTACTCTTTTCACTGTCTTATCATATGGAAGTCACTCCATATCTCTGTCATCTTTATTGCCTTTCCCTCTACTTTTTCCAGTTCTCGGTTATCATTTTGTAGATGAGCTGACCAGAAATGTGCACAAGTTTTAGATGGAAACCATGGGTAAATGGCAAAACCCGTAAAGTCTCTCCCATCCCTAACTGTTATGCAACCCAGTCCTGTATGTTCTTACTCAAGCTAAACTTCCACAGTGTTAAATAATCAAGGACTGCATGGGTCTGCAGGAGAGAATCTGACCTATACTTTAATAACAACTGCTATATGCAATGTGTATAAGTTAGCATTGCCATGGAAACACCCCATGCAACTATAATGCAATAACTGGGGATGCTGAACTTCAGAAGGGCTGAACCATTTATTTTTAAAAACCTGATCTCTGTAGAATTTTATGTTTAAAATGCACATGTGTGTATTTTGCAGGCAAGAGAAAAGGAACTGCTGTTGAAAAACTAGCCGTTTAGTATTTAAGATAAAATGGCATGATTACCTGTAACACCAATGATACCCAAAGACAAAAAACCATGAAGCCATCAAACACACACCAACGATCCTTTACATAGGAGTTATCCCCCTAAAAGAGAATTAAAAAATATGAGGTTTTGTTGATTTTGTCAAAGGAAGAAGAAATAAGATCACAAAAGATATCTACTACAAAGAAGCTAAAGCAACTTCTTCTGCCTTTTTCTAAGATTCCATTTTACCAAATCCCAAAACCCAACTGTTTCTGCTAGAAGATAAACATTTCAAAACAGATGTTATATCCAAAAAAGAAAGTTCTCAGTTCAATTCTCTACAGCATCTTCTTTCAGCTAGTATGACTGAAGATTATTATTTTAAAAATGAAAGATAAATACTGGATCTGATTTTTCACTGAGCTGTACCTTGAGCAGAAATGTACATGTTTAAAAAGTAAGTGTAAGCTGTTACCAAACTAGAGCAGTGGTGTTTCCGAACATTTCTCCAAAAGGAACATCAGTCTGTTTTGGAAGCCTCTTTTCTTACAACTGCAAATAATTACACAATGGCCTGTCTGAATAAAGCCCTATAATTCTAAAATTAATAGGCACAAACCACTGTGTCATTCCTTGAGCTGTCAGTTATTTCTATGGTATACATCTTGGGCTGCTCTTTACTAACTTGGACTCATAATTTCGTGCTTAACTCTTTAAAAAAAGTAATGTTTTAATAATGCTGGCATTGTTGGTGCTCCATTAACTGTGTTGAACACAAGTACTCATCCATCACAATAGCGGATATGCTGTCTCCAGAGATTAAACACATCCTAACAGAACTTAAGACACCTGATTCTCAACAGCCTTGCAGTGATCATTCACCTCTGCACAATGCTTCCCGGTCAGAATGATACTATCTTTCATCCATTTGCCAAGGGCATGAGTATACAATGGAACTTAATCCCAATAAATTAAAGACCATTTTATAAATAAAAAAAAATAATTCTTTCTAAAATAAATTGCACTTGCTACATCTTTATAACATAGGAATAACCATTTTTATTAATCACTAGAGACTTGCTACTGAGCTTCAGGTCTTTGGCAAAATAGGCATATTCAGGGTAACACTATTTTGGCCTTGGTAGAGCTCCCCTACCAGACATTTGCTAAATGTGTTGTGTTTGGGCATGTGTATAAAATGACCTATGAAGACTGTGCTGTACACATGGCACATGGTTGTTTTTAGCAGCGACTTTGCTGTAGCAGCATGCTAAAAGCAGGGGAGCCCACTGCTACATCTAAGTAGCTGCTGATCATCTATAGACACCCGTGGATATTATGTCCGTCACACTTGGTTGGTCTTTCTGGTACACTTCAGAGAATATATCTTTTGCATGAAACCTATCACTGATTTTTTTTTTTGTTTACCACTTCCTACTGGGGAAAAAGGTAAAGACTGCTAAACACATATGAACACTCGCATGTTAAAAATGAAGACATGAAATGACACAATTGCACAGCTTCCAATTACCTTTTAAAATAAACTTGAGTGAATTCCACACTGATACAGTCAATAGTTACCTGTTCTTACACATGTGAAGAAATATTGCTGCAAGGATTTTTAACATGTCTGGTTTCATCATGCCAGAAATAACTAAAACAGTTGTGGTATACTAACTTCTCACCATTTTCTAATTCCATCTACAGAAAACCTGAGATTATCTAGCTTCATGAGATTGGCACAGGAATTTGTCTGTGAATGCACTTTTCCATAACACTTTATATCAGGATTTATACTCTTTATAAGTGTGGGCAGATCGCGTTTAGGTTAATAAAAGCCATTAGAAATATATATTACTCTTTCAGCTCCTGCATCAAAATATTTATGTATTTGATTTAAGTATCTACAACAGCCTAACTCTGTCCATGCTGAAGTGTTACAGGGAGGGTTGGGGATTATTTCACAATTTCTTAAAAACATGGTCCCCTATGTCCATAGAACAGACAGCAGAAATATTACAGGTCAAATCCTATTGCATCTTTATGTACATAAGTAGAATTTACATGGTCATGTAAGTGGAGATGGGTGCAGAGGGGAGGCAGTGATGCATTCATATCCCCTTCTGGACCATGCTGCAGAACAGCACCTGGAACTAAAAGCGCCTAAAGCAGGTTAGAAATCACGCTCCCTTACCTTCTGTTCTCATCAGCACCTCTCCTTCTCTCCTATTCCGACCTCTCCATCCACCGCTATTGCTGACCCAGCAGGACCTGCAGAGCTGTTGCTGCCCTGCTCCAGGCAAGTTGCATGAAGGGGACTGGACTTAAGTCAGGGACAATGGAAACAGTGATGTCAGTCAAAGTGTTTCTCTTCCCTGCCCAGTGGCCCCAGGTGTTCCCTGCCAGCCCAGAAGCCAGTTTAGGGAAGGGGAACATGCCTGCTGACATCACTGTCCCCAGCTGAGCCTGGCTCCCTGTGCAGCCCAGCTGTAGTGAGGCAAGGACAAGTCTGGGGGCAGCAGTGGCACAGCCCAGTCGGAGCAGGACAGAAGCAACTCTGACCCTGCTTCTAGGTCAGCCCGGGACAGGCAGGGGAGAGGGGAATGAAATTTCTCACAGCCCCAGGTACTGGTTTAACCCCATGTTCTTCCAGACTCTTCATGCCCCAACCCTCACACTTGGGGTACTGCCCAAGAAGGAAGAATCAGAGGAGGCCTGTGGCTCATGTGCTCAGGAAGCTTTGACTCAGCAACCTATGGACTACTGAGATAATTTGACAGCTACTCCTACATGTGTTAAGGTTTAGTTACCTGCCTTGAGATCTCTAAATGGCCAGCATTGAGAGGTTTATAAACATGTCCTTAAAAACAGAAAAAAATCACCAACTTAGCCATTATACACTATGTTTTCTAGTTTATTGAAAGCTTATGTGCCATAGGCAGAATTCTGGAAAGATGTACAAGTGACTCAGATTTGGGGTTTTCAGTCACCAAACATCACCCTATTGTGCTTTGCATAACCACCTGAATCTCATGGACACAATGAGGTGGCTTACAGGACTCATTTTGCTTTGCACAACTAAATCTGTCTCTACTGAAGCTACTTGGAATGGATATGGTGTTGTCTAAGTCCAGAGGTCAGCACCTGGAGTCCACAGGGCAGATGCAGCCCACAGAGCCATGGCTTCAGTGCCATGGACATCTTCCCTGAGCTATGCCACGACATGATGCAGTCAGGCACCTGGGGCTTTGGCAGAGGGAGCCCTGCTCATGCCTCACTGCAGTCAGGTGGTACAAGCTCCAGTGGAGGGAGGCTTTCACCATGCTATTTTGAAGCTAGCTGGCAGGAAGAACTAGCACTGGTGGATGAGTACTAGTGTCCATTCATTTCTGACCCAAGCTGGGCATTCCAGACTCCTCCTCCCACCCTCACCTGAAGACATTGCCAACCCCTGGCCTAAGTCCATTTGCACCCCGTTGTAGTTCAATTCTACCACAGAAGTGCAACAAATTATAGACAACCAAATGCACAATTCAGAATTTTTTTTAGGAGGGATCAATTTATTATGCCTTCTGCCCTGCAATTAAGTGGGTAGAACATATGTCTAGGGCAGCGGTTTTCAACCAGGGGTACGTATACCCTGGGTACTTTAGAAGGCCTAGGGGTGGTGTAGAGAAGCCATTAGCACTTCCAGTTTCACTGCCAGCACTTCTGGGTTCACTGCCACATGCTGCGCCAAGGGACCTCCCCACTCCCTCCACCCCACTCATGGACCATCCACTGGGGGTACCCCGACAAAAAAAGGTTGAAAACCTCTGATCTAGGGCATGGGAAACCATGATCTAGGATCATCTTCCCTTCAGGCGATTTGAGTTCAGACCTCTCACAGCACAGGACTATGATCTAATCACCAGGATCAGGCCAAACAGACCAAAAGCATCTTCCTGTTGAAGGCAGGCTTCTGAGCAGCCAAGAGGGGAAGTATCCTGAGGACAGAAAATAAAGAAATGAGAGAAAGTATCCCTGTGGCTTGTGGAAGTGGATGCTGTCCTGGCTGGTAAGGAATGAGCCCTTGCTTTCACTGTAGTTTGTAAATGATTCATTACAGAATCATTAATAACTCTAGGGTTAGGAGCAAAGAACAGCATTCTTCCCATGGTGCTCCATTTCCTTCAAACTCCCTCCTCTCTGGGTTGCAAAAATGCTCAAACTGTACTACTTGAAAAGCCTTGAAGTTCAAGTCCTCTTCTGAGCTCTTCATGAAAGAGAGATCTCTTAAAACTTATTACCCAGAATTCATAACAGAAAAGAGCATGCGTCTTTA
Source organism: Caiman crocodilus (assembly GCA_030014935.1). Classification (NCBI taxonomy): domain Eukaryota; kingdom Metazoa; phylum Chordata; order Crocodylia; family Alligatoridae; genus Caiman; species Caiman crocodilus. The sequence continues at coordinate 102,661,996 of JAGPOW010003316.1, read as the reverse complement.
GAGAGGAAAAAAAAGCATGAGAAGTGGCAGTGTAAGAAAAAGTGTCTAGATCTCTGAGAAAGCCTGCATTCTTCATCCCTACGTCACTAGCCCACCCACCCTTGCGTACACTGGCTGACTCTCTCCACTGTCACAGATCTTCTGAAATCATACTTCTCCTGTGACTCCTCTCCTTGCACATGTAGCTTACACAAGAGGGTGAAGTAGGTATACACAAGATTGATGTTTCATTTGTTTTCAGACCACTTCATGCAATCTCATTTGTATGGATGCAACTTCAATTCCTGTGAACGTTACAAATGAATAGTGCCATGACTTACAATAGTATGACTCCAGACCTACATTAGTGTTTGTGATGCACTTAGCATTAAATAGTCTTTAGGTAAAAGTGCATAAGCAAGCTTAGGAGCAGGGACCAGAAACCAGGGTTTCCCCCCTTCCAGAGCAGGGCCCATGCAGTTTGACTCCCTCTTGCTTGTTCTCCATTTGGCTCCATAACTCATTCCAATTTGGCTGCCAAGTGGTCCAGCTTCAAGAGGAGAGATATGGAAGATATACAAAGCCATGTCTGGGGATTCAGACATTCTGCTGGGATATAGGACACCTGGGTTGAAAGCCCCTGAAACCAAGGTGGGGGATAGAATCCAAGTGTCCTATGTCCTTGGCAAATGCCCTAATCACTTGTGGAGAAGGAAGAACCATATGCTGCCTGCATAGATGCTTATTAACCAGGGCAAAAACAGCCTTGCATGTACTTTATTAAGTCAGAGAGAAGTAAGATGCCAAACCACCAGATGCAGCTACTGCTTCTTATTGGAGTGAGTGGAGAGCCCTGGGCCAGCTGCATGGATCCCTTTCTGGAGGGATCTCCACATCCCTCCAGAAGACTTACCCAATGGAATGAATGGAAGAGCAGCTATTCTTGCAGAGCAAAACAGGACTGACCTTCAGAGTATGGGCTATGTTAGACAGGCTTAAATCAGGAATCTGTGTTACAAAGATTAAATCAGGAAAGTCTAAAAATTCCAAAAGAAGGCACGGGAGATGTGACTAGCTCCACAGTGGTATTTGCAGACATCTCCCCCTCTTCCTCCCCACAAGAGGACACAAAGTGCCACAGCAGCAACTGATGGGGACTTCTTTGAGTCACTGAAGCAGGTAACACTCCCTCCACAAACCTTCCCCTGGGCATCCCCTCCCTTCTCATTTTTCCCTACCCCTTCCCAATAGGGTTTCCCCAAGATTTGCCTCTGGCCATACAAAGGGGGAACCCACCCCCTGCTGCCACTGTCCCCAGCTGACCTGAGGGTAGTGGGAAGCCCCAGAGCTATTCCTCCCCCACTCCAGCCAGAGGCTTCTGTAAGCAAAAGCGCTGAGCTTGGCTATGGACAACAGGTGGGTTGCCTCTCCCAAATCCTTCTGCTCCCTGCCCAGTTCCCCTAGGTTGGCCAGGTCCAGGCCTTGGAAAGAGATACCACCTGCTGTGGTATCTGGCCAAGCCTAGCACCCTGTGTAGCTTTTCACCACAACTGGAGACCCTGGACCAGTGGGCGAAATGCAATGGAGTGGGGAGGAAGCAGGGATCTTCCTGCTGTGGCTGCTGCCAAGCCTGGCACCCTGCACAACTGCTTCCTGCGGCTCCTGGCTACAGCGGGACACAAGCAGTCCTGAGGCTTCCCCTGCCTCCAGGTCAGCTGGGAACAGCAGTGGCAAGAGCAGGTCTCTCCTTCCTCACCTGCTCCCTGACCAGCCTGAGGCTCCAGCAATGCCTTGGACTTCACAGGAGACACAGGCATCTTGGGCCATGGGGAACTGGTGCCTTTAGTATGTGAGTTACTGTAGGGAGGGTGGAGGGAGGGGTGCAACTGCACCACCCCTGGATCTGCCCCTGAATGGAAGGTGGGCTATATCAGCACAGCAGAGACAATTGGTAGAATGACCTAGGGAGGCCTGAAATACAGGGAAGTTTGAAAGAGTAAGTCATTTCTGCCTCATTTTTCCATTCTAGACAAGATAACAGAACTATAACAAGCTAGTTAAAATTATGGCCTAAGAGTTAAGGGAGTAAAGACAATTTAGGTACCAGGTATTAGCTAAATGTTAGAACTGCTTGATGCACAATTAGTATTCTGATTTGTTAGTAAATGTGTGATCAGGGATACAACTAATTAGTTAATGACTGAACTAACAAGGTACCCATGTATGTATACATGTAAGTATAAAAAAATGCATAAACTTGGAAGACTCTGGATCTCTGTACGCTTGCATCTGTTCTGTATCATTGCACCCAATTATCTGGCTTACAGTAAAAAAGACTAATATGTTTGTACTCACTGTGTCTGTCTACTTGACTCAGGTTACAGAAAGAACCGACAGACCCTTGGGAACAATAACCCAAAGGTAAATGGCCTGAATAATTGTACTCATTAAAAGTACAGGAGAACCAGGAGTACTCACAGGTGACACAGAATCCCTCCCTGATTCCAGCTATTCACATCAGGACTTGCTAACAGCTACTCTTTAGATAGTTAGTGGCTGCAACAAGATTTTTTCCAATGTTTTAAATATCAATCTGATGGCTCAAAAGAAGAACAAATAGTTCCTAAGGTACTGCAACCTCTTGCTTCTTAATGCTTAATTTACTATTACAATATTGCCTTAACTCAGAAAGACAATCTAAACTGGAATGCAAGTAGTTTCTTTTTTTATACAAAAAACAAACTATTCTGTTTAACATGCATTTTTCATCTTTGCAATTAGTTTGGCTTCTTATACTCTGAGGCAAAAAATAGATAAAAGCTAAAACAAATATCACTTTAGATATTAGCTTACTTCTAACACTTGTTACTTCCATATGGCACACTGATCTCTTCAAGACATCATCCAGATAAGCAAAGACAAACTCTCCTGGTTGTAACACTCATGCTAAGAGTAAATATAGGAAGTATTTTTAACTTATTATCATCTCGCCTAAATTGTTTTGTCTATAATCTCATGAAAATACAGTGGTGAGGTGTCAAAGAAGGTTTTTTTTTATTGATAGCATCAATAAAATGAAAAACAAAACAGCTTAGTATTGAATAAATTTAAGGGGAAAGGTGCATAATTAAAAAAAAAAAAGAATATATTTTTCCAACTACCTAGAATTATTTAGAAGTTAATGGGCAATGAATATTGATTGTCCTTTAAAATGAATTACAGTTTACTTTGCTGACGCTATGGATAACAAGATTATAGAGAAAGCTTAAAGCAACAAGATTCTAAAATACCTTAATCTTTGCCTACTTTTCTGTTAAAGTTTGAGCGCTAGTGAATCAATTTTAATTGTTTTATTGTAATGGCTTTTTATACGTTTTGAAGTTCTCTGTTAATTACAGCATGTTTCTTATTAAAAACAAATATGGACATATGCCCATTGTGGAGTAAAAATATATATGAATGCCTTAAATTTTGATTATTTGAGTTATAAGATGACATAACCGCTTTGTGAAGAATTGCTGGCTCTGTACAGTAGAACAATTAAGAGAAAGTGTTCTTTGTAACTCCTCTGCTACTGTTTCACTCACCGCAGCCTTGAAAGATAGCAAAAGCATGTACAACCCTGATCTCCAGGTGCAAGAAGGTTTGTGAACTAACCTTGTCTCCCCCATAAGTTCCCATCCTAATTACAGCAAAGAAATGATGAAGTAATGGCATAGCTGCTTTTCATGCTAATTCCTCTATATGATCACGTGAGTTGTAAGCGACTGTTGAAAAGTATATAAGCCTCCTGCTTTTTGCTCCTGAGGGGGGACCCCTTCCAAGTGCTTGGGAAATCCATGGCACTTTGGAATCCCCCCTACAGCTGTAGTTTCTTTTGAATAAAAGCTTCTGCTGACCTGACCCAAAAGTACTCTGTGTGTGTTTCCACAACACCATTCTTTCTCCAAAAAAAGTCAATGTAGTCAAATGATAGTTTAACTTAAAACTTACTGCAAAATGAAAATATGCTGAATATTGCTTTCTGTTATTTTTATATAGAGATTTTAACTGATTCTGATAAAGATTCTAACAGATTTTAACAGGAAGTTCCAATGCAGCACCAGAATGATAATGGTGTTATAATAAGGGGTTTCAGCATCCTTATTATTAGTAGTAAGATATCATTATCCAAAAAGATACTTAACATAAGGCAAGGAAAAAGCTCCAGATGGAAATGGAATCTGAAAGAAACAATAGAAAGAATGAGCCAGAGGCTGGTTGTAGTGAAATGGAAGAGAGACTGCCAAAAATAATTTACACTTTCTTTTTAAAAAACAAAGCAAAAGGAAAAAAGAGTTATTGTGTTACAACTACTTATCACTTCTTTTTACTCTTTCAGTTCCACTCTTCTCTTTCTGTCCTGCTCCTACTCCCCTTTTCTGTGTCATCCTGTCCAGACTTTTTTTTAAAACTCTTTTAGCAGCTGGGATAGACCTCCCTCTTCTCCTCCATCTTTGGAGATTTCAGGAATAGTTGAGAGTTCAACTATGGTAGGAGGGTGTTCTCACACAATCTCTCTTTTCTGCATTCAGGCAAGCTAGGTTGTGCACAGTGATCTCACAGTGCCACCTTAGCACTGTCTTTTCTGAACTGCTAATAGCAAGGACACATTAGCAAATGATAACTCTTCTGGTAGGTGTCACTGGCAAAACCCTCCTCGGACTATCTTCATATTTAAGTTCTACAGTGCACCTATACTTCTGAAGCATCACAGACAAAATTATTGGAAAGAAATATTGGAAATATGAGTAGAAAACATACAAGAGGTCATAGCTAGAAGCAGCATCATACCTGAGATAGATATAAGATGTATTCATCTTAGACTATGCCAGAAAGAACTCAGTTGAGCTAGTCATTTTTGATAAAGTTTATGTTTTTGGCAACTTTGCTGAAAATAAATTAATTGTGAAAAATCATGTTCTCAGCAAGATGCAGAAGTTCAGTACAAGACTGTTTACATGTGCAAGTAATGTGCCTGAATAAACTCCAGCACAATTTGAGCTGGAGTCAACTAATGTGGACATCACTGTTTACAGGAGTATTTCAGCACAGTAATTTATTCCACTGTTGGATAGTACATCTGTCTGACAGAACTATCTGACAGACAAATGTAAATTAGTCTAAGCAGGCCTAATTGCTGCACATATTTAGACAGTCACATTTTATTGCATAGTAAAGTCAAGTCAGGAAATCTGACTGCGACAAGCTAAGGAGGTTTGTCAGTGAGACCCTAAAAAGGCCACAACCCAAAGGGGAGGGGAGTTTAGGATGAATGGTTGCTCCTCAAGGGAGCAATCCTGGATGGGCAAGGAAAGTCTATCCCATCTCAGAGGAAAGGCAGCAAAAGGGTGTAGCAGCCCTCTTGGCTCTTCAGTGAACTAGAGGACCTCCTGCGTCTTAAAAGGAAAACCTACAAAGGATGGAGGACTGGATCCACCACCAAGGAGGAATACTCTGCACTGGTCTGGACCTGCAGGGAGTGAACCAGGAAAGCCAAGGCTACAATGGAACTCTGACTAGCTACAAATATCAAGGACAATAAAAAGTCCTTTTTTAGATATGTGGGGAGCCGGAGGAAAAGGAAGGGCAACACTGGACCCTTGCTAAACTGGATGGGACAACTGATGCCCAGGAAAAAACAAACTTGCTAAATGGGTACTTTGCATCAGTTTTTCACCAGTCCCATGGGATACCCCTGCCCACTACGGGATAAGGAGGCCCGCATGAGGGAGATTCCTTACCCTCCATCAATGCTGAGCTCATGAAGGAACACCTTGGTAGGCTCGATACTTTCAAGTCGGCCAGCCCTGATGGTTTACACACCAGGGTACTCAAGGAGCTGATTAGCATCATAGCTCAGCCCCTGCCACGGATCTTCAAGAACTCCTGATGCTCCACTGAAGTTCCCGAAGACTGGAAGAAGGCCAATGTGGTGCCAGTCTTCAAGAAAGGGAGGAAAGTGGATCCAGCAAACTATAAGCCCATCAGCCTGACCTCCATCCTGGGAAAGATCCTAGAAAAGATGATCAAAGAGGCCATTCTTAACAGACTGGCTGACAGCAACATCCTGAGGGATAGCCAGCACGGGTTTGCTGTGGGTAGGTCTTGCTTGACCAGTCTCATTTCCTTTTACGACCAGGTCACCTATCCAGACAAGGGAGAAGAGATTTATGTTGTATATCTTGAGTTCAAAAAATTCTTCAGTCTGGTATCCCATGATCACCTCTTAGCAAAACTGGCCAACTGCGGCGTTGACCCCACCACGATCCACTGGCTAGGGAATTGGCTCTGTGGTCAGACCCAGAGGGTGGTGGTTGATGGAAGTCAATCGTCATGGTGCCCTGTGACCAGTGGGGTCCCTCAAGGCTCTGTCCTAGGGCCTACACTATTTAACATTCTCATTAATGATGTAGACATTGGTGTCAGAAGCGGACTGGCCAAGTTTTCCAACGACACCAAACTTTGGGGTACAGCACCTGCACCTGAGGACAGGAGGGTGATCCAGGCAGACCTTGACATGCTCAGAAAATGGGCAGATAAGAACCTGATGGTGTTTAACATCGAAAAATGCAATGTTCTCCACGTTGGGAGGAAAAACCTGCAGCATGCTTATAGGCTTGGCAGTGCTACGCTGCCTAGCACTACAGATGAAAGGGACTTGGGGGTCATGATTGACCACAAGATGAACACGAGCCTTCAATGTTATGCTGCGGCTAATAAAGCGAGCAAAACACTGGCTTGCATCCATAGATGCTTCTCAAGCAAATCCCAGGACGTTATTCTCCCATTGTACTTGGCCTTGGTGAGGCCACAACTGGAGTACTGCATCCAGTTTTGGGCTCCACCGTTCAAATAGGATGTGGAGAAGCTTGAGAGGGTGCACGAGGTACACTGTGTTAAGCTGTGTTAACTGGCACTTATTAGCCAGAAAACTCTATTAACCGGCATCCGAGGGACACAGAAAAAGTGAAACTGGAAGTACCACTTCTGGGTTTTGCTGCCTCTGAGAGCATAATTCTTGCCATTTTTTTGGCCCTCAGCCCAGGGCAAAGCAGCCTGCGCAGGGCCCCCTACCCTGTCCCCCAGCACACTGACATTTGGGAGTGCACCAGATGGTACACATTTGATTAACCAGAATATGTGATTAACCAGCGTCCCCCCATTCCCAGGGGGTGCCGGTTAATTAATAAAGTTGTCTTCATACTCTCAAAAGAACAGGGCTAGGAATATTGCATGGGTTTTTTATAGTGGTTTCCTGCTCTCTTTGCTGACTAATGGCTACAACACTCCAAGTTGCATCTATTTTGTGATATAGTTTAGTTTGCAAAGATGCAAAATCATTTAAAATACCCAAAATTCATGTACATGTAATTAAGCCATTAAGCCACACACAGGGAAATTTTCATCACATGTACATTGTGGCATTGTCACATGTAGAAGTGCTCTGTCTCTTCCCTAGCTGTGATTGCCAATCACAGCGAACTAAACAGCAACCTGCTCTCAAACCTCACCATGTTTTAAAAGGGTGAAAGGTTTTCTATCCACTTCTCAAACCCAGCACAACTGTTTTCCCTCCTCATTCTCCCAGCATTACTGTCATCTCTTTTCCAAAATAAATCTTCTCAAATCATAGAATCATAAAATGTGAGGACTGGGAGGGACCTCAGGAGGTCATATAGTCCAACCCCCTGCTCAGAGCAGAACCACCACCAACTAAGTCATTCCAGCCAGGGCTTTGTCTACCTGGGTCTTAAAAAACCTCTAAGGATACAGATTCCACAGTCTCTCTGGGTAACCTGTTCCAGTGCTTTACTACCTTTCTCATGAGAAAGGTTTTTCTAATATCTAGCCTACATTTCCTTTGCTGCAGCTTGAAACCATTGCTCTTTTTTCTGTCATCTGTCACTGCTGGGAACAGTTCAGCTCCATCCTTTTTTGGAACCAACCCTACCAGCTGGTGAAGGCTGCTATTAAATTGCTCCTCAGACAAGAGAACTTGTCTAGACCAAAAAACCCAGTTCCCTCAGCCTCTCCTCAGTTTTGTATTCTAGCCTCCTAAACATTTTCATTGCCCTCTGCTGGAGTCTCCAATTTGTCCACATCTATTCTGTAGCAGAGGGCCCAAAACTGGACACGGTAGTCCGGATATGGCCTCATCAGTGTCAAATAGAGAGAAATAATCACTTCCCTTAATCTGCTAGCAACACTCCTACTAATGCAGCCCAGTACGCCATTATGTTACAACAAGAGCACATTATTGGTTTATATTCAGATTAATGTCCCCTATAGTCCCCAGGTCCTTTTCTGCAGAGCTGCTGCTTAGTCAGTCACCTATCTATGCTGGTGCATGGGATTCTTCCATCCTAAGTGCAGGACTTTGCATTTTTTCTTATTGAACTTAATGAGATTTATTTTGGTTTAATCCTCCAATTTCTCTAGGTCTTTCTGAAGTCTAGACCTACCCTCCAGCATATCTACTACTCTACCCAGTTTGGTATCATCCACAAACTTGCTGAGCGTGCACTTCATCACATCTTCCAGATTGTTGATGAAGACATTTACACTGTCCTTGTATATCCTATACTCTAGACCTCTAAATCATTTTTGTTACTTTTCTGTAGACTTTCCAATTTGTCCAAATCTTTCTTGAAATGTGATGCCCAGAACTGGACACAGTGCTCCAAGTGAAGCCTCAACAGAGCTGAACAGAAGAGAAGAATCATCCCCCATGAATTCCATATGATGCTATTTTTTTATAACAACATTATACTGTGGGATCATATTCAGCTTGCAGTGTACTATAACCGCTAAGCCCTCCTCTGTAGCATTATACCAAAGCCAGTTGTTCCTGATTTCATATTTGTTCATGTGGCGGTCCCTTGGTAAAGGCAGTAGGTCATGTTTCTCCTTACTAAATTTCATTCTATTTATTTTAGACCATCTTTCTAATTTATCAAAGATACTCTGCATCCTAATCCATACTCTAAAGTATATTCTACATCACCCAGATTGATGACATAAGCAGATTTACTAAGTGTAAAACCATGAGCAAAGATATTGAATAGTACTCAGGAAGTAGAGTACCTGGGGCACTCTACTTGGAATCTCCCAGTTCGAACAAAGGCATTCATGATACCCTATGAAAATGATTACCCAAACATAATCCAAGGATATACACTCACCTTACCGCAATTTATTAATTTACACCCTATTTCCTACAGTTACTGGTGAGAATCAGCGATTTGGATGACGGGGTGCAAAGCAACCTGTTCCAATTTGCTGATGATACCAAAATTTGGAGTGAGGTGGGCACGCTAGTAGGGAGGGAAAGACTGCAGTAAGACCTGGATAGCTTGCAAAGGTGGGCTAACAAAAACAGGATGCATTTCAATACGAACAAGTGTAGGGTGCTGCACTTGGGCAGTAGTAAGCAGCAGCACACTTATAAGATGGGAAACTCTCTTCCTGATAGCATGAAGGCAGAAAGGGATCTTGGAGTCATCAGTGACTCCAAAATGAACATGGGCCAACAATGCAAGGTCATGGTCAGCAGGGCTAACTGGACTCTGTCGTGCATTCACAGGTGCATCTCAAGTAGGGCCAAGAAGGTGATCCTCCCCCTCTATGCAACACTGGTCAGGCTGCAGCTGGAGTACTGCGTCCAGTTCTGGGCACCCCCTTCAAGAAGGATGTGGACAACATTGAGAGGGTGCAGAGGAGGGCCACCCATATGATCTGGCGACAGCAGGGCAGACCCTACAATGACCCTACAGGCTACGGGACCTGAACCTGTTCAGACTTCACAGGAGAAGGCTGAGGGGAGACCTTGTGACTGTCTATAAACTCACTAGGGAGGACCAGAAGGGTTTGGGGGAAACCTTGTTTCCCCTAGCGCCCCAAAGGGATAACAAGGAATAACGGCCACAAGTTGTTGGAGAGTAGGTTTAGATTAGACATCCGTAAGAACTACTTCACAGTTAGGGCAGCTAGGATCTGGAAC
>JAGPOW010003316.1:102610519-102651875 GCA_030014935.1 Caiman crocodilus | reverse complement strand
GATAACAAGGAATAACGGCCACAAGTTGTTGGAGAGTAGGTTTAGATTAGACATCCGTAAGAACTACTTCACAGTTAGGGCAGCTAGGATCTGGAACCAGCTTCCAAGGGAAGTGGTGCTGCCTCCTACCCTGGAGGTCTTTAAGCAGTGGCTCGATGCCTACCTGGCTGGGGTCATTTGAGCCCAGTGTTCCTCCTGCCCAGGCAGGGGGTTGGACTTGAAGATCTACAAGGTCCCTTCTGACTCTACTTCATTTCCTACAACATTCATAGAATCACAGGTGACAATAGCTTTACTAATGTTGTGGTATATCACATCCATGGCTATAGGGCTATCCCTATCCACAGACCCAGTCACCTGGTTAAAGAAGGAAATCAGGTAAATTAGGAATGATTTTTTTTCTACATATGTGGGGTGGTACTTATCAGTTTGTTATCCTCCATATGTTCAAGAACTGATTGAATGACAATATGTTTTAGGATCTTTCTAGATATCAAAATTAGACTGGCATATCTATAGTTCCATTGGTCCTTCTTTTCCTCCTTTTTAAAGACAGGCACTATATTTGCCTTTTTCAGTCTTTTAGAACCTGACCTGATTGCCATGTGTTCTCAAAGATGTAGTCAATAGCTCTACAATCTGACAGCTCCCCAATCACTGCTCATACCTGGCTGCTGCTGCTGCTTGGCGTGGGCAGGCGATCCAGAACAGGCATGGGACAGGCCAGGGTTGGGGCTCTGCGCTCAGGTTCCGGCTGGTCCAGAGCTGGTCCACTCCACCAGGGCAAACCCAGAGCAGGCCTGGGGCTGTGTCTGCAGGTCTCTGCTAGTACCAGGGGGCTGTGGCAGCAGCAGCTGGAAGGAGTTGCCACTGCCTAGGCTACCTAGAAAGGCAGTCCAGTTGTGGGGCAGTCCCAGCCCCGCTGTGTGCCCAGGGGGCAGTGGGGCACGCCAGAGGCCAGATGGTGTCTGGGCCAGGTGAGACTGAGGGACCAGGCATGAGCTGGACAAAGTTCCTTGACAGGCCAAATCTGGCCCATGGGCTATATTTTGCCACCTCCTGCCCTAGGTTGACTAGCTAACCCCATCTTTGCTGTTAATAGTGCTTGTTATCTGATAGCTTACCTTTTTGTGAAGATTGAAGCAAAAAAAGCCACTATAAACCCCAAAGCCTCCTCTTTGTCCATTATTAGTGTCTCTACCTGATTCTGCAAGGACGCTATGCTTTTACTAGTCTTCCTCTTACTTCTAAGGTATTTAGTGGATTCCCCCCACCCATCTACCCCCACTATTTGTATCACATTTTGTGCCTGGGCATTTCTGCTTTTGTCCCTTCGTGCCCATACTACACCCTGATACCCCTTCACTGGTTTTGTTCCCATCTGTATCAAAACACAAAAGTATTTATTTATTTGATTTGCTGTTGATGCTGTCTTTCCCAAAACAGTTCAAAGTAGCTGTAACAGGATGCTTGGTTTAAGAGGAAAGGCTTCCTGAGAAGTAGTCTGCAGGTGTGGCAGAGACCAATTAGAGATATCTGACCAGAAGGCGGCTGGCCTTAAGGAATATAAACCCAGGGCCTGAGCTGGTCAGACAGTTTAGCCTAGGGAGCAGAGCTATTGGGTAGCAGGACTACAGCTAGGTTCCTGCCTTAACTGTTGACCTGGGATAAGCACTGCTAGGCCCAGGAACAGGGCAGAGGGGACCAGAGGCTTGGGAGCAAGGCCAGAGTCTGGGAACAACACAGGCCTTGGAACAGATAAGCCTGGGAACAAGACTGGGTGAGAGGGCCTGGGGCTCAGAGGGAGAGCTTGCACCCAAATTTTGTAGGTCCTAGGGGGTGCACAATATGTAGCTGGGGCATTTTTATTTTTCTGCTTTTTCTTCTCTCTTAAACATGAGTTCATTAAAGTTTGATAGCCTGCACATAACCAAATTCTGCTGTGTGCTTCCTGGACTTGGGAGTGCCCATAAGGGTGGGAAAGCGCTTAGACTCAAGTTTCTGGGCTCTCAGGGATGCAGGGCTGTGAACAAGCAGGACATACCAGCTTATTGATAAAAAGAATGCCAACAACAGAAAAAAGGGGGAAGTGTCCTTATACCCCCATACCCAAGCAACCAGTTATAGAAGCAGCAAGGGTGGATTGAGAAGCAATGCCTAAAGGACTATCCAAAACATGTCATGGAACAGACACATAACACTGACATTGTTCATGGGGAACTGGTTCAAAAAGAGTCCTTGATTTTTTTTCCAGGTGCACTTTTGAACCATTCCAGGCAGGTTTAAGCTGGCTTGACAGGATCGTATGCCTGACTTCTTCATGTTTAAACTGCATTTCAACTGGTCAGCCCCTGGAAGACTGCCTCAATTTGTCCTGGAGAGAAATGTGATGGGCTCCCAAACTGAAAACTTATGTTTGAACTCCAGCCTCAATCTGTCTATTATCCTACCTGGTAGGAACCATGACTACTTCCATAACAGCTCATTCATCTTCCCCAGGAGACCTATCTGTGGCTGATAAGGAGCATTTTTAACTGAACTCTCAGAACTGGATTTGAGCAGGAATTGGAAAATGTTGTAACATTTTTAGTTATGTTGTCCCCCCACAAAAAGAATGTAGTCTCGTGCTTTGGAATGTGAGGTCTTCAGGGAAAGGAACAAATCCTACTGTGTGACTCTAATTTTGCAATCAGTTCCATGCAGGTAGACTCCTACACTCATTTGGAAATCCTCCGATTGAGAACTACAAAATCTATGGTTGTAAAGTATATCATTTCTATGCTATATGAAGTGATGATGAAGAATAAATGCAATTGCTTTGAAGGAATGGATTTTTCCCCCTTACATAGAAGTTTGTAGATGATGCCAAGAGTTGGTTTGATTTTGAATGATTTGAGGTGAAAGCTTTTTATTCTGAAGTGTCAGGTGTTGCCTAGGGGCAGAATATTGAGATTTGATGAACAAATAATCTGATCTAACATGACAAGGCTTGTATTTATGAGCTTCACTCTCAGATCCTCTTGAACAAAAGAAAGTCACAATGACAAAATGTGGAGTTTGTTAAAAAGAGGCAATCTTCAGAAAGATAAATGTCTATAAATTGATCATTATCATTATTAATATCTACTGAAGCCACTGTAAATAACAAACGTCTATGGAGACAACACTGCTAATGTAGCTATAAAGAAGCAATATTTTCGATGAACTCATATTAGTTGTGGAGAACACAATATTCTAAAACAAAAATTTGTCATTCAAGTTGCACTCCTGAAAACATACAGATTTCATTATCACCATAAAAAGGCAGCAGCATAGAAGCATTGTTATTTACTTCCACCAGGATTTCGCTCACATTCAGATTTTGTTTTCTTGATGTCTTGTTTTATTCTTTCAAATTAAAAAGAAAATACCACAAGTATAAAACAAAACTGGAAACTTGATAGTGTTTAATTATATCAGAGTTCTCTGAAAATTTAAGTTCCATCATAATAAAGTAAATTAAGGGTGGAATTTCCCTTTTCTTTTAATTTCTTTCCTTCTTTCCTTGATGCACAAATGACAGTATACTGTATATAATTACGACTCACTCTGTTGGTATCCCAGTTTATGCATCCTTCCAAGATGCAAAGAAATACAATAAAATGTTGACAATACTATTATTAACAATGAGAAAAGAATAAAGGTTAAAATTTATCAACTCACTCATGTAGATACAGCAGATAACTAGACATTATATATTTATAAATTATAATCCACAGACAAAGGCACAGATCCTAAATTTCGTGACCACAGGTTGCATGGAAAATAACAGCTACTAAAGGGAAAGGCAATCCCTGGCACTTGTGCCAATTAGTGGTATACGGAGACATTTTCCTTGGCACACCAAGAGGTGTGTGAGGAAATTGTTTAAAAAAATATATATTATTTCTTTTTAAGTTGTGACTCCAGGCTCTCCACAGCAACCACAGATCCCAGTGCCGCAGCAGGCAGAGTCAGAAGAACACAGGCAGAGACACTATTTGTGTTTTGCTGTCCCTGCCCCTATCCCTGGGCTACATTCCCTAGCCCACCCTGGCCCCTGGAGGAGAGCTGCAGGTGGGCGGCAGCAGGGCCAGGGCCCGGGCAGGTGCTGCATAGGGCCACTGCATTGGAGATGACCGGACAGCTTGGCCCTAAACACTGCCCACAGCAGCTGTTCCCAGGGTCTAGGGGAATCCTGCAGCTGGGTTTCCATACAGGGGGCAGCTCCACCTCACTTGCACTGTGCCTAGCATATAGGGAGGCCAAGCCAGGAGCCCCCCAAGCCTGGCATGCCCCAGCTAGGCAGCATCCCCTCGCACACAGGGCGGCTGTGACCTATCCCTGTGGAACAGCATGGGTCAAGCTGGGCGCCCCTGCTCAGCTACCATGACCTAAGCCTGCAGAGCCTTGGGCAGCCCCCACTTCCTGCCTGGCCCCTACTCTCCTCTGGCTGCCACCTTCATAAGGACTCAACTGGATTGGCCAGATGACAGCACCTCCCCCCACACCTGCTTCTTCACGTGCTGCCCATATCCTGCCCCAAGCACCTAGGCCTGGTGTGCAGTGCCCTGGTGCTTCCCCTGCCCAGAAGGGATAGGGCATCTCTCTGCCTGAGCTCCAGCTGGGCTGGGAGCTTTTCCACCCACTGGGAGTCTCCAGCACAGAAGCCCTCCACAGCTGCCCAGGCCCTGGCCTTACCCACCCATAGCTCCCCTCCTTGGGGCCAGGGCCCTGTCAGACACTGCAGAGGGCCACGGTGCTGGAGGCTCCCAGCCAGCTCGGCCCCAAACACTGCCTGCAGCAGTTGTTCCTGGAACTTAGGGAAATTGTTGCAGCTCCTTCTCAACTTCTCAGCTGAGAAGTTTTAAAGTTAACATTCATGCATTTAGCAAATATAGATATAATAAAATCTTCCCTAAAACTTAATACAAAGCACTGACTTCTCAGAGATGCAAATCAGGAACTATTAGAAACTAAAGTAATATAATCAGAATATTCAATTTGTAGTCTAGGTGCCTGTAGCTAGGGGTAAACTGATAGAACATATGAAAACTATATTAGTATATAAATATATACTAATATATATATATAGAGAGCTAAATATATTAGCTCTATAGTCTAGAGCTACAGGCACCAATGGCATAAATGTTGAATACCTCAATCTAGAAAGGACAGTATCTATTAATTACTATTCTTTTTTTTTTTTACCCTAGCCCTCCAAAAATTATATCATAATTTACTCCATACACTAAAAAAGTTTATCTCTGTTTTCATCCTCAAATATTTATATTTATAGATTTCTAACACTGATGGAAGGTACATTTAGGGTGAGATTATCAAATGCTCCTTTGTAGCAGACCACTCCTACCCTTTTTGTAGACTTTCTACTAGAGATGCACCAATACATCGGATCAATACCAATATAAAGAAAATTGGCTGTATCCGATATCGGCCTGAGGGGGCCAATAATTTGGCCAATAAATGCCTGTGCTGAGCATAGCTCCAATGCAAAACTTAGGCAGCGAGAAGCACAGCCCAGCAGCAAGGAGAGCTGCCTGAAGCTGGTAAGTCTGCTGTGGTGGAAAGGGCAGGGGAAGGGAAAGAGCAATAGCAGGGACAGATCAATGCCCCCCGCAGTGAGGGAAGGGCCAGGGGCAGGCACTGCCCAGGAAGGGGGTGGTGTAGAGAGCTGGACCTGCAGCTCATGGTGGGTGGGGAGGCAGCTCCTGTCACTGTTTGCAAGGTAGGCTGCAGACAGGGCTACACAGGACTCTTCTCAGTGGGAGCTGGGCTCGGAATGGGTGTCAGCAGCGCTGGGAGGATGCTGTATCCACTCCAAATTTCTCTACTCCCAGTGCCATCACCACCAGTTGCTCAGCACAGCCTTGGCTCAATGTCCCGCCTCCATCCACACACCGAGAAGAGTTGCAACACCCCACCCCACACACTGGGAAGAGCCATGGTACCCTGCCCCACACAGATCCAGGGGGCATATCCCCCCCACCCATGCCCTCATGGAGTGCCAGAAGCAGTGGGAGCCACCCTCAACAAGAGCCATGGCTCTTTCCCCTCCACCCCACCTGGGCAATGCCTGCCCCTGCCCCCTCCCTCACTGTGGTGGGGTGTTGATCTGCCCCTCACGCATCCTTGTCCTCCCCCCTCCCCTTCCACCACACTACACTTAACAGCAGGAGGCAGCTGTATCAGAAATCAGACTGGTATCAGCCAATAATGTCTCCTTAAATATCAGCTATCAGTATCGGCCCCAAAAATCTCTATCACTGCATCCTGCCTTCTACTTCCTTAGTGGAGCATACAGTAAGCAGCTTGACTCCTGCCTTCCAGGCAAAAGATCTCTGCAGTTTACCAGTGCTACATGTAGAAAAGCTATTTTGAATAATTCAAAGTGAAAGTGTCAACTTCCAACTTAAAAAAAAAAAAAAAAGTTTTAAACTAAACAAGCAAGTCAAGACTATGATCCTGGTTTATAACTTTTCAAAGGAAATACTGTGCAGAAAATTTTAATTTGGTAATTATACTCCATACATTACTTAAGTGAAAAATAAATCTTCATAGAAAGAAAACATATTTTATGCTATAATCACAAAGATTAGAGTTAAGGTTCTAAATTTTAACCTCAATTCAATGTTTTTGTTTTGCTTCTGAGGGCTTTAATTTGTTTTCAATAAGGATAGATTTTTGTCTACTGTCCATATTTTAAACTCTAGTTATAAAAAGTGTTAACCAACACAGCTTGGATCAGGTCCATTCTTTATTTTTCCTCAGCTATCCATTCTCCTCCAGAGTGATGAGTTGGGTATGGCGTTTTATTACGCAATTGTTATTGTTTAGTCAGTGATCATCTGAAAAAAAATGTTGCATTTCACCCATGAATTACCTGTAGTCAAAAAGTAGGCACTCTGTCATTTTGTCAACCAAGGAACACAAGCGTACTATATAAATCATTACAAAAGAATAAACTTAGAGATGTGCCTGCTTCCTGATTCAGGTTACACCAATATTGTGGTGGTTTAACAAAACAGCAGAAGTCTTACTCTTAACTTACAGTGACTAAACTTACTACAGTAAGGTCTCTGACACCAAAACAGGATTGGGTAATTTACCATGCTCCTAGCTTGCCTCCAGCCTCACTGTATGCCAAGTGGTCAGCAGTTATAGTATATGATTAAACTGTATCTGCAAGTACTATGCTAACAGATACCCTGATTACACAGTGGGGAATTCTCCCTGGGAATAGCGAAACAGGTTTAAGCCAAATATTTTTTAAAACCTGAGAATCCAGCCTTCACTGTATTACAAAACCAAACAAAATAAACAAGCAAACCAACCCATGCACAAATGAAATATCTCCAGTCTGCCAGAGGTGAAGACACAAGATTAACTCTTTTCAGTGACTGTACTAAAGAGACAGAGGTTACAGTGCAAGCTAATGATGCGAAATGGTGTAACCATCTAGCATTGCTTATTATAAGCACAGTGAAACCAATTAATATTGCCAAGTTCTACACCCAAGTAAAATCTGACAAATCCACTAACAACCACTTTAGATAAGAGACAAAATATAAAAATCTTACAGCAAATCCCAAGCTATAATTCATTCCATCATAATAAAAACAGCAATCTTTTTGACATTTTATGGTCTCTATAAACTAAAGCATGTTAGAAGTGTAGTTAGGTGGTTTCAACAATGAAAAGAAAGACAGTTCTATTAAGATGTCTGGGAAAGCACACTGGGAAAGCAGCATAGACACAGTGTGAATGTCAGGCTAATAATATTAAATATTGGCTCTACCGGCCTTTTTTGGTAGAAATCATATTGTTTGAATTTAATAACATATCATATCAAAATCCATGTTATTTTCCAATATCCTTGATTAAAAAAAGTGGAAGTAATTCCACATTTCTAGATCCTTACAACAGAATTTCAGTGCTTGGTCTGTGTCAAAGGGTGCTTTTGGTCCTGGCACCTCTTCGTTCTCAGACCTTACATTTTCCTCTGCTGCTGTGCATCTCACCCACCATGCCTTGATGATTCTTATGGGAGGCTGGAGAAAAGTTATATCTCAGAATACCTGATCAGGTGTGTTGCATGTGGTGCCAGCTACATGGCTAGAAAATGGTATTTAGAGGTTCTCTTTTGGAAATTGGCTCATAGGTAAAGTAGATAAGCATTAGAATAATGGCCCAGGGAAACAGCAAGAGTTAATTGATTTCTAAAAAGCCTGTCTGTGACAAAGTTTCCTCAAAGCCCTCTGTGTCTGCTAGTCAAGCAAAGACTCAGGCTGGGAAATTTAAGGCATGTTCCACACTGTTTCATAACATGAGATAAGGCGGTGTTAGGTTACAGTGCCCATCTGCACAGCCGTTAAGAGTTCCAGTTTTGGGGAACAGACCAAAATAGGAGGAGAACTGGTAAAGCCCCAATTAGGATGTGTGCATGTGTTGAGCTTGTGAAACAAAGGAATATGACGACAAGACAGAGCATGGACAGGATGATGACCACAGAGGAACCAATCACTGATGGTCAGAGAAAAAGTCATCAGAAGGGGAAAAGAATACAAAACAAGGGATTTCAGAGCAGCAAAGGGTTCCCCAAGAGGGGAACTCAAGGCCACCACGGACAGAGGGCATACCACCAGCCCATCTCACTCACTGCACTGGGAGGGGGTAGGCCTCAGCCTCTAACCTCCAGGCTGCTGACATCTGACATTCAAGAAAGAACCTCAGAATGATTGTGTACTTGTCAGATGTACTCTGACTAATGACAGCTCTAGACGTCGTAGATATAGAATTGTTTGCATTATTCATACCTGCTACCACCATGTATCAATAAACTTCACCCACCAGCGAATGGAGAGGCCATGGTCAGTCTGAGAGTTTGGGTCTGCCCGGAACAAGGTATCTGGGTCATAAATCCAGTGCCAACACCACCCAGGGCTCCTCCAGCCCTACATACCAATCCATCTCTTGCCTGTTGATCTTAACAATATTGGCCATCAAATGGAACGTTACAGTTCGCCACTCTCTCTCATATATCTGATCTGTCACAACTCAGATTGAATTGCAACTATTGCCAGTTCATCCTCTCGCCACTCAAAAACATACAAACAGAAAATAAACATAACTCAGGGTCAACAAGTTAGTACTCTGTCTCTTCCCTTTTCAGGGCCCTCTGAACTCAGGGGAGCCTTGTTACGCTGTCCACAGAGTCTTCTGGCCTTCTATTTAAAAATGAAATTACTGTACACAAAAAGCTTACAGGCATGACTACGCTGGTCCTCAGTTGGTTCCCTAAGCTCACAGGGCACTCCTGCCACACAGGACCACAAGGCTCAGGTCTTTACCCACTCCTAGAGCATTCAAGGCCCTTTTCCCTGATGCTGTTAGTTTATATCCAGGTGCAGCCTCCTCAGAACTTGAGATGCTTCATTGCTTGTGCCTGACTTTCAGCTGGGAACTCTAATTCCCTTAATACTCCTTGTCTCCATCTCTTCCTCCCATTCAGAGCTTTGCTCCTTACTCACAGCTTGCCTGGGTCTGAAGTCTCTCTCCTTCTATCTCTTGCAGGTCACAAGATTTTCCAGCCTTCTGCATCCCCAGTGAAGACAATGAGACTTCTTCCTCTAGCTACCGTTCTCCTGGGATGCTCTCTCTCACTGTTTGCCTGCTCCTCTGCGCCAGCACCAGGTAAGTTCTTCCTGGCTTTATCCTCTTTCCAAGGAACACCCGCTCATCCATCCTTACTGTCGCAGAGCACTGAGGTGCCCTGCTTCTAAAGAGAGGAAACCGCTAGAGAAAGAGCCCTAGCAGTGAATAAAGAACCCAGCTGTTGGTTGCCAGGGTAACTGGACACCTACCAGCGGTCAGCTGACTGAAAGGGGCAGGGCCTGGCTCCCTTATAAACTCTAGGGGCTGAAGCCAAAGGTGTGCTCCTTGCCAGTAGCCCAGAAGGAAGGAGCTCTCTGCTGTGGAAAAGAAGAGAAGCCTGATGAAGGAGCAGCATTTGACAGCTGGGGAATGAACAACCCCGTTAAGCTTGAGCGTGCTTACAGCTGGGTGGCTTCTGTTTATGTTATAGCCTAAAGGGTTTATGTTACTGTTTGGCACTGGTGGTTTGGGTGAGGCTATTTGGGGTTGGAGGAGGCCTCATAGGGGACTCACACTAGTGTGGGGACCTGAGCCCCAGAGAGGTGCAGTTGAGAAGCCCCAGAGAAGGGGGCATTGTTGAGAAACCCCAGTGTGGGCATGGTGAGGCCCCAGAGGAGGGCAGCACTGCTGAGACAGCCCTAAGAGAGGGCAGCATTACTGAGAAAAGAGAGACAGGGCTGTGGGGAGCCCGAGTGCCAGAGAGAGAGACAGAATAATGTCCATTACATCTGCAAGGCTGAGGCATGGTATGGGAGTGGTAGGAGCCACGCATAGCCTATAAGGCTAGGGTGCCCTGAAGCAGGACAAGACCTACAAGGGGTCTGGAAGTCCACAGGGCCAGACGTTACAGTGAACACAGTCCAAGAACACGTAAGGCAGTCTCCCTAATATACTGGAACAAAAAAGATATGGCGGGCAAGAATCAGAGGGTGCCCTTGGGCCAACTTGGCATGGGAAGGGGGCCTTGAGGAGATGACGGCCCTCCTGTAGGACCCCGCTGTGACAAAGTGGTGCATTGGCCAGGAACGTAAGGCCATGCACAGGGAAGTAACCCATGTCTCCTAGGAGGGGGGAAACAAACCTTAAGGCTAGAACAAATATAAAGAAAGGCGAGGCAATGAGATTGGGGCTTGAGAAAACAAGCCAAGATTAGAGATGAGACTGCCGTTAGAGATAATAGAAGAGAAGACATTGGGTCAGTCCTAGGGGGAAAAAAAAGGTAGAATCATGGCAGAAATACCAACTCTAGGAGGCAGGTGCCAAGAAGCCTTCACCTGGCAGTTGTGGGTGGATGACGCATAGGAAAAAGCTGCCTGTCTAGAGCTGGAGTTAGAAATGATGAGGTCACAGAAGGAGGAAGCCCAGGCAAAAGTGGCCGCCTTAGAGCTGTGAGCACAACCTGGGAAGAAAGAAGGTGGGTCTATGGAGGTAAAGCACCTGATTGCAGCAGAGCGGAAAAGACTCGAGCGCTGGAACGGCTCATGGCAGAGAAGGCCAAAAAGAGCAGATAGCAAGAGGAGAAGTTGCAAGAGATGCAGAAGGAGATGGCTGAATAGAGGAGGAAGTCTCCTGAGCCTGGTACGGACCAAATGGGAGAACAAAAGGAGGCAATACAAAAGCTAGAGAAATCACGAGCCTTATAGGAGCCCTCCAAAAAGAAATACATAGCCAAGTGGAACAGATAGAAAGCCTGCACGAGAACCTGGAGAACTGGCAAGAGCAGTGCAGTCGGACTGAACACGTGGTTGGAGAGCTGAGAGAAGAGCTTACAGAGAGCCGTACCCAGGCAGAAGAGACCAGGAAAGTGATAACAAAAGAAATGGATAAAGTGAAAGAATACATAACGAATCACAAGGCGTTACAGGAGCAGGAGTAGTCCCTCAAAACAGAGGTAAGAGACAGAACGAAGGAGTGTGAAGAACTGCAGGCTTAGTGGCAAAAGGTGAAACAGGAAAAGGACCACCTGGGGGAACAAGCACAGTCCCTGAGGATGCTTTTAGAAGACAGCACAGCCAGGGAGATGGCATTGTGAGTAAAGATCGAGCAGCAGACGGTACAGGCCACCCAAATACAGAGAAAGCCTGACCACAATAGGCCTGCAATTGGAGGAACATGCACCCAGAGCTAACATGGAGTACCAGGAGCAGTTGCGAGAGCTGGAAGCCTTAAAAGGATTTTTGACAGAGATTGAGAGATGGGTAGAGATGGCACAGATCATATACCTAAAGGCCCAGGAAGACCAAGAAACCCATAAGAATACTAAGCTAGGAAGCTCCAGGAAGAAGAGGGGAGTAGAGAAACAAGAAAACAGTAAAATGATGGAGGGACCTCCCGAGACGGATGCGGCAACAATGGGAAAAGAGTGTATCCCCACAGTTATCAAGTACCTCGAGCAAAAATGGAGTCGCTGGGTGAGCCAGTATGCAGAAGGACTGAACTGCTTGGGAGAAAAACTGGCCAGCAGGTATGATACGGAAATACTGACAATACCAAAACAGGTACAACAAATGGAGGTAGATAAGGGGGATACGACAGCTGTGCAAGAGAGTGAACAGGTCAGTGGGAGAAACAAGAACGGTGACCTAAGCTACCCTGACCACACCCAAAAGGAGGGACAGCCAAAGCAAAAAGGCCAGAGACCAAAGATGGCCCAAGCTCTGGCCTTTCAATACTGCTCCCCTCACTGCAGTCCCAGGACTGAGTAGCCAGGCTACTGGCAGGGAAAGCAGGGTGCCAGCCCAGCTCCCTAGAGCCTCTGCCAGCCTAGGCTCCATGCTCCTGCCACCCTGCTCTGGGCCCCCAGTGTGGGCCCTGTGCTCCCACCCAGCTGTTGCTGCCGCACTCCCACATGTCTGCCCACTGGCACTTTCCCGTCTGCCACTCTGGCAGCATACAGTTCCTGGCTACATGGGAAGAACCACAGGATGCAACAAGAGCTAGCTGGAAATTGTGAGGTCAGGTCAGCTCCTGCTGTGCTCTATGGTCCCGGCCATGCAGAGCCAGCCTGGTCCCAGCTCAGCTGGGACCACAGAATGCAGCAGGAGCCATCCCAGCTTGTCCTGGCTTCTGTGGACTGGGACGATTACCAGCATCCTCCCCTCCCTGGTTTTTATCTGAGTTTGCACACTTGGAGGGAAGGAGGGTGGGGAGAACTGCCCCAGGGTTGCCAGGCCAGAAGCCTCCACTAGGCAGAGGCTTCCAGTTGGGAGCTGAGGGTAGGGCAAGGCTGGACAGGACTTGTTGCTGATGCCCCTGGATCCTGCCACCACCTCCTCCTGGGTCGTGCTGCCACTGGAGCCTCATCAGCTTAGACAGGCAGCCATGAATAGATAATAATTAATTTTCTAAATTTTTTTTTTTTTTTTTTTTTAAGGGCCCTACAGGCTGGATAGAATTCCCTGGCAGGCCAGATTCAGTCCGCGGGCCATATTTTGCCCGCCTCTGGGCTAGGTTCTGGCTGGCTTACCAGGCTGGTTATTACTTGTAGCTCACTAAGTCACCCACCTTCCTCCTGGTTCTCAGCTAGCAGCTTCAAAAGGCACGCTGGTTCAGCCTACCCAGGGCAAAGGAAGCCTTTGGGAAAATACTTTAATCACTCTAATAGTAGAGTTAAAAAGTAGAAAGACCTCTTCTACCATACCATTGTTACTTTTTCAGGACTTAACTATATTATAACCATAAAACTGCCCAGGCAACACATGGCTAACTGTGCATGTTAAGTCTATACTTATGCATCCACAATGCAGGGGGAGCAGAATTGCAACAGATTTGTGTCAAAAAGGCCACAGTTGCAGAAAGAAAGCTACCACAAAGAGAAACAGAATTCCATTCCTGGTGTCTAGGCTGATTTTTTTTTTTTTTATTAAAGTTTCTGGAATTCTTTAGCCCAGTGGGCACCAGTCTGCATAGTGTGTCACTACGGACAGAATTCTTGCATGTGTGTCCATTGATTACTTTTGGAAAGAAGATCGGAGATTGTAGGCATTTTTTTCAATTCTCTTTAGCTGATAGTTTAAGAAGTTTCATTTTATTCTCCTAACAGCATTTTTCTCCTAATCTGCTTTGTAGAAATTCTCATTTAGAAGTATTACAGTTTATAGTACTGCTGTATTACTGCGAGCTATAATACACTCAAATACATTGCAATATAACCTTGTTCCTGTACACCCTTTTGTGTAGGTATAACCTAATACATATGAGAAGTCTCAGAAAAATCCCATCATGGTATGTTAATTCTTTTGTGTATTATATGTATACATATTTCAATATACTGATGAGACAACTCATTCAATTAATCATTTCTAAAATAATGTAATATGGCCCAACTATATCATTTTTGCTTATGTAAAACTCTCATTGGTATAAATGAGTTTTTATGGTCACTGTAATTCAGTTTCAGTAATGAATTATGTATAATGTAGCCCAAAATTATTGCATTTAGGCTTGGTCAGTCAAGTATTATACATATGTAATGCTCTATTCCCATTCATATAAAGAAATAAGAACATGTTAAGGCAAAAAAATGCATATTAAAACAACATACAACAAAAGTACTTGCTGGATGAATCTTTCAGAGCTCCTCAGTAGAAATCAATAAGACAGGAAACTGGTGATATGAAGAGATGATAAATGGAGCAAAGGAACCTTTTCAAGCTTACAATTATTTTGTGCTCATAATGCACCTCTTCTGAATTCCACCTCTTATTATAGCTAGCATATGCATGCAAAGCATCATGGAATTTTAAAAGTGACTGCTAGGAATGCAAGAGGGATGGTTTGTTAAATATAACAAAAACAGATCTAATTAAATATAGGGTGCCTGAACACAATAAAAATATTTCTAAATTAAGATACTTGCTATAGGTGTAACAGAGTATTTGCTTTAGTTGCACACTGATTGTTCAGATTATTCTCATTATCAAACTGTATATTTATCAATTAGGAGTAACAGATGACTTTTTACAGGTAAGTATCAACCTGTTTCTTAAAAACGTTATGAATTGGAAGTGACTTTCACAAATCCATTGAGAAAACTATGAGTCACTTGGCTAAAGTTGGGTTGTTCAGGTGACACAAAAAGAAGGGCTTCTGAAAGCACTTCTGTAGGCAAAATTTTGGTTTGTGTATTGAGGAGTGTGACTGATGTGAAATGGAACTGAGACAGAAAGGTTTATCCAGCACATAGCTGGAATTAGTTGGGCAGCTCAGGCCCACTCAGTTGCACTGGGGAATGTATAGTGAGACTGTTGACTGGGGTCTTACTTTTGTTTTATCATCTAAGATGATTGCCCAGTGTACATAAATATTGATAACTGACTGCTGCAGAAGTCCCTGTCCTCCAGGACAAAAATGTCTGCCAGAAGCCGCTTGAACTGTTTAATCAGGTAAGAGATTAGAAAATAATAATCTGTATTTTAGGCACTGGGGATTCTTTTACCTCCAGTGGCACAGTATTATTCCTGGGGGAACATGCACGTGTGACTTCCCATAGTGTTCTCTTTCTGCATTACGCTTTGACATGGACTAAGGGATTGCTGTGCTTAGGTAAAATATTACTTTGTTAAGATCAGTGTCCATCCTTGGAATTGTTTCCTGCCCCTTAAAGAATTCAAGAATAATTCTGGAACCCTGATACAGTAGAGTGGGGATCCAGCATCTCTGGAAGAAGGGAGCCTAGGGAGGATTATGTATGGCAATTGAACAGGTGTCAGTCCCTTCAAATGACTTGCATTAACAAGATGAATTGTATAGTGATCACAGGAGATGAACTATAGCCTAAGGAGAACAAAACACGGTCAAACAGGGAAAGATCTACAATATGGTTGCTGGATATCCATGCATTCTGTCTAGAGTCCTCACTAACATTTGGTGATCTATGGAAGAATGTGGATGGATATTGCTGGCTGCAGATTTAGGATCCAGATGCCTTATTCCAGGGAGGGACCCTCCCCTACCCTTTCAATAACAGGCAAATTTATTGATATACAGTGATAACAGAAAAGAAGTGATATAAACAATCAAGCAATTCTATGTATCTACCAAATCCTAAGGCTGTCCTCAGAGTCAAAGTACACCTGGCCAGAGTGCAGTCTTCACCCTGAGGTGCCAGTTGTCAGCATGTCAGAAGCCTGGGGATGGGATACTGTGGCCTCCCCTGCACCCCACCCCCACAGTGGGGTGGATGAGATGGACTTGTGGTGTGTCCTCTGCCTATGGTGGCTTTGGGACCCTCCTCTTGAGGAGGAGGAAGAGCCAGGCAGGATGGGGAGAAGGGACCTGGGTGGGACCCTTTCTTACGCTCAAGTTCTTTTGTATTCTCCTTCTCTCCTGATGACTCTTCATCCATAATGATCATTGACTGGTCTCTCTGTATGGCTGTCATACATCCACGTAGCTCATCATATATACACATACTAATTGGGTCTTTCCAGGTCTTCTCATAATTTGGTCTGTTTGCCCAAAATCAGGACTTGGCACTCCTCACCCCCTGCTCTGGGGCCTTGTTAGCTGATGCCACCTTATCTCATGTTATGGAACAGTATGGTACATGCCCTCAGTTTCTCAGACTGTGCATTTCCACTGGCCTTGTGTTAGACAGCCTGTTTGCTTTGAAGGCTGTATGAAACTGTGTGTGACCCAAGCTTTTTAGAAATCAATTAACTGCTGGTGCCCATCCTGAACCATTCTAATGCAAATACATATACCTATAAGCCAATTCCCAAAAAACAAACTTTTAAATACCATTTCTAAGCCAATAGATATGAACTCTATGATTTAATCAGAAGGGTAAATCTATGGTTTCACTGCAGAAAACTGAGGCATCACCAGGATCAGATATTATACTGGGTAATAGCCTCTTAAACAGTTTTATCCTCAACGTGCAAAATATGTTTCTTATTTTTTGTTTAATTTGGAACTCATCTACAAGGAGTTATCTACTTCAACTGCAGTTAACATTGAAAAAAAAAAAAGCTGTTCTCTCTCTCAAATAACCTGCTTTTATTAAACCTTCTATAATCTTATCTTAAATTCCGAACTAAAGAAATTTGCACATCATATTTTGATATTATGACAAGTCAAAGTCAAGAGACCTCTAAGTTTAATACTTACTTTCAGCCAAAGTAGAGACATATTTCACATTAAAAGCTCCTGCTTTTGAGAAAAAAAAAATTAGAAAACTCTGACAGGTCTTCTTTTGTATCCAATTTGGATGCCATAAATTAAGTATCTTCTGAGATTTTTTTTTCTGGCATATATTCATGCCTACCCAGATTTCCTTGTTAGCCGGGTGCCGCCCTTGATGGGAAACTGACAAGGAGAAGCACTCAGACATAGAGCAGCCTGTTAATTTTCACCTTTTGGGCACAGAATAAATGTTAACCGATGAAAGTCCGGTAGAGAAATATGCAACTCTGTTCCAGTAGTTAAAGGGGGAAAGGAGACCTGTTTTTATGTTTACATTTATACTGGATTCAATTTAATCTAATAGAGATTAAACTCTAAAAATAATTCTAGAATCATGGAGAATCACAGAAAAGTAGGGCAGAAAGGGACCTCTAGAGGTCATCTAGTCCAACCCGTCTGAGACAGGATCATCCCTATCCAAAACATCCTATGGAAATCAAACTCTTCACAAAAGAACCATCAACCTTGACACTAAGGTATTTACATGGATTGAATATGCTAAATGGTGATACTCTAGCAATGCATCTAAAGAACTAAGTTTTATCTGTAAGAGAGAAAACCTCCTGGGTCGGCTCCAAGCACAACTTCACAGCAGATGTCTCTTGTCCCGTGACAATTTAAATGTCTCTTTCCAATGCCCTGCCTTCTTTTCAGGAGTGAAATCTCTGCTTCCCCCTGGCATAACAACCCATGACATTACTAGCCATCCTCACATACAATCAGCCCTTCCTTGTTCCTACTTCAGCTATCCAGCCTCAAAGTTTAACCTACTCCCATGCATTAGCATTGGAAAGCAGAAAGATGGGAAGCAGTTTTGGCTAAAGGCGATTCATAACAGAAATACTGGGCTACATCCCATCACCTAGTGCCCAGCTGTACACAAAGTTCACTGCATATTCCCATCTTCACACAACTCCACTTGCAAAATCATATATGAAACAAATCTTCAAAAAAACTCACTCCCTACAAAATAGAAAGAAAAGATACAGTATATGTGTTCAGTTGAATAAATCTTTAAGAAAGCATAATCACAGTCATAGTATAAGGTGGGCAGATGATAGATGAAAACCAGGGAACAATCAGCATGAAGAAAACAGCTGTCCACAACTCATGCTATTATCACTATACCATGCAGTTATGTATTCTCTTTACACCCTATGGACCATATTATGACTCTGTCAAAATAAATACGCAAAAGTGGCTGATTTTTCCACATCAAGTATATCTGTGTAGCAGTCATTGAAAAAGCTCTTGCCTGTGTTGTCTGAAAATAAGGGAACTTTTACACTACAAGCAGTAACTAGTGTCCTTGGAAGCATGACAAGAGATCCTACTCCACCACTTGTGTAGCACACAGAGCCGAGGCCAGTTAATAGGCAAAGAACAGGAAGAAAAAGATGCTATACCCTCAGAAACAGGGTTTGAGGCGCTCCTGTAAATATGCTTGAGTAGCATCATCTGACAGAGAAAAAAACTGACAAGTAAAGAATACTGTGTTTCTCTTCCAATTCAACTGCTACCCCATCTCTTTATTTGCTTACTCAACCCTAGCAAGTATTTAAATGAAAACACACGCGTGCGCGCGCGCACGCACACACACACTGCATTAATGTCATGATCTCAAGCATCAAAATGTAGGGTTTCCATTCATAAGTACAAAAGCAGAGAATAAGAAGCAAGTACCACGAAGCAGCGGTTAGATATTAAGGTCACCTATGAATTCACTCTGGGGTGAGAGTGAGGTTTAGTTAAAGCACCCTGGCTGCCATTTTGAAATGCAAGAATACTAAATACATGAGACATTTCAGCACACTGGAGCATTCCAATTAGAACCCTCCAGCAGACTCGATTAATCGAGTCTGCTCTGATGTGTTCTAATCCGAATGTGTAGAGGTGCCTTCAGATTGGGGCCGTAAGTGCTAGAAGGACCTCCATCTATAGTGATTTAATATAGATGTCAAGTTCTTCTCTAATGTGCTGAAGGATGTCAGGTTCATCTCCTATTTCACATACATCAGAACCTCTTTTTTTCCCCAATGTTTCCCCATTTAGCAAAAATTGTCAACATTGAACAATTAACAATTTTCAGTCTCTGAATGGTTCTCTCAAGTACTTCATTTTAGTTTCTAAAATGCTAAGTATTTTTAAGACATACCCATAACAGGATTTAGTAGACATCTGTTAACATACTTCATGGATTTTTCTTATAAAACATACTGATATAGTTAAGTCACACAATCCACAAATTCATAAGCAACTCAGAGAACAGAATGTGCAATGTGAAAAAATCATTAAATTAAATGATTTATGTATAAGGTACCAGGAAATAAATATTTAAGTATGGAAACTTCAATATCCATAAAATACAGAGAACTTATATAAATAAGCTTTGTGAAAATAACTGACCTTAACCATATTAAAAGCGACTATAAAGCCTAGTTAATATACTTGATTTTTCATTACCAAAATCCATATTGTTGACTTATTAAGAAAACCTTTTGCTAGATCTAACATTGCATACAAAACTCAGACTAATAAGCCATCATAGTTCCCCTTATTACTTGAATAATCCATCTGATGAAGTAATTAATCAGCAGTTAATTTAAATTAATTCATTAAAAATGTTCCATTAAAAGACAGGAACAAACCTTAAATTATCTTACATTTAATAAACTGGTATTTTTCCTTAACTGACATAGTAAAAAAGAAAAAATATTTTTCAATCTGCTTCATAGCTGATATTTTTTAGACTAGTGGGGGCCATCTTTTTGGCAGGCGTGCCACAAATTAACTTCACACCCTCCCCTAGTGTCACTCTGATCCCCTTCCTCTGCCGGGGGGCTGATCCCCTTCCTCTGCCGGGGGTGGGGGGTGCATTTTGCCCCCAGACCTGTCCCCACTGCCTATCTGCTGCTATGGTGCCCGTCCCCTCCCTGATCTGCTGCATGCTATATACAAAGGCTGCCTGTTCCACTTGTACCGATGTAACAGGTTGACCACCCTTATTGTAAACTATAGGTAATGAAAGCTTATTTTACTATTTAATCCTATCATTGTTCAATTTAATATGCCAATATTTTATAACATAAGAATATCCCAAGGAACAAAAACCAAATTGGCTGAATTCTGCTATGTATTACATACACTTTATGTACCATCCCACAAAATATCACTAGTCCTCTTGGTAGTTGTATATAAATTTTAAGCAAGTCTAGACAAAAAATACAAAGTAAACTATTCTATTATTTTGTGTTTTCAAAACAACATTCCTACAACAAGATCTGAGGGAATAGAAAATGTGCCTGGGATTTAGTTAAACATATGTCTTCATCTGGAATACAGTCAATAATAAAAGTAAAATAAGAACAACCTCCCATATACTTATTTGCGTTTTTTCTCCACATTGCTTCCGGAGCATCGAAAACGTTTCCTACGTTAATCCATGAAGCTATGTCTATATTCATTTAAATTACTCCTGAAAGGTCATTTCTACTGTAATAGCTACTAGAAAGCAGTCAGTTTTTGAAAGCAAAGATGTACATGTATTACAGATATTCCACATGTTACCATGACAAAAATAAATACTGATTTTAGTTTGTATTATCACATCTAACTTCCTTAGTATCTATATTTCATATCCCTTTCTTAAACATGTGCCATGGACTATTAATATGTTAGACTGTGATCTCTTTAGGGAAGTTACTGTGCTGGCCATTATGTTTTGAAGTTTTTAGCACATAATGCATCTCTCAGAAAAAATAATACATAATTCAACTAACATTTTTCATCATAATCTATCAACTAAAGACCAGGTCAAATCACCCAAGAAAAATAGATTTTTTCATTGATTATTATTCCAAGAATCACTTAATGAAGTATTCAAAATACTCACATACAATGTTTTCACTATGATTTAATGTTAAAAGATACTGCAATATGTTTTTTTCTAAAAGATGCCACATAAAATATTGATCCAAACTTTTCCAATATGACAAGCTTTTAGTTATAAAAGTAGCACCATTGAAGCCAATTGGGTTATTTATTTAAGCAAAAACTACTTGCGTGAGTAAAAGCTGAACTCTTAGTCTGTACAATTGTAGGCAAAACTTCAGGAAATTACATAAAACTAAATGTAGCCCTTTTGCAGTCACTTGTGTGTGCAAGAGATTCAAGCTTGATCTACTTTTACCTTATTTTTATCTATTAAGGAAAGTGTAAAATTTACTTATGCAAATTTAAAACTCCTTAGTAATCCATCTATCGATATAAATATGATTAATGTACAGAAAAAAAAAAAAGATCAAATGCAATAGAGCCAGCCCCACACACTTCTTCAATATAATAGAACAGGGGTTGTCAGCGGGGGGTACGCATACCCCTGTAGGTACTTGAGAAGGCCCTAGGGAGTATGTACAGGCGAGAATGGAGCACCACCACACATAATCCTGTGTTGCTGTGTAGGTGCCACAGGTTGGGGAAGCTTGCATGCAGTAGCTGCTGCCACTCTGTGTCCATCTGCACTCCACACCCCCATTACTCGGCAGCTGGGGATACACTGTCCCACACCCGACCACTGAGGGGTACAATGATCCAAAAAAGTTGAAAATTCCAGTAATAGAACAAATCTCATCAGATTCAATGAAAAATCAGTGCATCACATCCATAAACGCAAGCTTGCAAGATTGTGTGTGTATGTCTGGAAACTGCTGTGATACATTACTCATGGTCCTCAAATGCTCATAGTGAGTGAAGTTTGATAATCCTCACACGCAACTCAAGAAATTAAATTTAAATTACTACCTCACACAACTTTTCATGCCAGAAAGTGAGTTGTGACTCTTCATACCTCTTGTGTGTAAATTTTGGCCACTGATTCCTTACCTCAGTCCACACACCACTTCAGTTTACAACTTCAGGTCACACATGACCAGTGCAAAATGCTTTCAGCAATAAACAGAGGAGTTGATGGCTCCCTTTTTGCTCACATCCTATTACCATACACTGATAGAGCACATCTGTACATGAAATTGTTTTGATGCAATAAACGTCAATGCAGTTTGTGCCGGAATTTGTTTGTCCCACGAGCAATATTTACATGAGTCCAAGACTGCAGCATACAGAGCCAGGGCAGCACAGCCACAGCTGGCAAAGTATCTGGAGGGTCATCCTGCCAGACCAGAACTGCTCCTACAAAGCTCAATGGGCTGCAGAGGGGCTGGCTAGGACATGAGGATGCTACAGTCAGGGCCATCCCTGACTGGAGGCGGGGAGTAGGGGGTGCAAATCGAGGTGACCGCCCTGAGCCCTGTGCTTTGGGTGGGCCCACGGAGCCAGGCGCAGCAACACGGAGCTGAGCAGAGCAGTGGCTCCACATCCAGCCCCACCCCCAGCCACCGATTCATCGGATCTGGGGCCCAGGGGATTGGATTGGGGGGGAGGGGGAGCTTGCATGGGCTGATTGGCCCTGGGCCCCATACCCTGTTTGGGTCAGTTATGGCTACAGTACAAAGCTACCTGCTGGCTAGCACCACACTGTAGCAACCTCATGCCCCAGCCAGCTCCAGTGACTGTCTACACATGCATTGCAACGGAGTAAATAATCCCACCATAGAATAGCACTTGTGTTAGGCAATAATATCCTATGGTGGAGTTCTTTACTCTGGCATAATAGCACCACTTGTGTAGATGGTGATGCTGCAGAGCTAACTAGCCTACTCTGCAGTAAGCATCTCATGTAGATGAACCCACAGAAAAGAAATATGTGGTCTATAAAATGTACAAGGATATACACAGACTCCCCACCATCAGGCCAGAGATGATACATTTAGTATCTAGATGTTGATACTAAGATTGATAACATTTATTACTAATACAAAACATATATAACGTAACAAAATGGTGCAGAGATAATCATGTGCTAAAGCACAATGTAAAGTTAGAATGCAATGCGTAACTAGTCTCCGCAGTCACTAAACTATTACACAGAGGAATGGAGTAAATTTAAATACTGATAATCTGGTCTGTATAATACTGATATAATAATGCTATTATTTTATTTAAAAGTGATTAGACAGTACAATGCAATAATGATGCCTTCTCTGCTCTATTTTCCACAGATTTGCCTATATTTAAACTGAATTTGTATGTTTAATCTGACAGGTAGAATAAAATCAGTGAAACAATGCTAAAAAGGGATAAACACTATACATTTATAGAAAAGGCTGCAGATTATATTTTCCAGTATCATAAATAATAATCCCAACAGATAGAATCAGATTGTTAGTATCAAAAGCAAAGATGTCCACAGTTTAGATGAGTATATTCTATGAAATAAAAAAAGGAAGCACAAATCCCTGATTTAGCTTACACAAAAAATGGAATATTAATGAAATGTTTAATCTTACTTTAATCAAACAACTTCCTAATGAACATACCTAGTCTTAATAGGGTGAAAATAAAAAAGATCTATATTTAACTCATAATGTTTGCATAAAACTCTTACAGGTATGCCTGTAGTCCAGAATAACAATTTCTGTATCATATTATGTCATGCAGTGGAACATATTCACAGAAAAAGAACTGAATACATATTCTAAAATTGTAAACACATCATTAGAACACATTAAAATACATTTCCATGACAGAAAACATTTTGAAGTACTCACCTTGACTATTCCACGGATGTGCATTTTTGCTATCATCTCTGCAGTATAGAGAAACATCAAGAGTGTATCTAGAGCAAATGTCACATATTGAAGAGGAGGATAATGTTCGAAGGTCTTTGGGGTGTTCATACAAACAGAAATGACGCTGATGATGGCACAAATACGTAATAAAGAGTGAACCCACTGAAAAAAAACAAGGGTTACAATATGGTTTTGATCATCTAAAATAGCAAAATTATTTGAAGCCTACAGGTCCTAGTGGCAGTATTTTATGTAAACAAGGTTATTTTTAAAATGGCATGATCCATATTTGTATGGTCACTGTCCAGAGATAGATAATTTATGATGCTATTTTAAAAATAAAATACAAAACGTAAGGAAATCACTTGGAGGATCATGTAATCTAATAGACTGAAGATCTAGTGCAGGACTAGGAACTGGAAAATTCTAATTTCTAACTTCACACCTGTTACATTGTAGCCTTGAACAAGTTGTCATATTGAAAATACAAAATTCTAATAAGTTGTTTTTATGTAATGACACTTCCTGCATTAAAATGTTTTATATTTCTGTGGTGAAAATAAAAGAAGCTACTCTTATAGGACTGTTGGTGGTATTACTTAAGAGTATTTAAAAAACTGATTTGTAAACTTATTACCTAAGTCATCGTATGACCCCAGAATTAATTTAAAGAGAGTTGTAAACACTGAAAGGTTTCCATCTGCAAGCATTCTTTTTATAAGAAGAAATGGAAGCTTCCCCATAACAGTTTACCTCAATTTCATTCCAAACAAGCATCTCTACAGTACAAGGAAAGTTCATTTTCTCTAACTGTTTAGATTTTTGCCTCTGCTCATTTTTCTAACAAGGGTGACAAATTGTGCCAAGTATGAGAGTGAGTTTAGTATGCAGTAAAAACTGGTATACAATTGGAAATAATGGGTACATTTTCAAGTATTTAAAATAGTATTGAAAATATCTGGAAGCCAGATATGTATAATTGTTTAGAACTGAGAGGGTTAAGTGTGTCAATAAAGAACAACAGAATCATGTACTCAAAAACTATGTGCTTACATTCCTTTTTAAACATAAAATTAATTTCTATGTCCAGCCAATTCCTCACATATCATTGGCAATGAAAAACAGATGTAGAGACAAAATTTATAATTGTGGTCAATTGGACATAAAGTAAGTGGTAGGTCTGTAGTAATTTCCCTAATGACTACAATATTTACAATGACTTTCTTTCATTAATAAACTGGCCTGAATCTGGTTTTATGAAAGAGTCTGTATTCTACTAATAGAATCCTGAGTCTTTTTAGTCACCAGAGAATCTTAGCTTTAACAAAGCATTATGCATCATAAGACATGGTAGATGACCAAAAAAGGATATTCACCATATTGTCATATAAATATCTCAACATCATATATACTAAGCATATTTTATCCTCTACAATATGACTACATAGTCAATATCTCAAGAAGAAAAATATTTCCATTCACTGTGTATTGAAATTGTGCATCAGTAATGTATTATATTTTATGTTTCTATAGTGGCTCCTTGAGTTTGTTGCAAGAGTTAGTGATGGCATTCTGTTTAAAAGTAGTTAGTATGAGTAGTTAATGCATAAGTGTTTTCTTGTGAATGGATGCAAGTACTGAAACAAAGCTGAATGGCTCCTATATCCCCATGGCAACACAGATGACAGTTTAAGGAATGCCACTGATATGGATTAATTTCAGATAATTTTTTTTTTGTACAGATGAGCATTTCTCCTATATTTTGAGAAAAGCATAAAACGGATTCTCAGCAAAACTAAGAGCACTTCAAAATTTGGAGAAATCCTGAGAACTCCCTGGCTTAGTATCATTTTCATGTTAAGAATAACTTTATTTTGTCAGTTTGGAGTTATTCTTTGGGCCAAATACACTGAAAGACTTTGTGATGTGGATTAAAAGGAACAAACTAATTACCAGTTTTACAGCAACAAAGAACTAAGAGCTTTGAGAAATCAGCACCTTCCAAATACTAGCCACCCACTTAAACAGTCTAAGCCTCACTCTCAAGATTTTCTTTCTGACATTTTGTCAGTAGGATTTGAAATTTAAATTAAGAAATGTTGGCAACCCATGCTCAAGGAAAGACTATGGAAAAAAAGATTTTCTAACAAATTTTTTGCAGTATATTCACTGATTATACTTTTACTTCCCAAAAATTGATGGGGGGAAAAATGAAATAAAATATTTTCAAATATGTACTCACTGATTGGCAACTTCTGCCAGCCCACTACTTGCTGACCTCTATTTATTCAGAATCATTCTTAAGTTTCCTAAGTTTCACAGGCAGAATATGTTTTAATAGTAATGTTTAAATTATAATTGATAACTCTCGAAAGGGAAACATACTGGTTTGTTAATCCACAGGATATCTGCGTTGTCAGACAAAGATTCATCAGGGCCAAAGTCTGTAACTGGCTGGGCTTCTACCCTCGAGCTTTGTTTCCGTTTGAGCATCCTGGAGTTAACTTTGATGAACTATAATGGTGAAACCCCCTTGGAAAAAGAAAAAGGGGCATCAATGTATTAAACAAAACAGAAAACATGTTTAAAAGACTTCTGGAAAAGCTTTGTAAACGTATAACAAGTATCATTATGCCAGGTCTCTCCTGTATCCATTGATTAACAGATTGTCTCCCTTATTAAAACACTGTGGAAAACACCAAAAGTGAATCACATTGGATTAAAAAAGCTTAGAAACAAGTACGTGTCTAAAATATTTATAAAAATCTAGCAAAACAGATAGATTATTATCAGTTGTGCCCTTGTAATGAAAAGGAGAATACTGTCCCATGGATAAACTTAAGCAAAGGTTGTCTGTGTGTACTTGACAGGGCACCAATGTATGTAATGGCACCATTCTTATAGACTTTGTCAGAGTAGGCCTATTCAGAACCCCTCTTCTCAGGGGAGCAGAGACATGTACACATTTCAAAAACTGAAGGGATATGAAATACCTCAGATGAGTTGTGGCCGAGACGGAATTCCCAGAAGCCTTCTTCAGCCCCACCCCTCCAACCCAACAAATACGTAGATGCCCACAGAGCTGGGTAAGTCCAGGAGATGAAGTTCCACCATCCCAAGGGATGGCATAGCTTGTACAATGGGGATTCAGGGAAGGAACTGTCTTCCTGGGACAGAACCCCACCCTGCATGCATAGGCTCATACTTTTTCTTCACTAGCAAGATCATTACTCTACATCCAAATATTACATATGCCTCTATGTATTCCTTCACAGGATCCCACTTCTCAGTGGGCAAGTCTACAATGTGGGCAATGTGTCCCTACAGTGCCCACTCACATAAGCCATGCCTGAAAATATGGAGTGGCTTCAACCACCAGAGACAGCCACTGGAGCTGTTCTCAAGACTTCTGCTCCAACATGCTTTCATGGAGACATGCAGATGGCTTTCACTGCTGCCTTTCCAGGTTTGATACGAGTAAGAGCAATTGAGTGAGGTCTGCTTGACAGCACTCCTCCCTAGGAGGTGCCATGGACTTGGCATAGACATACCCTATCACATCGAGCATATGCTGCTTGTCTTAATCTTCAAACACCTGTAAAGTGTATACTGACATGACCTGTCAGCAGTCGTTCAATATCAAGCAATCCACCAATGATATCACTCTCTATCATCCACTTCTAAGATTTTCAAATGAGCACATCTATGCTTTATCCTATGTTGTTGTCCTGTGTACATATAAAGTTCTCCATGTCAACTTCCGCAACGCTCTTTCTGTCTTCCCTCATACCTCTGTTCTTCATTTGTTTTCTTCTTTCTAGTTCTTACCTTCTATTTTGATACTGTTTCCTTTACCTCCTTTCTGCTCCTGCCTTCTCCTGCTGACTCACTTCCTAATTTTCCCACTTACTAAGTGTAACGTATACCAAAACACAATAGGGAATCCTCAAAGCCTCGTGTTTGTCATGACAGATTTTGATGTCATGAAGTTTCACACCAATCTGGTGATGACAGCATGCAAGCCTGAGAAAAAATAAACCGAAAGGGAAGCATTCTCAGTAGGAAACTTCTGCAGATCCTAATAACTCTGCAGAAGAAAAAAAAATCCACATTATAAAATGTTTACCTAATCAGTTCTTTGATCATATTACTTTAAAATAAAAAACAGTAATTATCATGTTAATACTGTTGACCCATTCCAGTCATAATTGAGTTACTGTCTTTGATCAACAGTAACAAAAATAAATTATAATAGATTAGCAGAGCAAAGTCCATAAGGTTATTATGGGAAATATATTCAGGAACTTTGCATTGACTGGTGAACTACTACTGATGTTGTTTTAGAAATGGTACTGTTAAATAACAAGGTGTGTGTGGTTTGGGGCAGAAGATGAATTCAAGTTCTGGTTTGTCAGTTGGTTATCATACATATTTCTGTATTACCCTCTTTCAGCAGTACTTCTTTAAATGTTTATTGAGTATGAAGATAAGCACACTGCTAATAATGAGATTCTTATCCATCTGCTTGTCCACTACAGCATGCATTCTTTCTAGACTAACTGGAACATATACACAGTCATGAATTATAGATGCCAACAATGGTTTGGATTCATCAAGCTCATCAAGTAGCAGCCAAATGCCATAGGTAAACAGATCAGGCATAGTGCTTAACAGAATCATAGAAAATTAGACCTCAGGAAGTCATCTAGTTCAACCCCCTGCTCAAAGCAGGACCACCACGAACCACATAATTCCAGGCAAAGCTTTGTCTAGGCTGGCCTTAAAAACCTCCAAAGATGAAGATTGCACAATATCTCTGGGTAACCTGCTCTAGTGCTTAACTATTCTCCTAGTGAGAAAGTTTTTCCCCCAATATCTAACCTAAACTTCCATGGGTGCTACTTGAGATAATTAGTCCTTGTTCTGTTATCTGCCACCACCGAGAACAGTCTAGCTCCATCTTCTTTGGAATCACCCTTCCAGCTATTAAAACCCCCCTGTCTTCTCTTCTCCAAACTAAATAAGCCCAGTTCCCTCAGTATATCCTTGTAAGTCATGTGTCCCAGGATTCTAACCATTTTCATTGCCCTAGGCTCGACTCACTCCAATTTGTTCACATCCTTTCAATAGCACTGGCCCAAACTGGACATAGTACTCCAGATATGGCCTCCTACTAATGGAGCCCAGTATGCCATTATAGCCTTCTTCACAACAAGGGCACGCTGTTGGCTCATATCCAGCTTGTTGTCCACTATAATCCCCAGGTCCTTTTCTGCAGAGCTACTGCTTAGCCATTTCATCTCCAGCTTGCATCAGTGCATGGCTTTGTATGTTCGCTTATTGACCCTCATGAAAATCCTTTAGCTCCAGTCCCCCAATCTCTTGAGGTCTCTCCGAATTCTAGTTCTCCAAAATATCCACTACTATCTATAGTTTAGTGTCATCTGCAAGCTTGCTAAAGGTACACTCCCTCCCACCTTCCTGGTTGTTGATGAAGAACAAAACTGGCCCCAAGACCCAATGCCTGGGGAACTCCATTAGATACTGTCAACTAGACAATGAGCCCTACAATCCAACTGGTTTTCTATCCTCCTTACAGTCCATTCTTGCTTCCTCTTACTTCTAAACTAGGGCAAATAAATAAGCAAAGCGGAGAGTAGAAAGAAAAGAACTATATATAAAATAGAAGGGTAAAATGAACAGGATATCTTTTTTTTAGTAAAGGCTAGTAAGCTAAGATCACAAAGCCAAGACAACCCAAAAATGAGTGACTTTGATTTTAGATGATTTTAGAATGACTTAATGAGATTTTTTGCAACCCCCTTAGTCCATGTACTTCTGTTTTCTTTTTGGTTTTTAAACAAGGAAAAAATGGAGCAAATGTCATACTCTGCTGAATGTGAAGAAATTATACTAAGTGTAACCCCTGAACACAATCTTTCTGAAATTCTGATCCCAATTCTAACCATGTCCTTTCCTTACTCACAAACTAAAATGAACACAGAATATTTCTAACTCTGAAGCTTTTAAAAAAAACTGGGTATACCTACACTCTGGATGAAAAACTAGCACTGATAAGGAGAACATTGCTGTCTCTGGTTATGCTCATTTCATATTTCTTTTGGTTCTGCTGGGGGGGTTTTTCTGTAGAACAATATCAGCCATAAAAATTCATAGTACTTGTGTAGGCTGCTGCTTTCCTGTGTAGCAATGTGTTGTTTTAGCTTTTGATTTTAAATACCTCCTTTTGTTTTATTTTTAGATGCAAATACAAACCAAAGGAAAAAACAAGAGAACAAGTTAAAAAAAATGTTCAGGCAAGAAGCCCACTGGATGCATTAGGTCAATCTGTTCTCTTTTTCTATGAGAGCCAGCAGGTATGTTCAGTCAAAGAAAATTAAAATCACAGCAAGACAATTCCAAAACCACATCTGAATAGAACTTCAGGAAAATAGCCTGATATACCACCACTAAAACAGATCTGCAGTATCCACTGAAATGAAACAGAGTAACACTGGTATAATCCAATGTTAGGTACAGTCTGAGAAACCCATGGTTTGTCTCATACAGGGTCTGTTGTTAGTTTGCAGTAAATAAGATTATTGCATTACGGCAATTTCTGCAACAAAACATACACAAGCTCCTAGGGAATACACTAATAAAGAATGAAGTCATGAATGATTATTGATAACTAGAAGGATTTCTTTTTTTTACTTAACTTGGTGTGATTTACATTGAAAGAGAAAAATCAGGCAAAAGACTCCATAAAATTATAGTAGTTTATAAATCCTGAAATTTTATTTTAAAAAATTGTCATAAGAAAAATTAATAAACCCCCATAGGAGGAAAATGAAGATAATACCCAAAAGATGACGCATCACCTTCCACTGGGATTAATACCAGTAGTTTTAAAGATTACTGACACTAGTTCCCTGTACTCTATTAACCCTGTAAACAGGAAAAGAGGAACAAAAGACTCAAGTTACCAGTGGGAGGAACATGCCATGGGTGGATGAGGGTATGAGCTCACAACTAGGTTCAAACAAAAAATGTTTTCTTTAGATGCCTAGTGGAAACAGTTTTTCCATCTAAAACAAAACTTTAAACAAAAACCGTCTCTTCTTTCCTCCTCTCTTTTTCAACATAATCAGTAAAATGAGAGAGGTCATTAGCCATATTAGTCTGAAGTCAGGCAGAAGGCATGGTAGAAATGTACCTTAGAGACTAACTAAATCAGAGATGCATAATCTGTCATCAGAGCTGACTCGAGCAGGGTACAGGGCCCAAGGCAAATCAACTTGTATGGAGCTCTGACCCCGCACACCCTGGATGTGAAGCAGCCACCATTGGCAGGGGGTGGTAGTGAGTGACTGGACACAGAGCAGCCACTCCTCCCAGTTCTGTGGAGCCCCCCCAACATGTGGGGCCCAAGGCAGTAGCCCTGATTTGCCCCCCTTCCTCCCCACGCAGGGACTGGCCTGTCTGTCATGATGCTGAAAGCATCTGATGAACTGAGATGGACCCTTATGAATCTCTGGTTTAGTTAATATAGAAAGTATATCTCGACTCTGCCTTCAATCAGTAAACTGCAGTTTTTAAATGCAATCAGCTGTTTAGTTTTTGTTCTGAAGTCATTCAAGGTTACTTCTCCTAATAAATTTTTTTTTCCCCATTTCCTTTTTCTACATAAAGGAAATAGGCCAAAGGAAAGCTCATAAAACCTACCACAATTAGATTCTCATTTGGTCACTAGTTATACAAAACTGTTGGGCAAGCACTGAGCCTGGCAGCAAATGCTAAGATTTGTAAGCCAAATAACAAGAATCAGATTGCAATTTTCAGATTTAGGAAGGTTCTTATTGCTTTAATATTGTCATCATTTTTCAAAGTTGCATAAGAACTGAAAAGGTCTCCTGGGTCTTGCTATGTCAATGGCTTTGGTTCGTATACGTGCATCATTCACGTCCTAAACAATTCCTCTTGGGAGAAGTCAGATGCAGCTAGTAGCAAGGATTAAACATAAGTGTGACTACAATGGATCAACCTAGAGAATTATCGCTTACAGAAACTTGTCAACAATGCCTTATGACCTCACTTCCCACTTTTTTTACTATATGTCTTGAAATATAGTATTTTAAAATAATCTGTTGTATAACATATATTATAAAACATATAATATATATACTTAGAGCATACATGCACATTATGTGTTCTGGTGTCATTGTTTGGATTTTAAACACAATTAGTTTTGGTTTCGTTTAGTTTTCCACCACACTTCCATAATTTTTTTCTTTGAGATAGTGAAAATGGTGATACAGCCTTCCAAAACTGGC
Organism: Caiman crocodilus; assembly: GCA_030014935.1. Taxonomy (NCBI): domain Eukaryota; kingdom Metazoa; phylum Chordata; order Crocodylia; family Alligatoridae; genus Caiman; species Caiman crocodilus. The sequence goes on along the minus strand of JAGPOW010003316.1, from coordinate 102,619,981 downwards.
TGCCAAAAAATAATATCTACTAAACTTGCTTTTGGGTTCTAAATATCATTTTGGTTCACATACCTTGTATTCTCTGTACACAGGGAAAACTGAGATAGGTTTAGGCTTTGCTCCATTATAATTTATGGTAAATGCTGAGAAGTGACCACCCTGTGACGGTGGGCATCCCATACAGTAATAAAGTGTATCTATGGTTATATAAAATAGGCTTAATAGTTAGACTGTGGCAAAGGGTGGAGTTGCATTTTTTTCAAAAGCAGACTTTGACACCATTTGTTGCCTCAAGATGCAACGGTGATATGCTCTACATAGAGTTACAACTTAAAACCATTGAGATCAAAACTGGCCCAGAATGCAGTAACTTAATTATTTCTCTAAGAGCATCTGAATGCCAATGGTTCTGCACCGGTCTTGGAACTTCCTAGTCTCTGGGTTGCATTTAGTGCTTGTTGTAAAGCTGAAATATCCAAGGAACTCACTCTCTCTTTCTACAATCTCAGTTATGATTACCAAAGATGCTCAAGCTAGATACCCCTCTAAAAAAAAAAATAAAAAAAAATAGAGGAAGTGAGGTCTCTATAGCTTACTCCCTCCTTTTACCCAAAATACCCTGAATTTGGTAAACTTCTGAGAATGCTGCTAAAGATAATATATTATGTAGGGTTTATGAAGAGGGCAGGTGTGCTTCCTTGAACACAAAGGGGCGGAAAGAAGTTTTTTTAAGTAGAGTGCCCATTTCAATGATTATTTTAATGCTGTTTTGGGTTTGTTGTACTGCTGTGTGTCAGGGTGCTGAAAAGTCTTGCGTATGCACACATTGATTATTCAAATGGAAATAAATTTAAAAAAAAAGCAAAAAGTGACATTTTCTTTGATTATTGTTATATTTTTGCTACACATCATTCAATTGTCTTTCACCATTTTCCAATTCCAAATTCTTAACCAACCATCACTTCAAGATCTCCCAACCTTAACCGCTGAAATCTTGGAGGCTGGACCCTGCAAATGTCATATGGCCTGGGAGGCTACAGTGACTACCTGCAGGCGGTGTAGTGCTGTCCGCAACAGGGGCATGGCGGCAGTGAACAGGGAGCTCCCGCAGGCAGTCCTAGCAGCGTCAGTAGCAGGCGGGGAGGGGAAAAAAGGGTGGCGAGCACCACACAGTGGTCAGTGTCCACCTGCAGATGCCATCATAAGTGTTGGCAGTGCAGGGGGGAGGGAGGCCACACAGTGGCCACTCACAAGTGCTGCCAGCAGCATTGGCAGCAGTTTTACAGGGGGTGCCCGAGCACCCCCCTACATGTTGCCAAGGCTGGACCTGATGATCTTAGGGGGGTTCCAGAAGAAACAACACTCCTAAACAATGGATTCATAAGTCCTGCTAATCTCTTACCACCTGGTCTCCAAGAAATGACATCAGAGCCAGGACCGGCAACCCCCGGCACGCGGGCCACCTTCACACCAGGCCCTGCTCATGCGGAATTCCCGGCCCCGGCCCCGGCCCCGGCCCCGCTGCGAGGCGCCTGCACCCTGGGGGCGGGGAAGGGCCCCAGGCCCGCCACGGCACTCACCTGCTGCCGGCCCCAGCGCGGGGGGCTGGGCTAGGCTGGGCTGGGCTCGCCGGGCCGCGAAGCTCCGCCCGTCCCCGCACCGCCGCCACCGCCGCCTGGCCCGCGCAGCTCAGCCCACGAAACCGCACGGCCTCTTCCGGGGCGGGCTCCGGCTCCGGCTCCGGCTCCGCTGCGTGGGGCGGAGTCTCGCGGCCCCGCCAGTCCCGGGAGCAGCCCGGCGCCGCGCCGCGATTGGCACTGCCGTCATGCCAGTGTCGAGGGTGCTGTAGCCCGGCCCCGCTGTTGGGCAGGACAGGTGCAGCAGGATGCGGGCAGCTGCGCGGGGCGGGGAAAGGGGCAGCGCGACCCCAGCCGTGATGCGACGAGCCCCTCCGTGCCCCCTCAGCCCGCCCGGCGGCCGGGCCGGTTCGGTTGGAGGCGGCCCGAGGGGGCAGGTGGGAGGCTGCTTGCAGCGGGGTGGGGGGTGCAGACCTGCCCCATCCGTAGCCCACAGGAGCAGGTGGCTCTGGCTTCTCTGGTGTCAAGTGTAACCGGGTGTGTTATCCCGTTTATTTTGCGTTGTTACATTATTTCGGACCTAGTTTTTGCTCTCTCTCAAACTGGTTTTTACTGTTCTGTTTATTTAGCTTTGTTAAACTGACTCGTGTTCAGCTTTTCCCCTCTCTGCACATCAATTAGCTTATTTTGCTCTGTTAAATCGATTGGTATTCAGCTTTTGCTCTCTCTTTCTCAAGCAAGTTCACATCAATCAGTTTATTTTCCTGTGATATTGATTCAGATTCAGCTTTTTGCATGCTCTGCACATTAAGCAGTTTATTTTCCTCTGTTATCTTGATTCCTAGATTTAAACCTTCCATATTGCCCCCTTTTCTGCACTCTGATTGCCTTCTTGGAAATACTTAACCAAATTTACATGCACTTCAAATAATTTAATTCTGATTTTCTGCTTTCTGTTTGCCTATTTACAGTGTTTGTGCTGCCTTTGACTTGTGTGAACTTCAGGAAATTCTAGAGTTAGAAGGCCTATAAATATATAACTATGGATAGTAAAAAAACAAAGTTAGATATTTGAAAGTTTCAAAGCCCGCATGGAGAGAATTGTATGGTTTTGTGCAGCAAGGAGATGGCGGCGTCTGTAGTTTGTGCAGTGAAAGCATGGTATCTCATACTTCTGATGTCCAGTGCCATTTCGCAACCAAGGACAAAGCCAAATTTACTGGAGTCAAGAAAACAGACCAACATGAATCCATTAGAAAAGCTGTTGATTCATTTAAAAAATGGACTGCTATCTTTTCTAATTTTGTAACAAGAAGTACTCTTTCCACCTGGTCAAGTTGCATTGAAGCTCTAGCTATAGCTCAAAAAGTGTTTTACAGATGGAGAATACTTAAAGGATTCTTTCTTAAAATGTGCTGAGGATCTGTTTTAGGATTTTGCAAATACGTAAGAAAGACATCATTTCTTATATTGATGAAATGCCATTGAACAGTTCTGGATGACAAAGGTGAATAGAGGAAATGGCAACTAATGTTAGGGAACAATTGACTCAAGACTTCCATGATTGTGATGTGATGAGCCTTGCTTGCACTGGATGAAAGCACAAATGTAAATGATATCACCTGTCTTGTTATAATTATTCAATTTTTATCCCTGGGGAAGTTTGGGAAGAACTGTTTTCTTTGAGTGCTATGCATAGCAAAACAAAGGTCAACTTAATGCTGTCAAATATATTTTCAGACAGCAACAAATTGACCTGCACAAAGTGTTCTCTGTTACCACTCATGGTGCACCTGCTATAGCAGGTAAAACAGCTGGATTTGTAAAGCTTCTGGAAACTGAGATTGAACATCCTCTTATGAGTTTTCATTTTATTTTTCATCAGGAAAGCCTCTGCACTAAGACCTCATCTTCTGATTTAAACTAAATCTTAGCGATGATTGTGAAAAATTGTCATCTTTTTGATTGTCCACTCCTCTTTCACACGCAGAGTCCATGAACTTTTAAATTGTATGGATTCTGCACATGGAGATTTAATGCTGCACAGTAATGTACACAGGTTGAGTTGAGGTAATGTGCTCAAGCAATTTGTTGCTTGTGTCAAATCCATCAACCTGTTTCTTAAGGAAAGTGGTTAGCAATATGCAGACCTTTCTGATTGTCATAACCAAATCAGTTGAGTGTCCCTGTCACAACAGAACTGCCCTAAGCAACTACAGTTACTTCTGAATTTGGTTCGTTCTGCCTCATTAGCTATTCCTACCTGGCGGTTTGTCATTGACTACTCTAAAAGTATAAAGGTCCGTGCAGCTTCCACCCAACACGGGCAGAGGCGGAGGCAGAGGCGGGAAGAAAAAAAAAAAAAAAGTAACCTCAAATCCACATTTTTTCCATGATTTAAATGAAACACCACTAATATATATATTAATAGTGGTGTTTTATTTAAAACATGGAAAAATGTGGATTTTGGGTTAAAAAAAAAAAGTAACGAAAATTGGGAATTTGTTTTAAATCCGAGAAAACCAAGATCCCTGCTGATGACAGATTGCTAACAAAACTAATATTTTTGAGAGATATCAAATACCATTTAAATGATTTTAATACTAGGTTACAAGGAACACAGAAAACCATCCTTCAGCTGTTGAAGGCTGGAAAGCTTTCTTTGATAAGTTGTCTGTTTTGAGACAAGATACTGAAATGCCCGCCTTTTATTACTTCCCCAGTCTGAAAATCCATTCCGAGCAGCATCAATGAATAATAGGGATATATGCAACTACATAGGACAACTGGAAGATGAGTTCACAAGACTATTCCAAGACCTTTGCAACAGAGGACCCATGTTTCCATTTCTTGTGAACCTGAACAGTACTAGGGAAAGTGATATAAAACTGCATTACTTCCAGTGGACGAACACTGAAGGATTTGAATTGGAACTCATGCATCTGGGTATCCAAGTTCAAATCAGTGAGGTGAACTTGAGAATGAAGGGGATTGGCAACTCAAGACTACAGGATGTTAGTCTTCCCTTCCTGAAAAGTATGCCTGTATGAAAAAGTAGCTTTTGCCTTGCTGTCTGTCTTTGGATCTACTTATCACTCTTAACAAGTGAAATGGAAACCATGCTCAGTTCTGTGAGAAACCATCTGATGACAACCAGATACCAGCCTAACATCACCAAACTCAACTGTCAGAAGCAGGACCAAGGCAGCCACTAAGAAGGAAGGAATTGGAGAGACAATGAAGAAAGGGAAGGGAAGATGTAAAAAGTAGAAAGACGAACAAAAATTAATTTAGTTATTATTTTCCCACTGAGTATTTTCTCACTGAGTGACTCCAAATATAACAGGTACAGAACAAATAAGAAATAAAAATTTATCATTGCTAAATACCATACCATGATTCTTATGTACATTGGTCTTTAAGAGCAGTGGGAGACCCAATGTGGAATCTGGGGGATCTTTAAATGCCTGCACATCAGGGAAGAAATTTTTAAAAAAATGAATACACCTCTTTCCACCCACTGACTTTACAGAACATGGAGAACTAAGACCAAGGCAGGCTGACACCTGGACTCTCTGAGGGACCCACCTTCATATTAAAAGTGTAAACAATAGAAGCCAACTGCTCCACATTGTGCAAATCAGGTAAACTACCCATTTGGCCAGCCCTCAAAGCATGGCAAAATTTATGCCAGACTCCATTTCACATGAACCCCACATGCAACCACATAGAGTATCTCTGGCCTAAAATGAACAAACATCTGCCCCAATGCTTAGATTACTCTTTAAATATGAATCACAGCACTGACTGATTTTTCTATCAAGATTTAAAGTTTTTTGTTCTTTTTTTTTTTTTTTTGTCTGAGGCAAACATGGAAGGGGGAACCAAAAACAAAACAAACCTTGGCCCCTCTCCTTAAACATCAAGCATTGCTCCTGCAGAGCCCAGAAGAAGCAGAAGCTATTGCACAGGGTGAAGCCTGAAGGAAGCAGCCCTTGGCAAGCTAGATCTGATAACAATGGCCCCCATTTTCTGTTGGCAAAAGGTTGGGGTAGAGGCAGGGAGTGGGTAGGCAGGCTCATCTAAAATGACAATGAAAGATAAAGCGAGGTGAGAGACCCGGCTGAGGGAAACAAGCTGTAAATCTCAAGGCAACACCCTTGGCAACCCTCTCCTGCCCCCTCTGCTTGGCTTAAATCTGGGGCTCAGGGTATAGCACTGTACCCTGACTCCCAGCCCAAATTTTGAGCAGGGGGTGGGAAAGGAAGGAAAGCAGAGCATTCAGTTTGCATCTGGAGAGGAAGGAGGGGTATAATAGCTCCCCCTCCAACCTGGGCACACCTGGAGGGGAACGCTTAGCTCTCCTGCATGTGCATGAGGGTGGGGGGAGTCCCCCTGGCATCCCTCATGCCCAGCTGCACCAGGGAGGCAACAGCAGCAGCAGATGCACCAGGTGAAATGCAGGACAACAAACCTGTCTCTGAAGCCGGAAAGCCCAACAGGCCTCATCCATCCCCTTCCACACCAGGGCAGCCAAATCCCCTGCCTGACAAGGCCAGGCCCTGAGCATCTCCACTGGGGTAGGATAAGAAGGAACCAGGTCAACACAAGCCAGCACAAAAAAAGGGAGCCCAATGACCTGCACCTACCACCAGCATCTCTCTTCATGGTGTGATTGAGGTAGGAGGGGTCAGTCCTGGTCCTGCTCGATGCAAGGGTTTATGGATGGTGTGGCAGGTGGTGCAAACTGCATGGTCCTTCAAGCAGCAGCTAAAGGCAGAGGCTGAGCCGGGAGGAGTATGTGGAGGTGGTTGATGCAATCTGGTCCTTTTCTCACAGAGGCTGCTTCAGCCTTCAGTCTCACAGCAACAGCTGGGAGCAAGGGGTGCTGGCAGGAAGGGAGGGAGGTAGGGATGGAGGCACACAGGTGCATGCATAGGCAGCTGTAGCTGCACACAGGCACCTGCATGGGTAAGCAATGCAGGCTTGCCCACAAACATGTGGCCCCAGCACAAATACATACAGATACCCACAATATATCACACAGGCCCCAATCACAAAAGCATACACAAACACCCAGAAAATGTGGCACAGGTTTGCATGCATGCATTTGCACACGCACACATACGTGCAGGCCCCAATCACAAATGCATACTAGGTCTGCGTGAATAGGGAATTTTCGATTCAGATTCAGCTGATTTGGATGCCAGCAATTTGATTCAGAGATTTGGATTGCTTTTCCAATTCGATTTGGACGAATCAACTTTGAAAGATTCTGAGCTGCTTCAGAGAGATACAGAGATTTGGCCATAAAGTATAATGGGGAATCAATTAAATATCTATAACTTGTTTGTTTTTTGGCTGATTTTGATGAAACATATGGGGTGATAGCCTCTGCTGAGGGCATGAAGGCTGCCAAGTTTCAAGGTGATAGGTATAGAGATTTCTGGGAAACTACACCTCAAAGTCCTGAAAGCAAAACTTATGTCAGGTGTGTGTGTTAAGCCACAGTGGGGTAAAAACTGTAGGGGTGGTAGCTCTTCCTGAGGCCACAAAGCCTGCCAAGTTTCAAGGAGATAGGTGCAGGGGGGTTGGAGAAACTGCACCTCAAACTGCTGACAAGTAAAACTCATGACATAGGTGACACTGTGTGTGTGGTAAGGCACTGTGGAGTGAAAGCTGCAGGCTTGCTAGGCCCTGCTGCAGCCACAAAGCCTGCCAGCTGTCAAGGAGATAGGTGCAGGGAGAGTCCGAGTTCTGGGGCCATGTTCCTCTGGCTGCTAAAAGGCAAAATTCATGACATGGGTACCTGCACAACTGTGTCTGTCTTGGGGCACAGGAACAGAGAAAACTACTGCAAGACTAGCTGCTAGGCCCTGCTGCAGCCATGTAGCCTAACAGCTATCAAGGAGATAGGTGCAGAGAGGTTCAACTGCTCCACCAAAGCAGGATCCAAGCATATGCAGTCGGGTGTCACAACATCCCCAGCAATGCTGAATACCCTCTCACTTGGAACACTGGTTGGTGGACAGGACAGGTGTTGCTAGACTACCATGGCCATATCCTGCCACATCTGGCTGCAGCTTGCCCAGTAGGCCAAGGGGTCACAGTCCAGTGGCTCCACATTCTCAGCGAGATAGGTAGTCACCAAAGCCTCAGTGCTACCTGCCCGAGGCTGGGTTCTGGTGTGTTTGGACCCTAGCATTGCAGCGGTGCCTTTTGCCCACATTGGCAGTGGCTAGCATGGAGGAGACTCACTGGTGCTGGGAGTGCTGGCACGGGAAAGTGGATCCCCCTCTTCCACATCCCCTCACCTCTGCCCTTTGGCCTCCCTGACTGTTGACTAGCACCTGCATACAGTGACTGAGGGTTTTGTTGCTACCAGTGCACATGCTCCCTTTCACCCTCAGGTTGCATATGACCGCCAGCATATGGACCATATTAGACCACAAGGGATCCAGCCATCTCCTGATGCCATCTTTCAGCTGCCTCACCAGTGCCTGCATATCTGGTGACAGCAGCCCACCCCAGCCAGAAACATTGATCCCCTGGAGCTTCTCAATTTGATTCTCAAGTTCCCTCACCATGAGGATCACCTGGCTAAGGAGGGCATCACCAACACTAAAGGTCTCAGTGGCCTCGAGGAAGGGCTTGAGGACCAGCAATATCTGGGAGATGGTACCCCACTCAGCTCTGTTAAGGAGACCACTGATCCCGATCTTCCAGAGCAAGGCCATCTCATGGATGGCCTTCCATTGTTCCACCAGCCTTTTGAGCATCAGGTATATGGAGTTCCACTGAGTCTCCACATCCTGCATGATTTTGTGCTGTGGGATGCTCACCTCTGCCTGTTTCTCCTACAGCATCTTGCCCCTCTTGACACTGCAGTGGAAGTAGCCCACCCTTCCTGCATTTTGAAATCAGCTGGCTTGTAGCAGTAGTGGCACCATCACCAACAGCCCTGTCCCCCCAACCCCAGGGCATCCCTGACTATGAGGTGCAGCCTGTGTACCACACAGCAGATGCAAACAAAGTCGGCATCATGGACAGCCTTGACCATATTGGCCCCATTGTCGGTGACCATGAACCTGTGGGTGAGCTTGACCAGCCCAATGAGCCACCCCTGCACCAAGCGGTTCATGGCCACCATGATCTCCCTTGCCATGTGGGACTCATTCAGCACCTCAGCTTGGAGGAAAGTCTGACTGATTGTGCCAGTGCCCTGTGAGGCAGAGGTAGGCATGATCGTCACCCTGGCTGTTCCAGATGTGTGAGGTGAAGTGCAAGGCTACCTGCAGCCCTGCCTTGTGCAGCTCCCCCCTCAAATACTCTGTGTGCCTCATACAGGAAGGGCACCACCATCCTGCTAAAGGGGGTGTATGTGGGCACTTGGTAAGATGGGGCCACCGGCACCACAAGCCACCTGAATCCTGGCCGCTCAACTAGGGAGAAGGGCTGGCTATCCAGAGTAAGCATCTCCCCAGTGGTCTGGGTGATCTTGCTCACCTTGGGCATGCACCCCACTCTATCTGCAGCTTTTCCCCACTGTTCCAGGGTGACCTGCCTCTGCTTTGGGGGGGAGAGGGAGATGGGGGCTTTGGAGCGAGCGGTGGACTTCCCTTGTTGTGCTCCAGCCCAAGTCTGGATTCGTTCGCCTGGTATGCAGAGCCAATACAAATACCAGGAGGTGGAAGTTTGAAAAAAAAGCTTTTATTGCCAGCAATAAAGGTGCAAGGTAGTAAGCACACTAAAAACTATTTCTAAGCATCCTTTATACTAAAAACTACAAGCATATTATTCAGTGATTGGTTACAGGTAAATGATGCAAAAAGTTCTCTACTGAGCATGTCCCTTTACCATGTACTTCATTTCCATACATGTATGTTTCATTAGC
>JAGPOW010003316.1:102557839-102610419 GCA_030014935.1 Caiman crocodilus | reverse complement strand
GTGTATTTCGCTGTTTGTCTTCGAGGCCCCTTGCCTAGTGCAGCTGTCTCCTCCTTATCACTGCAGATGGGCATAATTCACAAAACAATCTTCCAGTCTTGCCTTGTATTCTGTCTTGGGAGGATGGCTCGAGGCCATTTATCATGCCTTTAGGAAAATGGCTCGAGGTTATTCACAACACCCTTACGGTATACTAACACTGGTGTAAGGCTGAGCAGGAAGGAGGGCAAGAGGGTGTTGCCTCCTGTGATGCAGCAGCATCACCAGGGTAATGAAATGTTTCTCTTCCTTGCCTTGGCTGATCTGCCTTCAGCAGTGCTGGCAGATAGATGATCCCAGGTTTGCTGGCAGCTCAAAATGCTCCCACGCTATGCTACTCACCTGCTTCTGGGTTGAGCACAGGGATGCTTCCTCATCCCCCTCCTCAGCAGGCTCAGGAACAACAGCAGAAGGAGCTGCCTTGGTTGAGCCACTTGCCTCCACAACCTCAATCTCCTCCAAGGTGCTGCTTTCTAGAGAAGGAGACCTGAGTCTAGGGGAACTTTGAGGGGTTTGGAGCACAAACTCTGATTCCCCCTCAGTCCCCAGAATTGATTGAGCCAGGGTGCTCAGGTCCCCTAGTTCCAGCTCCAGCTCTAGCTCTAGCTGTAGCTCACTCTGGGAGATGACATTGGGATGGAGGAGGCAATGATTCTACTCCTGATGCCTATTTCTGGAGTTAAGGGAGGTGGTGCAGGGATGTCAGGTACTGCTCCCAACTCCTTGCTACCACTGGCAGCAGAAGTCTCATGGCTACTTGGGAAGAGGATGTGTCTATATTTGGGGAACAGGGGAGAACTTGCAGCTCTAGATCTCCCCCTACCCCCTCTCCCTCCCCTGCCAGAAGACCTGGCACCTGTCTTTCCAGCACGCTTCATATGCATCTTTTCTGTGCTGCAAACGGCATGTGTGACTGTGTGACTTATTCTGTGTATTGTTTTCCTTTCTGTGTTGTTGTGTGTGTATACTGGAGCATGGTATGATAATTCTTGATTATGATTGATTATTAATAACTATATATGATGTCTTCTTCTGCGATGTACTATTAATGCGAATGTGTGACTACTTCTTGTTCTTCTTCTGTGTAGTGTACCTAAAATAATATCTCCTTCTTCTGGGACTCTAACTGCTGTGTTGTGTGTGTTAATATCAACCTGAATCTCTATCTGACTTCTTCTGTGTTGTCTTTAGTCTGTATGCAAACTAACTATAATAATATTAAAAACTAATAACTACTATATATAATCTGAATCTCTTCTTCTTCTATGAATATCTGATTTTTCTTCTTATATGTGTGTGGGAGTGCATGCTGTGTGCGCCTCGCTGCACAGTGATGAATCATACTGCCAGGGAAAACACTGAGCTTTTCTTTCAGAAGCATTGGGGGGAAAAACAAATATAAATTAAAGAAATGAACTGGAAGTAAACAGATGCTAAGCTAAGCTATATCCTATTCAATCCTTTCTAACAGCAAAAAGTAGCAGACCACTAACTAGGAAGCCAGGCCTATAGCCATAGTACCTTTGAGATGCTGTTGCTCAGGCAGAAACAGTTCATGAAAGGGACAGAAAAGCCTTCACACAGAGGCTTTTATGCTGTTTCTCTGTCCTGCCCTCCAGACACTGGTATTGGAAGGTTAGTCAGAGAGAAGTCACGGTCACTGGCCAGCTAGAGATATCAGTCTTTCCCCACCCCACTTCTCTCTCCCTTGCTCTCACTTCCTCTTTTAAGTTTCTGTTTTCCCATAAAGACCGCCTTCCAAATCTCCGTATTGCTGAATCTCTTCTGAATCTTTTTTCAATCAATTCAGCAAGTTTTAAGCTTCTAGCAATTCAATTCATATTCAGAGATTTGGCCTCTGAATCAGGCCGAATCTTCTCTGAATCAAATCACAAACTGAAGCTTCCACAGCCCTAATGATTTTTAAGCAAATGCTTTAATTGCTAGCCCATGAATGCTGAATGCCTGACAGTGTCAATGCTGTAAACATACAATGTGCATGTACAGAAAGATACAAATGCCTTGATATATTTACTGCCACTAATATCCACAAAATATCACACAGGCTTGTGTGCACACACATACAAGCCCCAATCACAAATGCATACACAAACACCCTAAAGTATGGCATGGGTTTGCACACCTGTATGAGCCCACGCACATATGTATATGCAGGTCCCAATCACAAATTCATACACGAACACCCTCAAAGTGTGGCACAAGCTTGCACGCACATGTACGTGCGCGCACGCGCACACACATGCACACACACACAGGCCCCAATCACAAATGTATACACAAATATCCACAAAGTATCACATAGGCTTGTGTACACACATACACAGGCACTAATCACAAATGCATACACAAACACCCAGAAAGTATACACAGGTGTGCATATGCACACGTGCAATGACACACATACAATGGTGCCACTTCTAGCAATTTTTTTTTTTCTTAATAAGTTACTGGCCCTCCTGGTTGAGAATCAAACCTGGCAAATTTTTTTTTCTTAATAAGTTACTGGCCCTCCTGGTTGAGAATCAAACCTGGCAAAAACCTGTTTTTTCCTGGAGGGGAAAAAAAACAGCCATGAAACAATCTGAAATTTATCTTTAAAAATAAAATCCATGATTTTTAAGCAAATGCTTTAATTGCTAGCCCATGAATGCTGAATGCCTGACATTGTCAATGCTGTAAACATACAATGTGCATGTACAGAAAGATACAGATGCCTTGATATATTTACTGCCGCTGCATAGGCAATGCAGCCACACACCAATACTACATACCCCACACTTAAAAGGAGGATACATGCACAAAATATGACATATCAACTTATGCTATCAGGATTATTTTGGCTAAACCTGCTCTCCAACTCTAAAATTTCAGTAAAGGCAAATTCAACACATTTGATAAATTAAATACATTCAACACATACACCTGTACTTTAGAAATTTTTGGTTTACAAGGACCTCCAGCTTGGTAGTTACACAGGAGACAGGTTAAAGAGATCCGTTTCCAAATGAATCATGCTTTTGTCTCCAAGGAGTACAGGAGATCAAATAATATAATATGGAATTTTAAAACTTAATCTCCTTAAAATAGGCTTTTAGTACCAACCTTTGTTAGTCATTGAATCTCAAAGTAAAATAAAATAAAATAAAAAGCAGCCCAGAATCCTTCAAACAGGGTAAATTTGAGCATTCACTTAGGAAGAAGTAGAGACAGAAAAAAGCAATCCAAACTCCTCCAATTCCATAGAAATATAGAATCATTCAAAAGCAAAATCCCACCATACTTCTGACTGCAGCAGTTTTCATAGTCTTTTTTGCCGTGCTGCCTTTCAAGCAGTACAACAATTTTCTATTTAAATAAGAAATTCTAATTGTGTGATTCACAGCCATTTTCATATATACATATCCTCTTCTTTGTATCTATGCAGCTGCACTTTAAAATTTATATTTTAATAATGTCATCAGCAGGATGGAATTGTTTCATTTCATATCACTGAAAAGCCTAAAAAAGAGGGAAACCCTGTTCTAGAGATCAGCATTAAATAAACCAATAAAATGCAGATAAATATTTCTGAGCAGATGAACAATATAAAATAGTGTGAGAACATTTCATAAATGCAAAAATTCAGAAAAAAAATTAACCTAAATTTTACTATCACCATATGCATTTCTCATTACTTAATCAAAAAATAAAGTTGTTTTTATATTATTCTTTGTCTCTCTTTGAGGGTAATAAGTGAAGTGATATATCATGGAAAAACAGATTGTTAGTTTACAACATTTAAGAAGTTAAAGACTCAATCCTGTAAGTAAAATGGTTTGTGTGAAGAAAGTTACAACTGTACTTAAGTATTTACAGAATCATGGCTTCAACAAAGAAACAGACAATGGATGGAAAATTTATGGCAGAAATTGAATTAAGGCCTTTTTTTAGCTATTGTATATAGAATACCAATAACTAATTTGCCAATGAGATATCAGATCCAAAGCCCCATGGTGCAGAGGTGCAGCTGGGCAGTTCTGCACCCTAGACAGCAAAACTCAGGGCAGTAACTGGAGCTGGGCTGTGAGTGCCAGCAGTGGTTGAGCCAGCAGTGCAGCAATGCTCTGGTCACCCCTGCTTTTAGTTATGCTACTGCATATGTGCTTAACTTTATTGCCCTGAAGTAGGTAGTGCACACTAGGCCTGAGAGCTTGGCCAGCATCTTGCCCAACTCCTCCACACCATTAGAAATGCCTCGTTTGCTGCCTCAGTCGTCTGAATAAAGGTAAGCATATTTTTAAGTGTTTGCAGGATTGGGGCCCTTAATTTTAAGCAAACCACTAATACCTTACAGAAGATACTAAATCCATTTAGAGGTAAATACCCCTATGTATAATATAGTTTATATTTTGTAGTTTTCTTCCCCATAGTATCTGACTACTTGGAATATGTTGCTAAGGAGTACTATGATTTTGGTGCTATCATCTCTCAGATGAGGAGCAATGGCTGCAGCCAGTGAAACCTCGCATATAAATCTGAGCAAATCAGTTCTTAGCAGAATGGTCCCAGCAGATCTGATTTTATTTATCTGAATTTCTAGTTATATTGACTTAGGGAAAATACTGTTTTCTTCTCAATATAAAGTTACATTTGGCACACTATTATATCAACTGACAGAAGACCAAATTCTGCCATTCTTCATCTCATTAAGATGTAGCGTACTGAAATACTGGAGCTTTCTATAAAGTAGGAGAGTAAGTACAAGGAATAATGGTGGAATCTGCTCTAGCGAGTTGTGTGCCGATTGATACGTTCAGCCAAACTTTTAAAAAATATTCCTTACTTTTTATTAGATATTTTGCCACAGTTCATTTTTTGTAAAGTTATGTCTTTGTTATATATAACTAACTATAAATGTAGTTATAGATTTTTGTAGGGTAAAAGTGGATTGCAAACAGTGTATGATCAAACGTGTAGTGTTAAATCTGAAAAATTGTAATGCTTAGTCAGTTTTTTAAAATAAAGATTAAAAAGATCCACACAAACACACCACCAGTTAGTTACATATCCCTTTTGAATACTTGAGGGCAAAATCTTGCCTCAGATTCATGCATATACAACTCTTATTGACTTCAAAATTTGAGAAAATTACAAGAACCTGAATATGAGACTTTATAGTGGGTTTCTTATCTCAGCATAACTTTGAGGCTGCAGATGCTAACCTTGATCTCTAAAATTACATTGGGATTTTGTGATGAAAACATGGGTATTCAACTTTGCTTTCCAAAGAGAAATCATTCCCTTGTCCTGATTATGTACCTGTTCCAGAGAATAATAGTGGACATACAGCAACCCACTCAAGTTTGGAACCAAATTCATTTGGTTTTATAAAAACTCCACTTCCACTATCAATAACATCTGCATAAACAGATATCCTTCCAGAGCAGTCTCTGCCTTCTAATTGTTCTACTGTGATTGAAAATATGTTAAGCTGGGTAGCAACTATACAACATTATGTATTAACATTTGTTTAATTAATTCATAAACATTTGTTTATACTCATTTGTGTTCATATTCCAGTATATATTTCCAGTTAATATAAGGAGCAGGGTGTTTTAATAACTGAGTGCTGATGGAAAATGCACTGCGGGCTCAAATACATGTAGAAAACAAATTTCAACATCTCATTTATATTAGGTATTGAAAAAGTTGGGATTACCAGCAGAGAACTTTGATCTGTTTGCAGATAGTCTACAAAAAGAAAATAAGACAAATTCATTTAATTAACTATTCATTATGAAATGTTTGCTTGATTCTAAAAATAGCCTTATAAATTATCACTAAAAAATTTAGACCTAAAAGCCAAGTCCAAACAGACAAGCAAAGATCTTAATATTAATGTGGGACTTAGATGGAATTTAGACATCTAAATACAAAACTACGATCCTGAAAATTCCTGTTTAGCTGCTACCTAACCTTGGAGACCAATAAAGTCCATTTACACCTCATTTTTTGACCAACACATTCAACTTATGTACACATTAAGAAATACCTTAGTCTTTACAGGGCTGAGTAGTTCTGCATCTAGTTTATATCTAAGCTTCATCAAGACTGGAACTTCAAGAATATTATTTTCTTTTAAAACATGCTGAAAAGAGCAGCAGTGCAGGGTGGGGGCGGTGAGAGATCCAGGTTAAATTCACTTATCTGCCAGTGATGAATTCAAATCCACATCTTCTGGAGATTGTACTAACCATCAGTCTGTAACCAAGAGATTCCCTCAGGACACCCTCTGACCAAATGAATGTCCTCTAGGGATAGAGAAATTATGAGTGATCATGACTTTCTGCCCTGATGATGATGACCATTGAAATATTCCTTATCAGGGAAAGAAGTTCAACAGGATGGGGGAGTCAAGAGTACTCTACATTTCCAAATAACCTATAGGCTCCCTTAGACAGGTGCCCTAACCACAAGGCAGATACATCATCACTGGCTCTGTTTTGTTAGTGTGAGCCCTGCTAGTTTTGAAAGCAAGTAGATCTTCACAACAGCTGTAAGTAGTTACCTTTAGGAGACAATTCTGCTTGTAAGTCTTGAGTAGCAAGACCTACCTCATTGTGGCCTTGAGTGAAGTACCTCAGAGCTAGAAAGGGACACTACTCCATCCTCAATGTTTCTGTATTGATCAATTCTGTGCATCTCTCCACTCGCTGCTGGTGCCTTGAGACCAAATACTGACTCTGTGCACTGAATAGGGAGGGAGCCTGGGCAGCTAACAAGGGATTCAGGATTGCACTCTAGAAGACAAGCATCTAAAGGTGTGTATAGATGAAATGGGGGCCCTAAATTAAAGCCGTGGATTTTAAAAAACACAGCTTCAATTTAGGGTTGATTAAACCCCTGTGTCATGCACAAACCCTGCTGACTTACCTGCCTCTCCAATGGGGAGGGGAGGGCGATCTGCCATCAGGTGGAGCAGTCCCTGGGCTACAAAGGACCGGGGGGGCGGGGGGAGGGGGGGAGACAGGTGCTTCCCTGTGCACAAGTGCAGCCCCCCCCAGGTGGCACCCACCCATAGGCACCTGGCTCAGGAGGTCCCAGGGGGGGCACCGCAGCCACAAAGGGAAGCACCAGACCCCTATGCAGATTAGGTAGGCAGGCAGGCTCCAGGAGTGGGAAAAGTAAAAGATCAGGCTCACTGCTTTTCTTGGGTAGAGCCTGCTTTCCTGGGATGCCGTCAGGCTGCCTGCAGGACTTCCTGCAGAGCTGTGGAGCTGCACAGAGCCTGGTGCTCTGGTCCGTGGCTGTAGGGGCAGCAAACTAAAACTCCTCAAAGGAGTTTTAGTTTGCTCTACTTCAAATCATTTAAGGCATATTATGCCACTGAATTTCCTATAGCAGCTGGAATTAATCGCAATACACCACTGAGGCATGCAAACACTGACACAAAGCAGTACAAAAGAATTTAGTCTGCTTTAAAGTGTCATGTAAACACACCTCTCATTTCATCTACACATGACCTAAATGTCAAGCATTGTAATATTCAGTGTTGTGGCACATAAGTACCTTTTTGGATCTAATCTTCAGGGGCCATTATGGAAAACATTACAGAACAGATTTACTGTTCAATGAATCAGAAATGAGGTCAATTTACATTCACAAGTAGTTTGACTGATACAGCTGGTATTCAAAGTTGTCAAACTTGTGTATCTAGAATTGGGACTCTAATTTAATATTAAATATCTAAATAAAAACAGTGATGTATGATTTTCCAAATCAGATAATTTAAATAAGGCTCCTAAATTTTGGTTTCTACATATGTGGCTAGATTTTAAAATGTGTCAAGTACACAGGGATAATGTAGTAACGACCTTTCCTTTTTTTTCTTCCTTTTTCTGTATCACCAGGCCATGATGCTAAATCAAAGCACTGAAACCATATAAATGGCAGTTGCTTTAGCTTGGGGGATCTGGCATCCATATGTTCAATGACAGCGCTAAGCATTAGAACTGATTTATTATTATTTTGCCTCCAAAGCCTCAGCAATGTTTATTTCTTTAAATATGCCATCCCCAAGAATGAATTTCCAGATATGAGAATGTAAACAGTCTTTCATTGCTGTTAAACCCACTGTGCTACTTTCTGGTAGATTTTTTTAATTGCCTTTTAAGGATTTCCCACGCCCCACTCTCCTCCGCATTTTTGTCCAGCACTACTTTCTTGCTTTATTCAAAGAAAAAAAAAGAATTTAAGTCATAAAGGCAATTAAGTCCATCCTAAAAACCATGTGCCCATTAATTATACCCTGCTTGAACACTGTAAGATACACTTTAACTGGGCTACACCTGATCCTGGCTCACTTTATGAAATAGATGTCAGCAAGTTTTACATTATTGCCTTCAGTGTTCCAGCATGCCTTGGAGCCCTGTGTAAATGTGGTAGTAAAATAGTTATGTTATCTAAGGGTGCCTGTCCACTCCACAGGTTTTAATCATCATTAAATTAAATAGGTTTATAAAATGTAAACTTGTTTATTTTAGAACATCACATCTGCGTTTATACACACTAGGTTTTCAAACATATTAAGCCTTGGAGTGTTGCATCTGTGGTTACACACACTGGGTTTTTGAACAAATTAAGCTGGGTCCCTAGCCAGCACCTCAGGAGAGTGTGATGGTCCAGTGCTGCCTCCCCAGCCTGGGGTCCCCCGCCTACCCCATGCCCATGACCTACCACATAGCTGTGGAAGCAGGGAGCCTGCACACCACACAAGAAAAAAAAAAGCGGAAGCAATTCGGAAGTGAAAGCAATGCACAGTGCCATTTGGTAGACAAAGATGTTCTTTACATGTCTTTGAGTGCCTTTGTTTTCGCCTGCAGCAAATCCATAGACGCAGCACTTTAATTCCCGGTGAGCCAAACTAAATTATGTTTAAGTAGTTTTAGTTTAATACACCAGAAATACTTTTAAAGTGTCTGGAAAACCCGCTCATGCAAACAGTCATGCAGTTGCAGCTCAAGAAAGAGCAAAAAACGTGGTATATATAAAGGTGCTAAGGCATCATCAAAAAACAAGAAGTTACAATTAGCTTTTGGAAACTAAATAATAAAAGTCTTCCAAAAATCATACTTTTAAAAGACTCAGATAGAGATCTTTTCCAGAGATCCAGAACATTCAGGTTATAGTTTTGGTGCATGTAGGACACAACAATAACAGAATATTTTGACCATACTTAGCCTTCCAACAGTTTGAACAGCCTATATTCACTGCTACACTATAAATATATTCAGGCCAACAAGTGTTAACCTAAGCTGTTCTACCTTGATTCCATAACTGTGACAGCCTTTTCTATTCCCTATGGCATCCCATCCACTGTCCCAGATTCAATGTCACATCAACAAAGAGAGTACAAGGTTTCCTAATTTGCACAAATCTAATATCCATCAAACTGCTGCTCACCTACAAACCTGTGAGTAAATATCAGCAAGCACAATGATAAATATAAATAATTTTGCATTCATCTGATTTATTTCTTTTGTAGCTTTTTAATTGCTTCTATAAAGTCTTTTGGCCCATAGATGTTAATGTGGACTAAAGTAATTTCTGACCATATAATATGGAGATAATTTTTAATCCCAAAATTGAAATTATGTTTAGCCACACTATCTTGTGCAATTCATAAATTCTGGTTAATGTTATGGGTGTTGGTTGTAGCTGTGTTGGTTTAAGGATAAGGTTCTTTGGGTAAATCTGATTTTTTTTATTAGATCAGCTAAAATAGTCGGAAAAAATCCAGGAAGAGCACAAAAGAGGATGTTCCCTCTGCCTGAAGAAGGGTGTTTGTACCCAAAAGCTTCAAATAATAATTTTTTCAACTATTTTAGTTGGTCTAATAAAAGATAACAGACTTACCCAAAGAACCTTGTCTGGTTAATTTTATGAAATTACTTCAAGCATTTGCCTCCAAGGCTGGTGTTTTCTCTCCCAAACCATGAATAATGGTAGCCATTATAATGAATAGCTCTTGTTATAATTAATCCAAATGAAAGCTGCTTGGGATGGAATGAGTGTAGGACAGTGATTCTTAGCCTTTTTTAGACTCCAGGCATCCCTGGTTAGCCAGGAGGCACCCCTCACAAAATGACAACTCTTAGTTCTCACTTGGCTTTTTGACTACAGAAAATAACACAGCAAATCTTCTCTTGAAAATAACTCAGAAAGACCACAGAATGTTTTTGACACTATAGATTCCTCTTTGAAATCTCTGGTTTATCTTGTGAATCGTGCTTGTACAGCTCACAGTGGTAACAAGGCATCACAACCCAAGGCATCCTTGAAATGATCTCAAGGTACCCCAGGGTGCTGTGGCTCATTGGTTGGGAATTGCTGGTGAGGGGAATCAGTTCAACCCAGTTTGACTGCAGAGTGTGGTTGGGGTTGGAGCAGAAGAATTTCACCCGAAGAAATCAAGTGTTAATGCTATCAGTTAAAATGCAGGGGAAAAAGAAGAGGAGCAAAAGTGAAAGGCTTCATGAAGGAAAGGAGAGATGACCAGCCTGAGCTGAATGATTTTAACTGTAGGGAAGGACTTTATGGTTCAAAAGAGAAACTTAATCTGGAGGAATAAAGATTTGAAAAGATTGCCTGGAATCCTGATGGGAGGCTGACCCAAATTATATGAATGCTGAAGACTACTGAGGAAACTGAGGCAGAGATTCATGAGCAAGAGCTCACCTCTTCTTCCTGTCCTATCTAAAGTAAACAGTTGGGAACACTGTCTAAAATGCATCTCACTATAAACCAAAACGTCTCCAGGACTGGAACTCTGGGAAGTATGTATATAAGAAATTGATCTGGGGAAGCTTTTACTACTTACAGGATTTAGTCTATGACAGGGGTGCTCAACCTCCAGCTTGCAAGCCAAATGCAGCCTGTGGAGGCTTGGAATTTGGCTTGCAAGGCTCCCCATAGCTCAGAAAATTTGGTGGCAGGGGAGTGGTGGCAGTTAATACCCCTTTATGCTGCCAAAATCCCAAGTTCTGCATAGTGGGTCAGAGCTGGGCCATGGCCCTTTCCCTCCTCATGGCCAGATCAGGCCCAAGCTATACCTCTCCTCTTTCCCATCCTGCCTACAGAGCAAAACATCTGAGTTCATTGGTCTGCAAGGTCCCAGCTCTTAGAAAAAGATGCTAGGTGGAGGATCTAAAGATCCCTGATATGACTTTAGACTTAAAGACAAAATCAGTGCCTGGATTCCGCTAAGACTCAATAAGGCAAAACCATATGGGTGCAATGTTGGGAATTAAATGGAACAGCCTGGTGAACATATAGCAAGGGAGGCTTGACCAGAGCCACTACAGGAGCAATGTAATAGGAAGAAGACAGATTTTCTGCTTCCATACATTTTACATGAATAATAATGCACTCATGCATACAGTGAATTAATTCTAAAGGTTTTACACCCATTTACAAGAGGCTTTTCTATCTATTTCTAGAGGACTGCTTCTATGACACTGTTTGCAAATTACTTGAAACCATGCATACAGTCCTAAATTCCCTTTGAAAATATTCACTTTTTTCCCTGTCTGACATTAAAGGAAGAAATGCCCATGGGCATAATGCCATGGGCATTTAGCTGTCTGTTAGCTCTGGAAAGTGAATTTATATCTCAGTTTGTATCTTATCTTGTATTTCATTATCACCTTACCTTTTATTCAGCCCACATTACTCCTTATTACCTTCTCACAATTTAAATAGATGTTGTTGGAATAACAGTTGCCTTAAAATACCCAGCAATTTTCTTTGATGAGTTCTGATGTTTTCCAGCTATTTTTAAATTAGCCAATTCTATGCCTATGTGATTTTTTTCCCCAAATGGTGCAAATATCAAGGATTAAT
Organism: Caiman crocodilus; assembly: GCA_030014935.1. NCBI lineage: Eukaryota > Metazoa > Chordata > Crocodylia > Alligatoridae > Caiman > Caiman crocodilus. The sequence continues at coordinate 102,598,479 of JAGPOW010003316.1, read as the reverse complement.
TTATAAATTAAACTACCCACTTCTGGTGGCAACAACTGAGTTAGCAGTTGCAAGATGTAAAAACTATTTGAAAGAAGCCATCTGCCTCCTCAGATCAACATGAATTCTGTTTTGCAGGACCATCAAATCAAATATTGTATTTTCTTTTACTGAAAAACCTACTCGGGTTTGGTTTGAAATTAAAATATTCTTGCCTCTCTCTCAAAGGCAAATACTTTTAAACTATTCTAACTTTGTCTCACTACTTGCAAACCCTATTTTACCCTCTTAAATTTGAATCAAGCTGCCATCCAGCTGTTTCTAATTCTGCAAGGCTCTAAAAGTTGCTATATAGCCTTCATCAATATGATTAAAAAATTAAGCTACTAGTTCAGGGGTGGGCAAAATGTAGCCCATGGGCCAGATACAGCCTGCCTGGCCATTCTATCAGGCCCACGGGGCCCCTAAAAAATGTAGAAAATTAATATTTATTTGCCCTGGATACCTGTCATGCAGCCCTCAATGGCTTGCCAAAACTCAGTAGGTGGCCCTCCACTCAAAATAATTGCCCACCCCTGTACTAGTTGTTATTTCCAAAAAGAAGAATGAGGCTGAAAAAAAACCCAGACTCAATCTCATCGTGACAGCCATTCCAGATTTTTTATCAGAACATTCGTAAATAATACAGTCAAAATGAGACTCAAGTTCAGGCATATGCCACAGTATGCTTCTTTCTAGTCCCCCAACTTTATCCCAAAGATTTTTTTGTTTAGCTGACATTAATTAAATCTATTGCTTCCCTTATACATGGTTGCTCGGCAAAAATAGCCTATTGCTTCTCTTTTCTCTGACTGGTTTCTAAGTTCGGTGGGCTTCTCTCTCTGTCTTCTTCCCTCTGACTGGAAGCTCAGTCCAATTGCCCTGCTTATTCCTTGTTCTCAGACAGCTCAGCTATCTTTGATCCACTCAAGTCCCTCTGGAAATCCTTCCCTAAGGTATAAATGGAAACTTAGAGACAACTTTATCCATCTGTAACAAAGCAATTTATTCTTAGAAGCTATCACACAAGTTAGAATGCCTACTTCTGATTATTAGATCAGCTGTGATGACTTAGTCTTTTTTATAATCATACAGAACCCACAAGACATACTTTTATACTTTTAGTACATACTTTTATTATTATTATTTTTATATTACCTAAAGGCTCCAAACAGATTTAGAGATCTGTTTTGCTTGTTGCTATATAGATGTATGTCAAAAGGCAGCTCTTGCCTAAGAGTTTGAAAAATGCCTCTGACTTTTCTGTGCACTTCATGAATGCAATACCCCCAGCAGCTGGGTGGGCAGGAGGGAGAGGGTCATGGCTGCTCTGGTAATGGTGGGAACATGGCAGCAGGAGCCTGACAGCAGGAAGTGTGGAGCTCCTGAGTAGCAACTTTAAGTGTATTTAAGATGCAGGTTCAGCATTCGCGAATATTGAAAATTGTGAATGCCAAACCCAGGAATAGCGAGGGTTTCCTATATAGTAGAAAAGGCAAAATTCATAGCACTAAAAGAAAAGCAAGTACCATTAAGCAACAATTTAATGGTTAGGACATTCTTTTGAGTAGTTGGTTCTGGGTCCTGCTCTCAGTTTTATTTCTCTGCAGGTGTATTTTAAATTATCCTAGTTCCATTCAACTCAGACCTAGTCTCCATGAAAGACCCTATGAGGGGAGGTTGAGAGATCTTGATCTCTTCAGCCTTTACAAAAGATGGCCGAGGGGAGACCTTGTAGCTGCCTATAGGTTTATCAGGGAAGGACAGACCTAGTGTATCAGTATATACAGATTTCCTAGTCACAAATTGTTAAATTATAACATTTATATAAAGAACAAATGTTGAAGTATATCATACATGGAATCAGAAACATACATATACTCACAGCTGCATAAAAACTCTTGTAAAGCTGAAACTCTGGAGTGCATATTTGTGATATTCTACTCTCAGACTGTATAACTAGTGTGTTTTCTCCAAATTCTAAATGTCCAGCCTGTTCAAAGAGTGCATGCTAATTAAAATCTTTATGGTTTAAATGCCCCAATTTCATCCATAGGTTACAGGCTGCATGAATATATGCTTCCATTCCTATTTTAGAAAGGATGAGGAGGAGAAGGGAGCTAAAAGAATTCCATAATTTCAATGTAATATGTCCTATTATTTTTTCTTGAAGTTTAAATTTCTTGAAGTGTTGTTGCTGTCTTCTACGGTCTTTTCCTAAAACCACTATAAATCACTTAAAAGTACTGAAGTGATATAAAACTTACTGATGCATAAAATATAGTATTTAACTTTCCCTCTTTAAATAGATAGCAACAGGTAGAAGGCAAGGTAGATTTGTACCTTACAAACTAACTAAGGCAGCTGTGGGACGTGTGTGCCCCAAAGCTTGCAAATAAAGACAAGGGAGGGAGGCAGGGAAGAGTGGGGAGAGGTGGTAGAGCTGGAAGAGGCAAATAAGCAAGCAACAAACCTATAGGAACAAAGGGATAAAAATCTGTAGTCCCTGTTTAAACCATACTTAACACAATCCAGTCTATGAGTGGTTTCTTGTTCTGCAATTTCCCATTCAAGTTGTTTTTTAAAGTTCTGGGGTGCCGACAGAACTGACAATTTTCACCGATCTGGCCACAAAAAGTAGTTTATAGCTTTGACCAAATACAAGTGCATGGCAGCAAGCAACTTAAAAAATGGCTAATTGGATGAAAATCTGACCCTTTCTTGCTTAAGGTATCAGAAAAATAAGTTACAAAATGTGACCTCTTTTGTAACTTGTGTCTGCAGAGCTCCCAGCCTGTCACTGTTTTTAGAATGAGAAGGGGGAAAGGGAGCAGAGGGAGTTCAGCCTGGAGTATTTTCAGTCCCTGCCCCACCATAGAGTTGGGTGGGTGTATTGCAGCCTCAGCCCCTCAAGGTATGGGTGGGAGGTTTCCAATGCACCCACCCCACCCTTTACCACCAGCTAGGCAGCCTCAAGAATGAGTTCCCTCTTTTGCTGTTCTCCCCTCCCATTATGAAAGCAGGGAGCACTGGCAGAGAGCCTGCCCATTGGTTTGGGAACCTAGCGGCAGACTCACAGCCATAGCTAGATTCCCCTCCCCCCTGGAACCAACAGTGAACTTCTGTTTGGTCTGGCGTAATGTAATTCAGAACACTTTGCAAAATTTGTTCTGAGTTACAGCTGGGAGGTGCACTTCTGTCTGCTTCCCTACTACCCAAGAACAGCTATTTGGAAGTCTCTGATGGAGTGTCCAAGGAGATTAAAGTGCTTTGCATGGGCTTTTGTGTCTTTCTGGAGATGATGTCAGATTGGTATTCTTTCATTCTTATATGCAAGGATCACCCCATCTGGCTACTGTAGATGGCAGAGGAGCATTGTAAACCTGTGATGGCATATATGATGTTGGTAGGGTTCCAGGTGAATGAATCTTGGACGTTATATTCTGTGTTATCAAGTCCAGCTTATGCTATATACTGTATTTTTATCTTTTCCCCCCAATCATAGAATCACAGAAAGTTAGGGTTGGAAGGGACCTTAGAAGATCATTTAGTCCAATCCCCTGCTCAAAGCAGGACCATCCCCTACTAGATTATCCCAGTCAAGGTTTTGTCTAACCCAGTTCTTAAAAGCCTCTAAGGATGGAGATTCTACAACTTCTCTGGGTAGCCTGCTAGAGTGCTTTACTACCCTTCTAATAAGTAAGTTTTTCCTAATACCTAACTGCAACTTCCCTTGCTACAACTTGAGACCATTGCTCATTGTTCTGTCATCTGCCGCATTGTTCTGTCATCTGCCGTCAGTGAAAACAATGTAGCAGCTCCATCATTTTTATTACTACCCTTCAAGTAGCTGAAGGCTGTTATTAAATCTCCCTTCAGTCTTCTCTTCTTCAGACTAAATAAACCCAGTTCCCACAGTCTCTTCTCATATTCCCCAGTTCTCTAACTATTTTCTTAACCCTCTGCTGGACTCTCTCAATTTGTCCACATCCTTTCTGAGTGGGGGACCCAAAACTTGACACAGTACTCCGGATGTGTACTTCAGTGTAGTATAGAGGAGAATCTGGCCAAAGCCAGAGCTGAGCTGCTGCCTGCCTCAGGCTACGATGGCTCAGATGGCAGAAGAGGGGGCTCCCTGATATTAGGGAGGTCATGCAAGATAGCGCACAGAGGAAACCATGAACTGGGAGAGGATTCAAGGGACAGCTGCAGTGTACAGCTTGGGGAGAAGCCTCCCCCTCTGCCACCTGCCATCCTGGCCACTTGCTTGCTATCACCTCTTACCTTTCACTCTGGCACCAGTCAAGGCCTGGAGCTATTGCCACTGCTTCTGCCTGACCAAGCTAGGTTGAGGTTACCACTGACTGCCCTGGAACTGGAGCTGGATCCACTGCAGAAGATAAGTGCAAAAGTGGGAGCACAGGGAAGGATCAGGGGGTAGAGGGGAGATGACAGGGAGCAGGTACCAAAAGAGAGACAGGTGGCAGGGGGGCAGGCACAGGCACAGACATGGGAGGGGCAAAAGGTAGAAGTGGCTGGGGAGCAGGCAGCAGGATCCAGCATAGACTTGGGGAGGGGCAAGGAGTTGGAGGGAATGTGACAGGGGGGATAGGTGGCAGGGGTGGAGGTTTGGCCCTTTTCTCTTGCTATTGCTTTCCCTACCATAGTGTTGGGAGGGGAGACTTAAGATGACCTTCCAATAATTAGATTCTATATATGGAAAATGAGAACAAATGTATCATTTCCCATATATAGAATTTAATTATTGGGAGGTGGTCAGCTTAAATTGAATGTCATCTTGGATTTGGGTAAATATGGTAGATCTCTGATTTAGTAAGTCTATAAGGTATACATCTACCTTACCTTCTTTGAATTGAACCATTGAAGTCAAGGGATGATGCTGGTAAAGTTAACATGTTTGTAGGATTGGGTTTGAACAGATGCCAACCGCAGTCATCAGTGAGATGTACAGAGGCACAGAATCAGCTGTATTACTCTCAGTTCAAGATGTGAGTCTATATTACATTTTCAATGTTGATGTATAATGCTAAAAAATGTAGCAACAGTGTTTTAATATTGTTTCCTTCTAATAAGCTAAAGATGTACATCAATGAACCACTTTTTCACAAATGAAAGTCGCATATAGCATTTCATCTAGATCATTGATTCTTGGATCCATGTTCTAATTAACACACACACACACACACACACACACACACACACACACACACACACACACACACAGTATATTTGGGCAGTTAGTTAAAGACTGTTTGGTGTTTCCTGGAAAAAACATGTTTAGAGACTAGTGGAAGCAAGTTTTATGTGCAAAAGAACTAATTTTAGGTAGTTTTCGTGGATCGATCCAGGGGTGATTGTTGTTTACTGTGAGGGAGAGTGCTTAGACTGGTCACAGTATTCATTCTATGAGTGCAAAAATGCTGCATTGTTCTCTTTTCAATCTTTTTGAGAATAGCTGCCGTTTTCCTTCCAGTTAGGTCAAGCAGCTCCTACAGATTGAGCTCAGGTGAGCTGTCACCTGGGGTTAAAGACACAAGTGGAGTTAATTAAGGCAGTAAGGCTGGTGCAAAGTTGTAAAATGAAAGATTCTGTTTTCCATCTCCCTTGTTCATGGATTAGGAAAGCCATATAATAGGAGACATTATGCAGTAAGTTATATATTCCAGAAACAGAAAATAACAGAGAGCTGCACTTTGTACATGAACAGCCAATAGCCTTTATTATAAGGCTCTGTAACGTTTTGTCTTTGTAACCAATGTGATGAATTGCATTTTGCTAGTAGGAGTGAATTGCTGAATTCTAATACCTTAAAAGATTAAGAGACTGTATGCCTGGGCAACTTCTAACAACCTTTACTTTTGCACCTCTCAGGAAGCTTTAGTTGATTTTAATTTATTGTAATAGAAACAGTATCTCCTATCAAAATTGGAATTCACTGCACTTTTGCCACTTAAGGGAGTAAAGTCAAGATTGTCTATTTAACAGTAACAGAATGTTCTAAGCAGATCATTGGCAGGCACTATTGTCTTCAGTGGGGTCCTAGAAATAGAAGACATTCCACTGAGTTCACTACGTTACCTCGAATGCAACTTTTGGGGCTTTCTGGAAATGGTACATCTGAATCGTAAAGCAAAACTGATTTAACCAAAATTGTGACTGTCTTGTAGCACACTATATTCTGAGGGCTATAAAGCTGCAGTTTTTTAAAGGAATAAACCAGGGAATCTCCACTTTTGAAAGAGATGTTAAAAAACCTTTAGTGAGCCACTAAGAATTTCCAGTTCAGCAGCATGACTTCGTGTCTTAAACAGTATGAGCTGCATTATGAAAAATACTGTTTATCCACCACAATACCCATATCCTTCTAATGATTTTTCTTCTGTGGAAGTGGGGATTAGGTTTCCCTAATAGCTTTCCAACTCCAGAACTGCTGGGACAATTAGTGACTCTCCAGGACAAAGGAATCAACAAGTGTTAAACACTGAGTAGCCTAAAGAAATTCCACAGGCAACTCTGCCAAATTTCCCTCATTTGGAGGGAGACTCCCTCAGCTTAGTTCATTTGAAGGCATTGTGCTGTGTGTTTTAATGGGGCATTTAAAGATCACTCCTGATCATTTTCAAGTGGCAATCACTGGCTGTCAGAGCTGAGTGTCACCCCTGTGAGAATTCAAACACAGAATGATGGAGGAGAAGGGCAACCTGGATCCACATAACATTACTTCTCACTGAAAAAAGGAAAGCACTTGCCTAAATGCTGCCACTATCTAATGCAAGTATTAAGTGGTGTTAAGGTCTTCTGCCCAATACACATTTCTGCACTCACTCACTCAGTCAGATCCCCTTAAACACCCATTAATCGTACTTAATTCGCATAGACATTCTTCACATGTTTATGGTGCCTGTACTTGGGGAATGAGACAGTTGGCTTAAATCTGTGAATAGGACACTTTTAATGTCAAAATAAACCATCTGGCCCTGCAAGTGTTTCTAATTACTTCCCAGCCTAGACTGTAAACTTTGGGGTTTGGCACTAGTCTCTCTCCCAGAGTGCTGCCCAAATCCAGCTTCCAGGCAGCTAATCAAAGGCACTCGCAGCACCGGGGGAAACAGCTTTGGAGCCGGTTTTGGCCAGCTCAGACCTTTGCAGACCTAGAGAGGGTCTGTCTGTCTGTGAGACTCTAGTACAGTGCTGCAAACTGCCTGGGATCTGAACATGTATGCTCAAGGGATCCTCAAACTGGTGCTGCTGCTGGCTGCTTCGCTTCTGAGTCTGCTGCCAGTGCTTCCAACTACTTTCTCCCTGTCCCTGTGGTAAGTTTGTTTTTAAATTAACTCAGTTATTTAGCTGTCATCTCAAGATCTGTACTTTAACTGGGAACAAGTTGCCACAAGTATATAGTTGGTGGATGGAGTCTGTTCCTATTTAAAAGAAGAAATATGCAACACACATATGACAAGCTTAAGTGTGCATTTTGTTGTGGGTAGAGTGGCACTTGTGCATAAAATATGAGATCATAAAGTTTATGTACTGTATATTACACAGGGAAGTCTTTGATATGCAGGTATCTACAGGCAAAAAGAACTGCTGAATCTTGATTAATTCCGTATTGGCTCTCAAATGTTGCTGCCTAAATAGACCAGAAGTGCAACTTCAGCTAGTCTACCAAAACCTGGTATCCCCATGTGGTCTGGTGCCATAGCACAGCAGGGGTAAAAGAGAAAGGAGGGGTTGAGGAAGGCATACACCAGATCCAGTCCTTAGTTGCAGTGGGACTGGCCAATTTTTAGACCCAGCCCACGTAACTTTTATTTCTAAGAACAAGTGCAATTGCTATAATTGCCTCCCAAGAAAATTCAAATTGCCAGTGCATCCTGGCACAAAAGTGTTGCAAATGTCTAGATCTGGTACCTGGCCTGTCTTTTATCCCAGTCCCCTGAAATCCCAATAGTTAAAGAGTTAACACTTTTACTTGTTCCTGATGCACATTGGAAACCTGGATTCTGAGGTGCTTCAGCAAAATGAAGCTATAAAAATCCAGACCTGACATCAAAATCCCCCTGGATTTTGCCAAATTATGGTGATAAATCTAGAAACTATACCAACAAACCTGGGAAAAATTCTTGCTTCTTCTATTCTACTAAAAGGTCTGAACCAAATGTGGGCTAACACAAGAAAACTGGAAAAAAACTTTAGTTGAATCCACTTGGACACATTTGCCAATTTTTTTTTAACCTCTACAACTTCAAGTTTTACTATGTAAAGTTTGTATGTATAGGACTTTTCCAAGCCCATTAAAGTAACCTCGATTAAAATGTATCATGGTGATCCAGCTTTTTATATGTATGCATAAGAAAATAAATATGACCCTAATTAAATGTTAAAGATAGGGGTTTGAAACTCTGCAAAATAATTAAATTGCAATGTATTCATTCCCACAGTTGATACGCTGGATCAAAATTCCAGGTATGCTGTGAAACGTCAAAAAGCTGCTGAAGCTTTGAATTAAATAGCATCTGTGCAGCCACAGATTTCTGTGCTACTGTGTAGTTTTACAGCTACACACAAAGCAGAGTTTTAAGGTATATGTCTTGCAGCATCTGACTCTGACTTTGATTGAAGCAGGTTTTCTTCATCACCTTCCACAGGAGCGCCTCTACCAGTGCTTCCTCATGCCGACTCTCTCGGGCTGAGTCAGAGCTCAGGTGTCGTACACCAGGAGGGAAACTGTGCAATGGCAGAGGCCAGTGTAATTGTGGTGTCTGCATCTGCCGAGTGACTGAGCCAGGCAAATACTATGGACCCCTCTGTGAGTGCCATGACTGGGTGTGTGACACTTACGATGGCAAGATTTGTGCAGGTAAGCAGTCTTCTCCAGTGCACTGAGTCTGCTATTGTAAAACTGGCAGAGGCCTGGCATCCCCATCACTAAGTTTCTTCTTTCTAGGTTGATGCTTCTCACACTAGTGGCAACTCTAATAATGTGAGGATTTTGGACATTATAATTAGTTATGCTGAGAAGCATAGTACAGTTCTATTTTAAAGTATAGACAGGATTGTATATGTCTTCCTAAACCATAGCTTTAGTTAAGTGGATGACACATCCAGGGTTTCAGCACGGTTTGGGAACACAGTTTAAGTTTCTTTCTCTCCCATAATCAAGCAGTGTTGTAATGGAGTCTCCTGACTAGGTTGCACTAGGTTTGGAAACTCTGCTTCGAGTCAGAGAAGTGACCAGCAACTGTTTCAGCACGTGATGCTGCTGCATCAGTACTACTTTGTACAAACAGCATGATTTGATCCATGAAACAATCTTTCCATACAGTGTAAATGAGCTTGGCACAGTGATTTTTAAGACTTTGTTTACTTTTGGCATTTTACTGACTATATAGTAGTACTGTCAAAAGATATTAGATTGACAGGTATGTAAATTATTTTGGTATATAAATTACATACCAAAATAAAGGTATGTAATTTTATTATTTAACATTGATATATTTCCCCAAATATAGACATTACTTTACAAATATGGACTAAGATTAAATAGCCAAAACCTACTATCAGGTATATAAACATTGATCTCATTGACTTCAGTGGAAGTTGCCTATGTGTACCTTTCCTTATGTAGCATTTAGCCAAATGACCATAGAAATACATAAATTGCTTTGCATCTAACATTATCCAGTTTTGCATGTTTTCCAGCTGTCTTTGTTTAAGTTTTTGATCTATTTCCACCAGATTATGAGGATTTTCTTTAAAACTGGAGATCAAGATGGGAGAAAAGAACATAGGGATGAAATGTCATCTTATTGCATTCCTTAGATAGTGTGGCCTGGGGCTTGATGAGAGAGGACAGAATGATACTTCATTTCAAGTGTCCCTGACTAAACATCTTTACCAGACTCGCATAAACGTGTCACCTTTTCAGGCCAAAACCCACAATTAGGTCAGTGGGAATGTTAGAGGAACTCCGTTAGTAACAGGATAATAAAAATGCATTCCAGCAGAGGGTTTGGCAAATTTTGTAGGAAAAAATAGCAACTTATTTTAGTAACAATGTAACCAAGAAAAAGAAGTCCAATAATAACACAAAAAAGATCAAGAATAGGATTCTAAGAAAAATGTTTGTACTTGGCACCTAAAACCAAGGAGCTCTAAGGAGAAACTACTTTGTGTGTACCCTGCTGAGCCATGCAAGACTAGTTATTTAGTGGAACATATATATATTTTAGTAGTTTGTTCTCTCCAAGTTAGACTTTCTGATTGTTGGTTTTGTTTTGTTTTTTTTGTATCGTCATAGTTTGATATATTCACTTAATTAAATTTGGTCTCTAAAATTATTGCTGGGGTGGTCATCTGGGGTGAAACTGAAGCTACTCCTATTTTAATATATCATTCCAAATCCAATTGCTATAAAGTTTTATTACTCTTGGCTTTTCCCCCTGCTAATACCATGAGCCATAGTTGAAAGCTTTGTCAGTACTTTAGTGAGCAGGGGAGAACTGAGTCTGAGAACCTTCTAATAATACTGTTAAATTCTTTAGCCCTTTTTATATAGCATGTTGAATCTGTAAACTTTAGAAAGACTACTTTCAACTGTTTTGAGGATTAATCAATCATCAGTGTTGAGCTGCTACAACTGATGCATGCAATGATTTAATCATGCTCCTAAAACAAAACGGTAACACACTTTTACAATGCAGTGCAGATAAATCTAAGGGCTGGCTTCAGAGCTGCTCAGCATTTCATTCCTACAAAATTCACTTGGGAGTTTGGGTGCTCAGCACTTTTGGAATTTAGACTTGACCGATTTTTGCTGATGGGCAAGCCAATGACTAAACCTTATTTTGAATTTTAGAGCTTCTGGTTTCCAGTCATGTTCTTAATCCACTGGTCTATTGCATTATATAAGGCAGAGTTGCAAAAGAGTATTCCTGAACACATGGCAAGGGTTAATATACAGTGACTCTAAAGACCAAGATTAATATTCCTTCTAAAATGTATATAAAAAGTAAAATACTCATAATAGGAATCAAATAAATTACAAGGAAAAAATAAAGGACAAGAGTAAATAATTGGCAATTTATAAAAAGTAATCTTGTCTACTTAATTTAAAAAGATTAGCCCAAACTTGGATGGAAGAATTTTTTTTAAATCTCACATTTCCTTTATTTCTTCTGTTCTTTCCTCTTACAATAAACATTTTGGTTTTTCTAGGCAACTAGGATAGGTCATCATTTTTGGACACAGATAATATCATGTCCTGAGGCTCTGACAGACATTTGTATGTATAGTGATCTGCTCTTTTTCACAGGATCACTTTGTTACTGTAAATGATTGAGGGTTAGCTCATACACTTTCTAATTTCAATAATCTCCTTGAGAAACTGATGGTTTTTAGGATAAAATCCCTAATCCTAATCTACCAGGAGGTAGAAAATGGAAAATGAACTCCATGGAAATATGAAGTTCTAAATTGAAAAATTAAAGTTTCAAAGCATTTAATACTTTGGGAATCTTTCTTTCTCAGCTAGTTTGATACATCTGCCTATATGGGGGTGAACTGACAACAGTTCTCCTTTGAGCTGAGAGCAGATGACTGAGTTATTACATGGCTAATACTGCCAATCTAAAGAAAGTGCAGAAAAGAATGGGCACAGATTAGGTGTGAACCCTATGGCTAAGTATAGGCATTCAAAAAACATGAGGTAGAATTGATTCAGTCTACGTGGGTTTCTCTAAACTGCATAGTTTGGATTAGGAGAAAAAGGAAAAGATGTGGCAGACATCTGTACTGACTGAGGCCAGAAGGTGAGGTGGGGGTGCTCCTAAGTGCCTTGCAATGTGGTGGAGAAGGCTGAGGGCAGCTGACCACAGTCAAGTGGAGGCCATTCTTGAGTTGCTGCTGGCACATGCCCCTAACATCCTGGTGTCAGCTGTGGGGAGAGGGGAGCCACCACAGAATCTCTCCCCACACCCCTGTAGCCCACCTGTGGTTGGCTGTTAGTGGTGGTAGTGGGGAGGGCAGAGGGGAAAAGCAGAAGTCTGAGTTTGTGGACCAACCCCCAACAGACCTAGCCAGAACAGTTGGAGGAGGAGTGTGGTGGGGGGGGCTCCTTTCTCACAACCCCCCCACTTGACTGCTTGATAGCTGCAGGGAGAAGCTGTAGTTTGGAGCTGTATAGTCCACTACACCAGGAACTGGGGGTGGGAGTTGGGAGAACAAAGCCTTCCCCCTCCCCCCACACAAGCTTGATGGCTTGGATCTGTGGGGGGTAGATTGGGTCCACATGGTGGGGGCTTTACTCCCCCACTCTGCCCCTGGTTCCTGGTGCAGCAGAGAGCTGCACAGCTTTGAGCCATGGCTCCTGGATGCTGCTGTCAGGCAGGAGGAGGGGCATGGTGGTGGGGGAATGGGGCCGGGCACTGTGTGGGACCCACTGCCACTGTGCTGGCTCAGGACCAGGGCTGCATGGTGGTTGGCTCCATTTCTCCAGCCCCGGTTCCTGGCCCAGCTGACAAATGTAACCAGGAACCACAACTCGGAGCTGTGCAGCTCTCTGCTATGCCAGAAACTGGGGGCAGGAGGTAGTTGAGGCCCACTGCACAGACCCAGCTTGGCCCCCCGGACCTGAGCCAGCAAGCTGTGGAGTAGGGAGGGTCCTGCTTGGTGGGAGCTCTCTTTCCCTCACTCCCTGCGGTTGCTGAGCACAGGGCTGGCTAGAGTATATTAGGGCTGGCCAAGGCTAGCTCACCCACCCTGCAAGGGTGGTGAGGCGTTAGTGGGAAAGCCACAAAGGCTCCTGGGATGCTGTGGGGGCTATAACTTGAGTCAGGATGGGATCTGGGACAGAAATTCAATAGACCAGTCTAAACCAGTTGCATTTGATGTTACATTCATCCAGGTCTATCTTAGACTGGGCTTGGCCATTTTTAAACTGGTCTATGTGTGCTGAACTTCTGTTCTGCTACATGTTTAGCTTGGTTTCTGACCACCTAAACCAGAAAAAGTGTAATGTCTGCACCTGGCCTATGACTTCATGTAAACTGACATTTATTGAATGTGGGTTGCTCACTAGACTGGTTTAGAGCCAGTTAGCCATTTTTTTTCCTCATCTAACTGTGTTTAATCTTTATGAGGCTAAACTTAAGTCATTTGATTTCTTCACTTGATTATATTGTGGGAGTAGGCCTCTGAAGAGATGGAGTTGGAATTAACCGTGTGTTTCCTGCATTGATTAGACCAACACTTAGTGTTGGTCTTTCAGGAAGCTTTTGTGTCACTTTTTCTTATGAGTACTCTGAAGTTAGATATGGAGGAAATAAATAGTCTTCTGCCTGTTGCATCTCTTTTACAGCATTCCTAAGTCTTCATAGATTTCATAGATATTTGGGCTGGAAGGGACCCCAAAGGATCATCAAGTCCAGCCCCCTGTCCCATGGACAGAACGTTAGCAGGGATCATAGGATCCCAGCAAGATAAGCATCCAAATGTGTCTTGAAGGCGTTCAAAGTGGGTGCTTGAATAGCCTCCAGTGGCAGTCTATTCCAAACCTTGGGGGGGTCAGACAGTAAAGAAGTTCTTGTCTCACCTGAATTGGCCGCAGCAGAGTTTGTGACCATTTGATCTCGTCATCCGTTGGGGTGCTCTGGTGAACAGCTGTTCCCCCAGATTCTGATGAGCACCCCTGATAAACTTACAGGTGGCCACCAGATCACTCCTGAGCCTGTGCTTTTCTAGGCAGAAGAGTCCCCATGGCTCTCAGCCTCTTGTCATAAGGTCTGTTTTCCTGACCTCTAATCATGTGCATGGCTTCTTCTTTGCACTCTCTCAAGCTTCTCCACATCCTTTTTGAATTGTGGAGCGCACAAATGGATGCAGTACTCCAGTTGTGGCCTCACCAAGGCCGAGTACAATGGGAGAATGACGTCCCGGGATTTGCTTGAGAAGCATTTATGGATGCAAGCCAGAGTTTTGCTTGTTTTAATAGCCACAGCATCACATTGAAGGCTCATATTCAACTTGTGGTCAATCATGACCCCCAAGTCCCTTTCATCTGTAGTGCTAATGAGCATACCACTGCCAAGCCTATAAGGATGCTGCAGATTTTTCCTCCCAAGGTGGAGAACCTTGCATTTTTCAATGTTGAACACCATCAGGTTTTCATCCTCCCATTTCATGAACCTGTCAAGATCTGCCTGGATCATTCTCCTGTCGTCAGGTGTGGATGCTTTATCTCAGAGTTTGGTGTCATTGGCAAACATGGCCAGTTTACTTCTGACACCAATGTCCACATCATTGATGAAGATGTTAAACAGTATAGGTCCTAGGACAGAGCCTTGAGGGACCCCACTGGTGACCGTGCACCAAGACGATTGGCTTCTGTCAACCACCACCCTTTGAGTCTGACCGCGGAGCCAATTCCCCAGCCAGTAGATCGTGGTGAGGTTGAGGCTGCAGTTAGCCAGTTTTGCCAAGAGGCGATCATGGGATACCAGATCAAAAGCTTTTTTAAAGTCAAGATATACAACATCAATCTCTTCCCCCTTGTCCAGGTGATAGGTCACCTGGTTGTAAAAGGAAATGAGATTAGTCAAGCAAGACCTACACACAACAAACCCATGCTGAGTTTCTCCCACCCAAAAATTACTGTTGGAAGGTGCTTTTAGTTAAGGCCAGCCTGATTCTCACTACTGTCCAAAGGGATAAGAGCCTGAGGACCAGTGAGCAATGATGTCCCACAGGGGTCAGTGCTTGGTCTAGTACTTTTCAACATCTTTATTAGCGATTTGGATGTGGGGATGAATAGCTCACTGGCCAAGTTTGCAGACAACACCAAGTTATGGAGGAGTGTGGTCACACTTGAAGATAGGCTACAGATAAAAGCAGACCTAGACAGGCTAGCAAGTTGGGAGCAACCCCCAACACACCTACAGGCTTGGTGCTAGTCAGTTTGGTGCCACCACGAAAGGTACCTGGGGGTAATAATAGACCATAGTATGAATATGAGCCAGCCATGCAATGCTGTAGTCAGTAGGGCATGCATCAATCAACGCATCTCCAGCAAAGCCAAGGAGGTGATTCTTTGACTCAACTCAGCACTGGTGAGACCCCAACTGGAGTACTGCATCCAGTTCTGGGCACCACACTTTAACAAGAATGTGTACAAGCTTGAGAGTGTCCAAAGAGCAGTCACCCATATGATCAGAGTCTTAAGGAACAAGCCATATGAGGAAAGGCTAAGGGACTCTTCAGCTTGAGGAAAAGAAGGATAAGAGGGGACCTGGTAGCAACTTATGACTGTACTAGGGGAATATATCAAGAGCTTGGTGAGCAACTGTTCACCAGGGCACCTAGAGGGAAAACAAGGAATAATGGCCAAGGAAGATCGATTCAGACTCAACATTAGCAAAAACTTCTTTCACAGTCAGGGTGTCCAGACTGTGGCATAAACTCCCTCCAGAGGTGGTGCAATCACCTACCCTGGAAATCTTCAAGAAGAGACAAGACAGTCACCTTGCTGGAGTCACCTGACCCCCAGTTATCTTTCCTGCTTGGTGCAGGGCCTGATGGTCTTCCAAGGTCCTTTCCAACCTTAAAATCTATGACAAGTGAAGATGCTAATCTGTTTGCCTCTGACTCCCCTAATGTGTCTCATCACCTTGAATAAACACTGTAAAATGAAATGGGAATTGACTGAAAAGCCATGTATTGGACAAAACGCAAAGGAAGGGCAAGGAGGGTGATTTTGTAAAAGGATGCATCTTCTTTATTCTTTTATGTCATAGAATCATAGAAGTAGGATCAGAAGGGACCTTGTAGATCTTCAAGTCTGACCCCCTGCCTGGGCAGGAGGAAAACTGGGCTCAAATGACCCCAGCCAGGTAGGCATCAAGCTGCTTCTTAAAGGCCCCCATGGTAGGAACCAGCACCACTTCCCTTGGAAGTTAGTTCCAGATTCTAGCCACCCTAACTGTGAAGTAGTTATTACGGCTGTCTAATCTATACCTACTCTTCAACAACTTGTGGCCATTATTCCTTGTTATTCCTTTGGGGTGTTAGGGGAAACAAAGTCTCCCCCAAACCCTTCTGGTCCCCCCTAGTGAGTTTATAGATGATCACAAGGTCTCCCCTCAGCCTTCTCTTGTGAAGTCTGAACAGGTTCAGGTCCCATAGCTTCTCATTGTAGAGTGTGCCCTGCTATTCCCGGATCATGTGGGTGACCCTCCTCTGGACCCTCTCAATGTTGTCCACATCCCTCTTGAAGTGGGGTGCCCAGAACTGGACACAGTACTCCAGCTGTGGCCTGACCAGTGCTACTTGAGATGTACCTGTGGATGCATGACAGTCCGGTTAGCCCTGCTGACCGTGACCTTGCATTGTTGGCCTATGTTCATCTTGGAGTCGATGATGACTCCAAGATCCCTTTCTGCCTCCATGCTCTCAAGAAAGGAGTTTCCCATCTTATAAGTGTGTTGCTGGTTACTAGTTCCCAAGTGCAGCACTCTGCACTTGTCCGTATTGAAAAGCATCCTGTTTTTGTTAGCCCACCCCTGCAACCTATCCAGGTCTTTCTGTAGTCTTTCCCTCCCTACTAGCGTGCCCACCTCACCCCAAATTTTGTATCATCAGCAAATTTGAACAAGTTGCTTTTCACCTCATCATCCAAATTGCTGATAAAGAAATTGAACCGTGTGGGCCCAAGGACTGAGCCCTGGGGGACTCCGCTGCCCACTTCCCCCCAGGTCGAATATGACCCATCCACCACCACGGTCTGAGTACGACCCTTCAGCCAGTTTGCAATCCGTGACCTTTTCATGTTTCATAAGGAGAGTATCAGAATCATTTTGTTGCTTCTGTCCCTCTGCTTGTTGCATCCACAAAGATACACTTCTCACATCCACCTTGTTTTTTGAGTCTGTGGCAGATCATCTGCTTCTGTAGAGCTGCTGGTATATTCTCAGCTACTTGGATGGCTTACCTAGTCAGCCTCCTCCATCTGCTACATCAGGGTAGAGGAGTGAAACATAGTTGATTTTACTGGGTTTTTTTTGTGTATTCTGTTTTGTGCTACTAGCCAGTGAAGAAAAGAGAAATGTAATGTGTTCTGCACCCTGGGTAGCTGTGAAATTAAAGAAGTAAGAGACAAAAAAATCTAAATTTAAAAAACAAGGATTGGCTGGTAGAAAATAAGGATGGGATCAGTGAGAGAGAGACCCCTTAGTGGCTTGCTTCTCTTCTCAGCAATAGCAAAAACTTCTGTCATGGAACTTGATGGGCATCCCCCTTCGTCCTTGGTTCACAATATTTGACAACTCTGACTGCCAGCTTCCTGTGCATAAGAGGGGACCTGACCCATAATGCATAAGGGAGCTCTGCAAGTGCCTTTTTACAAGAGAAAAACTGTACAATATAGAAGGGAGCGTTTCAGTGAAACTAGGAATTTTACCCTGTAAACACTATCACAGAGAGATTCTCTCTCTGAGCAAAATGTCTAAAGTTCATGTTTTTTCCAAATACAGCTAAAATACAAACATGCATAACAGGATATTGCATACTGAACTGCAGTTAAACAAAAAGGGCTTCATGAAACTAGGAATGCACATACACATCTATACTGATACTTGCCTACAGTCAGCTGTCTCTGTGTTGGACTCTCAAGAGATTATCAGCTATATTGTGAACTCGGTGCCTTCTACCAAGAATAATTTGAATCTGCATTACATGGAGGGGAAAAAAAAAGTAACACGCAGCACTTGTTTTTTTTTATGTGCATACATTGACTTCCTACCTGTACAGCAGTATACCTTTCAGGAGTATTGCGCCATACAGGAAACTCAAAGTGCACAAGATTTTTTTTGTTTAATTTTTAGTGAAGGTATTTTAGATAATCTTTTGTGCTTTTCCTTAATCACAGTAAATTAAGCATAAACTTTTACACCATGTACAGTGGCAGTATTATGAAGTAGATCACCAGCAATGAAATCTGAGGTAGCTTCTTAATTCACAAGATATCAGACAACAGGGCTGCAAACAGACGTCACATTTATCTCAGGATAAACCATTTTATCCTAGGACAAAGTATAATCATACAAACATCCATACTATTGTTCCAGGATAAATCCTAAACAGAAGTTTCCTGGATAAGAGGTAGTAACAGTTTATCCTGGGATAAAAGTACAAAGTATATGTGCACAATTATCCTTGAATTTCATCTTTGAATCAATGACAGAAAAGTAGCACAACTAAACCCCGATTAGAAGGGTAATATGTGTACATGTCACAGATATTTTAAATGTATTGGCTGAATTTAAATTGGCAATACTGACTAAATTTGTTTTCTGTGTGAAAACAAAGAGCAGTTTATCAGAACACAGTCATTTTCTTTACCTTAAAACTGTGGGTTTCTACTATTTTAATGCAATGACAGGTCAGTCCAACAACCTTTTTTTCTACCCCTGGAGTCTTCCTCACATGCATACAGAGAGATTTGCCACAGGCATGAACAGTTTCTTAAAATACTGAAATCATTGTAATTGCACTGTATCAACTTATTCCAGTAGTATATTTGTCTCTCCTTAGTTGCAATGGTTTTAACTACTGAAAGAATAAGAAGAATACTGGTTGAGCATTATTCAGTAATTTAAACTGCATTGCTTATAAAAGACTTTAACAGCTGAAAGTGTTAGTATAAGCAAATACAGAAATCAGATACGAAACTTTTATGAAAAGTGACATGAGAGAACTCTTGGCTCTGCAGTTTACTAGCAGAGTTGGA
The DNA here is from genome assembly GCA_030014935.1 of Caiman crocodilus. Lineage (NCBI taxonomy): Eukaryota > Metazoa > Chordata > Crocodylia > Alligatoridae > Caiman > Caiman crocodilus. Next base: position 102,579,662 of record JAGPOW010003316.1, on the reverse strand, counting down.
ATCAATGCAATTGTATGCAATATTGTAGATTTTTAAGAATGATTAGTACAAATGGCAAAAAACAAATTGGTGAACAATATGATAGTTGACACATCTATAAAGAAACAGATCTAGTTTAATACATTACTATAATATTTATTAATGTATGTGTGCAAATATATGTAGGGGTCCCTAATATAATGCGTGGGGAGTTAGATAGCTAGGAACGGGTTTCTCAGGAGCCAGCAAGCTGAGTGGGTAGATGCTTAAAACTATCATTAGGAAATACTAGGGATACTAGTATCACCTAACGATACTAACAACAGGGCTATTTAAAATTATATGGCAAACTTTGTGCTGAAGAGACCCAGCTCCTAGCTCCACTTAGGAGGTGCTTCTGGCTGAGAATCTCATAACCATCTAAACCACACCATCCTTTTCTTATGAAGGATACAGACACTGTCAGACCTTCTATGCCTCTAGATTGTTAATAATCCAGAGATTAGAACATTCACCTACGAGATGAGACATGCTTTCAAATCCTGGCTGGTAATTTTGGAGCAAGGACCTGATTTTGAGTATCTCACATCACAGGACAGTTCTAGCCACCAGACATTTAGGGTATTCTGAGAGCGTCTGTCTTTCAGTGTCTCCTCCAGACAAGAGCAGGCTTTAGGGGTGGATAGAGTGGTGACTTTCCATGACACACTCATTCCGATAATGGTCTTGGTGGTGGCTTGGCAGGTGGAGGTGAGGGCTGGGCCACAGTTCTGGTATTACTGTTCAGGAAGCTAAGTGAGATGATCGTTGACACCTGTGAAGTAAAGCACAATGGGTCACTAATGGGCCATTAACTCCCTTAGCTGCCTGAATAATAAGACATACCAAAGCTGGACCACCCCAGGGAGAGGGTGGCTGAGATTCTCATTTTCATTTTCACCTGCCGTGATCCTTGCAAGTGTGTCAGAGTGTTCGAGTGTGTGCAAGCATGTGCCAGGACACTAGTTTTAATTTTCACCAGCCATGAAACTCGGAAACAAATCACAAGTACCGAAGCAGTGGATGTCAGGGGTGCAGAACAAGAAGTGAAAAGCTCAGTCAATGACTGCAATGAAAAAAGATGCAGACATAATGAAAAAAAATACTTTAGATCTGTTAACAACAACCTATGTAGCAGAAGAGAAATGGTTACAGTGGGAACATCAGATGAAAAATGCAAAGATGTTTATTAATTCAACTTCCAAGAATCATCATGAGAGAAACAAAGAGACCCAAAGGAAACAGAAACTTTTCATTAAGACTAGAATAATGGCAATGCCTCTAGTGACAGAAATTAAACGATTCCACTGTGATGACACACTGACAAAGAGACTGTAAAGAAGCACTGTAAAGACCTACATTGTACATTGACATGTAGAAGGAGCTCTGACATTAACAGCATCAACTTCTGTGAAGAACTTGGCTATCTCCAAAGTCTACTTCAAACAGACTATAGTGCTTCTCACGAAGTTCTACAATTTATTTACAACAGTGAACTTTGTGGTACAGAATTGGAGGGGTGGTCAACCCTTGGATCTGAGCAGGCCAGGGACGAGAGGGTTCTGGAACGCTACTTCCTCTTTTCTACCTTTTCCTGTTCAAAAAGAGTCCGAGGACAATATAACAAATAAATGCTTTACTTACAAACTGCAGTACAGTATAGGCATGCTCCATAAAGTTACGCCGTGAAGCACATAAATGCTTCGTTTGCACGTCCGCACCAGCAGTTCCCCTTACAACAACTTTCGAAATCACAAACCATAGCAAACTCGAGAGCTCTACAGGCATCTAACTGATGCAATTATCCGAGATGGGATTGTGTCCAGGGGGAAAGGGAGCCATGGACGCAGGACCTCCAGTGAGGGTGATCAAGCCTCGCCAATGTTGTGTGGGTCCCACCTTCTTTTTCCATGGGCTTTGCTTTTATACTGCCCTAATAGCCAATGAGATTGGGCCTTTATTCACGTGCTTAACGAGTTGCATGAGCTGGGGATTTTGTTGCATGCATTTTTTTGCGTGGCTACTAGGCTGTACCCACTGCTCCCCACGCCACAAGCATAGCTTGTTGGCATTTGGTCACCTTTTATCTACCACAAACTTTATGACAACATTGAATTGAATTTTATGTCATTTGCTCTCTTGGAATAATTTTTTTTAGAGGATTCCTGGTTTTCTTTGATTTAAAAAAACAAAAACAAACCCTTAAATTTTTTTGGGGGGGGAGGGGGTTAAAAAAAGTAAACCAAAATCCATATTTGTCTATGATTAAAATGAAACACCACTAACATATAGACATATAATAATAGTATTATATGCTATAATATATATATTGTAATAATAATTACTATATATATTAGTGGTTTCATTTTAATCATGGAAAAATGTGGATTTTGGGTTATTTTTTTTTAACCAAAAATTGAGATTAAAAAAAAAAGATCGGAGCAAAGCAGGAGCCCTGGTCACTATAGAGAAAGCTTGCATTACCACCAGGAAACCTGGTCTGGAACACATTTAGTTGCTGTGAGAACAGAATGTGCATAGTCTGAGAGAATCTGTGAACTGTTAGAGACCAAGTCTGCTTAGTGACTATGGAAGTTTAATAGCTTTTGTTACTAAAATCTAAGAAGTCTCTACTGAGGATATGCAGACTGAGGTTTACACATGTGCAAAATGATAGTTTTAAAGATTTATAGTTTGACCAAATTTGGGCAGACTTTCCTGCAACTGCGAATAAATACATTCCTGATACAGAAATATCCCCCACTGTTCCCATTTGGATTCCCCATCCAATGTTTAAAAACACAAGCGGGTTTTGTTTTTTGTTGTGTTTTTTTTTTTTTTTTTTTTTTTTTAAGCGTGCTCTTTCCCCCGCCTTTGGTACTTGATCATGTTCTTTGAGGCAGAGGAACCATTTTGACAACATTTAAAAAAAAATATTTCAGCCTGCAGCAGGCAGCCAAGTTGGAAAATTTCAACCCAGACAGTTTGTCAGACCAATTAAATAACTGTGTGTTAGAAGCAAATAAAATTGTAAGATAGAAGTTGGCCAACTTCAATACCTGGAAAGTATTGAAGCAAATTATAAAAGAATCCATTTGTATATGCCCACAGGAGGAAAGGGTGATCACCAGCAGCCAACATGAATTTGTTAGAAACAAATCATGCTAAATCAACTTGATATTATTTGTTGACAGAATAACTAGCCTGATGTCTGAAGGGAATGTAGTGGACATAATATACTTGGACTTTAGTAAGGCTTTTTATATATGATGTCTTGTAAACAAACTGGAAATATGTATCTATCTGACAGTAATTCTAGCTATCCTACATAATTAGTGGAATAACTACAAGCAAAGAGAAGCTATAAATGGATCAATATCAGAATGGCAGTTTTCCTGTGGGGTTCCACATGGATAACCTTGTAAGACAGTTCAGCTTGTCTGCATCTGGTGTTATTTTTATTGATTATTATTAATGATTTGGATGCCAGAGTAAAGTTTCCTGATCAAGTTTTCAGATGAGACTGTTAGGAGGGATTGTAGATTCTTAGGCTCCATATACATGTTACACTTAAGGTGTGCTTTCAGTTGTGACCCAGCTACACATTCTACCAATTAATGCCCTGGTAAAGCAAGCAGTAAGCTACAAAGTTATTCCTTTATTGTGTAATAACTTTTTAACTTGTTCTAATTGCACCATTACTTGAAAACTTGGTTAAGTGCTCCCCTATGGCTGGGAGCCCATCAACTGACGATTGCACCACCTGCAGCCAGCCCCACAGCAGACAAGGCTTGCAGTGGTGGCAGCACTGTCAGCTGTGGGTCTTGCACAGCACTCCTCCAGTTACTGTGCATTTATTTAGTACTTGCTAATACAAGTACTAAATAAATGTACAATAATGACTGTGCAATAGCATATCATGTAGATGCACTCAGTATGTGTCAGCAGTATGATACACTTGAAAAGAAATACAAACAAACAAAAACCAACTGCACTTTTGGGCTCTATTAGCAAAGCATTGTGTTCAAGACATGGGAAGTGATAGTATAGTGCTGTATAGGCCTCAGTTCTGGGAAAGATGTAGAGAAGCTGAGGATGATCCAGAGATGAGCGACAAGATGATAAAGGGATTAGAATGAAAGTCACATGAGGAAAAGCTGAGAGAGCTGGCAATAGTTAGTTTGGCAAAGAAGAGATTAACATGTGAGACAGTATGTATCATAAGTATGTCATTTATCATATATTTATTTCAAACTTGCTAATTGTGCGTTATGGGGGGTTAAGTTAGCTGGGAGCCATGAATGACTAGGAGATGGAGTGCCTCCACCCAGTGCCCCACTGTGCTGCTACTCTGCCTCTGGTCTTCTGGGCTTGCCTCACCTCTGTGTGCGGCCCCTGTCTAGAGGAACAGACTACCACCTTCAACTTCCTATGTTCAAGATTGAAGTTAATTGCCTACCTATGGGGACTTTTTACCATCTTTATTTTTCCCTGAGCCTGATGAAGGGCATGTGAGCCAAAAGCTTTCAGAAATACAGATATAATTTTTTTAAATTTCTTAGTTGGTGTAATAAAATGTATCATCTCTGAACCAAGAGTTCTAGAGTTCTTGCATTTCTTTCGGCATGTGAGTACACTTGGAAACTTCAGGTAGGTGCAGAATGAAACTGTCTGTTCATTGAATGCACAGCAGAGTTGCTCTGTCACATATCTTCCATACCAGTTGATTTTGGGGGTGAAAACTGAGGCTTTGATGTTTAATGCTCATGTTGAGATGTTGCCCTAGAGAAACAGCATGTTTCCTGTTCTAGGTGATATTGTGATACAATCCCTGGTGAAGCCCATGCTAGTTTGGGTATGTCTGCATGTGCTATTGTGACACTTTCCAGTTGCTATCAATAGTGTAACTGTGGTAGGCAGTGGGCAGCATCCAGGCACTGACTGGGGAGGGTGCTCCCGTTTTGCCTCCTGCCCCCAGGAATCTTTACAAAGGCAGGGCAACCCTGGGCTATCTGGCTGTAGGAGGTAGGCAGGCACAGCTGGCATGCCCAATATTGTATTTGCGGGGGAGACAGGGTGTGGAATGACACCCTGCCCCCAGGAGGCTTATCCGCAGAAGGCAAAGTCCTGTGTCTGGAGGGAGGTGGGGAGTGAACAAGGCACCAAGCAAGAGTGGCTCCTGTGAGGCCTTAACCATTGCCTGTTCCCCAGTGGCAGCAGTCCAAACCCATGTTGCCTCAACAGCAATAGCAGCTGCTGCTGGAGTGAGGAAAGCCAGGCTGGGAAGACTGCCTTTACCCCTCCCCTTTTGTCCTGCTTCCCAGTGGTCAGCATTATTCCCCTCGCCCAACCACCAACCCCTACCTCTGCCCCTGGTGCTGAAAGAACTCACTACACCTCAGGTTGTAGTATACACTTGCCAGTGATGATGGTAAATATTGAGACATGTAAGAGGCAAAAGAAAGGAGGAATGAAGTTTACTGAGGGCCAGAGTGAGGCAATAATATAACGGAGGCTTTGCTGGGGCCAGCAGAGTTCCCCATGAATATGTTTAAAGATTTATTTGGTGCATTTTATGAATTGTTTCATATGATATGCTTAGATTTCGGTGAGAGCAAGACTGAGTTCTTATTCCTGTGTAGACTAAATCAGTCATAATTAGAGATTCTAACTTATTCAAAGAAAATATACACAATCTTAAACTATAAGGAAGTCCATTTGATAGATAAAGGAACAGGCTTTTGTCATGTTTGTTAATAATGGAATGCAGCTGGAGTCTGACACATTTGTATTGCCTACCTGTAATTCTCTCTAGGGAGCTAGAAAGACTATCAAACCCAGGATAGGAACAAATTTTTTTAGTTTTGAACTTTGCCTGCCAAGGAAATATAGTTTATTTGTGTAAGATCATTGTAGGAAGAAAATTGAAGCACACTTATGGGTATCAGAAAATGAATTTATGATTAAGGAATTTTCTTTAAACAATACTTCTTTGCAGACTGATTTTTGTCCTGGGTCCTCGCTGGGGGATCAGAGATTATAGCGAAGGTAGGTGGAGTGAAATGATTGCATATCATCTTAAGAATTTGACTCTCCTTGTAGCAGAACAAAGCTTCAGGAAAGCTAACTTTCAGTTGTATTTTTACGGATCCTTTCTCAGAACCTCAGTAATGTCCCTAAAGTTCCTAAAACTATTTAGTTTCCATCCACTGCCTGTCCACCTGATGCAATAGTGATGTATCCCAAAGGTTTTGCTCCTGTCAGTGGCAATGGTAGAAGCAGACAAAGTTTTCTGAACCGTATCTGGGTCACTGTAGGAGGAAAATAAATCTAGAAGCTGTAGTGTCACTGTGTGGTTATATGACCTTGAAGAGAATTGAGCATGCAAACTTCTAGTCCAGATTCCAGTTACTGTACTAGGGAATGCTTCAGAGAGGACAGAATAGCAAGATCAGAAAAGGGAAGTTGGAAGAGAAATGAGCTCCCTTGATCCCTGACTGGATCAAGGGCCTGTGCTCCTGAGGCAGTGGTCAGAGAGGGGAGATTTGAGACTTACAGCAGCCTATTTCCTTTTCTGAAGGTACTACATAGCAATGGGGCTTCCCCCATTATGTTTGTTGGGCATGGAAGGAGAGGTAGGCTTTTGTCCCGTAACCTCAATTCAACAGTACGTTTGAGCCTTTGGTCTTCTGTTTCCAGCTAATGTAGTTAGTCTTATAAGTGATGTAGAAGCATTCTGTCCTGTGCTGCTAAAGCAGTGATTCTCAACCAGATTGTTGGGGGCACCTTGGGGTGTCTGGACATCCTTTGAAGAGTAAGGTGTGAGGAGATAAGCAACTAAAGGCAGGCTCAGGCTTCAGGTGTGAAGAGATAAGCAAATAAGGACAGGTTCAGGCTCTCTCTGCCTGGCTGCTTCCTGCCCTGACTGCCTGTACTCTCTGCAAGAATGTAAAAACTGTAAGAAGGAGGATTTTGAAATGGGTTTGGGACAGGGCGCCGCTCCGGGACGCCCTTAATATGGCCCCCGCAACCATCTCTGGGCAACTGCCCACCTTGTCTCGCCTGCCATGTCTTTGATGTTAATTGGTTAATTAGCAGGAGGCTGCCCCCTCCATTAGGGGGTGCTATCTGAGGCTCCTTCCTCCCCAATACCACAGCCCAAGCCTCGTGGATGGAATTGCTGTTGTCTCTATGCTAGTGCACCCTCTTGGGGTTTTCTCTGCGCCCACACCAGACTGTGCCCAACTTGAGCTCCTTAATCCTAATACTGTAGCCCCCCACCCCCTTTCAGGGGCTCCCAATGCCCGTACATGGGCTTTTCCATCTCAAACGTTGCCCCTCTCGGGCTTCCCAGTGTTGCCCCTCTTGGGCTTCTCAACTGTTGCCCCCCTCCGTAGGCTCCTCTAATGCCGCCCTCTCAGGCTTCTCCAAGTGCTGCCCTCCCTCAGACTTCTTAATATGGTGTTCCCCTCTCTGGGCTCGCCTCACCCACACTGGGCTTCTCAATATGCTGCCTCCTGTTGAGGGCCTCAATATTGCCCCCTCCTGGGGCTGACTGTGCCCACCTTGGGCTCCCAAATGAATACTCCCTTTCTGGGGCTTGCAGTGCCCCCAGTTGGGGCTCCTCACGCGTTGGCCCCCCTTGGGCTTCTCAGTGTTGCCCCTTGCTGGGGCTCTACAATGCAGCCCCCCTCCTTGGGGCTCACTGTGCTGGGACTCCAAATGCCCTTTTCTTAACTGGGGTCCACATACCTTGCAAGCTGCACCTCCACTGGCACTGAATCGCGCCCTCTTGGACGCTAGGGCCCCACACCCCGTGAGCCCCTGTGAGGCCTCCTCCAACCCCTACAGCCTCACCCAAACCACCAGTTTTATAATCACAACAACACAAACATTTTTATGTTAAAGCCTCTGGCTTTAAACTGCCTGGCTATAACAACAGTGCTCAGGCCTCAAGAGCTGCCATAAGCTGTACCTGCAGACAAGCTTCTTCCCATCTCTTAGTTTAGGGAGCTCCTGCCTTTCCAGCTGCTGGCAGGGAACTGCTAGCCTAGCCTTGGCTCTGGGCTTTATAAGAGACAGACCCCGCCCCTGAGGGTCAGCTGATCTTCATTGGTTGCCCTGGCAACCTGCAGCTGTGCTGCCTCATCACTGCTAGGTCTCCCTTTCTGGCAGTTCTTCTCCTCTTCAGGCATGGAGCACCCCAGTGCTCTGTGACAGGGTTGTAAGAGGAGGATTTTGAAATGGGTTGCTGCTCAACACACAAAAATTATGGAGTGGTGCGTGGAGTCTAAAAAGTCTGACAACTACTGTGCTAAAGGTTTGGCGTTCAAAGCCTGACTGATGCACATTTGAAGATATGTGTTGTTGCAGGTGAATATAACAGAAGTTACTTTTTTGCACATTTATAATCCATGTTTATGTCTCAAAGTTAATCACTGAAAAGTTAGGAAATAGTGATTTGAAGTTACCCATGAAATCTTAATTCAGCCCACTTACCCATGTATACTGGCCCACAGTCTCTAACCGCATTATTTAATTATTTTTTAACAGGAATCGTGCCTCATATGATGCAAATATAAAGGACAGAGTTAAGGGTACACAGGAAAAATATAACTGGATTTTTGTAACTTTAAAGCATGTGAGTTTAGCTATGACTATACAAGCAAATTACTACAAGATGAACCAGAGTATGAATTTATAGTGCACAGAATCATAGAAAGTTATGTTTGGAAGGGACCTCCAGAGGTCATCAGTTCAACCCCCTGCTCAAAGCAGGACCATCCCCAACTAGATCATCCCAACCAAAACTTTGTCTAGCCAGGTTTTGAAAACTTCCAGTGATGGAGAGTCCACAACCTCTCTGGCTAACCTCTTCCAGTGCTTTACTACCCTCATGAAAGTTTTTTCCTAATATGTAACCTAAGTTTCCCTTGCTGCAACCTGAGACCACTGCTCCTTGTTCTGTCATCTTACACCGCTAAGAACAGTCTAGCTCCATCCTCTTTGAATCCCCCTTCATGTAATTGAAGGCTGCTATTAAGTCTGCTCTCAGTCTCCTCCCCTCTAGACTAAATAAGACCAGTTCCCTCAGTCTTTCCTCATAAGTCATGTCTCCCAACCCCTTACCACTTTTGTCACCCTCTGCTGGACACTCCAATTTGTCCATATCCTTTCTGTAGTGGGCGGATCCAACACTGAACATAGTTCTCCAGAGGTGGTCTCACCAGTGCTGAACAGAGGGGAAGAATCGCTTTCCTTGACCTGTTGGCAATACACCTACCGGTGCAGCCCAGTATGCCATTAGCCTTCTTGGCAACAAGGGCCAGAGCCAGTTATCTCATCACAGAAGGCAATCTGGTTGGTCTTGCCCTTTGGTGAGTCAATGCTGCTTGTTTCTAATCACACTCTTCTCCTCCAAGTGATTAGAAATGGATTCTTTGAGGATCTGCTCCATAATTTTTCCAGAGACTAGGGTGAGGCTGACTGGTTCTCCTTTTTTTCCTTTCTTAAATATGGGCACTATGTTTGTCCTTTCTGAGTCATCCAAGACCTCTCCTGATCACCATGAGTTTTCAAAGATGATAGCCACCAGCTCTGCAATCACATTAATTTGTTTAGGGTAACTGCCTGTGGAAGTGCAAGGTAGAGAGACAAGGGTATGAGCATATCCATGGACAGTTACATTACAGCAGTTAATATACTATAAACTCCCAGCCTACTTCATTCACTGGGTTTATTAGATTATCAGGGATGGATGGAGGATGACAAAGATTTCCATCATTCATGCAAATTAGATCTTTACCCTTTGAAATAATATTTTAGGAACCACTTCAGATGGGAGTGAAAAACTTAGGTATCTGCATGTGTTTATTTGTTACTAAGATAAGTCAAGCTAATGTGTAATTAGGTACTGGCTTTTATCCCATGTATGTAATGTGAGTCTGAGTTTAAGCACTCTTTGCTTCTACACACACACTTTACTGCACAGTGAAGTGTCACCGTCTCCATGTTCACAGCAATTGAGCCTGTGTAACCTAATTTACAGTGCCACGAGGCAGTCCTGTCAGACATGGGTAGTATCGAACAGCAGAGTAAATTATTGCACTTAAATGCATGTGTAGGGGGTGATGTTGAGATTAGTTTACTCTGGCTCAAATTGCATTGGAGATTATTCAGTCACCCCAATTGCATATGTAGACACATCCACTATGCAGTAAATGATATCTAGCTCTTGTATAGTCCTTTTCTTTTCAGGATTACAAAATGCATTACAGAAAAGGCTGCCCTTATTATTATTCTTATTTTACAGATGAGAAAACTGAGATGCAGAAAGGTAAAATGTCCTGCCTAAAATCACACAGCAGGCCTGTAGCAAACCAAGAATAGAACTGAAGTAATCTGAGCTCCAATCCCTAATTGGATAATTAATAACAATTCACTTATTGTTATTAATGTACAGCTACTACTTGCCAATGGTAAAGGCTGCAAAATGTAGATTAAAAAGACTATTTATGCCTTTGTTAAAAATACCATTTTGTTCAGCATGAAGGAAAGATAATACCTGTATTTCCTTGCATATGATTCCCTCACCCCCCACCAAATAAGGTTGAATAAAGACTTTTTTCCCCTCCCAGTTATGGCCTCATAGAGAAAGACAGAGCTTACTCATCCCCCCCTTTCCCTCTTGGTCAAAAAACCCCCACCACCAACAAAACCCCAAAACAAAAGCCCTGCCACTCCCATTTTAACCCTTTCACTGCTGAATTGTTAGCTGCTTTTGGCTGATCAGTCAAAAGCTGAAACAGTAGCTGTTGCTGAAACCTGGGCAAATCTAGGATTTTGAAAAGAGCTAGAAACAGTCTGCATGGCTGGGAAATGGGAAGAGAGAGACCAGGAGTATCCCCAAGCTGCATCTAGACATGCAATTAATTTGAAGCAATAAACTCTGAAGTGGTTTGAGAGTAAACTACTCCTGGGCACATGTGTAGATGCTGTGCCTGGGACAACAGCAATTGAGCTGGGGTGGAGCAGTTTATACCAGGGCTACTGCTGTTTGGCCCTGGGTTCTGAGTGGCAGCATCGGGTGGCAGAGGGGCTGGCTGGGGTATGAGGATGCTGAAAGTGCAGAGCTATGTAGCAGGCAGGACCCTGGCCCCCTGTTGATTGGGCACAATTTATGCCCCCAGTCAACATTCACGTATGCATTTAATCCCAGTTAATTACTCTGCTATAAAATGGTATTGTCCCTGACTACTATTTTATGGCAGTGTTAATTAGTTTCCTGAAGCCTAATAACATCGCATATGTAGACGGGGATGCTTTACTCTGCAGCAAAAAAGTTTGATCTGCAGTAAAGCACACGTGTAAATACAGCCACAGACAGGAAAATTGCTAGAAAAAGGATAGCTTGATTAGTAGAACATCAAGACCATTAAAAAGGAAAGAGGGTGGAGTTGAGAGCTATTAGTAGGAATTGGGTTGGTCATAATAAGATATGAAGTCAATTGACTCCCAGAGTGCTGACTGAATAGAGGTGCCACTGCTGTTGACAGGCAGCTGGTTTTAAATTTTGGGTGGAGCAGGAACCAAAGTGGGGTGTGACTGCACCACTGCTCTGCCTCAGATCTGTCCCTGCTGGACTTTGCCCTTTTCTTCATGCAGGATAGAAGAGAAAGAAAAGAAGTGGTGGCTATTTTACAGTATCTCCATGCTTCTACTCTGGGAAGAAAGTCATCTTCCTTGCTTAAGACCCACATCCCAATTTGGGGATTATTTTGGCAAAGGTGTGATATAAAAGTATGGTAAATATTTTCTTAACAAAATTAATTGCCTGTAGTAAATACTTCTTCTTTCTCCCTGAGAGAGGACATCGCTTTAGCTCAGGGGACACCGGTCATCACAAGGACATCGCTTCAGCTCAGAGGACGCTGTCCCTGATCATACCCCACCAAATATGCCCCTAAGGCTTGGTGGCCTTATTCCATTGTTGAAATCAAACTGAATTGAATTATGAATGCTTCTAAGTTAAGGAATCAAATTTGTAGTCAGGTAATGTTGGATACAAATGAACTGAAGTTGAAGGGAGTCAGCAAAGAATTTTGTTTTTATATTAATTTGAATTGATAATACCAGAAACAACATAACGTGAACAAGCTAAAATTATTGTTTTTTTTAAGGTCTCTCCCATGTGGTAGCTTCTGTGTGAAATTTTAGTCATAAAAACTTCAATTTAATTTTATTGCATAATTAGGAAACTGTAAACAAATATTGAACACTAGTGTGCTACTAAAATATCTTTTAAATAATGATCCCCAAAACACCCCTCAAAGCTATTGTTGTGCAGAACTCTGCAGTACATGTTAAGAATGAATGGAAAGATTCTGGAAAGAATTAATGGGGAGTCTAAAAGACACATGCTTGTGTAATGAACAAGTGTGGGGAAAGCTAGTTCATAAACTATTGGGATCCTCCAGACAAAACCCTTACAAAGGGAACATATAGAATCCTAACTTGTAATTGGAGGTACAGAATTATTATGCTATTAACACTCTGTACCTTACCCATAGAAAACCCAGTTTTCCTGGCTTCCATGGTTCTTGAGACTTTTTCCCTTTAAATAAACACATGGAAGAGGACATGCTCAGATTATCAAAAGGGCTAAAATAGTGTAGCAGTTCATTTAGAGTGCTACCTTCAAATGAAGGTATCTTGTAAACATTTTGTCTACTTAGGTAAAGTTGGCTATAACACAGGTGGCTAGTCAGAATCATGAAGAAAAAGGGGGGAAAAACTGACTTTGCATTGGATTAGGATAGAGGATTTTGCTTTTAAAAACTGGGACCTTTGTTGACCTACTCTTGGGAAAATTATATTTCATCCTCATTTCAATTTCTAGTCACAGATAAACCTCATCTCAAACACAGCAAGCAGAATGAAGCTCAGCTCCCACTTCATGCTCAGGAAGAGGTCTGCATGACAGCTATGACTGAAATAAAATTGCCTGTTACCCCCAGAGAGGGCAGTTCATCCAGGTAGAAATTGAGAATGGAGGAGCAGTTGCATTTAAAGTCAGCTATTCACCAAATAGGCAGGTTCATCTGTAGTTGGCGTTTGCACAAATTCTTTTGTTTAACTAGCCAGTTGATTTCCCATAACAACACACAACCATTATGTTCTGGGAGCAAGGCTGGTGGTACAAATACTCTCCATAGTTCAGGAGAGCTGACCTTTCAAATACAGCTGTCATTAACAAACCTGAGTTTCTATTAATTACAAACAACTAGTTGTTTTCCTTGTTAGGCAGGATCTAAATTCATGCAATTCACTATGAATCAACTATATTAATCATAAAAGTTTACTTTTTTCTGTTTTATACCTCAGGGGATATGATATAAATAATTAGTGACAAATGTGATTACGCCCTGAAATAGATATATTAAGGTATCTTTGTTTCTGTAGAGTGCCACGTTGAGATAAAATCCAATTTTCTTAAAAAGGATTTAAAAAACAAAAAAACCATTTCAAATTGGTTTAACTATCATACACTTTCCTAACAATTGAACAAAGAAGTTGCAGCAAGTGACAAAATAAAACCTTTTTCTTTTAAAACAAAATAGGATATATTTGGATCCTTTTAAAAGTAAGTTATTCTTTTCCAAGGAAGAACTTTTATGAAGTGTTACTATAATGAGACTGAAAACACAGCCCTTAAGCATGTTCTTATCTGGAAGCAAATGAATAGTCTCACTATAGTCTCACTATAGTCAAACTGTAGTCTCACTATAGTTTAAAGGAACTTTTAAAAGTTGTCTCTCTTAACTATGTTGTTGATCTAGTAGCAAACATCTACCCAAAACATCCTATTCTGGAATTGCATAGGAAATGATTCTGAACTTCAGGGTGCCTATACACGAACGCTGAGGATGCTCCGACATGCTGTATTAATAGAGTCTGTTGGAGTGTGGCAATTAGCATGCTCCAGCAGCCTTCTGCATCTCTTGTATCATCATCCCCATGCTTAAAAAATGGTGGCAGGTGCGCACATCAGAGCATCCTCAGTGCTTGTGCATAGGCACCCTGAAGTTCAGAATTGTTTCCTATGCAATTCCAGAATAAGGTGTTTTGGGTAGATATTTTTAAGCTCTTGGAGCTGCTCTAATTAAAGCATCGTGCCCCACTCTCCAGCCCTGGAGCATGCGTAAAAGTGACTACTTTACTATAAAACTAAATGGAGTTTCACTATATAACCAAATTAAGCTGAAGCTGGTTCCTTGTCTCATTATCCTTCCTAAATGATACCAGTGACCTGCATTTACATTTTTTAAAAAATGTCAGTGTTACAGGCACTTTATAATACAATGATCAGTCAATCTCACTCTGAAGGTTTGCCTTTTGATATTGTTACTGAGTGTACTGCCCTGGTACTAAAATAGTTTTAGAGACTGAGGGGACAGAAACTGACTTAGTTCTTCTTGGTTCTGAAGACCTCTATAAATTATTTTGTCCTTATTTAGAATGGTTTCATTTAGAGTGGGTTGATTTATTACTATTGTTTTTTTTTAAAACCACTGATTTTAAATAATCAAGCAGAACTCACTTCAAATAATGGATTCTAATGTAGCTTGGCATTTCTACTTTTTTTTTTTTAGTTGGTTTTTGAAATAAAGATAATCCGTATCAGTTAGTAACCGTCAAAACATCAATCTGCAACTAAGTACAGGCTTTAAAATAAATTTGGTATTCTTTATCCAACAGGAGAACACATTGTACCTACATACCTTTATTTAATAAGAAATGTTCTTGCATAGTAAAAATGCAAAAAGTTTAAAACTTACTAAGTACATTGTGTTAGCTGTTTAAATAAATTTATCTTTATTCATGACTTTCAAATTGTATTTATATGGAAAATGAAATTCAATTAAAATGCACAAGTGCAATGTTTTAATTTATTCTTATTTAATAAATAAAGATACCTTAACTAACCTACATAAATAAGGGAAAAAAATAAGCTTTATGTTTAAAAGCATCTAATTTAAAAAAGAAAGGGGCATCTTCTATAGTTAATGAATGGAAGTGATTGTTTCTGTTTACCATCTTTCAACATTTTAGAACTAGTAGTTCTCATCTTCTCATGCCTCATTTTTATTCATGTGCTTGAAGAGGAAAACAAATTCTCATGCTCTTTTTTTGTTCTATTCATAGTTTATTTACCAATTTTGAATTAACCACACATTTACTATAACTATTTCAATTCCATTCTTTTCTTTGCCAGGTGTGCAAGGCAAAGACCTATCCACCTCCTAATATCTTGGAGCAGGCCTTCTTAAAGGATATTTTTGGGGTGGATGGCAAGCAGAAGGTTGATAGGATTGTTTCGAATCCCTACACAGCAGAATGGCAAAAGCCTACTAAGTGGCCACAGAATCTCCCTGAATTCCTCCCATGGCTTTGCTAAATACCCGTGTCTCGGGCGTCGGAGCCGTCCAGAGGATCGCTAATTTAATCGGACGTCAGCCAGGCTGGTGATGGAGAGGCGAGACAACATATTGGTTGCAAAAATAACTTTTACTTTAACTACTTGCACCGCTGGTGGCCGCGATGCTTATGTAGTTACAGGTAACGAGTTGCTTGAGTAGTTACAGACAACTGGCAACAGAACAAGGCAGCGAGTTTGTAGACAGAAGTGAGCATGCAGGATGAAGGATACGTTGGGAGCAAAAGGTGACGGGGAGATGTTGGTGGGTGATCAGTCCGCCAGCTTTTCTCTCTCACGTGGCAAAGTTCTCTGTACTCTACCATGTGCTCAGAGCTCTCCAACTTGAGTGGAAGCTGCACGGACCTTTATACTTTTAGAGTAACCAATGACAAACCACCAGGTAGGAATAGCTAATGGGGCAGAACGTACCAAATTCAGAGGTAACTGCAGTTGCTTAGGGCAGTTCTGTTGTGACAGGGACACTCAACTGATTTGGTTATGACAACCTGAAATTCACTTAACTTATTTTTTATGTTGGGGTTTTGTGCTGAAACTTATTTTGCCCTTCAAGAATCAAGTCCTTTTTCTACATTGTAGTGAATGCCTTTCTTCTTCCCGCCCTTGTCCCTTTCAGTTTATTTCCTTAGTTTTGGGGATTATGCTGTGTGCTTGTCATGGAGAAGGGAAGCCAGCTACTACTTGGCAGCTGGTGCAGGAGATGCACGTTACCTCTGTATAATGCCAGTGAGTATTTGAACCCAAATTTGCAATTCCCTTCCTCTCTCACTCACTAGCTGCTATATAGGAGCCTCTTGTTTCAATCTTTGATGCTCGCAGCAATGTGTCTCTGTGGTAAGCTGTATTTGATGAGAGAGCTCTAGTGGGTCTCTTTATATAGGCTAGGTATACTTTGTTCTCATGAACCTCTATATTTCCCCCCTCCTAACACTATAAATAAAATTTAGAGCATGTACATTGTGTTAGAATGACACACTTCACTCTTACTGAGCAAAGAGGTAGTTAGCCATTTGAGTCTGAAGGCAGGCAGACAGTCAGGTAGAAGTGCACTGTATGATTATACTCAAATAGTGCTAGAAGGAACCTCATAAAATCATTCAATCCACCCCTCTGCTCAAGGTAGGATCATCCAGGGCTAAACTGCCCAACAAAGCATCTGTTTAACTTAAACTTGAAAATTTCTAAAGGTGGAGATTTCACAAATTGTCTAATTAGCCCAGGGGTGTCCAAACTTTTTGAATGTGGGGCCAGATCACAAACTTTTTATCACCCAGTGGGCTGACAAGCCATATTCAAAGACATCACAGGAAGTGGTATCATATCAGGAAGTGATGTCACGTGATCTTTAACACCAATGAAGTTGTAGGGGTTGACATGGTGCTGGTTGAAATGGCATGTGTGCCTGGGTTGACATGGTGCTCTAGGAGCCGCTTGGCTACAACTGGGTTGACCTGGTGCTGGAGAAGCTGAGGGGCCAGGTGGGGGTTAACCTGGAACCCACCCGGCCCGCCAGTGCCACGCCCAGGTTGACATGGCACTGCAGGACCCACCTGGGCAGAACCGGGTCAGCACCAGCCAGGAAAAGCAGCATGCAGCTGAAGCTGGCTTCCCATGTTCTGCTGAAGATGGAAGGAGGCCAGCCAGGTCTGCACTGGCCAGCAGAAGCAGTGGCAGAGCTGTGTGCTGCTTGGGACTGACTGGTACAGGCTCATCCTGTCCTATCCCACTGCTCTGCTGCTGCTGCTGGCTAGTGCAGACCTGGCTGGGCTTCTTCCTTCCACAGCAGCACATGAGAAGTGGCCCCCTCGGGGCCTAGTGCACAGGCAGTTGGGCCCGGAGAGCTGCATCACCCGTGTGGAGGCTGGTCAGCGTGGGCTGGCAGTGCCAGTGGCCACTGCTTGGCCTCTCATGCAGGGCTGCTCTAGCAGCATGGGCATGGGCTCATATCAGGGTGGGGAGGCAGGGGCAGGAATATGGGCACTCCTGGACACACAGCCTCCCTGCCAGTGACCAGATGCAGACCCACATCCTCAGCTGTGCAAGTCACATTATCAGGACCTGAACTGCCAAGGACGTGGCTGGATGTATAGCACCTCTGGGCTGGGCCCCTCCTGCCTCCTGCCCAGCCCCGCTTTGGTAACCATGCACCCTGCGCGGGAGCTTACCTTGTGCCTCCATCAACCATGCATGCGGGCAAGGTGCGGGCCATGCTGCAGCTCGCCTGGCCATGCACCAGGGGCAAGAGGTGGAGCCAGAGAAGAAGTTGCATGCTCTGTCCCCAGCTTGTCTAATCAGGTGCGGCTGGGGCAGTCCCGCGTCACACAGCCCTTGGGGCAGTGGTGGCAGGACCTGGCTCACTGATGAGCCCGGCCCTGCGGGGTCAAGCAGCTCCCTCCCCTCCCTTCGCTGCTGGCTGGCCCCAACTGCCTTGCTGCTGCCACCGTGGAGCACAGAGCAGGTGCCTCGGGCCAGATAAAATGGCTTGGCAGGCTGCATGGTGGTCCGTGGGCTGTATGTTGGACAAACCTGAATTAGCCTGTTCCAGTCTGCCCTCATAGTCTGAAAGTTCCTCCTAATCTCCAACCTACACCTACCTTGCTGAAACTTGAGGCCATTGCTTCTTGTCTTGTCCCCTACAGCCACAGAGGAAAGTCCATCTTCATCCTCTCTATAATTAGCCATCAGATATTTAAGGATGTGTTATTAAATACCCTTCAGTCTTTCTTCCAAACTAAATAATGCTAGTTCTTTCAACCTTTACTTGTAAGCAGGAATCCTGGCTTTCTCTGTTTAAAAAAAAAAAAAATCCCCAATTTTTGGACTAAAAAAAGTAACCCAAAAGCCACATTTTCCATGGTCAAAATGAAACACCACTCTCTCTCTCTCATATATTAGTGGTATTTCATCATCTTTTTTTTTTAAATCGTAAGTGCTGCTTTCCAGATCTCCGTTCATTTTGGTAGCTGTTCACTGGATGTTTCCGATAGTTTCATATCCTTCTTGAAGTTTGAGACCCAAAACTGGACACAATACCCAAGGTGAGACCTCATCAGTGCTAAATAAAACAGAAGAATTTGTTTTTAAAGTGTTCTGTTAATATAACCCAATGCGTGTTGGCCTTTTTTTGTTTTATGAGAGTATGCTATTCACTAATATTCAACTTATTGTTGAATAACCACTGTAACTCTCAGGTTTTTTCTCTGTGGTACTGCAACCAAACCAATCTGGTTGATTGTGGACTATTTCTCTAGTCTGTCCAGGTCATTCTGGGTCCTAGACCTGTCCTCCAGAGTGTCTGCAACTCTACTCGGCTTGGCAGCAAGTTTGCTAAGTGTGAGCTTAATCCCATTGCCAAAATCATTGATGATGCTGAAAAATACCAGATCCAGGACAGATCCCTAGAGAGCCCCACTTGATACCTCTTCCCAGTTGGATACCTTTTCTATTTTGAAAAATACCATTCTTTATTACTCATTGAGCAAGATGTTCCAACCAGTTATGTATCTACCTTATGATGCATTCATCTAGTCTGTATTTGTGTAGCTTGTTAATAAGAATATTGTTGGAGATAGTGTTAAGAGCCTTGCTAAAGTCTAGTTATATCACATCCCCTGCTGTCCCCCAATCCATAGATCCTATCACTTTATCAGAGAAAGAAACTGGGTTGGTCAGGCATGAATTTCTCTTGATGACTCTTTGAGGGCTGTTCCTGATCACCTTGTTCTCTCTCAGGTGCTTCACAATAGATTCCTTTAGGACCTGTTCCATGATTTCTCCAGGTACTGAGGTCAGCCTTATTGGTCTGTAAATCCCTGGACCTTCAGTCTTTCCCTTCTTAAAAATGGGAACTATATTGCCCGTTTTCAATCATCTGGGACTTCACCCAAACTCTACAAGTTCTCAAGGTGGATAACAAATGACTGAAATTTACCTCGGTCAATTCCTTCAATAGCTTAGGGTGCAGTCTAGGGTGCCATCTTGAAAACAGGTAACTTCTCTAAATAATCCCTAACCTGTCCTGCCATTGCTTTAGGCTGTTTTGACTCCTTCATTGTCTTTGCTGCCAGCTGCACATGTTATCTGATTGCTGTCCATATTTGTGAAGACTGAAGTAAAAAAGACATTAAATACTTCATTCTTCTCTAGATCATCCATAACTAGATTGGCTTTCACATTCTTTAAGGGCCCTATGATTTCTTTAGTTTTCCTCTTACTCTTGACATATTTGTAGAATCCCTTTTTATTGCCTATTATGTCCCTTGCCATTTGCATTTCAAATCAAGCCTTGAATTTCCTAATTTTCTCCCTGCATGACTGTGCGATACTCTTTGTTCTCCCTGGGTGCATCTTCACATTCAGTTAATGTGACTGAATATACTCTGGCTCAATTTGAGTAAACTAATCCTGATGTCACTGCCTATATGTATGTTTTAAGTGCAGTAATTTACTGAGCTGCTGCATACCACATGTGTCTGATGGGACTAACTGGCAGCAGAGCAAATTTAGTCTGCTGCACAGTAAAGTGTTTCATGTAGATGCACCCCCTGAGTAATAAAAGCAACTTTCTGTGTTTTGGAAGATACTTTTTGTTTGAGTCTCATCTCGTTACTGAAGAGACAGAATTCTAGCCAGGCCGGTGTCCTGTTGTACTTCTCATTCCTCTGTTGCATTGGGATAGCTTGCTTGTGCATCCTTAAAACACAGCCGGCTCTCCTGGACTTTTTCCCCTCAGATTGTCTCTAAGGGGAGCCAGCTCACAGGTTCCTTAGGTTTGTTGAAGTTTAGGAACTCATGGGCAGGATCCTCTTGGAGACAAGGTTGACTATAGATTTATAGACTAACTTAATCTGTTCTGTTTTGACGGACTTGTTGGTGGTTCATGAACTTAAGCATCTCTGATTCAGTTGGTCTACAAAGTGCATCTCTAAGTTGCCTTCTTTTACTCATGGTCAGGAAAAAGCGAGGTAACAATTTGCCTATGAATGATTGCTCCATCATACCAGCCCAAGAAATGATTTTTCAATCCTGTGAAAAGTCAGGATTAAAAAAATGTTTCCCACTGTGGATTGAAATGACTTAGAAATCTTCCACACATGAGAGAGAGAGAGAATGCTTAAGAACCCAGCAAGCTTTTGTGTTCAAAAACCCTTCGTCAGGCTAAGGAAGGTGCAGCAGTTGGTATGTGCTCTTCCTGGATGGAATGAAAAGTAAAGAAGCCAGGGGCTGGGCTGGGGAGTCAGTTGCCAGGCAGATTATAATGTGTCATAAATCCAATGTCTATATTTAGTCCATGATTTTTAGTATCCAGGAGGTTGATGAGGTGGAGTTCATAGGCTCATCTCTGGGAAATAGTGTGTAAGTTTTTCCTTTCCAGAGGACCAGGACTGAGAGATTGGAGAAAGAGTGGTTTTCTTGTGAGAAATGTGCCCCCACCATTAATTGGGTATTTCTGTCTTTGATAGATTTTTTTGGTGTACGTTCATTCTGGTGTGCAGTTGTTGTTTGGTCTCTCCTACATATTTTCCATCAGGGCATTTGGTGCATTGGATGAGGTGTATTACATTTCTGGAGGTGCAGATGTAAGATCCAGGAATGCTGATGGCTCTTTTGTGGGGTGAAGTAACAGTGCGGGTGGTGGAGATGTGCTGGCAGGTTTTGCATTTCTTGTCATGGCATGGTCTGGATCCTTTTGGTGTGTTCTGGGCTTGAGGAAGTTTGCTTCTGGTGATGAGGTTGGTGAGGTTCGGTGCTCGTTTGAAGACTAGGATGGGTGGCTCTGAGAAGATCTTTTTAAGAATAGGGTCTCTTTCTAGTATGGGTTGCAATTGTTTGAGGATTTTTCATACAGGTTCAAGGGAGCGGTGATATGTCATACCCAGCGGTGTGCAACTTGTGGGGGGTTTTTCTGTACTGCAGCAGTTCTTCATGTGGTATCTGGTTTTTCAAACGGGTGATCTCTCTCTCTCTCTCTGGACAAGTGTCCTTGTGAAAACCTCTTTTAAGATTGGTGAGGTGGCAATCCCAGGTGTTCTCTTCAGTGCAAATGCGGTGGTATCTGAGGGCTTGGCTGTACATCATAGCTTTTTTGGTGTGTTTAGGGTGATTGCTGGTTCTGTGCAGGTATGTATGATGGTCTGTGGGTTTCTTGTATAACAGTCTGTATTTTATCATTCTGGATACTGATCATTGTGTCTAAAAAAGAGATACTGATGCTGGAGTATTCTAGAGAAAGTTGGATGGAGGGATGGTGACTGTTGAATTTCTGATGGAACTCAATCAGAGATTGTAGGTTTTCAGTCCAAATGATGA
>JAGPOW010003316.1:102541617-102553961 GCA_030014935.1 Caiman crocodilus | reverse complement strand
TCAATGTAGGCACTTGAACCACCTCCGGTGGCAGGCTGTTCCAGACCTTGGGGGCTCGGACAGTAAAGAAATTCTTCCTTATGTCCAGCCTGAAACGGTTTTGTAGTAGTTTATGACCATTCAACCTAGTTGTTATCCCTGGGGGTGCTCTGGTGAACAAATGTTCCCCCAGATCCTGGTGGTCACCCCTGATAAACTTATAGGTGACCATCAGATCACTCCTGAGCATGCGCTTTTCCAGGCTAAAGAGCCCCAGGACTCTCAGCCTGTCATCGTAAGATCTGCTTCCCTGATCTCTGATCATGCACGTGGCTCTTCTCTGGACTCTCTCAAGCTTCTCCACATCATTTTTGCATTGTGGAACCCAAAACTGGATGCAGTACTCCGGTTTTGGCTTCACCAAAGCTGAGTACAAGGGGAGAATGATGTCCTGGTATTTGCCTGAGAAGCATCTATGGATGCAAGCCAGCGTTTTGGTTGCTTTACTAGTCACAGCATCGCACTGCAGGCTCATGTTCATCTTGTGGTCAATGATGACCCCCAAGTTTCTTTCTTCCATACTGCTAGCCAGCATAGCACTGCCGAGCCTATAAGGATGCTGTGGGTTTTTCTTCCAATCGTGGAGAACCTTGCATTTATCGGCGTTGAACACCATCCAGTTCTTATCCAGCCACTTGCTGAGCCTGTCTAGGTCAGCCTGGATCACACGTCTGTCTTCTGGTGTGGATGCTTTGCCCCAAAGTTTGGTGTCATTGTTGAACTTGGCCAGTCTGCTTCTGACTCCAGTGTCCACCTCATTAATGAAGATGTTGAACAATATGGGTCCAAGGACAGAGCCTTGGGGGACCCGACCCCACTGGTCACAGGACACCATAATGGGTGACTTCCATCAATTACTACCCTCTGGGTCCGATCAAAGAGCTGATTTTCCAGCCAGTGGATTGTGGTGGACCCAAGGCGACAACTGGCTAGTTTCACCAAGTGGTGATCATGGGATACCAAATCAAAGGCTTTTTTGAAGTCAAGATATATGACATCAATCTCTTCTCCCTTGTCCAGGTGATAGGCCACCTGGTCGTAGAAGGAAATGAGATTGGTCAAGCAAGACCTACCCGCAACAAACCCATGCTGGCTATTCCTTAAGATGCTGGTGTTGGCCAGTCCATTAAGGATGGCCTCTCTAAAACTTTTCTAAGATCTTCTCCGGGATAGAAGTCAGGCTAATGGGCCTATAGTTAGCTGGATCCACTTTCCTCCCTTTCTTGAAGATGGGCACCACATTGGCCTTCTTCCAGTCTTCGGGATGAAGGCACTACACCAGAGCATCAAGAGTTTTCAAAGATCTGTGCTAGAGGCTGGGCTATGATGCTCGCCATCTCCTTGAGTACCCTGGGGTGAAGATGGTCAGGGCCGGCTGACTTGAACGTATCCAGCTTCTCAAGATGTTCCTTCACAAAGTCAGCATTAATGGAGGGCAGGGGATCACCCTCACCCAGACTTCCCTGTCCTGTAGCGGGCATGGGCGTCCCATGGGACTGATGAAAGACCAATGCAAAGTACCTCTTTAATAGGTTGGCTTTTTCCTGGTCGTCAGTTGTCAGTTGCCCCATCTGGTTCAGCAGGGCTCCAATGCCCCTGCTTTTCCTCCGGCTCCCCACATATCTGAAAAAGGACTTTTTATTGTCCTTTGTTGTGTAGTTTTACTAGATAATGGAATTGTACAGGATGGTTTGGATATGGATGATCTGACCTCGGGTGGGGGAGTTGGACTAGATGACCTCTGAAGGTGTCTTCCAGCCCTCCATTTCTATGATTCTATCACATGTAACTTGTGATGCTCACTCAACCTCTGAGTGATGCTAGAACAGAGTAGTCTACTCTTGATATATTTAGACCTAACTACACCCAGAAGTAAGTGGAACTCTTTATCTTTGGTATGTTGGTGTGCATTTAGAAAAATATCCCTCCCACTCACCTCTCCATTTTTTTTTTTTCCAAAGTGGCATATCTATTCACTAGCAACTTTACAGTCTGTGTAACAGGACAGAAGTTATGCCCTATCCCAAAGGATGAGTGAGCAAGAGTGCCGCAAAGGGGGAACACCCCGCTGTGGGGGATGAGGGAGAGAGTTGAGAATCCTAAAAGCCAGGGAAGTCTGAAGAAGGATTTAATTAAGGCAACTGTGACTTTGGAAGGTGGAGGGGGAGGAAGAGAAGCCACCAGGCAGGTTCCCTGTGCTGACCCAGAAGAAAAAGCGTGGGAGCCAGGTAAGAGCTTTCCCCAGAGCAGGGTGAATCGTGAGCAAGAGCTTGTGCAGCTGCACAGAGGTGCAGTCATTATTTGACCCAGCTGGGAAGTCAATGGGCCATCAGAAGAGTTTTCATAGTGTATTAGAGATTACCTGAGCAAGGGCTGGCATGAAGTCGCTGTATCTGAATGTTTGCATGGAGGACATCTGGTGAGTGAAATGAGCCAAGTCTGGGGCCTGGAGGGAGGAAGAAGAGAGAGGCCAGTTAAAGGATCCATCCCTGTGCAGAGGTGGGGTTCACTCTAGCAACAGGGACAGAGCCTGAAGCCAGCCAGGAGACTGAGTAAGCTGGCTGCATGATCTGATTGCGGGAGTCCTAAATCAGAACGGAGCTGATTTGAAGTTCTGGGACTCCTGGCAGGCAGAGAAACAATTTCTAGCATGTATGCAGAAACTTTTCTGTGAGTTTGAAGACATGTAAGCTCCAACCTGGACTGACAAGGAGCTTGCGAGATACTCAGCCCCAGTGATGACAAAATGGTTCTTAAACTGCTAAAGGGTGTACTTGGGAGGCATTTCCAAGACTGTATGAGTGCTCTAAGCAACACCACTGGCTAAGGAACCATGCTCTTAAAACAGCTGGTGTGGTAAGGACAGAGTATGGGAATGATAAAGCCCTCTGAAGAGGCCAGGGGCTGACAAAAATGCACTAGGAAACAGCACTTTGCTCCCTGATACTTACTTTTCCCTTTTTGGTTATTTCCTTTAAGATCAAAAACGTGGCGGGTGAGAAACATAGGGGATGAGCAGGATCAGAGGGAATGGAATTGTGTGCGTTTCTATGAGACTGAGCTTTCATTAGTATGAAAAGTGTTTTAAGTTCCACACTCTAGTAGTGTAACATGTTGACAGAACTTTTAGATCAGGGGTGCTAAACTTGCATTCTGTCCTGGGCCAGATCTGAATTATGGAGCTCCTGGTGAGTTGGAGTCAGTCTGGAATAGAGTGTGGTTCTAGTCCAGGGCATGTAGTGGTGGTACCAGTAACAGCTCCAGCTCTGGCATGGAACATGCAGTGGCTGTGGCAGCTCTGACTCCTGCGGTGTATTCCTTGTTGGAGCCAGAGCTGCTTCCATTGCTGTGGCAGCAATTCTGGCTCTGGCAAAGGCCAAGCAGCAGTGGCTCCAGCATGGGGTAGCAGGACTGGCAGTTTATGCAGGTAGGGCTCCAATAGTGGAAATGGGTAAAGCAGGTGCTGTCAGTAAGCATGGCACTTAACCTTAAGAGCCCCAGATCCTTGTAGAGATTACTCCTGCTGCACCTGCAACTTTTAGCTGTACACTGTGGGCCAGATAGAGCCACATGTTTAACATCTCTGCTTTACATAAATGGAAATGCTAGAAGCTGGCTGTCTTCCATGCAGATAGGACTGAATCCACTGATGACATAATTTGAATGAAATCAGCAGGGTTAATGAAGCAGAGCACTGGGGCTACTAACTTTCCTAACTTTCTTTTGATTACCTGAACTTCCCTCTCATCAAAAATCAAGACAAAATTATGTAGGCTACAGTACCCGTTCATAAATTTATAATCAAAGCTGCTTCAAGGGTATAGGTTATAGTCATGTTGCTCTAAGGACATAGGCAGACAAGGTTCTTTGGATAAATCTGATCTCTTTTATTAGACCAACTCAAATAGTTAGAAAATTTCTTCTTAGCAAGCTTTCGGGGACAAGTACCCTTCATCAGGCTGAGGAAGCATCTGCAGTTGGTATGTGCTCTTCCTAGATGGAATAATAAATAATCCAGAGGCTGGTATGCATATGAGAGAGCCAGTCAGTGTAAATGTAAATTGAGGTAGTCAGTGGATGTGGATTCAGTTTACATTTTCAGTTTGGATTCAGTTTACATTTCTGGTAAACAACAACTGTGTACCAGAATGAACACACACTAAAAATCTGTATACAGGAGGTTAATATCACTTTTTAATCTTTCTGCATTAATTTTTAGAAATTTTGATCCTACATTTAAACAACTAGGTAATAGCTCTATATCTGGCCACCCTCGTGTGTTGCATGAGATCTCATCTACAGTAATGATTTACTGTTCCATGTTATCAGTACACAGTTAACTCTTAAAGTTTGCCAAATTAGAGAATTTTCTTCTTAAGCAAAGGGTTTCACAGAATACCAGTCAGTAATCTAATGCTACAGTTGCATCCTTCAGTTTGCTCCCTGCTTGCTTGATGAACTTGCACTCAGCACTCATTTTAATATAATGTTCCTTCTCTACTATTGATTTATTAAGCCCTCACAGAAAGAAAACATGTAGATCCTTCACCATTTCAACTTCCACTGCTCTTATGGGGTATAGCCCATCATATTATAGGAAGCAACCAAGAATTATTGAGATTTGTGTGCAGTGCCTTGCTGCATAATATGTCTTCCTAGTCACATTACTGGGGGATATATTTTATTGTATATATCTGGGAAATATTTTCACTGCTGCTATACTTTAAACTTTGCTTTGTGTTCTAAAGCAATCCAACAATTAACTTTATAAGCAGCTCTTGCAGAATACAAGACAAGACAAAAAATTAAAGTTAAATAAGTATAATAAAATATAGTTAATGAATAACAGACTCAAGAATGATGTGATAAAAAGCCTTTATTGATTTTTGGCTCTATTAACAGTTCTTAAAAAAGCAAATTATATTTCCAGATGTGTTTAGTACTTCTGAAACTAAAACAAATTAACTAACCCCAGGGATCTCCTACATTATCATATAACCCTACATCATCATTATATAATCATATAATTTGTTATAATTTTCCATTTACAAAATCTAATTATTCAGCAAGAATTGTCTTAAATTCAAAGTTGTCTTCAGTATGGATAAATATGGTAGCTTCTTTCTGTGCAGCTAAGTGACTGCCCAATGATTTCATGAAACTGGAATGGAGAAGCTGTTCTGAGACCCTGTAAAATGTATGTAAATGTATACCATAAAATTATGGTTACTGATAACTTATTTGTACACTGGGCTAGTTTTCTAAGTGTACACTTTAGAGATATACAGATACAGGTAATTATTTGCACAAATAATCTTTATGTAAAGAAATATACTGATTTTGAGAAGAGCAATGGAGAATTAACTCCATCACACTGGAGATAATTTTGTGCAGCTATAGGATTATGTGATGATGTGATTATGTGATGATGATGCAGGAGATCACTGGGGTTTGATCTTTTTTTTAACATCAGAAGTACTGAACACATTTTGGGAATATATGATTTGCTATTTAAAAAACTGTTAGTAGAGCTGCAATGAATTAAAGGCTTTTTATCACTTCATTCTCGAGTCTGTTAGTCATTAATTGCATTATATCTTAAATTTTTCCCTCCTCAGTGTTGCAACAGGGAAAGAAGTGGGGGAGGGCAGGCAGCAGGGGACTCAATCTACCTGACTGCCACCACTTGTTCCTCTGTGCCTGTACCCCTGCATCTGCACCCATGCCTCCCTGTGCATGCGCCTTCCTGCCACTTGTTCCCTACTTGGCTTCCCCTGTGCCCTCCTCCCTCTACTGCTGTTTACCCTGAGTTGTGGTTCTGTCCCTGACCCTGCTGTGACTTAGGGCATATAGGATACTTTGACCCAGGTCTCTACCCAGCCTGACAGCAGTGGTCACAGTAGTAGCAGTTCCAGGCTTTGCCCTGCCCCTGGGACCAGGTTAGTGTTGAAGCTGAGGCCAGGGCCACTGAATAACTGTAACTGCTGAGCAGGGTGGGCCCAAGGCCAACATGTACTCTGTTCCCCTGGCTGGAGCCAGAGCTGGAGCTGGACCCAGACCAACCACTCTGGGTAAGCAGCTGTGGCAGGAATTTGCCCAGGGGGAGGAAGAGGCAGGCTTGGGATGGGCACAGATGGGAGGGGCAAGTGTGACAGAGTGGGGGCCAGAGGCAAGTGGAGGGGATGGGCAGCAGGCAGCAGAGGCATTGGGGCAGAGAAGCTGCCTAGGCTGGGGCCAGAGCTGGATTCCACCTTGTACTAGAATCCAAAACTAGGGGCTTTCTTTTCCATGTTTATTTACTCAACACATTTATTATAAAAAAGAGCACTCTTCCTCCAAAACATCTTTCCATCCTTACTGCACAGTAATGCACAGATTCATTTTAGCAACAAAAATCTCTAACCTTTAGTTTGTGTGTTGAACTGCTGATTTGAAATTTTAAGATGCATGAGCGTGTACATTACGTTGGCTCCATACTGTACTGTCCCAAAGCAAGTGCCAAGAACTAAGAATTTTATACCCTGTTGTTGCTTATTGCTTATCCAGAAACAGAATTCAAGTGTATACTCAGAGCTGAATGTGATGATAAGAGGCCAAACAATGAGAAACAAATGTGAGGAGATACTACTACAGTTCAAATGTATGAAAATATTGTGTTGCACAAAACATTCTTCAAGAAAGGAAAATATAGAACTATAAAAACATAGTTCAGTATTTTAAAAGTTAAGTGCATTTCCTGGTGATGTTCACAACAAGTTCTTGTCTAATAATCTGTACAACATTTTAAACCTAGGAGACAAGTGTCATTTCAATTACCTAGACTACACTGATAGCCAGCACTTGCTATAAGAAAATGAGGTCTTACAGTTTCCAACTATAAACCACAGACCTTGTTGGGTCTTTGCAGCAAAGTTGTGTGGCTGCAAAATTCTGCTTTGTGACATAGGTAGGCTAAGAAATAACTTTAGAAAAAAATGACAGATGACAAAAAAGTCGGGGTTGTTTGAGTGTCATGTTTAAACCTACTATATTAACATATCTGGTAAGCTTTTGACATTTCATTAATATCCTTTACTTAATTAAAGCAGAGATGTACAGTTCAACATCTTTGAATAGATTCTTCCCAGGATCACAGGGAAACAGAACTTTTGGTTTTCTTTGCTATGACAATAGAATGTACTAAAAATGCAACTTTTAATAAAAGTATTTTATTTTGCAAAACAAAAAAGCATGAAATCTGCAAAATAGAAAATCAGGAACTGCAAAATGAGCAGTTGCAAAAGAACAGGAATTCCAGCGTCAGAAGCACTTCAGATTTTCAATGCTGGGGAGGGTCTGATCTGGTTTTGTACCGTAAGCTCTGAAGCTGTCAGATTTACCTCTAGCTTCTATTTACTGGAGGAGCTTTAAGTAGGTGTAGTGACCTGAGCATCAGATCTGAAGTGGCTAACCTCATGGGGACCACAGTTAAATTATGGTAGGTCTGACATGAGCCTTTGTCTCTCTTAAGACGAACAGAATTCTTTTGTGTTTCAGAGATGTGATTTTGGTATGGCTTTTAATAGCAGAGGTTCCTTTTACCCTGTATGGACTTTAAAGAGGCTGTGGTCCTTTTCAGCAGAATAGAAATTTGTTCTGCAATCCTTGAATACAGCTTCCTCTTCTTTCCCTGTTGTACAATATCCTGATGGTTAGTTTCTGATCTACTGGTGCCTTTGTTTTTGTGGTGCTGGGGCTTTAAAGAAATCTCAGAGGTCAGATCAGTACTGACAGAACAAACTCGGTTGATAATTATCCTAGATATAGTTTATATGAGTGAAGACAGGGTGAAATTACTTTGGCATTTTCCAGGAGTTTTCAAATGCCTTCCAGTAAAGCATGCTTCAGAAGGCAATTAGAAGATTAGCATATTATAGCTAGTCTCCAATCCAAAACTCAATTTTTTTGTTGTTTTTTCTTAAAGATATACCCACCAATACTTTTCTTTCCCAGGGAATGAAATAGATTTGCAATTTAATAGTGAGTGGTAAAAAAAAAATACAGGTGCTTTGGTTCATAAATATCGATAAATGAAATCTGATATGTAGCTGTGCAGTATTCCGAATAGATTTTGGGGCTTCTTTTCCATAAATGTTTTAAAATTGTGGCCATCGGGAATTTCTAAGACCATTTGCAAGCTTCTGAGTAATGAGATATTGTTCTTAGCGTAACATAAGCAGGGATATAATTTGGGATGAAAAGCATAGAGAATAATTATTTGATTAAAAACATTGGTATTGGAACAAATAGTATAACAGTGCCTAAGGGCAGGTTTTGTATGAGAAGGGATGAAATGAGGAAGGAGTAAATAGGCATAGATGCAGCTACTAATAGCCATCAGAAATAACATTTGTATTGCATCATTACTTTGGATGCCTCCAAAACAATTAATGTCCTTAAAGCATATTAAAAGGAGAAAATAACGTGATGGTTAGTGAAATTAGACCATCCAAGAAGATTTAGGAGTTCATTGGTATTAGCAGCAGAGGATGTAGAGGCATGAGTTTAAAAGCAGCTGAAGTATTACCATCAGGAATATTTCACCTCAGGAATATTTGCACAGATTGCCTTTGCAGCTCTTTCAAGTATTTCTTATTCATTACTGTTTTTGTGTACTGGTCATTAAACTTGCAGTCTTCCCTTATGTGGTTAAAAAAGGGAGTACTGTACCTATGCTCTAGTTTGAAAATCACAGTCAGATGCTCTAGCTGCCAAAGTACAGCTCTGACCAGTGAACAATTTGTTACTTTTCACTGTGTTGGCAGAGTAGCTAGTGTCCCTCTCCTGTCAAGCAGAAGATTCCTCAGAAATAGAACTATGTATGTGCCTAAGTTTAAGTAAAGACAGAAAGCCCTTTTTCTACATACCTTTGGCTAGATACACCAAGTAACCTATTTTTCAGTGTGCACATGTACTACATGTACCATAAAAAATAAGCTTGCCCACTGCAATACTTGAAATGCTATTCAAGTTCAGTGTAAAAATGTAAGGGGAATGCCTGAGCTTCCAAAAAGTATTTCATCATCAGAGTTGGATGAACTAAGAAAACAGAGTTGGCAAGTATAGATTCTCCCCAGTGTATTGCAGGTAGTAAGCCAAAAGCCATCTAGGAGACAAGGTCAATAGTATCAAAACTCTTCACACAGTTTGGCCAGTGGCACTGTTGTTTAGCATGAAAACATACTAAAATACAGATGAACTCTGCTAAAACAATATTCAGTTCATCTGACTCACTGGATAAAAAGAGAACTCTTTAATAATTGTATTGAAATCTTGATGTGGCAAAAGCAAAGTTAAAGACCCCAAACGAACTTCTTCCATGTTAGAAATTGGCTATATCAAAATGCAGTACTTCTACCCTAAGTCCTTTTAAGTCTTCACTGAACCAGGCCTTAAAAATGTGGTCTGAGTACAAGGACAGACTGTTGTCTTAGGCTGGTATACTTAGCCACTGCAAACTGACTCAGGCCCTGCTTTTTCTCAGACTTCCTGGCCTAATAAAACTCTTGCAAGCAATGCTGTAGCAAGGGGGTGGCAAGCAGGGTGACTACCCTGGGCACCAAAGCAAAGGGGCACCAACAGGCACTGCCCAGCTATGCCCAGGTACAGGATATAGCCACACACAGCTCAGTTGAGAGGGGGGAATGGGGACAGGAGAAGGGCGGCTTCAGCCACTGTGTGCACTCCCAGACTAGCATGGGGAGGTGCATGTGTCCCCTGGATCTGTGTGTGGGGTAAGGGTGGGCTGCTGCTGTGGGCTTTGCCCCAAGCACCAAACATTAGTGCTACAGCACTGATTGCAGGTTTGAATCATAGAAACATACAACTGGAAGGGACCTGTAAGATCATCAAGTCTGGTCTCCTACCACGGGCAGGAAGTTATTGGGCTCAGATGAGCTCAACAAGGTGCTGTTCAGCCTCACCTTGAGCATCTCCAAGAAGGGTGACTGCACCTCTGCTGGGAGCGTGTTCCAGATTCTGGTGACACTTACAGAGAGAATTTTTCTGTATGTCCAGCCTGAATTTACCCTCTATTAATTTATGCCCATTGCTCCTTGTCCTCCCTTGAGATGCCCACCTGAAGGGTTGCTTTCCTAGTTCTTGATGCTCTCCCCTGATATATTTGTAGGTGGCTATTAAGTCAGCTCCCAGCCTTTTCTTACTCAGACTGAACAGGCCCAGTTCCCAGAGTCTGTCCTCATGGGGCCTACCCTCCATGCCCTTAACAATATGGGTGGCCCTTCTTTGTACCCTCTTGAGCTTACCCACATCCTTCCTAAGGTGTTGTGCCTGGAACTGGGCACAGTACTCTAGCTAAGGATTTATCAATGCCATATAGAGAGGAAGGAGTACTAGGGCTGTGCAGAGCTTCAGGTGCTGATTCAATTTGGAAAAGATTCAGCTTGATTCGGCAACCAAATCTCCGAATCCAAATTGAACTGGGAGACCAATAAAAAAGTTCAAATTTATTTGAAGCTCTCCAAATAAATTTGGAAAAGATTCAGAGAACTTCAAAAAGATTGAGGTTTGAGCAGTCCCCACTTGCTGCTGCAGGGATCTGAACCTGGACTCTGTGCAGTTAAATAGGGGGCTGGGCAGGGTGCAGCTGGAGGAGAGGGGAGGGGACCATGGGCCACCAGGCCCCATCCCTTGTCTGATCTCTCAGGCCCCCTGAGTGCCCCGCCTGCTCTCCCAGCCCCATCTATGGATTCCACACCCAGCCCCAGCATCCCAACTCTTTTTTCTTTAAAAAAAAAAAAAAAAGCCCCACACTCACTGGATGCTGCAGCAGCTGTTGGGGCCTATGGGAGCTCATGGTAGAGTCCCCACACAGTGGGTGGGCAGTGGAGACCACCCCTCCCCCAGCAGGAGTCGATGAGTGTGAGGTTTTTTTTTGTTTAAAGAGCTAAGACACTGGGGCTGGGTGAGGCAGCCATTGATGGGGCTGGGGGAGAGGGTGGGGGATGGGGCCTTTTTGATTTGGTTGATTCAACAGCAGCTGAATCTCTGAATCAGATTTGACTGAATCAATTTGGGACAGTGATTCGAATTGCCAATCTGAATCCAAAGCAAATATTAGCTGCTTCACACAGGCCTAAGGAGTACCTCCCTGGATCTATTGGCCACACATCAGCTGATGCATGCCAGAGTTTTATTTGCCCTTCTGGCAGCCTCATTGCACTGTTGGCTCATATTCATCTTCCAGTCATTTGTGATTCCCCAGGTCTCGTTCAGATGCCGTGCCAGCCAGTGGACTACCACCCATTGTATTGTTGTGGTGAGAGTTTTTACCCAGGTGAAGGACCTTGTACTTCTCCCTATTAAAACTTATTTAATTTTGTTGTGCCTATAAATTCTGTCTGTCAAGGTCATCGTGAATCTCTCATCCACAGACTTAACCATTGAGCTTTTTACCCCCTCATCCAAGTCATTAATGAATATACTGAATAGCACAAGTCCAAGCACCAATCCCTGGGGTATACAACTGGAGATGGCCCTCCAGGATGAGGCCATCCCATCAGTTACCACTCGCTGGGAGTGGCCTCTAAGCCATTTGTCCACCCACCTCATTGTAGACTGGTCCAGCCCAGTATTCTTTAGCTTCTTAAAGAGGATCCTATGGGAGACCAGAGTCAAAGGCTTTACTGAAGTCTAAGTAGATGGTGTCAACCTCATGTCTGTCATCAAGATAGTGAGTCACCTAGTTGTAGAAGAACACAAGGTTCATCAGGCATGATCTACCCTCAACAAAGCTGTGCTGGTTGCTTTTAGTACCCCATCTGTTACCAGCTTGTAATTGATGGCCTCCTTAACAAACTTTTCAAAGATTTTACCCAGGACTGCGGTCAGACAGACCAGTCTGTAGTTTGCGGGGTCAATCTTCTTCCCTTTCTTAAAGATGGGCACCACACTGGCTCTCTTCCAGTCATCTGGGACCACTCCTGAGATCCACAACTCTTCACACGGTTTGGCCAGTGGCGCTGTTGTGAGTTCAGCCAGTTCTTTCATGACACTAGGGTGCAGGTTGTCTGGCTCACCAGACCTGAAAACATCCAAGTGTTGTAGAAGAACCCTCACCTGTTCTGAGATGATTTCATATAGGCTGTTGCCTTCTCTATGCCCCCTTGGAGTCTGGTCAGATGAGCAGCCCCCATTGGATTTCAGGAATAGTATCATAGTATCATAGTACCTAGGGTCAGAAGGGGCCTAGAGCAGGCCATCTAGTCTGACCCCCTGCCAATTGGCAGGAAACGAGTGCCAGGGTC
>JAGPOW010003316.1:102473088-102541517 GCA_030014935.1 Caiman crocodilus | reverse complement strand
GGGTGGGGGAGGTGGACAGGGGGCCCCCCAGGGGCCCGGTCTGGGTGGCAGCCTCAGAGGTGCACCGGGGGGGCTGCACCAGGGAAGAGGGAGGGGTAGGGGCCAGGCCTCTAGCAGTAGCACTGCGTGTACTCACCATGTTCCTAGTGAAAGTAGTCCTCGCGCTGTTGTCTCTCTTCGCTCTTCCCTTCCTCCTGCTCTCCACCTGCATGAACGCCAGCGCAAACCCCGGTGCGCCCTTACAGAGCGTGCCTGTTTGCACGCTCAGTTCGCGCGCCACTCGGGAGCGCGGCTTCCAGCCGGGTCAGCTATAAGCAATCTGGGAGGCTCCCCTCCGGATCAGCTACAGCTGCCGGCACAACCGCACTCACCAGTTCACTGCTGCTGTTGCTGTCGCTCCTCAGCTGCTGCTCCTTTTGCTCTCTGCTCTGCAAGGGCCCACGTGTGACCGAGACCACACATGAACCCTCTCCGGAGTCTTAGACTCCCGCACAATACAATACCGACACAAAGTATGTATTTAGGAGTTCTGCCTTTTCATGGGCATTGACTGTGGGTTCCAACAGATGCTCTTCTTTTTCCTGATTTTATGCCTGATACTCAGTTCAATTCTTCCTGAATTTTCTCATGAGTAGAGCACTTAAAAAATTGAAGATTTCTTATTGAAAATGTGCAGCATGTGCATGGGTAAAGTATAATTTTTAATGGATTGTGGCCACAGACCACATGGGAAACATGTAGCTTATCAGTCTTATGGCTGCCTCAAAGAAAAGAGAGAACGGGGACTCCAACTGACGCATCTGGGCAAACCCCAAACTAAACTCTTTCCCTTCCCTTCTAGTCCCTCCCATCCTGAAGACAGCATTGGGGTGGGGCTGGGTTGCTTCAGCCCAGCTCAGCTCAGCTCCCTGTCAGGAACTGACACAAGTTAATGAAGGCTCTCTGCTTTGGAGTGCCTTCATTGGAACCCTCGTGTAATGAGAGTTAATTTTTCATTCAATCAGGTACTTTTAAAGTCCTCTGCAGCTGTGTTCTTCAGGGCATGGCTGTAGAGCACTTTCAGGGAGCTGATCATGTGACAAAATGTCATTTGTGCCAGTGCTCTTAGCATCTAGTAAAAGGTCATCAGCCCCAAAGGGTTAAGGCAATATCCTGGTTGTATATTCTTTATATCAGGTTGAGGTATGATTATGTAGTGAAAGCTTTTTCTACAAGGGTGCTGAAGACTCATGAGCAGGGATCCTGGTTTTCTCTGATTTCCTGGTTACTTACTTTAATCTGAAAATTAGGGATTTTTTCTTATCAGAGAAAACCAGGTTCCCTGCTTATGAGTCCCACTGACCGCTATTGGAATTGAGTTTTCAGAACTTCTGAAACTCAGGCTCAGAATAAAAGTACTGACTTTTACACCCTTTGCAAGCTAGTTGCTTTGCTGAAGAGTCATGATGTATTTTCTTATGGTTACAGCATAGAGGCAGAAACTAAGGGATCTGTTTTTAATTCCTGCTGTCATAGGCTTACTGCATAATGTCGGGCAAGTCAGTTAAGCTCTTTGTTCCTCAGCTTGCCTGTCTGATGGTGAGACTAACACTGACCAATGTTTAGGAGAGTTCTTTAAGGAATTGGCTGAATAGAACATCCTTATCTACTATCACAAGGATCTAATAGATCTGTGCAGACCATATCTGTGTTTTACTGTAGCATCAAGAATAAATCTTCTAACAAGTGGTAAAAATGAAGGAAAAAACACTTTCTAAATTAACTGTCACTCTATTCATTGGTAACAGGGGCATAAACAATTCGTCTGTGATTGCCTGTCTCACTTTCCTATTATAGTGCATTTGTTCTAGCTACCCTGTAATTACTGCATTGAATCCAGTGAAATAATCATTTGATTCATACTCAAATCATTTCCATGAGCATAATTTAATTCTTTCTGAACAGCTCATGACATATTGTATGTGAAGTGGTGCTGATGGTACACTTCACAATGCAAAGCTATGTCAAGCTTGTGCCATGTTAAAATAGCTTTTTATTGTATAAAGCCTGCTGGATACAAATGTATGAAGACAGCCTCTACTGTGACCAGTATGATACCAGTTTTGGTGCTAGCCTACTACTGTGCTCTGATGGCTACACTCCTGAGTGAGGGACTAGAACATTTGGAGCAGGGTCCCCTACCAGGACGAGTGTGGTCAGCTAAATATGTCAATGGGCATGTACCAATAGGCTCTGCCTTAGGGTACATGCAGACATCACTCTAATGTAGACCTAAGCACTGATCTGTATAGACATTGGGACAGGCTAGATCAGGCAAAAAATGGGAGGCCTAATCAAAGTTAGTTCATCTGAGGTGGTGAACTAAGATCAGAACAGGTTAGCCCAATCTGATGAATGCTCATGTTCCAAACAAAGCCCTGGGGCTGGGAAAGCCCACCTGCTTGCTGAAGCCCTGTGGTTGTGCTCTTCCTACCCCTTTCCCCACCTTCCACAAACATTTGCACAAGCAGGACCCAATCTGTGATCACACAGTTTAATGTAAGCCACATGATTGTAGACCAAGTATAGAGAATGTGTACACATACTTTCAGCTATTGATGAGAACTCAGCTAAGAACAATCCTTAGATGCAGGCTAGCTTACAAGTACTTGACAGGTTTTGTTAAACCTTAGCTATTATGGTCAAGATTTGACGTGACATGGCATGGTGAATGAGTTTATAGTATTTTATTGGATCAAGAAAGCTTGAATTTTGTTTGTGCTATATAAATGCCATATCCCCAGTGCTTTCAGTGCTTGTTCCTTTAAAATGAATAAGCTCAGTCATGACATTAACATAGTGTTTTCAAGTTTTTATTTAGTGGGAAAATAATTTTATATTGATAGACAGCAGGGATCCTGGTTTTCTCTGATAAATATATAGATACACATATAGTGGCATTTAATTTTAATCATGGAAAAATGTGGATTTTGGGTTACTTTTCTAGATCTGAAAATTGGGGATTTTTTTTAATCAGGGAAAACTAGTATCTCTGGTAGTTGGCCCCCTTCAAATGTGATGAGTTCTGCTGCCAAAGATTTTAAGGAGTATGATTATACCTTCTTGATGCCATTTTGGGAGATTGAGGTATATGTTGAAGAGTCAGGGTATGTAGGGCCAGATCCTATTCTACTTATTAGATGCCTGTGTATAATTCTGTTCCACCTTGCCCGAGTTCCTGAAAATGTATGAATGCATCTGCTTTTGTAACCTTCTGTCATCTTAGCCTTAAGATTAAGTCCTAACATGACAATTTTGTTTTAGCAGTTTCTCAGAGATTCAAGTAGGGTAGAATAAGACTGCATATAAGAAACTGAGTCCATCTGGGTATAATAGGTAGAATAAGATCTGGCTAGTATGACTTAATTTCTCAAGTCAGGTGTATTATTGTAAACTGCACTTGCTTAATTGCATATGCAAATGGCCAGTGAGATGTGTTACTAAATACTTTTAAAGGCCAGAATTGTAAATATATATATATGTGGGGATTATGAAGCAATATTCTGTATATAACATTTTTATATTTTTAATATTTTATTTACATTAACTTTATCATTACAAAGATCATCCCAAATGGTCAAGCAGCATCAAAGCATAAAGATATTGTGTGGTTTAACAAGACTCAAGACTCTAAGTACAAATGAAAAAAATATTTGTACCTGTGTACATAAAGTGTTTGATCTGCCTGCACTTGGCCACATCCTCCCCCTCTCCAGAACACACATCCTGAGCAGGACAACAGGGTTCCAAGATGAAGAAAAGTGAACTAGAAATAGAAAGCTGTAGTTTATATATACAGAACTTCATATTATATCAAGTTTGGTAACAGATAATGATCAGTATGTAATAATTTTTTTTGAGTGTATTCAACATTCATTGTTACCTGGCAAAGTACACAAGCTTTTTGTTTTTTGAAGAACATGGCTTAAGTATGGCATGTATACTAGAGTTAAAGTAAAAATGAGTTTGAGTTTTTGTATTTGTTAGACGAGTCTCTATGAGAAAAGCATTACTTTGTTAATCACAATCAGTAGTCTGTGCTCAACAGCTTCATGCAGGGAGTTTTATGTGCTGAAGTGCTCTAGCAAATGGAAATTTATAACATATCTTCCTACTCTTTGCTTTATTGTGCTGCTTCAACTTACTAGCTCTCCTTTAGTTGAAAAAAATTGAAAAACTGTTGCTAAAAAGATATAATTAGGTTATGTAGTAGTTACTTAACATTGCTGCAAAACTTTTTTTTTTTATACATGTCAGGTTAAAACAGAAGGAAACAAAGGAGTTCTGTTCTTGGGGATGCATACTTTGGAAACCTTCATCTCTTGCTCAGTAGTTTCACCAGAACTTGAATAAGTGGTGATCACCTCCTAAGGGTTGGATATCTTAGACTTTAGCAGAGCTTACTGATGCACAAGAAAAACCACACTTCAGTTTCATAAGATTTTGCCTCTGTTATTCCAAATATGGTCTTGTTAAAAATGTTTGAGGTTCTTTCTAAGAAGAGGCACTAGCTGAGAAACTATGAACTTTTCAAGAAAGGTAGATAGAGAACTATCCATATAGGCAGTATAGTAGAAAAGTGGTATGTTTTGTATGTACTGAAAGTACTTCTGAGATGAAGGAATACAATATTAAAGCCTTGTACATCAAAGCATTTTGAATATAAGGTCACTTGTCAGTTTTATGATAGTAACATTTTTTCAACTGAAACAGAATTCTTTACATTCAAAATGGAGACCATGCAGTTATCAACCAAGAAATCAAAGGATTTAGTGAGTATTGTCAAAGCAACTTATCTGGTTAATCAGATGATTGCCATAAAGCTGAATGTTTTTTGTTTCTGATGGAGAATTAGTCAGAGTGGTGACAATTTAAGGAATATTGCATCCTGAAAGTAGAATGGAAATTGAAATACTAATGTCAAGATTTACATTTTCCTTTTGTATTCACTACCTTGCTGTGAGAAATTATAATCACGTATCAATAAACCAATACATTTCTGTTTGTATTTGGTAAAATTACTGATAATGAAGATACTCTATAGCTTGTAGTTTTTATTCAAGGAGTAGACAGTAAATTTACTCTTAAGTAGGAAGTAGATTCATGGTGAAGCATGAAAAGCACAGCTATTGGCCAAGTTTTGTTTGAAGAACTTAAAATTGTAATGAAACTTAGTCACTTTAGTGTTGTCTATGTATAACTGAGTATTATGATAGATCCCCACCTGTAATGTGTAAGGTAAGAAGTGGGCTGGTTGTGCCATTTAAAAAACAAATGGGATCTTGAGCTATGGATTCTTCTGGGTTAAACATATGCTACCGCATCATATGCCAGGAAAAGTTGTGCACAAAAGCACTTGATTTCAAACATGAGAAGAATATTATTCTGTCAGCAATCAACTTCATCAGATCAAAAGGCTTCAATTACCATCAGTTCCAACAACTGTTATCAGTCAGCCATGTAAAGTACTTTTAAAGTGCCTTTGTGATGTCCACAGGCTGAGCAAAGCTGGCATGCTGAGATGGACCTATGATCTTTTGGAAGAAATAAACGATTCTTGAAAGGTATTTTTTGCCAGAATTAAGTGATGAGAAATGAAAATGTGATTTTATATTTTTAGTAGACATGGCTCATCATCTGAACAAATTTAATTTGAAACTTCAAGGGAAAGATCAGTTTGTAAGGGACCACATATCAGGGGATTTTAAACAAAGTTGCATTTAGTGGAATCGCAAATGAAGGGGAAAAAAAATCACTGCACATTTCCTGAGCTTGAGCAATCATGCAATTACTGACCTGTAGTAATCAAACGAGGCTACTAAACTAGTAGCGATATAACCAGCCTGCAAATACAGAATGGGGGGTTCCTGCTTTGTGTTTGTAGCCTGTGCTTCTTGCTGCTGCTAGAAATGCATGGGTTTCAAACATGGAGGAAGACCTCTTTCTGTGGAAAATCCCTCCTCTCAATTCTACACTTTCAGATGCACTCTGGGAAATTCCCTGCAGAGGTGTTTCCCTGTGTGCATCCACTAGTATGCAGGGAGGAAATGGGAGTCCCTCTCCCCACCTTCCCTGTTTATAGATGCATGCAGAGGGAAAATTCTTGCAGAGGGCTTTCCCAACACCTGACTGCAAACCCAGAGGGTGGGCAGAGACCGCTAATCAAGGTGGTGACCGCCTGCCCTTGCAGGCTCCTGGGGAAACCACCTGCTGCAGATTCTCATGTTCCATAACAAGAGTCTATGCCTACAAGTTGGAGCTTTTCCCCTGCTTGCAAACATGCTATAAGTCAAACAGTAGCAACTGGGGATGTCTGTAGACATCTCAAGAGTGTGATCAGCTTTGCTGATCAGTGACATAGAATCAGAGAAGATTAGGATTGGAGGTCATTGAGTCCAACCTACAGCTCAAAGCAGGACCAACCACAACTAAATTATCCCAGCCAAAGTTATCTCTATCTAGGTTGGATGGAGATCCCCCAGCTTTTCTGGGTAACCTGTACCAGTGCTTTACTACCCTTCTAGTAAAAGAGATTTTCCTAAGATGTAACCTTAATTTCCTTTGCTTCAACTTGAAACCACTGCTCCTTGTTCTGTCATCTGCTACTACTGAGAACAGTGTAGCAGCTCTATCATTTTTTTTGTAATAGGCAGTTGAAGACTGCTACTACATCCCCCTCAGTCTTCTCTTCGCTAGACTAAATAAGCGCAGTTCCTTAAGCCTTTACTCAGAAGTCATGTGCCCCAGACCCTGAACCATTTTCATTGCCTCCTGCTGGACTCTTTTCAATTTGTCCACATACTTTCTGTAGTGGAGGGCCCAAAACTGAACACAGTACTCCAAATGTAGACTTACTGGTGCTGAGTTACTTTCCTCAACTGCTGGCAGTACTCTTACTAATGCAGCCCGGTATGCTGTTAGCCTTCTTTGCAACAAGGGCACACTGTTGGTTTGTATTCAGCTTATTGTCCACTGGAACCCCCCAAGTTCTTTGTAGAGCTGCTATCTAGTCAATCAGTTCCCAGCCTGTTTCTGGTGCATGGCATTGTTTTGTCCTAAGTGCAGGACTTTGCACTTCTCCTTATTAAACCAAAAGAAATCTAATGAGGTTCAATACTCAAATTTTTCGTGGTTTCTCTGAATCCTAGTCCTACCCTCCAGCCTATCTATTACTCTCCCCAACATGGTATCGTCTGAAAACTTGGTGAAGGTGCACTCTATGCCATCTTCTAGGTTGTTGATGAAGATATTGAACAAGTACAGATCCCAGGACTGACCCTAGCAGTACTGCACTTGATACTGGCTGCAAACTAGACACTGAGCCACTGAATACTACCCTTAAAGCCTGATGATCTAACCAATTCTCCATCTACCTTACAGTCCATTCATCCAAGGCATACTTCCTTAGCTTGTTTGTGATAATGTTGTGGGAGACAGTATCAAAAGCCTTGCTTAAGTCAAGGCATATCAAGTCCACAGCTCTTTCCACATCCACAGAACCAGTTATCTTATAATAGAAGATAATCAGGTTGGTCAGGAATGACAGGCCCTTGGTGAATCCATGCTGACTTTACCTAATTACGTTCTTTTCTTCCAGCTGCTTAAAATCTAATTTCTTGAGGACCGTCTTCATGATTTTTCCAGGGACTGAGGTGAGACTGACTAGCCTATAGTTTCCTGGATTCTCCTTCTCCTCTTTCTTAAAGATGGGCGCTATATTTTCTTTTTTCAGTTATCCAGGACCTCTTCTGATCACCACAAATTATCAAAGGTAATGCCCAGCAGCTCTGCAATTTCATGTACCAAGTCCCTCAGCACCTTTTGAATGCATCATGGCCAGCCCCGTGTATTTGTACATGCCTAGCTTTTCTAGATAGTCCCTAACTTGTTCTTTCACCACAGTTGGCTGCTCATCTTTTCCCCAAACCATGCTGCCAAGTGTAGTAATCTGGGTGCTTACCTTGACTGTAGACTGCAGTAAGACTGCAGTAAAAAAGGCATGGAATACTTCAGCCTTTTTTGCATCATCTTTCACTAGTTTGTCTCCCCATTCAGTAAGGGACCCACACTTTCCCTGATCTTGCCTTTTGTTGC
Source organism: Caiman crocodilus (assembly GCA_030014935.1). Lineage (NCBI taxonomy): Eukaryota > Metazoa > Chordata > Crocodylia > Alligatoridae > Caiman > Caiman crocodilus. The sequence goes on along the minus strand of JAGPOW010003316.1, from coordinate 102,533,384 downwards.
TAACATACTTATAGAAACCCTTGTTGTTACCCTTCATGTCCCTTGCTAGCTGGAACTCCAATTGTGCTTTGGCATTCCTGATTTCATCCCTCCATGCCTGGGCAATACTCTTATACTCCTCCCTTATCATTTGTCCAAATTTCCACTTCTTATAAGTTTCCTTTTTATGTGTTTATCTCATGGAAGAGTTCCCTGCTAAACCAGATCTTCTGCCATACTTACTAGGCTTCCTGTGTGTTGAGATGGTTCATTCGTGCACCCTCAGTCAAGTTTCTTTAAGATACAACCAGTAGGGCTGTGTGAAATTTCATCACCAGTTTTGTTCTGAGGCTGTTTTGACCTGTTTTGAGGTTGAAACAGTAAAATTGAAATGCAACAGATGTGGTCAAAACAGCCTCAAAACAAAACAGGGAAAGATGAAATGTTTTGATGCTCTTTTGATGTTTCGCCCATAGGCTATAATGGGGAAGGTTGAAACAGCCTATAGCTTTGTCATTTCTAGCCAGATTTGGATGAAACTTGCAGGAATGAGGGCATGAAGTGTACCTAGTTTCAAGAAGATAGGTGCAGGGGGTTCAGAGAAACTGCACCCCAATGCTTGAGAGCCAAACTTGTGTCACATGTATGCATTAAGCCACAGTAGGGTCAAAACTGTTGGCACGCTAGCCCTTGCTGAGGCTGCAAAGTCTGCCAAGTTTCAAGGAGATAGGTGCAAGGGTGTTTGGGGGAAATTGCACCTCAAGCTGCAGACATGCAAAATTCATTACATGGGTGACAATTTGTTGTTAAGGTGCAGCAAGGTGAAAGCTGCAGGCATGCTAGCCTCTGCTGAGGCCACAAAGCCTGCCAGCTGTCAGGGAGATAGGTGTAGGGCTTCTAGGTTCTGGGGCCCTGCACCTCTGGCTGCTGACAGGCAAAACTCATGACATGGGTTCTTGTACAACTGCTGCCTCTCATCAGGCAGCAGGACAGAAGATCCCCCATCACTTGCCACCACAGACCTGTTGGTAATAATTGAACGCAGTATGAACATGAGCCCGCAATGCAATGCTGTAGCCAACAGGGCAAACAATACAATGGCATGCATCAATTGATGCATCTCCAGCAAAGCCATTGCAAAGAAGTGATTATCCTGCTCTACTCAGCTCTTCATGGCATTGATGAGCCTGCAGCTGGAGTACTGCATCCAGTTCTGGGCTCCACACCTTAACAAGGATGTGGTAAAGATTGAGAGAGTCCAGAGAAGGACTATCCATATAATCACAGACTTGCACAGCAAGCCATATGAGAAAAGGCTGAGGGACCTGGGACTCGTTAGCCTGAAAAAGAGAAGGCTGAGAGGAGACTTGGTAGCAGCTTACTTTACATCAGAAAAATACAAGTAGGGCTCGGTGAATAACTGTTCACCAGGGCACCCTTGGGGAAAACTAGGAGTAACGGTTATAGTCTGGACACCCTAGTTGTGAAATAGTTTTTCCTAATGTTAATCCTGAAATGATCTTCCAGGATTTTGGCCAATTCCTTCAGCTAGGAATAATGCTCACAGTGTCATAGCTGAGCTGCTGGCACAGCTGTTTGATCAGTCATGGTGCTCTGGCCAGGTCCCTGAGGATTGGAAAAGGTCCAATGTGGCACCCATTTTTAAGGAGGGGAGAAGGGATGAGCTGGGTAACTTTAGGCCAGTCAATCTTACCTCTATCCCTGGGAAAATACTAGGGAAAAAAAACCAAAACAAAGAGCGCATTTGTGAAGGCCCAGCAGGGAAAATAGTGCTGAAAGGAAACCAGCATGGGTTTGTCACAGGTAGATCCTATCTGACAAACCTTATAGCCTTTTATGATCAGGTCACACACTGCCTTGACACAGGAGCTGAGGCTGATGTCATCTACCTGGACTTTAAGAAGGCCTTGGACACAGTTTTTCGCATACTATTTTCATAGGGAAGCTAGCAGGCTGTGGAGTGGATGCTTAGAGTCAGGTGGGTGGCTAACTGGCTTAGGGACTGCACCCAGAGAATGGTGGTGGACAGGTCATTCTCGGCCTGGAAGGAGGTGGGCAGCAGGGTCCTGCAGGGTTCAGTCCTTGGACTGGTGTTATTTAAGTTCTTCATCAGCGATTTGGACGAGGGTATGGAAAGCACCCTCTCCAAATTTGCAGATGACACCAAGTTATGGGGCAGAGTTAATGCACCAGAGGGCAGGGAGCAGATACAGGCCGATCTGGACAGTTTGGATCAATGGGCAGAATGAAATAGAATGCAATTCAACAAAGATAAATGTATGGTACTCCACTTAGGGAGGAGGAATCCCCAGCTCACCCCTAGGTGGGGGGGTTGACCACCTGAGCAGCTCAGCTTCTGAGACGGATCTTGGAGTCATAGCTGACTCCAAGATGAACATGACCCGGCACTGTAATGAAGCCATTAACAAGACCATTTGCACTTTGTGCAGTAGTAGATGCATGGCCAACAGATTGAAGGAGCTGATGCTCCTCTATGTGGCATCGATCAGGCTGCAGTTGAAGTACTGTGTTTATGCGCTGCACTTCAAGAGGGACACGGAGAATCTAGAGAGGGTTCAGAAGAGGGCTACTCTCAATTTGTGGGCTCTGTGAAAAACCCAATAAGAGGAGGTTGAGGTTGGATCTCTTCAGCCATCACAAGAGATGTCTGAGGGGAGACCTTGTAGCTGCCTATAAGTTTGTCAAGGGAGGATGACAGGGAACTGGACATACACTGTTTACCAGAGCACCCTAGAAGTAACTAGGAATAATGGTGCAAACTAGTGGAGAATAGATTCAGGTTAGACATTAGGAAGAAATTTTATACAGTAAGGGTGGCCAAAATCTGGAATGGGCTACCAAGAGAGGTGGTACTATCTCCTAACTTGGAGGTCTTCAAGAGGAGGCTTAACTTGGCTGGGGTCTTCTGACCTCGGTCCTCTTTCCTGCTGGGGCAGGGGGTCAGACACAATGATGCTTTGTGGTCCCTTCTGACTCTACAATCTATGAATCTATCTCCTTAACAGCTGGCAGGCTTTGTGGCCACAGCAGGGCCTAGCAGCCAGGCCTGCAGTGGTTACCCATCCCCTCTGCTCCAGACAGACACAGTTGCACAAGCACCCATGACATGTTTTGCTTGCCTGTGGCCAGAGGTGCAGGGCCCTGGAACCCAGAAGCCCCTGCACCTATCTCCTTGAAAGGTGGCAGGCTTCGTGGCCTCAGCAGGGGCTAGCATGCCTGCAGCTTTCACCCTGCTGTGCCTTAACAACAAATTGTCACCAGTGTCATGAGTTTTGCTTGTCCGCAGCTTGAGATTCAGTTTCACCAAACCCCTGCACCTATCTCCTTGAAACTTGGCAGGCTTTGTGGCCTCAGCAGGGGCTAGCATGCCTGCAGTTTTGACCCCACTGTGGCTTAACACATACACATGACATGAGTTTTGCTCTCAAGATTTTTGAGGTGCAGTTTCTCTGAACCCCCTGCATTTATCTCCTTGAAACTTGGCACACTTCTTGCCCTCAGAAGTATCTATCATTTTGCAGGTTTCATCCAAATCTAGCTAGAAATGACAACATTATAGGCTGTTTCAACCTTTCCCATTATATTGTATGGGCAAAATGTTGAAACAGGGTGGAAACGGCAAAATGTTTCAACGGAACGGAATGGAACATATGTTTTGACTCTAAACAAAAGTCAAAACGGAACAATCTTCCATTGAAATGTTGAAAAGCTGGTTGAAACAGAACACTTCTGTTTTGCACAGTCCTAACAACTACATCTCCCCAGACTGGTCTCCTGCCCATCATTTTTCTGAGCAAGTTGAAGTCTGCTTTTCTGAAGTCCAGGGTCCTTACTCTTCTGCTCTCCTTCCTTCCTTCCATCAGGATCCTGAACTTGGTCATCTTGTGGTCACTGCTGCCCAAGTTGCTACTGACTTCTGTTACCCAACAGTGCTTCTCTTTTTGTGTGTAGTATGTTGAGAAGAACAGGGCCCCAGGTGGCTTAACACTTACACCAGGAAATTGTTCCCAACACTCTCCAGAAACTTTCTGGATTGCCTGAGCACTGCTGTATTGCCCTCCCAGCAGATGTCAGGATGATTGGAGTCCCCCATGAGAACCAGGGCCTGTGATTGGGGAACTTCTGCTAACTGTATGAAGGAAGCCTTATCTACTTCGTCCTCCTGATCTGGTGGTCTGTAGAAGACGCGCATCACCTTTGCTCTCCACTCTGACCTAAACCCAGAGACTCTTAACAGGCCCATTTTCAGTTTCATTCTGGAACTCTGAGCAATCATATAGCTCTTGTACTTAAAACACAACTTCTCCTCCTTCTCCCCTGCCTGTCCTTCCTAAACAGTTTATACTTTCTGTAGCAGGAAGCTTGGTGTTTCTGCTGATTTAAGAGCAGGCAGGATGAAAATAAAGTGGATGACAGGAGCACAAGCTCACAGGACAACTGACTGCTTCAAGGAGGACATCTGTTTCTAGCCAAAGATTGCAGCCACGGCATTAGTCAATGATCTTCACTTGGTATAGCAAGTGCTTGTCCCAAGGTGGTCATGATGACCCCTGGTGGCTGCTCAGCCTTGGTTCCCTTTGGGGTCCTCTCCCTTTTCACTCACCTGCCATGCCTAGATGTTGTTAATTTTTGTCAAAAGGGAGGCTGTCTCAGGACTTCCCAAGCCTGGTCTTACTGTTGGGACCACAGGTGGCTGTGGTCATTGCCTTAAGGGTTTCATGGGCTCCATCCTCCCCAGAATCCACTCCCAGGCCTTGCAGATGATTTGCTAATGCAACTCTTTGCCCTCTGGACCCTAGGCATTGGAGCTTCCCTCAACACACTCTAGTCTCCCCGGGCACCAGACCCTCCTGATCCCCCTCAGGCACCAGGCTTTTTCCTAAGTACTTAGACTTTTCTGGAATCGAGCTCTCTCACTGTCTGAGCACCAGGCCTATCTCTTCCAAGATCTCCTTTGCCACTCTTCGAGCGTTTCCTCTTAGTGACAGGCACCCTAAGCACCCTGTCACACCTGGAGATCAACAAGGGAAATTGCGCCTTGCTGATCTTTGATATAGTTGACAATGAAGTGCTGATAAAACATTTACATGAGCTGCTGCGTATCTGGGACAGCTCAAAATTAGGTCTACACTTTCGTATCAGGGACATCCAGGAGAACAATGATGAACAGGTGCTTATCATCCCCTCAGGACCTTTCCTATGGGGTTCCATCTTGTCACTATTCCTGTTTAATATGTAAAAAATGAAACTGCTGTGCAAGATTTAGAGTGAGATGCCATCAGTATACTGATGACACCCAACTCTACCCCTCCTTCTCTTCTGACCCTGGCCCAGTCTTTGTCCTTTCCTAGTACCTGGCTACATTTGGAGACTGGATGTGGATAAACCAGTTGAAACTGAATCCAGAGAAGATAGCAATGATGGTGATGAGCAGAAAATTTAACTTGGTATGGGGAGGAGGGAGGAAAGGGGGGATATGCAGCTGGTGCAGAATGTGGTAGCCTACCTTCTGATGGGGTTGCATTGCCAGGAGCACATAATTGTGACACTCGAGAGACTACACAATTCCAGCTGCTGTTTTTGACCTATAAGGCCATAAATGGCCCAATCCCTACGTACCTAAGGGATCACCTTCTCTCCTATGTCCCGTTACAATCCCTCAGGTCCACCACGAAAAACCTCCTACAAGATCATTAGTATACCAAGTCCACTTGCTAAAAATGTCTGTGAGGCTGTTCTCCACAGTCGCTCCTCAGCTCTGGAACTCCCTCCATCCTAAGACCTGCCTAAGTTTGGCCATCTTTCAAAAGCACAGTAAGATTTTTTTTTTCCATTTGAGCAGAAATTTACTAAACAAAACTAGGATAAGATGTTGCCTGGGAAGGGGGAAGTTGGGGGTCACTCTCTTATCTTGCTGTTTTAGTTCCTTTTTAAGTTGTTTTGGTTCTCTTGTTGCTCTCCTATTTTTAAGCTATTCTTTTTCCTTATTGTAATGATTTTCATTCTAGGTCATTCAGTTCCACTGGGAGCTGCTTAGAGGTCTTTGTTGTGTTTCCTCTCACTTATTCTCTCTCTCCCCTTTTCTCTCTCTCTCTAATATTTCCTGTGTACAGTGTTAACATCACTTTAGCATTTTTGAAATTATGCTGTAATTTACTACTGGAACTGACAGGTTGCTCTTAGGGATTTATATATGCAAGGGTTTACTCTAAAAATAGAGCGGCAAAAGGTTAGTTGCCAAAAGCAGAGTAAAGCTCTAAGCAGACCAAGTAATTTCTTTTCTTTATCTCTAAGATGATGACAGACCATCTTTTTTTACTTTTCTATGTGGTTGTAAATAGATAAGATTATAGTTTGAATGCAGTTTTTTTACTTAGTTATATGGCAGACACTAAGTAATACATTTTCTGCATTATGTATATGGAAGGTTACTATTCTCTAGAATTCCCAGAATCATAAATTTACGTCACTCAGGATAAGAGAACATGTAATATTAATTAACCTTCTCCATCACCCCCCACTTCCCAAAAACTGACTTTTAGAATACTCCTGCAGTTTGGTCTACATATTCATTAGTTAGGTACTTTGGATGAACGGTTATGCTAAAACATGCAGGTGTAAGCTATTTATAGCATTTCAGGAAAATATGTATCATAGTTGGAAATTATGAGTAAACAACAGTGAATTTTTAAAGGACTGCAACAGAATTTAGAGTTAGGGGAAAATTAGCTTAATTTCCTTTTAGTTGTGCATTTTCCTTGGCTTACTTCTTTATCTTAACAGGCACATACATTGATGTATATGGTCTTTTCAGCCTCATCTTCAAATTGCCTTCCGAACAGGTACATAAATTGTGACCCTTAACATTGTCAACTTTTTTCTTAAGTTATTTCCTTTAAAATAAATTTTTTTTGGCTTTTATAATGCCCACATTTCTCTTCAGACAGCTGCCTTCCTTATATGTGAACATTCCTTGTGCTAGAGGCTGGACTAGTGCAAAGAAGTATACCTTAATCCTCCCTGCATCAGCTTGTTTAAATAAGGACAGTTCTGCATTTTAAATTTTAAAACTTCATACAAATTTAGAGTTCCTGTATTGAATAACAATTCTACTTATTTTACAGCTTGCTCATAAAAAACTTAGGAGCATCCAGAATTATTTAAGAGTAGGTAACTTGTGTTCAAGGATATGTAAGGAAGATAATTTTCATTCAATATTTTATAGTAGTAGTTTGTTTATAGCTTTTGCTAAAGCAATACCATTAAATGAAAAATAAAATATATAAATGAATAGTATTTTTTTTTTGCTAAAAGCATGCAATAAGATTATACATTCTACCAGCTTAAACCAAATAAAAACAGTCTTCACCTGCTCCACCCTGGTCACTCCTAACCACTGGCTGGAGAAGCGGTGCCTAAACCTGCCCCCCCCCCCCCCAATGTCTAGCTGCTGCTTAGGAGGACCTGGGCACATATGGGTGGAGTTGTGCCTGCTTCTGTCCACTTGCTTTGCTCCTGCATAGCAGCAGTAGTACCTTCCTGGAGCACCATGCCTCTCCACCTTCCTACCAGATTGCACCCTATGCTTCTGCCTTTGCCTCCAGCAGTGCTCCTGATTGGGGTGGAAGGGGATTATTATTATTTTTCCTTGCAGCTTCTGGTTCCTCCTACAGCCTCATTTGATATTGTTTCTTCTTTTTAACAAGTATTTCTTTTCATAGTTTATTTTTATCTTCTTTATCTGTTGGAAGCTATCACAATCATTTTGGATTTGCATTCTTCCAAGGTTTTGATTTAAATCATCTTTAGTTTTAAAGCAGTCCTCATCAAACCATGGTTTATTCCACCAATATTGCTTACTCCCAACAAAGACTCTTTCTTTTGTGTGCTGTTGAACAACTGTTTCATACTGAGTAGTTGCTTCTGGGGTTCGTATACTTTGAGGATATATGTTGTGGCCTAGAAAATATCTCTGAATAGAGCAACACATTTCTTTTGTAACTCATTATTCCATTTAATTCTCCTTTTATTAACTACTAATTTGGGGGCTAGTTATATAGTTTTTGGAAGAAGACTTCCTCTAAAATTCGAATGGAATTTTTAGAGAAAAGAAAGTAGTAATTTTTCACATTCGGTAACAATTCAAATGCTTTATACTTCTATCACACACATTGTTCATATTGTTCTCTTGGTATTTAATTTGTCAGCTTTTAATTGCAACAAATACGGATGTCCCAGGCACGTCATTTTCAGTTTGTCCATTAAATATTCTAAAATTCTCTTCTGCAATTAATTTCAAGAGAGATCACTTTCCTTCATTTTACTATATCATCACATGAGAGTGCTGGAGGATTCCCCATATTTAATTTATTACATCTTCATTATAATGAATGTTGATTCCACCAATTCTAGCATTAAAATCACCTGCTATTATTATTGCTAGTTCTGAAAACTTATTTTTGGATCATCTTGTTAAACAATTTCCACTTAAAGATTGCATCAGATCTTGATGTGGATGGTGGGACAGAAATATTAATAAGAATCAAGGCAGTTCTACCATGAAATTGAATGAAGACTATAGGTAGAGAGTTAGAGTATTTCAGTTTCTAATCCCTCAGTCAGATTCCTTATTTAAGTTAATATGACCAAGCCTCCCTCCAGTTGCCCTTTTGTTCTATCCTTCCAGTCATTTTTATATAATGAAATAAATCAAGGAATGTGCACCATCTTCCCATACCATGTCTCTTATAAAATCATTATTATCAAAATCATTGATAAAAAATTCTCCACAATGGGTCAGCTAATTTATGTGGCAACTCAACAATGTTCCTGAGCAAAAGACTAAGATTAAAAACTTACCTAGACATGTAGAAATGTGCTTGTCCTTAAGATCTAGTCAATCCCTTGAATTCACAGATACATGGTTAGGACAATCATCCGTGGCAACTGAGGTCCTTAATTGTCTGTTACATTCCCTTCTTCATTATATTCCCTTTAATTGCTACACTATTAAGAGGGTATTTGACTACCAAAGTTATCACCAAGTGCCTAAAATTAATTCTGAAAACCAACTCTCACAGTGGACTGAATCCTGGGAGTGAGCTTGTCTTAGAAAAGTATATGCATCTCTTCATCTCTAAAGTGTATTTCTACCCTGCCATATGCCTGACTTCAGATTAACATGGCTAACTTCCTCTCTCTCTCTCTCTAAACATATAATGTTATTTTTCCAATAGCTGAAGAGAAATATTAAATATTTTGGTTAAATTTTTGCATTTTTATTTTCCATATTAAACACTTTCTCTCTCTTATGAAGATAAAAATAGAGCAATATGGCTGATAAAAATAGAGGAGGAAGCTTTTGATTAGTCATATTCTGAATTGGTCACTTTATCATTTGTAATAAAGTTCTCACTATTTAGGGTGTTTGTTGTTAGGCCTGTTACTTGAAATGTCGTTGTTTATTAGTTTTTCATCAGTTGCATTAAATAAAATATCATGTATAATAGATTAATTTCTTAATTGTGGTTAATTCTTTTAAAAGTGATTTTTTTCTTTCTTTGTTTCTGGCAATCACAAGAACTAATGAAGACATGAGAGCTATTTAAGACGTTTGACAATCTGGGGCATCCTTATTGCCTTCATTTTCACACTGTAGGGATGTTTCACATATCCACATCTCAGCGGATAGAATCAGGGAGTGAATTAAAATTCTCACTCAAATGGTAATCAGGAGCAGGTGACAGTTGTGGATTTGATAAATCCATATTAAAATTTAGTTTTTCCATGGTGCCTATAGTTGGTGATGTGAAAAATACATTTTCTTCATCATAAATCTTTTCTTTTCACATCTTAATTTATGCAAATTGTGTCACTGGACTGTTAGTGGGGGGGTATTACTGAATTAGGAAGTAAAGAATATTTTTAGGCCTTCTTAACAATACATTTTGTAATTTTCAGCAGTGTCAATCAATTTCTGTTTACTGACAGAAAAAGTATAGAAACATCTTCTTATATATATTTGCACTTGAAATGTAGTTAAAAGCTAAAAGGCACTAAAATTGTGGTTTCCCGTTTCAATGGGCATAATTTTCCATTTAAAATTAATGGGAATAATTTTAATTTATATCTAGCTCAAATACTTAACAGTATATAAAATACAGAAAATCTGGAAGCCCTGCAAATCAATCTGCAGTCAGTGAAGCAAATTGGGCGCTGCTCTTTTCATATGTTGTCATAGGGATATTAAAGCTGTACAAACCCAACTTAGGAACTTATTAGTATTTATATATTTTTTGTCTTCTAATTTTGTCTTCAGTGACACCCAGAGAACCCAAGCGCAAATCCATGGGTGTAACTGTTTGTACCTTTGTGAAGAATTCTGTTAATGTGATAATTTACGTTAGTACATTCTACTAATGAAATTGATTCTGGCTCACTTGGAGTTTAAGATATTGAAAAGGAAAAATATATATTTGTCACTACATTTGATATATCTGACTCTGAATATCCCTAGGGAGAAGCTTTGTTGAGTAATATCAGGCCTGTATATTGTGTTGTATACAATTAGATTGTATATTTAAAGCCTGAAAAATTCCTGGAAAATGGCCAAAGTATCAGTATCATAGCAAATCATGTTCTACATCACTGAACTTGTATTTTACCAAAATATTGGGACCTATATTTCAAAAAAGGTATTTTTAAAATAGGAACATTTAAGAATAACTAACATGGTAATGAAAGAGGCTTGTATTTCTTATTGGTGTAGTTCTCATGCCTCTTATGCTAATAAATTTTCAAAGAATTCAGAGAAAACGCAGGTAATGGAACTTTCACCTACTGTTGGCTGTAGATGGTTGATATGTACTTGGAAAGTTTTCATATGTCAAATCAGCATTGAAGATGATGAGTCCTAAGTAGAAAGGAACTTGGTTCACTGAATTGAGCATCTGTCTGAAATTGTAGAACAATTAGCAGAATAGTCATCAGATCATTGCATATTCCTTGGCTTATTTATTGTATCTTGTAATTAGTTTGACAAGGATAATGGGCAAACTTTCCAGTTTTGGAGATGTGATTAAAGTAAATTCAACAGCAAATACTAAAGTGCAATGTAATTTGATAGATTCTAGAAGGATTCAGATAAATTAAATAGATAGGTTAATAGATGGCAAATGCTATTCAGTCCAGATAAATGTTAAATAGTCTGCAGGAATAAAGAACAAAAGCAGGAAATATCCGTTAATTGAAAGTGTGATGCAGAATATAGACGAAGAGGAATATGTAGATAATATATTGCAGAAACAAGCATAGTTTCATATGTAGTAACAGCAAAACCTTCTGCATTTGTAGATTCCCATACCCTCAGATTAGCAATTGCATTATGTGTCTTGTAACTCTCTTACATTTAAACTCTGCCTTGAGTGTGGAGATACTGTTCAAAACTGAGGAAAAACACATGCTGTAGTGATTGAACTACCTTTATATTAGTGTTAAATTGTCTTTTAATCTGGAGGAGTACTAGGAAATTGTAATGGTGATAGGAACTTCAGAATGAGAAAAAAGTTACTAGTGTGTGTTGTATAGGAAAAGACAGAAAGTGTATGTAGACATTCACTGCAACTGGTCTATGTCACACAGCTTACTTTTAAGCTATGTGATTGGAGATTGTGAGTGGCTTATGATATTTTATTTAATGCAACTGATGGAAAACTAATAAAATGATAAAGTGACCAATTCAGAATATGACTAATCAAAAGCTTCCTCCTCTATTTTTATCAGCCATAGTTTTATTGGAGACAGAAATAAAAGATTATTACTCTATTTTTATCTTCATAAGAGAGAGTGTTTAATATGAAAAATAAAAATGCACAGATTTAACAAAATATCTAATATTTCTCTTCAGCTATTGGAAAATAACATTATATGTTTAGAGAGAGAGAGGAGGTTAGCCATGTTAATGGCTTGTATCAGTAACTCAGGGTGTGGGGTGGTGTGGGGAGGGGTACTTGCAAGTCCAGTGATGAGGGCATTCACCTGGGAAAGAACCTTTCCTCCTGCAGACTTGGTAGTGAGCAATGGATATCTAAACATCTAGAAATGAATCATAAGAAACAAAATCAGGTTATGGGATTGCAACAGTTATGAGGTTATTTGAAAATTAATCCAAAATTTATGTTCTAAATGCATCCGTTTACCTGGTTTAGGATCAGGTTCTAAATTTATTCAGCAAACCAGGGAAACTCTATAGCTTTGACATGGGGAATAAGAATTTAAAACAAAAGAAGTTGAATGTTTCCCACAGCTTGCCTATTATGATGGAACTCAAAAGCCCTATCCTATTACTCAGGCTGATATAAACAGTCCTTTAGCAAGAGTTTTTCCTGATGCTTTAACAGCCAGGAAATGGCACTTCAGTGGCCTACATGACCAAAACTTGCTAAATTGGACCTTCAGTTTAAATTTGTTCAGCTTTTAATACAGATCTTTCTGAATGGTTCAGAAGCACATGGCTGCTAATCAGACATTTTCCATGAACTGCTGAAGAAGTTCAGTGGTATGTACTCAAACAATGCCATGAAAGTGAAATGTTCTTATACCTTTTGAAGTATGGTCCATTTTGAAAAAAATTACTAGCTTCAGTAATATTCTGTTTTGAGTCTAATGCAAAGCTCACTAAAATGATTGTCAATGTTGCATTAACAGAGAAGAGATCAGATCATCTGAGACTGGGAATGTCTTGAAAATGGAAGGAATATTATTTTAAAAGGGTCCACTGTATTTTACTTCTGTTGTTTGTGCATAATGGAGAGAGTATCCAGTTCTTATTTTGCTTTTAAAAACAAGTTTATACCTATACATTTTTTGAGACTCATTGGAACTTTTTGCTTTGAGATGCCACCCACATTCTGCTCATTCATGCTTTCTGAGTTTCCTGCTAAAGATCAGTTTTTAAGGGTTTTTTTATGCTATTGAGAGAAACAAGATTTGTCATTCTTACTCTAATGCATTTCCATTGTGCCTGTTGTCAGTCAGGTTTTGTTTGTTCTTTTACCTGTGGAAAGCATATTGTACCAGTAGATGTAAAAAATATACATTTTTAAAACTTCTCTATCCTGATTTGTCTTTCATTTGAAACTCAATTTGGATTCCAGGCTGTGTTTAAAGTTTTAGTTGTATTTTGTCAATCCAAGGCATTCATCATGTTTTACTTCAGAGAGTGGTGAAGAAATCATTAAAATAATTTGGAACTGAACATTCAATGCAGTAAGTTTCCTAATTCATTACTGAAGAAAAAAGATAGGAAATAGCTTAAAAATGTAGATGTATGAACCTGCCGTAGTGGGCATTGCTATCGTGATCCTTATCTGTGTTGTTTTATAACGTAAGCAACTTCTACTGACATCAGTGGAAGCTGTGGTTGTGGAAGGACTGTGAAATCACTGTCTATTGAACCCAGAGCATAGTTATGGGTAAGCAAGTGGGGTCTTAGGTTAGAGGAAGCAGGCCCTGGGGAGCCCATGTTACTGTAGCTTGTGTTAGTGTTTGGGGCACATCCTTTTGTAGATCAGCTGTAAGTCTCCATCTGCATCCCCTCTATTCTGGTCTCTGGCATCTTTGGCTGAACTCATTATATACCTTGTCAATTTTTAACATATAAACTTTATCATCTGCAGTTTATGTTCTGTTAAAGTGCTACATTGTTTACACAGTGGCATTGTAGAGCTAATTTAGCAGTCTTTCTACTGTGTCTTTACAAATTTTATTAGAATACTATGGACATGGATTCATATTATATTTGATACATAGCTGAAAGCATAATAATGAATGTCAAAAGTTAGAAGTCCACTAAGTCTAGGTACTAATTAAACATTAATACTAGCTTCTTTATTTTTTTATATAATTTAAAAAAGATATTGTGGGTATTTTCCTGGCAATAATGTGGGTTCAAGACAACTTTTCCAAAATTAGACATTAGTCATTAATTTTGTACTGTAAATAGCACTGGCATAATTCACATGCCAAGCTCTAGATGCGCTTGTGTGGCTTAAGCCTCTGGCTCTTTGGCAGATTCTGCAGACAAATATGTTGCCAGCTTTGGAATCGCCTCTTGGTCCATTTCATAATTTGTTTTTTATTGGCAGACAACTTTGGCTTCCTTAATGTTGTTTTCTTGTGATTTAAGCGTTGACTTATTGTTCTCTCTTTTAAATTGTTTTGAAAAAGCTTTTACTGTTTTCTGTACATGCCCTATTTTGGTTAAAACCAGGTTCTCTCTTTCTTACATCCCTATTCAATTACTGTGTTATTCTAAGTGAGGATCTTTAGATTCAGCTGTGTAGCCCGCTGATATGTAGCCCGCTTTTGCTGTGTGAGGGTGACAGCATTTTCTTTCTAGATCTGTATAAACCGTTAATTTTTGCACAGGAAGCTGACTGAAACTGTAGTCAAAACAAAATACTTTATACTGCAATTTCTTTAGTGAAAGACAGAATTGCTAACTAGTTTTTTACTAGATAAACTATGTTATCATTAAACTATTGTTTTATGCCTAAGCAATTGCAGGAATATTGACTAGCTTAGAGATGGTGTACTTAGTATATCTAAAGATGATTTGGGTCAAGTCAGCTTTCTCTGAGTATTGTATATTTTAATAAGTGTCCTTTATTTCACATAAATTTCCCATGTTGTTTTTGCCAGTATTATGCTTGATGGAATTTGTTCTGTACTGATGTAAATATCTGTTTAAATGAAGTACAAATAAAACAGCACTGATCCATGTGTGTTCAAAGCAGCAAATGGAGATTCAAGTCCACCTCTTGCCATTACCAATAAGTGACACTTTTCATTTCTGTACTAGCTGAGTTCAACTTGAAGATGTCAAAATGCTCACTTGAATAAATTAAATCTTACAATACCTTCTCAGTTAGGTAAAATGGAGAGACTCAGAATTTATATGTTAGGCATACCAGTATGTAAGCATTTTCTTTGCCTCTGCATCCTAATCTAAAAAATTTGAATTATGATGATATTAACTATAATTTGTACTGCCATAGTGCTTGGGGTATCAGGATCAATAGCCCAATGATCAGTGCTGGGTGCTTTTCAAATGCACAGTAAGGCTCTGATATTTCATTCAATAGAATGGGGGGGAGGAAGGAAAAGAATGGCTGTAATACTTAAATATATTTATATAAGTTAAATATGCAGATAATGAATGAATCATGCAGATGATTCTGAGTCTGTTAAAACATCTATGTTTTGGTAGTTGTCAGGGTGGTGACCTTGCAAGGTGGAGCCCAGGTTGCAACAAGGATGAGTTTGAAAAAGGTATCAGGCAGTCAATCTGTGTGCACATGTCCTGGGAGAAGGTGAACATTTTCCAATCTTAATTAAGGCATATTGGAAAAGATTAGAAATGTTCTTTTGCCATTTTTAATAATGATTCACTTCTTTATAGGAAGATGGCTGCCTGGAAGCTCAGAAATGTCACTTATTATAGTATTCTAGATGTGGTGAATCTTTACATTTTTAAGCCTTTATTTGTAAAGTGGCATGTGAGAACATATATAATTATCTCTCTGCATTTCAGGCAATTTATTTATCTATTTTTTTCTCCTCTGAGTGCTGCTCTTGTCCACTCTGTATTTTCAGTCTAGATGAATCAGCCTCATGTAGATATTTCCAAAAACACCCTATCCATTTTGGTCAAATATATCTACCACCCCATAATTGACATAATTCCCAAGCATCAGAGACAGCTATGGACTGATGTCATTACTCCATGGAATCTTATGGCCCCATGTGGTAATGTTTCCTGTTGCATGCTGTTTGTAGTTCCTTTTCTTTCTCTTACAAAACAGAACAGTGAGCAAATATAAAATACAGAGTAGAATTTTAAAAAATACCTAAGAGGATTGAAAAAGGGAAATGTATACCCTACTTGCATTCCAGCTGGTAATTATACACCTTATTTCTTAGGTGATTCATTCAGTGCTTCCAAAATGTTTAAGCACTTGGGTAGGTAGCTGTGTACTCCAGCACTGTGTGTACTAGAAGTCATAGGTATTGCACAGGCTCAGAACATAAATTTTATTTCAGAAATGACTACTTGTACAGAAGGCAGACTCGAATTCTATAAGGAACTGTGGGCATGAATAAGACCCCATAGTGATGTGGTTTTCTAGACTTGTCATATTTAGAGCTATCTACAGTATATCATGATGATGTTCAGAAACTCAGTGTTCAAGTAATTTGGCTTCTAGTGTTCAACCCTAACATTAATAACTATACAAGTGTTCTTGTGGTTTGTGGTTCAGTTACAAACTTCCTGATGAACACCTTTGGAACGGCATTTCTGAGGAAGGCATAGGCTTGTTTCATAATAAGTAAATTTAGTTTGGCTACCCCAGGCATTTTTTTTCATATAGATGGGACTCTATGCAATTATATTTTTAAGGACAGCCATTAATAATTTTTTTTACAGTAGTGCATGTTAGTAGTACAGTAGTGTCCTTGCGTTTTCAACATGGGTATCTCCTCAGAGTAGGTTACAAATAGCAATTTTTTTTCCTGCAAGTTAGGACTACACAAGAATAATCTGAAGCCCATGACTCAAAAGTTGCACCTAAAGAAACACTGCTAATTTCAAAAGCACTCTAAAGTGTACTTGAATGGGTAAAGATGCACAGAAGTGTAACAGCCATCATAGACATATCTCATACCAATAGATGTTTATATATCCATTATAAATTAACTGGGTTTTGCGAGAGAGTGCTCCCATGGGGTTCTCTTTTCCTTATAGGCGAGAGAATAATGAAAGCATAAACGAGTTAAAAATGAGGAAGGACATAAGAATCTTGCAAGAAAAGTTATGTGAGAAATCAGTAGTGGAGAAAACCCTAGTT
This sequence comes from Caiman crocodilus, assembly GCA_030014935.1. Classification (NCBI taxonomy): domain Eukaryota; kingdom Metazoa; phylum Chordata; order Crocodylia; family Alligatoridae; genus Caiman; species Caiman crocodilus. The sequence continues at coordinate 102,516,456 of JAGPOW010003316.1, read as the reverse complement.
ACAACCTTTCCCTGTAATTAGAGAGAAGTCAGGACTGGGGCTCTCCTTTGATGTCATTATTGAAAGCAGTCAAACTACACAAAAATCTAGTCAGGGTAAATAAACTTAAGCCTAATTCAAATAGGAAATGTATGTGTCCTCTGTTTGCATGAATTTATGCCAGTAAATGTGAATCTTTCAGCAGTACACAAGTTAAGGCTGCAGAGAAATGAAAAAATGCTGCTTCTCCAGGAGATGGCTGATAGCACTCCTCTTCCTGCCCCAACACAGCTGTACTTTTCAGTGCCTGGCCCATGCATAGCATACTGGTTGCTGTGAATCCCAACCAAAAGGTGATTAAGTGTTTATATTCAAAATAAGGAGACCCAGGATGCATAACTCTTAAAATTTGACTGATGGGTGCCTGATGCTTTAAACTGAATGAAGAAAGCTGAAGGGAGGAAATGCAGAGCATTGTTGTGCCTAGCATTTTTATCATTATTATTATTATTGTTTTGTGTCTGGGACCTAAGTGTCTTAGAAGACCCTTTTATCTTCAGTGGAACTTAAGCTTTTTTTTAAAAAAAAAACCTTACTGAATGCCTACTGTATGTTAGTGGAGCCTGGGTATACACCACTCTTGTTCTTCTGGAAATCACATCTCTTAAGTAATGTGATAAAAATATACATTTTTAAAATACATTTGAATTCACATTTTCTTTATAATATTTGTAATTCCTATATTTTTTCTTCATGTAATAAAATCATGCAATTAAAAAAAAAAATCAAGATAATCCAAATCTTTTCTGTTGGGTTCAACATTTAAACGGTTTCTGTCTCCCTAATATACATATTATTAAGTGAAGTTATAAAGTTCTTTCACATGATTTTGCCAGGATAATAGTGACTAGCCTAGTAGAAACAATCTCTTGATCTGTTAGCCAACAACTTTATTCTATATGCTGACCCTGAATATCTAGGCCTAGTGTTAGTGAGTTTCTCTGTGGCTGGGGTAGCTGCTTCATGTTCTTGTTTCCTCAACCAATTTCTCAATCTCTTTGCAATAACCAGTACACTTAAACAGGTGTGACAGCGGTGCTCTTGTTCTGTATCTATTTGTACTGTGTATAGTGATCTTGTACAGGCACATACTGTCCCTATATTTAAGGGTCAGAGATTACGGTTTCATTGTTGTAGAGCTGCAGAGTGGGTGGGCAGACTTTCTGTTTAACTCCAAATGGCTAAACATTTGGTAACTTGGCCAGAGAAAGAATGGGAACATTGGGAAAACTTATGGGGTCCCAACCCTTCCTCCTTACCACCTTTTTTAAATGGAAACTCAATTTACCTTTTTGAAGCTGGTCAATCTTTAAATCCAATCCAATGAATAATCGAAAGATGACTTGTCTGATTATTCAGAAACTTGACAGCATTTCCATCTCTTTATGTGTATACATATGCTATGAGTAAAATATCAATTGAAAGGAAAGCTGTGTTGGAGCAGTGGCTGACATTTTCAGATCTGGGAAAAATCAAAGTAATCCTGTATAACTGCCATAACTGCTTCTGAATGAGAACCTTTTTATCCCTAATGCATTGGAGCAATTATTCAAGAGCATTTTAGCTATGTGAAAATATGTCCCCTGTAGTGCTGTCAAAATCATGTAGACCTAGTTTAACTGCTTCAAAAACTACTAGCCAAACAAGCAAGTGCAGCTTTAATTTATTTTTCTTTTTAAAAAATTGTAGACAAATGCCTTCATGTAACAATTACTTGCTTAGGCCATTTTTTCTGATGTGGCTGCCCCATTTTAGGTACAAGTACTTCAGGATGAATAAGTAATTTTTGTGAATTAATATAATCTAACCCCAAATTGAACAGATTGAAAAGGACAGAACTGAATAGTTCTAGCTTTTTGTTCAACTGAAATGATAATTTGAGGCTAGCAGATGTAAGTAAGAGCAGATTATTGTGTTCAGTGTGTCTCCTACGCATGAGGCACTTGACACTTAAAGTGCAGTTCGTTTCTGAAAAGTAACCATAAAAATGTCATTGTGGAGTCCTACATTTGTCTCTGATTTTGTACCTCTGTCTTGTTTACGTAGTTTGTATAGTTTGCTTGCTTGCATAGTTTCATCATTCTGTAACTTCGATAGGTATTTTTATATGGCTTGACTGTGATTTTTACCATCATTAACAACGACTTAATTTTCATTTGCATGGCATAGTCTGTATTTATGCTTGTATCTGCCTGAATTAATGATGGAGTCCATGGTGCCCCAAACTAAGGGTGTCAGTAATCGTTATTTTTTTCCGAGAAGGAAATTCTTAGGTTCTTTTACCTTTCTTGGCCGAATTCTATAATAAATCTTCCTTGTCTAGCCATCACATCTGTCTGTCTGATAGTTCATTATATTTTCCTATACAGTTTCTCAGGAATCAGCCAGAAGGAACTAACTGTTGGCATTCAAATATTATTGAACACATTTTTCCATGTGACCCATGATCACATTCATGTGAAGACCACTTGTTGTGTGCTTCAGTTAGTTGGATAAAGTCTCAGCCTACAAATTTAGAAAGTGAGTAGGTTTTGGTACCTTTATAAGAGGCATGTGAGGGAGAAATAAGTCATAATCTGTGCAGCCCAGGAAGCTTGGTATATAGACATATTTGGAATGCAAAAAAGTTCATTAGTAGGTATGTGGCATAAAAGATATATAAGTTTTTTTATATATATATATATATATATATATATATAAGATGTATAAAGTTATATAAAGTTATAAAAGATTGCACTGTCTAACCCAGTTTTATTCCTACATGATAATTAGCAAAATTATATTCACATTTATTTTGACATTTAGGCACCTGTCTTTCATGGTATGTATTACATTCAAAATTATGGCCTATATAAACCCTTTTATGATGAGACAATCTGATAAAACTGCAGCTGTTGTCTCCATAGTGGGACAAGGTCAGCCATAGCATAAGAGCTGGGGAAAAAATCAACTGCATTCTAGTAACTTACAGAACCAGCTGGGATCAGGATAATTCTTATAAATAAACTTTTGGTCTCTGTAACTAGTAGTTTCTTCCCCTCTTCTCTGTAAAGAAGTGGAGTGATTGAAAAATGTTTACATTTTCTTACCTGAGCAGAGGGTGCAGAAGATTGCTCATCTGATAAATTCTTAATTTAAGAAGTTTAAGAAGAGGGAAAATAATTGAATTCCTTTTCTTATTTTGGCTAGTTTCAAAACACTACCTATGGCTCAGTAGTTTATCCAGAGGTGGGCAAGTGGGGCACAAGTCTTGGGTGCCACATTAGAGAGGGCACATGTGCTACAGTGCAATAGCCCATGCTATGCCAAGAGAGCCTGTTCTGTTTATTGCTTGGTATCCCCATCCTCCCACCTTGCAGTCTAGATAAACAAGACTCTTGGGTTAGGGGTAGTATCTTTTATTATCTTTTATTATACCATCTAAATAATATATAAAAAGGTCTGTCTTTGCAAGCTTTCAGGTCCAAACATCCTTCTTTAGACTGAGGAGAATTCAAAGACTGTAAAAGTTCTCCCAGATAGAAAAGAAACTTCATTTTGCCCTGGGCTGGAGAGGGGAGGGGGAGAAGTTGGAAGTTTTTTCTCTTGGGTAATGTTTTAGTTGTTTGGAAATGTAAACTTTATTGCCAGGTGAGAGAAGATTTTTTTTTACCTCTCTGACTGACACTGGACACCACCAGGGGTGACACCTACCTAATCAACCTATCAGAGAGCAACACTCTCACAATAGAACTCTGAGTTACCCAAGGGGAAAACTTTCAACCTCTCCATCCCCTGTGCAAAATGAAGTTTCTTTTCTACCTGTGAGAGCTTTTACAATCTTTGAATTCTCCTCGTTCTCCTCAGCCTGAAAAAAGGTGTTTGGACCTGAAATCTTGCAAAGAAAGATTTTTTTTTTTTATATTATTCAGTTGGTCTAATAAAAGATATCACCTCTAGCCCAAGAGTTATGTTTTAGACCAAGACAACTACAACATACATCACCTTGTAGTCTGACACATGGCACAACTTCTCTTTCCTCTTCCCCTCACCTCTTTATCTCTGGCATCTTTGCCCAGGGTGTAACAATTGCTAGTACAACCTCTCCTATGGGTCCTGTTCTATTATTAATAAAAAACATAACAATCTTCAAAAAACTGGTGCTATTTCTTTCTTAATAGAGGACTTGCTCATGTTTTTATTGATGTGAATGTAGATAGGATTGAGCCTGTAGATAAATTTCCAGTCAGCAGGTGTTCAAAATTTAAATAGAGCAAAACAAACACAGAGTAGGAGCCCAAGTCCTTATCAGTTTGAAAATATGATCTTTTTCTTCTTTTCCTTTAAGGGCATAAAAGGCATTGAGCCACTAAACAGTCCCATGCAAACTCTAATTTCCCCTTTTGTACTTGTGAAATACAATGTGCAACACAGAATTTAAAAACACTTGCTAAAATGATGTAGCATTATACTTTATAAATAATTCTTCTTGTCTGTTTTTAACTTACTATATTCACTGTTAGTCAAGAAGCAATTAACATTTTTGTTCAAATGCTAATTCCTAAGCTAACCATCTATATCAGGTGGTATTTGTCTCAGTGCAGAAACACTCTGATATTTTATTGGTATAATCTAAGAAGATGCTATAGAGTGTGGTCTTAGAAAACTATTATTTAGTTCAGTGGAGCTCAACCTGTTAGAGCAGAGAGTTGACTGCTTGCAAGGTGGCAGCACCTGATTGCGAGGGAGCCACCTCTCTCCTCTGGCAGGGTAAGAGGAGACCGAGATGGGGGGGAGTTGGCTGCCAGAGGGAGGGAAGGGAGAGAAAGTGGGAGGTTCACAGAGCCTGCCATTGAAAAGGAGTGAGGAATAGAGAGAGCAGTGCCTGCCTAGGGGCTGGAGGAGAGAGAAATAAAGGGAAAGACTAAGGAATGTGTGCTGTATGGGAGAAGGAGGAGAAGAGAGCAGAGAAGACTGCAGAGGAGCTCAGCACTGCAAGGCAGGGGTGAGATAGGCTGAGGTGCTTAATTCTGATCTCCTGTGTTGTAAGCTGAATCTAGGCACTTTGGGCACATCCAGATGAGCTCACACGTGCATCTTGCCACACCTCAAAGCAGTTTGAGACATGGTGAGAGACACACTGGGAACAAAAAAATGTTCCTTGTGCTGCATATTTGCAGCGGGGGCTCAAAATTTGATACCTGGATATCCAGGTGTCAAAATAAAATGGGGGGGGGGGGCAAGTTGGGCAGGGTACAGTCCAGGACTTTGCCCTCAGGCAACTGGAAGCTCCAATCCTCCAAAGAAACACTCTGGTGGCCAGCCAGAACATCTCTGTGGCTGCTCCTCGCCCAGTGCTGAAGCACGCTGCCTGCCTGTGCAAGGTAAACAGTGGTGAAGGCTGCGGGAACCTGGACACAGGCTCCATTTAAGATAAATAGGGGGTTGGAGGAGATGTGAGGGTGTGGGGGACCATGGGGAGGAGACAGCTCAGCAGTGGTGGGTCCCCCACCCGTCCTCTGCAGGGCCCACATGCTCTGATACCCAGCCCCCTTGCACAGCCCACAACTCAACAACAGCAGCATTGGCCATCAGGGCATTCAGGGCCTCATGGCACAACCCACCCATGTGGCGCAGGGCACTGCGGGACAGTGCAGCTTGGCACCAGCTGCCTGACGCTCAGGCTAGGCCAAGTTGTGTGTGCGCGGCGCTGCATGCCATTAGGCTGGGCCAGTTCCATGCATGTAGGACCCAGACTGGCATGAAAGGCAGTCCCTGTGAGCAGCATGAGGCCCCAGGTTATAGCCTGGAACTGCGTGAAAGTGCACGGGCCCCATGCAACACCATGCTGCACTGCACCTGTGTGATGTGGCAGAGGCAGTGCTGGGAGCTAGGTGGCCGGAGCCAAGCCGCACTGCCCCGTGCTGCCCTGTGCTGCATGGGGGGACGCTGCCAGGAGGCCCTGAGGGCCCTGGTGGCTACTGCTGCTGCCAGTGAGCTGTGGGCCACGTTGGAGGTAGGCTCTGGGACCTGCAGGGGAGACTGTAGCCCCTGTGGGAGGGGCTCTTGAACCTCTGTGGGGGGCTTCTGGGCCCTGTGAGGGAGCTAAAGGTCTTGCAGAGGCGCTGTAAACCCTGGGCCCTGAAGGGGGGCATATGGGCCCTGCAGGGGAGTTGTGGTCCTGTGGGGGGAGTGTCCATGAGCTGGGGGGGGCTGTATATTGTGAGGGGCAAGGGACCCACCTCTCCTGAGCAGTCTCCCCGCACAACCCCCCCACAATCCACCCACAAACCGCACACCCCCAAGCCACCTTCACAATCCTCTCACTCACATACCAGGCCCTGTGGGTCAGGAGTGAGGGGTCTGGGATAGGGGGCAGGCTATAGGTTGAGAGTGAGGGGCAAGGGCAGGGACAGGGCACTGGCATAACAGTGCTGCTCAATGCTGCACATCTTGGTGAGTGAAGGGAGTAGCGACAGCTCTGATTTTTCTGCAACAAAAAAGCCAACAGTAACTGCCAAAGTGTATAGACATTTAGAATTTTATTCTGATGATAGAGGCACTGATAGGCTTCCAAATTGCTTGAAACTTGTAAAAAATATCAATAAAGCATTGCCCAGCTGATCTCACTATATATAGTGGCATTTCATTTAAATAGCAAAAGAACACTATTTTGCCAATTTTAATGAGAGAAATTGGGTTTCTTATCAGAGAATTAGCAATTTTTAAACAGGGAACACCAGGATCTCTGCTTGTGAGAAAAGTGGTGAGACCTGGGTGGAGGAGCCTGCCCAGTGCCAGCACTGGGGACCCAGCTAGAGGGCAGACAAGGCAGCTGAACTGTTGGGCATTTGGGGCCAAGAGGACACATTTTGGACAGTTCAGAGTGGGCCACCACAAGAAGCACATCTTCTGGGCAATAATCACCCAGATGGCAGAGTGGGGACACCTCATCCAGGTCTGGCAGGTGTGCATCCATGGGGCTGCTGGTTTAAGGGGGAGGCAGGTCACAGCCAGGCAGCAGCCCACTGCCAGACTTCTGCAGTGGGTAGAGGGGGCAAGGACCACTCCAGGTCAGGGCTGCTGCAGCAGTCCAGCAGGCACAAGGGGTAGTGTCTCCAGGTACCAACTGGCTGGGCCTCAGAAGCTCCTAAGGGTAAGTAGCCCTGAACTGCTGTCCAGGGCAGCTTTTTATACTACCAGGGCCAGCACAGGGAAGATTTTTATACTGCTGGGGCACGCACAGGGGCCTCAAGCTCTCGTTCTCCCTGGCTGCAGATCCAGGAGGAGCTGGACAGGTTTATTTTTCCCCAATTGGCACAACACCAAAGTGCATGTCCGGGCACATGCACTGAGGAAAAAATCTCCAGCTTAAATTTGTGCCGCTCCTATTTGAGCTGCTACAAGTAGACTTGCTTGCATGTGTGGATTCACCCTTTGACAGCTGGTTCCAGCTCATGAAACTTGTATGCATGCTGGCAACTGACCTATGTAAGCCCATAAAAGTATGACGTCCATGACACCTATTAATCTTGGTATTTTTTGTGGGTTTGCAATAATGAGTTGCATATTCATGATCAGGGATTCTGGTTTTCTCTAATTTAAAAAAATCCCCAATATTTGGTTAAAGTAAAAGAGCCCCAAATCCATATGATTAAAATGAAACACCACTCTGTGTGTGTGTGTGTGTGTGTGTGTGTGTGTGTTAGTGGTATTTCATTTAAATCACATAAAATATAGATTTGGGTTTACTTTTTCTTAACTGAATAAAACTTGGGGATGATTTTAAATTGGAGAAAACCAGGTTCCCTGTTAATGATATAATGATTGCATATTAAGTAAAAACCAAAAAAGAAAAATTTTTTGTTGATGATGCACCGGAACGATGAGAGCGCTTTCAGTTTAGTCAATAAAAATGAAATCTGCCAATATGACTCAAAATGTACACATGAACTATGACACTTCTGTATGAAATCACCTCTCAGAGCAAATTGGCCTTAGCCTCTTGCCTGGCATTGACTTGAAGTAAATTATTCTTCTGTTCCAAGCTGATTTATTTTAAACATTGAAAAGGGGACTTTACACACATTCTAATTTAAAGTCCATTTTTGTACTAAATAGAAAAATATATTTGCACATGTTTTTCTTTCTTTTTTTTGCTTTCACTTTGGCATTGTCTGCCTAAGCTGCCTGTATACATAGCTTACAATGAAATTAAAGGTGTGTGTGTGTGTGTGTGAGATAGCAGAGGGTACTGGACTGAGACCTGGGTTCTATTTCTGACCGTGCCACTGGTCTGCTGTGTGACCTTGGAAAGTCATTCTGCCTTGCTAGGCTTCTGTTTTCAGGATAATAATACCAACTTGCTTTGTAGTGCACCTTGAGAGCCCTGGATGAAAAGCTAAAGGTAAGATCAAGGTTTTATTTATACTTATTTGGGTACATATAGACATTTGGGGAAATTAGGGGAAGGGTAGATTGAGTTTAAAATGGCCATCCAATCTATGGTAAATAGGGCTGTGGGGGCTGAGGGAGCAAGCAAGCTCTGGAGGGCATTGGGCAGGTAGGTGAGGTCCAAAGGGGGAATTGGGGGGAAAGTGGGGTCCCTATGTGGGGATCAGGGGGCCTAGTGGGGTCACCATGTGGGAAAGTGGGGTCCCTATGTGGGGATCAGGGGACCTAGTGGGGTCCATGGGGGAAAGAGAGGGTCTGGCAGAGCCTGTGGGAGGGATTGGGGGAGAGGTGGGATTTTATAGTGGGGCTGCACTGGGAACTGTACAAAAGTTCAGTTACATAGGTCTTGTTTGACCTGTTCTAAATTAGACTACCTCAGAGGTAGCATTAACTTAGATTGGGTTGGCCATTTTAGACCCATCTAGCTATCTTGGACTTCTATACATTTCACACTTAGCTTGACCTAACAAGGGATCCAAGTGTAAGATCTGCATCTGGATGAACTAAGATTGGGTGGCCATTTTTAACAAGATCTTACCACCCCCTAACTTTCCCAAATGTCTGTACCTATCCTCTTTTGTAATCAGAAGAATCAGTCCAGTACCTTACGCAGTATAACCATGTAGCAAGCGTCAACAAAAAGAGCTACCAAGGCTTAAGAAAATGAATGTGTTTTCCTTTCTTTTAGGGATATAGCTTGTAGCTTTGTTGGTCTAAAAAAACAGAGGCAACCAAAATTCTTGTGCTAGAGGCGATATCTTTCATTAGACCAGCTAAATAGTAGCAAAAAATCACTTTCATCTTTTTTTGTAAGCTTTCTGGTCCAAGCTCCCTTCATTAGTCAGAGGAGAGTTCGAAGATTGTAAAATTTATCTCAGGTAAGAAAGAAACTTCATGTTGCACAGGCGAGGTAAAGGATAGTGTGGTTCCCCTGGGTTTCGAAGCCCATTTGTGAAAAAGTTGCACTGTCAATATAAAGATTAAGCAGAGGCAAAGTTCCAGCAGGTTTCTTCCCCGAATGTGTCAGAAGTCAGGCAGGGAGTTGAATTTTGCTTATTAACTTCGTTGCTAAACAGGAAATATTTCCAAATGGCTAATTAGAGATCTTCCATGTATCAGGGATATAGCTGGGAGCTGTTTTACAACATGAAGTTTCTTTTCTACCTGGGAAACTTTTACCATCTTTGAACTCTCCTCTGCCTGATGAAGGGTGTTGGGACCTGAAAGTTTGCAAAGAATTTTTTCCCCTACTATTTAACTGATCTAATAAAAGCTATGGCCTCTAGCATAAGAGTTTTGTCTGCCTGTCCTTTTTTATACACTCGCGTCTTTTTATATAGTATTAATACATTTCTAAGCCCTGGAAACATTGAGGGCAAGTTTATGCCCTCCTTTAAGTAATTCCATTAAGGAGCTTAATTAGCAAGTTGCCAGCTAAATCAATACAAACTTAAAATGGACAGAAGTCTGGGTTCTGTCAGTTAGGTCTTGTATCAGGGCCTAAACAACTATTTTGCTTTTTTTTTTTTTTTTTTTTTTTAAGTGTTCAAGTAGTACCTGGTTGCTCACAAAAAAAAAAAAAAATACAGTATGACCATTTGCCAGATTTGATATTGCAGATGATGGTCTGGCCTGTTAGCACTATAGCAACTCCTGCTTCATTAGCAGAGTTTAAAATAACTTTTTTTCAAACTTCTTAGGAGGAAAATAATTCAAGTATAAATAACAATCTTAGTCACAAATGAGTGCATTTGACTGAGCTACATGTTAAAAAAGATACACCTGTGTTGCAAGCTGGTGACAATTGTCCATCTAAATAGGGTTGTAATTGCATACATAGCTATTTAAATATTTCTAACAAGCAGTTTTTAAGATTATAGTAGGAAATGGGCAGTTACAATCCTTCATTATGTCTTTAGGCATAGAAAAACTTTGTCAATATAGCTGGACCACCTACATTTAGTGAAAGTAGCTATATGTATAAGTAATTATAGCTTGCTTCAAGGCATTGTTTAATACTTTGTTTTCTATTTCCCACAAGTTAAATTGTTAATGGGTGCAATCCTGACCCCAATGCAGTAAATGTAAGAATTGACTTGAATAGAGTGAGGATTACATCCTGGGACTTCTGGGGTGTGTGCACAGTAAGTATTACAAAGGGAATCTGATGGCTGATTGGGCCTTTGGATAATGCTACAATACAAATGATATAGTAATATAGGTTGGTTAGCTCAGAAAAAACATTAGTAATTTTCTTTTCAAGAATTATGTTGAAAAGTTTGTTGAAAGAAAGCAAATGACTGCAACAAACCTAACCCCTCTTCCTCCTGATGTGAAAAGAAATACAGTATTAGAAAATAATGTAAATCATGAGTGACCAGATCAGGATCTGGAGTGCAGAGCTAGCTCAAGAGACTGGGAATTTGGTGGTGGGAAGAGTGGCTGCTGCCATGGCTTCATGGACCTAGAGCAAGTAACACTGCCACTGCCAAATTTCAGCCCCGAAATCCAGATGGTATGTGTATTCAATCCTGCCTACTGACAGGTCCTGAATAAGTTTGGCACCACTGATGTAAATCATTCCAAGTCACTTGACTTCTGTGCTGCATTTTCCCTTCTACAAAATATGGCTCTTAATGCATACCTACTTTGGGGTTTTGGGAGAAATAATTATCTACTAGCTTGTTAAACAGTTTGAAGGTTAAGCAGTGCCTAGAATTGCAAAGTACTATTATAATCCAAGAAAACCAGCTAAAGGTCACATAATGCCTTACATTCATGCATACAACTCCCAGGTCAAGGGCACAAAATGGTTTGTAACTACAGCAAACAGACAATATCAATGTCTGATCCATTCAATAAATATTTATAAGAATAATCTTTATTTACTTAAATACTCCCCAGGTGCATCTTATAGGACAAATAGACTTCTAGCTTTGCCTAGTGGTATGTCAATTCCAATGATTTTGTTCTTTTAAATGAGTCAGATTTCATGCATTTTAGAAACCGCAGCTCCTTGGCATGCCTATCTTTTCTCAGTAGCCTGTGAAAGCTCTTGCCATTTAATATCTTGGTGTAATTAACGAAAACCAAGTAGGTGGTATGTAGAGGCCAAATTATACTGTGGGATTCATAAGTGTCACCAACCATGAGAAGTTTTATTTCTTAGGCATGGTCTAAATCTGTGCGGAGACAGTTTTTTCTCTTAGGACAAGAGTTTTACCCTGAAGGTTTCTCAAATGGTTTGAAGAAAAGGAGGATGGTTAGAGGTTTATATCTGTAGATACACTGGTATTTATTTACTTGAACTGTTTTAGGTGTGTACTGAGTGCCCCAATTGTCAGAGTATATGTAACTTCATCTACTGGTGAGTGTTGCTGAATGCTTTCTACAAATAGCACTAAGTTTAACTGTAGAATATAGAACAGGTGGGATCACACTGGATTTCTTTGTGAGAGTTCATTCGAGACAGGACAAGAATAAGGACAGCTGTAGTCAATTTGCTTTACACTTTCTTCTGTACTAGCTAAAAATTATGGGTTGAGGTGAAAGATGATAATAATAATAATGGTACTTTTCTCTTGCATGCTATTAATAATGAGAGAATTTTTTCTATTTACATGTTTTGCTTTTTATTTGGGAAAAGGAAGTTTGTTGAGAAAAGGTGACAATTTGAATGAAATACATACAAAAAAATTAACAGCATTTTATTAGTGGTTTCAAAGCCAGTATTGTGTGGGTTTTTATTTTCCATCTGAGTCATGAATCATCATTTTTTTTTTTTAAATATTTATAGTGGGGAAACATTTTCCTCAAGCATAAGACCTTTTAAAGTATGATCACTATATTCATTCATCTGATGTTTTTTAAATAAAATATTATTTTTATTGTAATAAACATCTTTATAAGTTACCTTTGCTTGATGATTGGAGGTAGAATTGAAGAAATAAAATAGTTTCTTCATACCCAAGTTTTAGTAATGGTCGTAAGCACTGATCCTGGTTTTCTCTAATTTAAAAAAAAATCCCCAGTTTTTGGTTAAAAAGTAACCCTAATCCACATTTTCCTGTGATTTAAATGAAACACCACTAACAGAGATATATATATATAGCTATGTTTCATTTTAATCATGGAAGAATGTGGATTTGGGGTTACTTTTTTTAAGTATAAAATTGGGGATTTTTTTAAATTGGAGAAACATAAGTCTTTCCCTATTTCAGTACCTTTCCAAAATGACAGTTCTGTAATGTCTGCTAATGGCTAAAGCATTTTTATCTCAGCTAAAACATTTAATAGAAGTGATGCTTTAAAAACAATGAAGAGAGAAAACAGTTATCTGAAAGAAGCATCTGAAAAACAAAAAGGAAAAAATAGAGATTCAATTAACCTTTCTTGAGTTGTCCCAAGTCACAAAGAGTAATGTGCAACATTCAACTTCTTTTTTTTAAAAAAGCATCTATTATGTGTTCTTTTCCATTAAACACCCATGGAGAAGATGAGAAGCAGATAATTATATTAATTAAAGTTCAAAGTGGGAAATTTCAAGGGCTGCATTTTTCACGGTATTGTTTATTTTAATTTAAACATCCAGCCTCAGAAGTATTAAGGAAAACTTACGTTTGGGACTTAATTTTTTTTAAATGACTCGTATTATAGATTCTTCAGCAATGGCCCCATATAATTTACTCTACAACAGTTGAATAATGAAAAGTGTGAGTGATTTCCAAATTTAGAGGACAAAAATATCTTGTCTAGTAAACGGAAATTGTAAAGTTAATACCTGACTTAGAAAACATGAAGCATAAAACCCTGACACTATTCAAATCAACTACAAAGCTCTCATTTCATTCAGTATACCCAAATTTCACCTTAAGCTTTTACTGAGCATATTAAAATGTATTTTAACTCCTGCTGAAATGAAATGATTCATTAGGATCATATTTACTAAGAGCTAAAAAGTAACATCAAGCCACTGATAATCAAGGATCCTAGAAATCTGTTTGCCATGGAAAAATATGGAAAAACACTTAATTTGCATTTTTACAGAATGTCTTTAGAGTCAACAAGGGGGGGAAAAAACTTAGTAAAAATAAAATACTGCCCCCCCAGTGACACACAGGAAAACAGCCAAGATGGCAGCTGCCCCTTCTTCCCCCCAGTGCTGATTGGCCAAGAGGGCTGCTCATTGTGTGACCTCCCCCCACCCCTCTCCATCAGTTAGTGGTGAGGGGCAGGGCTTCATGAATGGCAGCTCTCTTGGAGCATAGAGTTACTGCTGAGGCCCCTCAGACATTCAGCATTGTGGGAGGGCTTGCTGTGGAAAAACATGGATTTTTATCATAGAATTTTGGGTTTCTTAATCACAGAAAACTAGAATCCCTGCTGATGACAAAAACCTGAACTTTCTTCATGAATATTCAGTCAAGTTTCATGGCCCACTTACCCGGCTAGGTACAAACACTCAGGGAGGTCGGGGGAAATTAATTGCATTAAAAGTGGCCTCCTGATTTAACTTAGTTTGCCCAGGTGCAGAGCTTACACTTGGATTGTCCTAACTAGGTGTGGAACTTGTGCCCCTCTCACCGCCCAGTCTATCGGGGTTTGCCCCTCCACTCGACTCGCCTGCCATGACTTGGATGTTAAACGCACTTTAAGAGGGGTACAGTAGAGGTCTTAGCATGGATGGTTCTCCCGATAGATGGTGGTACTCACGTCTGATGCGGTGTTCCATGGGGCTCCGCCTCCCCTACGCCCCATCCACATGCCAGTCGCTGGGTGATGCATTATAGATGTTTCCCTGCCTCATATGATGGCCTCAGACCAGTTCCTGGAACAGTCACTCTCCCCGCTCCTTGGGCAAGATTTCTTTTTTTTTAATAGAAAATATTCCTCCGAGCCAGGAGGAGCTGCAGGGTTATCCCCCTTACTCCAGCTCCCGCTCGGATTCTTAGTGGTTTCCTCTCCCCTACCACCAGCAGGAAGCTCCCTTGCCTCCTGAATGTAAGCCCCTCCAGGTGGCTGCAAGAGTGCCTCTGCTTGCCCTTCTTGTCTGCCTCCTATTCTGTCTCCTGCAGAAGGCTTAAAGCCCTTCTCTGGCCTGTCTGCTGGAGCCTCGCAGCCTGGGTCATCTCCTTCCCATGCCAGAGCTCACCTCATGAGCTGCCAGCCCATGCTCTCCCTCTCCGGCTCTCCCTTGCTCCCTGCTCCGCCAGCATTTTTGAATCTTCTGACAGCGGCTGCTACAGCTGCTGGGATTGGCTCAACTGTTCCCCTTGCCAGGAACAGCTGATGCCACAGCCGGTGTAATGCCAGTTCGCATGGCTGCAGCCGCGAACACGGTTCCTGCTCCTGCTGTTCTCCGGGAGGTACATATGCCCCTCTGGGGGCTTGCTCTTGGGGTCTGGGGTCCACGGGCTCTCTTACCTCTCCGTCAAGAGCCTGTGGGGACACCTTGCTTCCACACTAAGGATCTAAGTGTGAACTGTACAGAAGTTCAGGAAGGTTAGACTGGTCTAAAAATGGCCAACTCAGTTTAATTTAACTGTACCTCAAAGTTTAACTTAGTTTGGATCTAGTGAGACTGATCTAACTGATCTTTGTATGGTTCCCAGCACAGCCCCAGGGCTGGGAAACTAGTTCCAGCCCCAGCTTCAGGGCTTCCCCTTTCCTACCCACCACTGGCACCAAACTATTTTTAGCCCACCTGGCCCCTCACCCCCCCATGGACAACCTTCCCCTCATAGAACACCTAATGCCTTCTCCCCCCATCCCACAAGTTATTCCCAGTGCCAGTTTTACTGGGGTTTGCTAGTGCCAGAAGCTAACTGAAGTAAGTTAGGGTTAGGGGAGGGGCAGGTGTGATCAGGGGGTGGGTTTGCTGGGGGTAGTTGTTTGTTTGCCCCCCTGATCCTGCTCACAGACTTCGCATGCCCACTAATCCCTCAATTCCTACCTGCAGAGCCTCCAATCCCCTCAAACCTTCCACAGACCCTGCTTGCCCTCTGATACCTCAAGCCCTCCTGCTAGCCCTCGCATCACAACTTACCTTAGATCAGATGGCCATATTTAACTTGATCTCACCTTCCTGAATGTCTGTATATACTCTCTGTATCTCTGAACTAGTTTCCTACTGAATTTTCTCTCTTCTTCATCCCCAATCCCAACTGCTTTCTCATTTTTTACTTCACCATTAACATCAGACTCCTTATCTCTTCCAACAAGAGTATCATAGCCATTTCATAGTTTCATAGTAGTTTGGGGTTACAAGGGACCTGAACAGATCATCTAGTCTGACCCTCCCTACTCCCCCACTGTCAGGAGTACATGCTGAGATTACATGACCCCAGAAAGGAGATCGTCCAACTTCTTTTTGAATTTACCCAAGGTAGGAGCAAGGACCACTTCTCTAGGAAGTTGGTTCCAGATCCTAGCCACACTAACAGTGAAATAGTGGCTCCTAATCTCTAACCTGAACATATTCTCCAGCAGCTTCTGGCCATTGTTCCTCATCACCCCAGATGCTGCCGGGGGGGAATAGGGTGCTATTTGCTGCTGATCTCCCCTAATGAGTTTGCAGGCAGCCACCAAATCCCCCCTCAGTCTCTGCTTGCAATATTTCCATATTGCCCTATGCACTTGTTCATTTAATCTACACACTCCTAATTAAAATGACTTCGTCCTAGTTGTACAGCAACATATTCTATCTAGTAATGCAGGCTGGCTGCTTTTTGTAGTTCATATTTTCTAAGAATTCCTTTCCTTGCTCTCCATGTGTACGTATATCACAGGTGTTCCTTCCTAGCTGTTTAAAATTATTTTCTTCATTTTTCCATATGGAAGATGTGTTTAAAAAAAATAAAAGGGCTAGCATCCTTCTTTTATAGTCAATTTATTTCTTCTCATTTTTAACGGTCCTCTCTTTCCCACACTTATTTTTCTGGTAAAGTCATTGTAAAGCCCCTATTACCCACATGTTCTTTGATATGTGCCAACTCATTTTGATTTTCATCTGGAATTCTACTTTAATTCTACTTATAATGTACTTGGCATATTCAAACTGGGTTACTTCCAGGTTCCCCTACCCCATGTACAGCTGATTTTTCTTTTTCTTTACATTTTAGCAGCCTTTTGCAAAGTCACATGTAGCTAGTCCTCATTTTCAGAGGCGGAACAGCCTTTGGTGCTCTTATTTTGGTGGCTTAGTACTTTGGTGTCTTATTTTGGGCCCTGCACTTTTCTGTGTTTGTGAATTATAATTTTCTCTCCCATTTCTTCTTTTTCATGGGATTCCTTCATTCCTTCCCCTGCTCCCCACGTCCCTAATTTAGTTTCCTGGAATGTAATTTCCTTGCACTGCTTAATTCTGCCCTGTTCTATTTTATACATTCTCGTAACTTGTGGTCACCAGATCCCAATTTCCCTATTCTGAGATAGATAACAAATTCTTTTTCTAATAGAAATTGATCCATAATGGTGTCTTCTTTGGCTGAGCATAAAAAATGAAGTTGTCTTCTACACAAAGATGAAACTATTGTGATGAAATCTGTTGATGTGTGCTTTTTTAAACAACACATACCTGGATAGTTTAAAATTGCACATCAGTATGAAGCATGAAGTGCACTAGAACTTTTTTTTTCATTATTCTCTTGGGCCAGATAAACAATACAGATACAGAAAACTATGATGAAATATAATATTGCTTTCATCATGAATATTTGTACATTTAGAAATCTTATGACCCACCATATTGCCAAGTCATGCTACTGAAATGTACAGCACTACTGATGGGGTGGGTAGGATTGAGGCTTGGCTTGGTCATAGAAACAAGAACCAAGCTTCACTTACCTCACCATATTAAAATCACAGGCTTGAGAGGGAGGTAGATCTATGGTTTTTGGAGCGGAGATAAGTTAACTTTAGGAGTGTTCTTTAAGAATTTAGTAATACCAATATATGTTTTGAACAATACATTGGTGTAGCAATGTCTTGTTAAATTACTATCTCTTTACTCACTCTTTAAATTACAGTTAATACAGTTTGATAGATTTAAATATGTGAATTGGCATGCATCTCTGGAGAAAGAAAAAGCTGTAGTTTCAACCAATCTAGAAGTACTTATAGGCACTGACAACAATTTATATCTGCTCTCTATGCTACATTTTAACCTTCTTGAGGTATAATGTAAAAAAACAAAAGAAAATATGCATTAAACCAAATGGCTCCCTTATTTGTTCATTAAAATGCACGTTTTTACTAAACACTCCATATATTATTAAACATGCCTTTTTAAATAACGCCTCTTGCAGAGAACACACTTGGCTAATTATATTCAATTACAGATTAGAAGTTGCTGTCTTCCACTATGGGCCAATTCAGTTTTCCCTCTTGGATATTTACAAGGTAGGTATCTGCCAAAAAGTCAGGCTATGTACATTTTGTATCTTTGATTATCAATGGGTAATATAAATTAGATTGTACTTTGCTCACTAATTGCTCAGACAGGCATTCACGATGCTGAGAACACATATTTGAAATAATGGCAATAAAATTAAACTGTTCCTCTATTGA
Source organism: Caiman crocodilus (assembly GCA_030014935.1). Lineage (NCBI taxonomy): Eukaryota > Metazoa > Chordata > Crocodylia > Alligatoridae > Caiman > Caiman crocodilus. The sequence goes on along the minus strand of JAGPOW010003316.1, from coordinate 102,498,417 downwards.
TTTGTTAATTCTTATTATTATAAAGACATTTGCCTTTGGGAAATTATGTTCTTTGGCATTCTGCTTGGGAATTTCTTCTGTAGCACCTGAATCAGCTCTTCCAGTGAAAGCATCTCCTTTCTGTGATTTGACAGCAGCAACTCCTTCTGGCAGGATTGCTTTCCTTCATTTCTTTCTGTTTTTGTTTTTTTAAATCTGTTTTCTCCTAGATTTGCTCCTTCATTTTCTCAACTGTTTTACATTTAGTTATTTTTAACCAGTTATCTCTCTTCTCTCCTTTCCACTTCTCTTTTGGTTTCCTTGCTATTTATTTGCTCTGAACTCTTTCCTCTAGCCCCATTTCTGCTCTCTGTGCTCTTTGCCTTGTATCTCAGTTCCTTCAACTCACTTGTGTCCACCCTTTCTTCTTGCACTAGTTCTATCTTTTTTGTTCTACGTCCCTCAATCTTTTATTCCATTTGACTTCTAGTTTTCTCACAAATTACTATTTTCTTCTTTTTATGCTATGGGCATTCCTACTTTTCTCCAAAAGTAACCTTGAGGTTTTGGAACTTGCTTTCTGCTATTCTCCTCCGTGATGTTTCTGCCAATCTACATTTTTTATTTGATATGTTCATAGAAAATATTAACCATCATTGTTGAAAATTATTCCCCTTTTAATATTTTTAATGTTTTAAATTAACATTTGTTTGACAGTTAGTATTATACTATCACTCATGTATATTTGCAGGTCTAAGCCTTATCCATATTTATAGCCCACACTTTTGATACAGATTTTTTGACCTTGTTTAACATATTTCTCAAATTAGTCTACTTCATAGATCAAGTAACATATCCATAATTACCACCATTATTAATTTATATGATCATTGGAGCCAGCTATTGTTATAGGTGCAAAAACAGTTGTAAAACTGGTGTGTGTGGTTAGCATTTGGGTTGTTTGACTGAATCCTACATGACTCTCCATGCAGTTTTAACAATAAATAATTTTGGTCCTCTCATTCTTGACTAATTAAACATATTTTCCTGTGTAAAAAACACATGCTTTTAAAAAATGGCTGCTGGAGATAAGAGTGTGTATAATAGGTGAAAAATATGGTAAGAGCTATTTCTGCCACTTACCAAGCAAAAATGAAAGTAAAATCTGCATGTGATCCTCATGGAGCGAAAGAGTGAGCACGCAGGCTCAGCTTCCTAGTTGCTGTAACTCAGATATTTACTACAAGGAAAGATCTTTTTTGCTTTGTTCTGTCTTTCAAAAATAAGGTGCATATCTTATTCCATGGCATGTTGTATGAATATGCTGTACAAAATAATTTAAATGTTCTTTTCCAGCTGTGTCATTCACTTTTCTTTAAAACTTTCATAAAGTCTGTATAATTCTCTGACTAGGTGTAGTCTCTCTGACTAGATGGGTCTGTAATTATGTCATGTTTGCTATCCTATAAGCCTTTGTAAGGAAAAGCTTACTTCATCAGATGCTTGTCTGATGGATCTTACCATTCTAGTTTCATAACTCTGCTATACTCATCATGTACTGAGACATAAGTTTGAATAGTCATGTATCAATTTCCCTATGAGAGAATATTAATTCTAGGGCATGAATTTCTAATGTAAGTGGATACTCTGTCTATCCATGATAGTCTGTCTTTTTCACTGCATCTTTGCTGTATGTTTGAAACTAGTCCAGACAGATTCCTGGCTCCAATCATTCATTTTTAATGAAAATAAATCTTTTTTCACAATCATACTTCTGTCATTCTAGGTGGTAAGTAACAGTAAGTTGATTATGCTTACTGACTGGTAGAGAGTCGCTAGCTCCCAACCTACAGAATTCCTCTCTTAACCAACTGAAACTGAGAGTCTTTTGTCTTATAGAGCAGGGGTGGGCAAAATACAGCCCCTGAGCTGGATCCAGCCCACCTGGCATTTTTATTTGGACCACAGCACTGGGTAATGAATTGTACCCAACCCAGCCCTTCCACCAATAAGGTGGAAAAATAAGGTGGAAAAAAGGCAGCCATGTATATACCCCCACAACATACCTTTTTGTGCCTTGTTCCTATCCTCATGGGAAGAAAGGCCCAGCTCAGCCAGCATGCAGCTTCAAGGCAGGGCTGCTACTGCTTTAGGCTTCCCTGGCATCCCATTTACTCTAGATAGCAAGTAGGGAAGCCGCGGGGGTGGGGTTGCAGCTGGGCAGGAATGCAGAATTTGGGGCTGGTGGCAGCACAGAGCCTGTGCCCGGCAGGGGAGGGGGACAGCAGCTGCACAGAGCTCGGGTGGGCAGCGTGTGGGTGTGAGGGAGGGTAGGGGGGTTGTGGGGACCTCCCCTACATGCTCCCTCATGGTGTGTAACCCTGGCAGAGAGAGGCACCAGCAGCAGCAGGCAAGGGCACTCCAGGTGCTCAGGGCACTGGCAGGAGCCGGGCACCAGCACCCTGAATGCCCCTGCCTGCTGCTGTACCATGGGGGAGTATGTCTGGGGGGGTTCCCATACCTCTCCCACTCTCTCACACCCCACAAATGCCACATACCCACAGCCTTCCCTGACACAACCTCCAAACCCCCTCCTATACTCCCTCACAACCTCCCCCACACACACACACACCTTCCACATGCCACCACACACATACACACCCCACACATAATATAAGACTAAGAATTTATTTTGTAATGACCTCTATGTACAGTATACAAATCATGACAAAAATGTTTTTAATAATAAAATTCAAATATGTTATAGTAGGTGTTTGACTTTTAGTGTATGATTTGTTGGGTTTTTTTTCTGGTTCTAAGATGGCAACCCTCCCTCCCAAAAGGAGTATCTCCAAGGGGAATGGGGGGGACTTCTGGTTGCAAAAGTCAGGGGTTAGCGGGTAGGACTTCTAACCTCAAGATGGTGACTAGGAATCAGGGCAACTGTCAAGGGGCAGAGTTACCCATGCAGCCCTCAGAAGCTCATTAAACCTCATTAAGCAGCCCTCCGTGCAAAATAGTTGCCTGCCCCTGTTATAGAGCAAACAATAATAGAATAGGCCAGTGGTTAAGTCCTAGTTGAGGACTCTATTGCTTCTTATATGACTGTAGGATTTTCATTATAGTTAGTTTTAGATGCCCTTTTGAGGATCTGGGTGTTAGATTATCTGGGGTCAGCTGCACTACTAATGTATTCATTCTTCTACAATGCATGGAGTGTTGGAAAATCATTATCTCCATTTAACAGATGGTGAATTAAGATGCACAAAACTTGCCACAGTAGTGTAGATGGTGTGTTCTGACTAGGCTGTTCCTGAACACCCCCCACCTGGACGTACACCAGTTAGACTACTCTGGTGCCATTGTGGTGTAGTTGCTTTAATGCATGCTGGACACCAATATCTTACACCTGGCTGCAAAAGGACACACATCACACAACATCTTCGCTGCCACATTCCTGGGTTTGGAATGTGTTTGTATGAATTGATGTTCATGGCATGTTGGGAAACAGCCTGGCTGAGATATGGCACTATCGCAGCATAGAAATGCTCTCAGTATCTTAGTTCCTCATCTTTAACATAATAATATATAATAATACATAATTATACAAACAGAAATGTAATTGTGAGAAGCTAGGGTACTGTAGAAATAGCTAAAATAGAAAGAATTGGAGACCTTATTTGAAAACACTTCAAAACTTTGAGATGTGCTTTTCTACTGTACTTTGTACATTGCCAGTAATTGAAAATGCTGTTCAATTGCTTGAATTAAATTTTTGCTAGAATTCATTACTTATTAGCTTGGCACTTAAATGTTCATCAAGGAGAATAACAATATGAAGGGACTGATTAACTCAATTATACCACCCACACCTAGATATCATCTTTTCAGACTGAGAGTCTGAAACAGGATGTTTTAAAAGAAAATAAAACAATCTGTTCACTTTTTATTCATTATGGGCTTCTAGTTTAAGAGGTTTTTGTGCTTTTTTTCAACCCAAGGATTAAAAATAGAGTTAATTTTGGTTTGCTGTGCATTGCAACCTCTGGTATTTTGAAAGCATATAATAAATTTGCTGATTACCCTCATTCTAAACAAAGAGTAATCTGTACATACTAGCACAGTTTGAGCCTTGTTCCCACCTGCCAGCTATTTTCTCTCTGTCTCTGACTGAGTTTTAGTTTTTGCTCTTCTTTAAGTTATATTATTTATTTTGTATCTGTGATACCATTGCATGCTATGTAAACTGCACAAATTTGTCTCTGCATCTCTAGCACCCGGTAAACATCCAGATAAGTTTTTCTTTTTTTCCCAACTTTTCTGTATTCCCCCTTTCTCTCTTGACATCTGTCTGCTTTTCCTTTGCTATTCTAGAAAAGCTGAATAAGTGAGCACAGGGGTGATGCGTAGGGGGTGCACATGCATCCCCTGAGAGTGCTAGTGCACCCCCTGCCAGGCCACACTCCCTGTTTAGCTGGTGGGTAGGGGGGCAGGTGAGAGCACCAGTGCCCCCCTGTGAGTGCCAGCTGTGGAGTGGGGCCACCAGCAAAAGTGGGATCCACCCCCCCCCCCACTCAACATGATTGGCGGCCTGATCACTGACTTGTCAGGAGTGGGGGAGGGCACATGCCTCCCCTGACTCAACAGGCACCAGACACCCATGAATGAGCACTAAGCAATGCTCTTAAAGCAGTGAGGTCTGTGTCATGCTTTGTGGTATCAATTGGACTCCCTACTTTTTTTTGGAATTACCTTGCGTAAATTTTTGTTCCATGTACAACTGGTGTATTGTGTATCCACAGCCCATTTCATTTGCAGCTTATAAGTCAATCCAGAAAGTCTGATTTTAGGAAAAATGGAGAATTTGGGGCTAGTTTCTTTTCTAAGTATGCTGGTCTGTTTTTGAACAAATGTGTTTATCCGAGTCATATGGAGGAATAATTGTATAGGACTGTTTGATTTCATTTTATTTCACAAATTCTTGAAAATCTACTATTATGAAACTATTATGTAATAGTTTCATAGTTGTTAGAAGCTGGAAGGTACCTTACAGATCATTGGGTCCAGCTCCCTTACATGTGGGCAGGAAAGATTACTGGGATCAAATGATCCCAGCAAGATGGGCATCAAGATATTTTTTGAAGATTGCCAGGATGGACGACTATACTTTAAAAATTATTTAATTCTTCTATGATTTTGAAATGAATGTCTTCCTAATGCAAAGGGCTCTAATCTCATTAGAAGGGAGCATCAAAGTACAGTAACAGTGAAAGAAGTAAAAACATTTCAAATGAAGAACAGCAAAGCATACACAGATGATTTCCCATTGCCTTTTAGCCCTCAACATTACATAGTATGAAGAGAAAGAGGTAGTTAGCAGCATTAGTCTGAAGTCAAGCAGAAGGCAGGGTAGAGGTGCACTTTATAGAATGAGTCAGAGATGTATACGTTTTTGTAAGCAAGAGTGTATTTCATCAGATTCTAATGTTATGAAGACTTCATCTTTGGTAATATTGAGATTAAAGAATGTGTAATGCGGCTGGCTAAAGGGAGAGCTGGAACCAAAGAGTAGCTTATGCACAACAAACCAGTAAAAGACAGACCTGGTAACTATTGGGCAACATGCTCCTACTTGAGTAGGGTTGGCTGTAAATGTTTTGATAATACAAAGCTTTATTGGAAATTCTGAATTTCTGAAACCCAAGGTGGTTTAGGCAACATAGGTGTTATAGGAAGAATTGCTGATCTAGTAGAAACTAGGAACATACCAAGCATTCATTCAATTTTTTCTGGTGAGAGCTGTGCCCCATCTAAGAAAAATATTTTCTAGGTTGATACCTGGAAGATCTCCCTTCTGAGAGACTTTTTCCCAAGAATGACCACTTGTTCACTCCCCTGTCAGTCTGATCTGGGAGTGGAGGAGAGCAGTGGTGGAGTGTTCTCCGTGCTTCTCCAGATTGAGGACTGCCTGGTCTGGGAAGCAAGGGGAAGTTCTCACTTTTATAAAGGGCATCCATAGGGGTTAGGGTCACAAGTCAATGGGCCAAAGAGAAGGACAAATAAAGACACATCAGCACTGTGGTAACACATTCATCCCCTTACTTCCCTCCCTCCCCCCCCACCCCCACCAACACCTCCAGAGGTTTCATAGATTTCAAAGATATTAGGGCTGGAAGGGACTTCAGGAGATCATTAGGTCCAGCCCCATGCCCAAGGGGCAGGAAGTCAGCTAGGGTCAAAGGATCTCAGCAAGGTAAGCATCCAAATGTTTCTTAAAAGTGTGCAGAGTAGGTGCATGCACCACCTCTGGAACAAGTCTGTTCTAGGCCTCAGGGTCTTGGACAGTAAAGAAGTTTTTCCTTATGTCCAGCCTAAAATGGTCTAGCAGGAGTTTGTGGCCATTGGACCTTGTCATCCCTTGGGGTGCTCTGGTGAACAGGTGTTCCTCCAGATCCTGATGCACACTTCTTATGTACTTATAGGCTGCCACCAAGTCACCCCTGAGCCTGCACTTCTCCACACTGAAGAGTCCCATAGCTCACAGCTTTTCCTCATAAGGCCTGTGCTCTTACCCTTTGATCATGTGTGTGGCTCTCCTATGGACTCTTTCAAGCTTCTCAATGTCCTTCCTAAATTGTGGGGCCCAGAACTGGATGCTTTACTCCAGCTGTGACCTCACCAAGACTGAGTATAGTAGGAGAATGACATCTTATGTCTTGCTCAAGATATATTGGTAGATGCAAGCCATAGTTTTGATTGCTTTGCCAGCTGTGGTATCGCATTGGTGGCTCATTTTCATCTTCTGATCAGTCATGACACCCAAGTCTCTTTCGGTCATGGTGCTAGTGGGTGTAGCACTGCTGAGCCTATAAGTGCGATGTTGGGTGTTTTCCCCCTGAGATACAGGGGGTATACAAGGTACACCTCGTATTTCTCCATATTGAATGCCATCAGGTTTTCATCAGCTCATCTTGCAAGCCTGTTGAGGTAGGCTGGTGATCCACACCAGTCCTCAAGTGTGGAGGTGATCTTCCCCAAAGTTTGGTGTCATCAACAAACTTAGCCAACCCACTTCTAACACCAGTGTTCAGATCTTTTATGAAGATTTTAAAGAGTACAGGTCCGAGATTAGAGCCTTGGGGGACACCACTAGTCACCGAGTGCCATGTTGATTTAGTTCCATCAACTACCACTCTCTGGGTCAGACCTCAGAGCCAGTTCCCCAGCCATCAGACTGTGCAGTAGTCAAGGCCACAGTTGCCCAGTTTTCCTATGAGGATATAATGAGACATCAGGTCAAAGGATTGTATAAGTCCAAATATATTATATCAACCTCTTCCCTTTTGTCCAGGTGATGTCATCTGGTCATAGAAGGAAATGAGGTTGGTCAGGCATGACCTACTTGCAATAAACCCATGCTGGCCATCCCTCAGAATGTTGCCTTCTGTTAACCTGTCAAGAATGGTTTCTTTGATTTTTTTTTTTTTTTTTTTTTTCCAAAATTTTCTCCGGGATTGAGGTCAAACAGATTGGGTCGTAGTTTCCTGAGTCGTCGTCTTCCCTCCTTTTCTTGACCATGGTCACCAAGACTTTTAGACCCATGAGTGTTCAAACCATGATCTGTAGCTGCCCCCAAGTCCTGAGTCCAGCTCCTTTAGTCCACAGTCCTGGCTGACTGAGCCAGTGAAATCTCCAGCTTCAATGTGAACTTCTCTGTATGTGGCTGACCAGGTCCCACGTATGTGGTGTTCTCTCTTCCTCTTACTCCAGTCTCAGGCTTTTTCTTCCTTTTATCCCTTGCCTCCTGCCCTAGGGGTTTCTGGGAGTTGTAGTCCAGATTAATAGTCATCACTGCTATGCAGACTGACCCCTGGTTCCATCTGCTGTTATACACTTTACATTCACGTAACACCATTGCTCCCTCCGCTCTGCTACTGGAGTAATTTCCAGTGCTAGAAATGAATGCCTGTTTATGGCCATAATGGGAGCATCTCCCATACAATAAACCTATGCTGAATAACAGGATCTGGACTTCCAGGCTTCCTACCTAGACCCCAGGAATCTGGGTTCCAAGCTCTATTTCACAGAGTTCAGACCTTGGAGTTTCTGAAATAGGCTACCAAGGTCTGCAGCTCTGGGACAACCCTACCATGAGCTGTTTTTAGGTGGCTGCTCAGTTTCTGACTGTAGGATGGGGACTGAGTCAGACTATGAGTCTAGGAGCCCTGGTATCCCAGGCCTCTGGCAGTCTGTGTGGCAGGGCTGTCCCAGAGCTACAGACTCAGACCTCATGGCAGTCACTAATTGAAATAGATCTTGTCAATCTCAGTCAAGTGTGGTCCTGGCAAGCATATGTATTCTATAAAAACAGTAGACATCAGTGTCTTCATAATGTAAGAGGGTTCATTTTCCAGGAAATTTTTTAGAAAAACCTACAATTTTTCTTAATTGAAATGAAACCAAATTTAAAATATTGACATTTCTCTTGAACCAGAAATCCAAAGATAGCCCAGGTGTTACTGTAAGGTGTGGCAGTATCTGGTTCTGGCCCTACTGCTATTTGAGAAGAAGCCTCAGAACAGAGGAACACAAGCAGTATGGACATCTTCAGATCAGTAGCTGGAAACCTTTAATAAGCCACAGGCTAGAACAACCCAGCTCCTGACATGGGCTCAGTGACTTCGAGGGCACATCAACAATGGGTTTGGGGAGGCGACACCTTTCCTGTACCTGTGCCCAGTCACGAAGCTGGGAGCTGTGCCCATGCCACTGTGTCCCAGCCTGCCCCCACTTCCTGGGTGTGTGTGGGCTCAGCTTCCAGCCAGTGGGAGCCTGCGTGGTGCTAGGAATCTGAAAACTGCCTGCACTACTGCTGCTTCTCTCCAGCCCTTGCCCAGCTGCATGGGACCATGGCTCTTCTGGCTGCTCCCCCAGCTGCTCCTGCCGGCACTGCCTAGTGCCTGCCTGTACAGTCTATGGCTGAATCTCCAAATCTCTCTGAATTGATTTGGAGGCTTCGGATTCAATTCAGAGAGATTAATGGGTCTCTCAATTTAATTCAGATTTGTAGATTGGCTGCTGAATTGGACTGAATCTCCTCTGAATCAAATTGGCTATTGAAGCTGAGCCTGTATACAGCTAAGGCGTGGGATGGTGGGTAGGAGACATGGGGTCTCAATCTAAGCCCTCCAGCTCCATGGGCCAGATCGTGGCTCAGTGGACCAGATCTAGCCTGTGGACTGTATGTTGTCAACCTCTGCTTTAGGTCCCTTGATCCATAAATAGGATGCACCTCAAGTATTTAGGCTTTTTTGTACAGAAAATTAACACGCACCTCCGTAGCTTTTAATCTCTTCCCTTACAGAGGAGGAGTGTTAGATTTTCTATACAGTGACAATGAGCATTTGTGGGACCCTTGTTAGTTTAAGTTAGTTAGAAATCAGTCAGTTTAAGCCACCTCAACCTGAGTGGGGATCGCTATGGGCATTTGCCACTAGCCATGGCCACTAGCCATGAGGAGGCATGGGCAGTTGGAGGCAAGTAGGTCAGGGGGTGAAGAAAGGATGGGCTAGTTGGCAGGTCTCAGGGGGATGGGTTGGTGGGTCTCAGGAAAGCTGTAAGGTCTGTGGGGAGGTGGGGGTAGGAGAGCTGCCCAGTCCAAGGTAGGCAAGTCAGGAGGGGAAAATAGCCTGGTCAGGGTCATGGGGGCATTAAAACAGCTCATCCCTGGGGTGCAGAGTGGCTGGGCTTTCCCAGTCCTGGGCCTGTGCTGGGAGTGTGTGCAGGTTTTAGTTAGGTCAGGTTAACTCATTTTAAGTCAGATTAACCCATGCTGAACTAAAGTCAATTCTCATCTGATGAGAGCTAACTAGATCAGATGCTCTAAGCTTAGTGAATACCTAAGCCCTGTGAATACCTGCACACACAACTATTTAGATTGCCCAAACTAAGCTAGGGCAATCGAAATGCAATGCATGTGTGTGCACACAGAAGTAGTTAACCATATTAGCTTGAAATCAGGCAGAAGGCGGAGCAGAGTGGCAGCACCTCAGGGTCACTCATTCAGAAAAATATAAGCTTTTGTAGATGCCAGTCTGCTTCATGAGATGTGTCCCAACCATCCTTTTCTATTTTACAGAAAGGGATTAATTGGGCCATAGGGATTAATTGGGCCATTTTTTTTCCTGCTTGCATGGGAATGTCTATACATAATTGTCTCTGCAGTGAAAAATGAATATACTGAAATCTTTCTGAAAAAAAAAAGTAGTGGCTATTAAGAAATATTTCTAAAATTGCTTATTTGCATTCTTACAAACAATGAGAAATCAGTCAGTTTAAAAAAATGTAAAAGATGTGTTACAGAATCATTGAATTATTAACACAAAATTTGACTCTAGACTGGTTTGATGTATAAAACTAACTTTTCTCTGTCTTTATGAGATATTTGTCATCTGTCTAAACAGCATGCATCACAGTTAAAATGTGATCAGTTTGTTCCACCTCCAGTGTAATAAGTTGAAGCGGAATGAATTTAGTGTAGCTTTTCAGCTTCACAATCATCCAGAATATTGAATTGATTTTTATTACAATTTAGTCACTTCAATTCAGAAGATATTTGTATTCACCTCCAAGAAAAAAGGAAATGGCATTAATTGACAGTATTATCCAACATGAATATATTTAATAATTTCTAAAGGACAGATATGGGAAAAATGTTTTTCAGAAGCCAGCAATATATATCAAATTTCAGATTTTCTTTTTTGTCCACTTACTATTTCAAATCTTGTATCAATTTTTTTTTTTTAAATTATAGGGATGCCTGAGTGGTTCCTTAGGTATAGGTACACTGAGATTTGTAATCAAATCTCTTTGACTATTCTGATGAAGAATTCACCAGTGTTTTAGGGTGGGGGATTTTTTTAAGAATTCAGCTCATCTACTCCCTAATCTACAGTTTATAAATGGAGAATAAAGATTTTTCTCAGGACTATAAACACGTCTGCTTAATTTTTGAATTAAAAGTATTTAAATTAACCCTTTAATGACATTTTTTGATTATTACTTTTTTAGAGGATAAACTAGCTAAAGAAACAGAGCTTGTAGGAAAGGTAAAATGTTGCATTCCTTGTCTTTCTTATTTTTATTGATTTTTAGTTGCAGCACTAAAATCAGAAATGCATATCTACATATACATACATTGGTGATGTGTATGGGTGCATGTGGGTGCATATGAACCCCCTGAGTGGCCGCTGCCACCATTGCTGGCGGCACCCGTGGGCAGTCGGTACTTGCCACCCTCCCCCTGCAGATGTTCCCCACTGCCACACCCCTGCCGCTGCTCCCACTGCCTGTGGGTGGTTGCTGTGCTTCCCCAGCCTCAGGAGGCACCGACATTCATATATACGTATATGTATATGTGTGTATATACAGATACGGATCTGATTTTATGTAGGTATATGTATATCAACTATGCATGTCAGCTTGAACTATGTACATATCCATCACAAACGATAAGTAATAAAGGGGAAAAGAAAAAAGAAGAGGAGGAGGGAACAGGGAGCGAAGAAAAGAGAAGTGTGCAATGAGTAATAATTTTCATTCCCAAAATATTCTAAAAACTCTTTTGAAATAGAATCAAACTTTTTTCCCATGCATTAACCCTGTTTAATACATCTATCTCCATAGATGCCATCAAAATAGTCTAGTCAAATGTTGTGTTAATAATTCCATCGTTTTGTAAAAGATTTTTTCCATTTTTTTACTGACTGATTTCTCATTGTGCAAAATACAAAGTGGAGTTGGAGATCTCATTGGCTCAGTCAACCAGAACTGTGGGCTGAAGGAGCTGGACCCAGACTTGGGGGCAGCTGCAGGAAGGGTTGTGCAAAATTTCACCGAGTGTTTCATTTTGAAGCTGTTTCAATGCATTTTGAACTCAAAACAGTGAAACTGAAATGAAACAAAAGGCTTCAAAATAGCTTTGGAATGAAATGAGGGCACTTGAAACATTTCAAAAGTTTTGTAACATTTTGATTTTCGAATCCAGGCTTGCTTGGCTTCAGCGCCAGTCCCAGCAACTGTTTTCATCCTGTGCACAGATTCTAGGACCCGAATCCCCCAACAGGAGTCTAGCACAGCCCCACAGCCCTCCTGGGGGTGTAGGACCCCAGATCTACACACAGGATGACAGGAGGCTGCCAGCAAGTAATACAAGTTTTCCTCTCAACTGTTTGAGGTGCAGTTTCCCAGAAATCTCTGCACCTATATCCTTGAAACTTGGCAGGTTTCATGCCCAGGGAAGGGGCTACCATCCCCACAATTTGCATTCAAATCAGGAAAGAAATGACAAAGGTTTAGGCATTTTTGTGATTCTCCATTATAGCCTATGGGTGAAACATCAAAATGCATCAAAAAAACAAAAGTTTTAATGAAATGAAACAGAACAATGCTTTGAAATGAAGCTAAATGAAACAATGAAATAAAATGGCAAAATGGAAGTTGAAATTAAACAGTGCTGTTTCATACAACCCGAGCTGCAGGCTCCTGTTTGAGCACTGTAGGGATTAAATCTTATTTGGGGACACCTCTAGAGGTGTGTGTGGGGGTGGGGGTGAGGGGTGGCAGGGGGGATTAATGTTCTGAGTGTATGTTACCATAGTGTTGATTTTTTTTTTTACTTTTTTCCTGTTCTGTTGGCTTATGATCTTTGGTCATGTTGGCTTATGATCCTAACCCCTAAGATTTTCTATATTAAAAATGGCAACTCCCTCTTGCTGCTTGTGCCAGTTTCTAGGACTATGGGATTGGTACACCTCCATCTCTAGCATGTATCTACTGGCAGTATATTTAATCCTTTAAGTTTAGAGGGAGCCCAGTGCGGATAGAAAAAATCTTTTGTTGTATAAGACAAAGTCCAATATTAACGGTCACTGTTTCAATATTGTGAATTGCTGATTTTCAGTGGGATTCTGTCTGGATACTTAAGTCCTCGTTTTACTTCCGTCTTAAATTGTCTGCATCAGGTCTGTTATGTGACATTATGTATTCATGGAGTTATGGCACAGAAGGGGAAAAGAAGCAGATTTAGAGAAGAAAAGAATCTGAAGAATTTGCTACGCCTAAATCCTGAGTCTGAACTTGATAAGATCACATATATTGCCATTCAGCTGTTTCCGGAAAGTCAAATTTACATAACTCAGAAAATGTGTTAGAGAGAGAGAGGTGTGGGTCATTTTGGATGGTCATCTGACACACAGGCAAAGTCCAGGGCTGGGTTCTTAGGAAGCTGAGAGTCCAGAGATGCCAGGAGTCAGAATGTGAGTCAGGAGCCATGGCCATGATCAAGATATGCTGGAATCAGAAGCTAAAGCCAGGATTAGCATTTGTCAGAAGTCATAATATTGGGAGCCAAATCCAGTGTCACTATTTACCAGAACTGAGTCAGGATTTATTAGGAGTCACAACTGGAATCAGGAGCCAAGCCAGAGTCATGCCAGAGATCTTATATGTAAAGCAAGGAAGTACTCAAAGCTCAGGAACAAATACCTACATTGTTGTCTGGACAGAGCACTTCAGGCTGGGCTAGCCTTTAAAGCATGCAGGGTTTGGGGCCTGTTGTCTGTGGCCTCAGGAGACTGGCTGCTCTGATTGCCCTTCTAGGACCAGGTGGGCTCAGGGCACTGATCTAGGCTCACTGCAGGTGGCATTTGTTTCCCTGCACCCTTAAGGGATGAATTGCCTTGATTCTCTTATTGGGACTGGCTTGGGCCCAGAGCTCTAATCTGGCCCCCTTTTTAAAGGATTTCATACAATTTCCTACCAGTAGCTCTTCTATATGCACAATACTCTTATCCATCCACTTTCTCCACATCAGTTTGTGGGATTTATAGTTCAAAAAATGATTGTCCCAGTGTAAGAAAGGCTGAAACTTCAATAAATTCACCATATTTTCCAAGCTTGTTCAGCTCAAAAAATTACAACCATCAGAGAGTTAGAAAGACAGTGATAAATTGAGTTTGACAGTTGATAATGGAAGGGTAAACATAAATACCTGTTTAGTTTTCATGCATACAGGAAAGTTATTGAGTGTATCAACATCCATTACATAACCTGACTTACTAAGAAGGCATTGTGATATCGTTAAAGGTTTGGAAGATGAAAGCCACCCATTTCAATTTGTAGTTGCAACTTTTATTAAGAAAAGTTAAACCCTTTTATCCTCTTCTTACGTTCAGTTGATTTTAATGAAGTAGGATTGGGGGATTACAACTGGTAGGTTATGTAATAAATTAGGTGAGGTAAGACATTCATTTTTAAAATTGTATCACACCCCCACAAGGATATTGCCAGACTATTCCAGTTGTTCAAATCCCATCATATAAGTCTTAGAATCTTTGTAAAGTTTTGGTAGTCAATAACAGTGCTATTCTTGGGTCTTTTCATATTCATTAAGTTAGTTGTTTGGGTTGCTGTTGACCCTTGCCATTTACCAAACATATCCATGCTGGTATAATTCATAGAATCATAGAAATTAAGGGTTGGAAGGGACTTTGAAAGACCATCGAGTCCAACCACCATGCCCTGGGCAGGAATACTGCTGAGATCAAATGATCCCAGCAAGGTGTCTGTCCAGTCTCCTCTTGAAGACTTCCAAGGTTGTGGACTGCAGCTATTCCAGATTCTGGTCATCCTTACTGTAAAAATGCTATTATTTAGTCTAAGTAATTCTTGATTTAGTGCATCAAATTCTTATAATCCAGTAGATTGCTACAATTGCTGGTTAATGATGAGAAGGCAAAAACTGATCTCTCTCAGGCTGTGACAAAAGTATTAGTGCATTGTCTGTATACAGTAAAATCATGTATTCACTGGGCACATCTATATGAGCAATAAATGTGCCTGAATAAACTGAGCTGCAGTTCACAGTGGAGTCAGCTGCCTTTGGGCATAGAGGCCTCATACGTGTCCAGGACTGCAGCAATTCAAGCTGGGGTGGTCCTCGGTGCACCTGGGAGCAGCTGACTTGGAGCAAGGGGGCCAAGGGTCAACCCCAAGCTCTGGGTGGCAGCATTGGGCAGTGGAGGGAATGACTGGGGCAAAAGTGTGCTACAGTGGAGGGTCAGCTGTCAGGTAGCAGTTACTTAGTTTACTGCACCCTAATAGGGGCACATGGTGACACTTTTTACTGTGCAGCTAATTAGTTAACTCCACAGTAAAGCATACACGTAGATGTGCCCACTGTCTCCTACCTTAATGCCTTTTATATCACCCTTTTCCCTTATGGCTGTGCCAATGTTTCCAGTGCTAAATCAAACAGAAGGAGGAATAACAGAGAACCTTGCAATGCATATGGATCAGGAAACATATATCAACTGTATCTGCCTTGTGAATTCTTTAGCAAAGCCCATCTTTTATAATGTAAAAAGGTACATTTAAGAAGCACAGTCAAAAGCCTTTTCTGCATCAAATGCTAAAAGAGCCTTAGGGGCTTTGGAATTTTGTGCTGCTGCTGCTATATCAATAACCTTTTGTACGTTATCTGAACCATACCTTTTTTGATAAATCCTACTTGATTTTTTAAAATTAACTTAACGAGGATCTGTTCCAATCAGTATGATAATTTTTAGCTAGAATTTTGTTGCCTACATTCATTAAAGAAACTGGTCTTGCGTTAGAACTATTTATAGAATCTTTGCCTGGTTTAAGAATTATAAGAATAATTGCTTTCCATAAAATGGTTGTTAATATAGATTGTTTTTTACTATCATTATATGTATTAAATAACTGAGGTAACAATATATCTTTTAATTATTGCTTTCTAAAACTACACAAGAAATTACTCCCCAGAGATTTCATAGAATCACAGGGTGTGTCTAGATGACATGGGCATTTAACGTAGAGTGCCTGAAAATTTTAACCCATCTTTTTTTTGGTCTGGTGCATTTTTGTTTGCAGGACTCAACTTTTGTGTTCACATGAACGGCGCTTTTGAGCGAGTTAAGCCTTGTGTGTCATTCCCCACAGATTTCAGCAGGGGGAGTCAAATACCAATTTACCCCCTGTAGTGTCTTTCTGAATGTATTACAGCAGGAGACGCATGTAAACCACCCGGACTTCCCAGTCCCTGACCCCAGACTCTCACTGGTAGTCTCCCCCGCACATGGTCATGGTCACCCCAAAATCCTTGTCACTTGCACCCGCCTATGCTTGGTCAGTCTGGTCTCTCTCCATCAGTATACGATACCAAAGATCCCACCCCAATCCCAAAGACAAGCTGCTTGAATCCTTCTCTCCCATTCCTTTCCCTTCCCATCCCACCATGTTACAAATATATGTTTTTTTTCTTTCATTTACTACAGCTGCTATGATAACTGCTATGATATCATAAAATATTCAAGGTTTAGAGTAGCAGGTGGGCAGGTGGGTGTCTGTTGCTGCCTGGTTGATTGGTGATTGCTGTTGTCGATGTGAGTGGTGGTGAGCTCTTCTGGTTTTTTTGGACTACATTTCCCAGCATTCCTGAGCTCATTGATCTTCATACAGTTTCCAGTGGGGGCTCCCACTGGAACCCTCCTGTTCCCTGCCCAGGTACACCATCAATCTGTTTGTATAGTGCTATGCATGGCTTTCGGAGGTGTGTTGTGAATTGTTTTATAAAAGTTTTTGGGATGTTTTTGAAAATGTGGTTGCTGTTCAGCTTGGTCCCGTCTCCCCCACCCCCACCTAGCCCACCAAAAACTATAGTTAACCTTCTCACCTACATGGGAGGAGGCTAATTCAGATGTGGGCGACAGTGCATATGCCCCCCCACCAAACCACACACAGTCTGGAAGCAGCAAACCCCTAGCCCAGTCCAGATTTCTTCCCCCTTACCCTGATCATCCTCCCTTCCACCCTCTGTCCACAACACCACGCACCCCTGTAGACAGGCACAGATTTAAAGTGTAAATGAATTTATTTTAACGTAATCAAGAGAAAGAACAAAGCATTCCTAGGTGGTGTTGTCAGCAATATATCCTGCCAGATAATCATGCACAAGAGCTGCCCGACCAGCCTCTCCTTGAGAATATCGCTTCAGTCCCTGTGCTGCTGTTGCTGCTACCCAGACATGTCTCTATTGTTTGGCCCCACTGCCTGTTGCACTTCTTTTTCCCATGACTCCTTGAAAACCTCTCCATGGCTCTCACAGGTATTATGCAGCATGCAGACTGCAGACTGCTACTACAAAGGCCGTGATATTTTCTTGCTCCATTTTGAGTTGACACATAAGCGTCCTCCATTGTTCTTTCAGTTGGCCAAAAGCACATTCCATGCTCAATCTGCAGCTGCTCAGATGGTAGTTAAAAACTTGCTTCTGTGGGTCAGTGATGCTCCCTCCATAAGACTTCATGAGCCAGGGCTTTATGGGATAGGCAACATCTGCTAATATAACCTGGGGAATGGTGACACTGCGGATCACTGTCGTCTTCACGCCAGGTGCATAGTGCCCTTTCTCTACAAGGCCAGGCAGAGGGGAGTTTCTGAACATGCGTGTATCATGCATGCTGCCAACCCACCTGGTAGAAATATTCATGAACCAGCCCTGGTGGTCCACCATGGCTTGCAGGATCATGGAGGCATATTCTTTCCTGGGGGTGGGGAGTTCTGCTCCCCACAGAGCACAGTACTGGGATGTGAGTGCTGTCTAAAGCTCCCACACTATTCAGGACCCTCTTCTCATTAGAGCCATTTATGACTTGCTGCAGATTCACCAGGCAGATAATTTTATTTGCAGGGATCTCCTTAAGCAGGTGGCATACCTCATGAGTTGCCAGCCTGACTGTACAGGCAGTCACATCAAACTGGTTCATGATGGAGCAGAGATGGGATGGGCTGGTTAGTTTCATGATGGCCATTGCAACCTTTTTGTCTGGAGGGATGGCTCAACGCATGTTAGTGTCCTGCCCCATAATGTGGGACCCGAGCATCAAGACAATATGATAGAATGTCTCCCTTGTCATTCAGAACATCTCCGGCCACTGCTGGTCATTCCAAGTTGTCAGCACGATTTGCTCCCACCAATACAAGCTGCTCTCACCAGCCCACACCATGCAGATACTGGTCCTCCTCAGGTTTCTCAGCAGAGTCCGGTCAAATTCCACTTCTTCTCTTTCCTCTTTGTATTCCAAGTCCTCTGGGTACCTATAGCACCTTCTTCTTGTCATTAATGCTGTTAAACCAGGAACACAACTTGCCACTGAACACTGTAGCACAGTTCCTATCCTTTTTAAGAGTTCCAGCAGTAATTCCCAGGTAAACAGTATTTGAAGAAGCAGTACTGCCACCTCCTCCTCTTCCTGCTCACCCATGTCCTCCATATTCTCCATGTTGGAGGACTGTCCACTGCATTGTTCTGCATCATTTTGTCCTCATTCTCCATTTTGCCCTTCTCTGTCAGCAGCAGCTTTTCACCCATCTGCACCAAGCAGGAGGAAGGGACTGTAGGGTGTTGTGTGGTCTGGAGCTTGGTGTAGCTGCTTTTTCAACACTTTACCCCAGCACCCTGGGGCATTGTGGCTTTTGCATATCCTTTCATCCTGAACTTAGCAGCCACTGGTGTTCTGATGTAATCAAGCATGCAAACAAAAAATGTTTCACTTGCTCCTCTCTTGATAATGTAGGCTACTCAAAACTTTTGCCACTTTAGGGGAAATAGGCTGTGCTCCTGTAATAAATTTATTTTGCACAAGCAGGCAGGTGTAGGTATCAATTTCTGCAACATTCTGGGCCATTGAGCAGTCATCCCAAAGTACAATGGTCTTATTTACTCTATCACCAGGTCTTTTTTGTTGTTAAACTGCATGCTTCATCACCTTTGGGTGTTTTGATACTTACAGGTAATAGCTTCACAATCCTTGCAATTTTCCCAGACCCTCACACAAGCACAGCCTGAGTATAAAGGCACCCCCGCAAAAAAATTGCCAGCCCTTTTTCACAGACTGCTTGTGTTGTTGACTACGAACTGCTTTGCCATGTCTCATAAAGCCAAGGTAAGCAGTATGGAGCTGATGCCTCAGGACACTGACACCTCCAACGTCCATGGACCCAACTGGACCTGGGAAGAACTGGAGGACTTAATTGATATTTGGTCAGAGCAAAGGATCATAGACAGGCTGGAAAGTAGGAGGAATAAGCCTGTTTATGTAGAGATCAGAAAAGCTTGCAGGCAAGAGGGCACAATCATGACTGGACCTAGGTCTGGTGCAAGATCAAGTCCCTGAGATCAGCATTTTACAAAGCCAAAAATGCAAACTCTTGTTCTGGGGCAGGTCACACAATTGCCCCCTTCTATGACAAGCTGCCCATCATTCTTTCTAAGGATGTGGGCAACATCCTGGTTATGGAGACTTTCAGCATGGGTTGGGCAGGAGGAGGTTGCAGCAGACCCCTCCTGAGGGTGAAACCATGAACATGTCTCAGCTGTATGAAGACTACTCCCTGCTCCCTGATAACCATGAGTGGGAGGAAGAACTGTCAGTCACATTACACTTAATGCCACTTAGCCCCTGTATTCCACGGAGTAGCACAGATAATGAAGCAGAGGAGGTGAAGGGTCAAGAAGAAACTCATGCGGCCAATACATCCTCTACTATTACCAAGACCCAAGAACATACTGGACCTGGCAAGTGTCCTGTAATGTGCCTCTTGCCACAGCTAGGCAACTCCTGGGTTTGTGCTGATGGGGCTAGGGAGAGAGGGATAAATTCATGTGTTGCTGTAGTTGGGTTGCCATGTTCTTTTGATGGTGGTGCATGATGGGTTTGATAGCTCATAATGTAACAACAGACGCCAAACTAATTCTTTGCTTTAATTAATTTTTTGCAGCTAGCACAAACAGTGGCATCCATGGGCCTGTTTCTGAAGCGAGTATTTATAAGTTTTGGGCGATATGAGTGGTGCCCCACTGTTGCAGGGTCTGTTTCTGTGCCTGCCGGCATTTTGTGCACTGCATGGTGGGGGTGGGTACTTTCCTCCTCTTGAGGGGAATGCAGCCATTGATTTTTTTTTATTTTTTTTATTTGTTAATCAGCCACTACAACCCATAGCTGCTCAGAATGGTGCCCCACTTGCTCTACAGTAGAGCGCTGCAGAGATTTTCACAACAAGCAGAGATGATCCCATGAAACCTCACTTACGGTTTTGGTGGACTCCTCAGTAGCCAGAGCAGAATGCTCAGATACCTGGTAGGATGAAGCCCATGATTTGCTGTGCAAGGAGCATGCCATCCTCAAGGAAGTGCAAGACACCATGCAGAATTTTGAAAGACATGTTTGATAAGTCCCGTATTGAATTACAGAGGTCACAGGACACTTTCAATGTTGCCTTTCAGAGTGTGCAGTAGTACCTAAATAAATGGGTATGGCACCCAAAAGGGAAAAATCGGTCCAAGATGAGCAGAGAATTAGAGCTGACCCTGTTCCCCCTAACTCACTGGGGTCATAGGAGGGCTGTATGACTGCCAGTAGGGCCAGGAGTGCACCACAGCAGTTCAGGGAGACAGCGGCAGTTCAGGGTCATGGTGGGGTGAAGACAAAGAAGCAGAAGTAACTATAACAGTGTGTTTCAAATAAAACCTCATGGTTTCCTGGCTTCCTGTGTCTGCCTCTGTATCCACCCCTTACACTGCTTGGTTGTGAAGGTTGATTTTGTTCATTGTTTGTGTTCATTTCTCTCTGTTTTTCCTGCCACTTGCTGCCTGGTGCTGGGGAGGGGAGGGGTTGGCAAAGGCTGGTGTGTCACTCCCCAGCAAACTGACTTGTTTTTTTGCAAGCCACCAGCCCTTTGCCAAGTTGCCCACAGGGGCTCATGCCTTCCCAGGCTTTCTGACACACCTTTCACAACCGTTCCTCACACGTTCCATAGATGGAAACTTTGAAAATGCTTTTTTTTTTTTAGATTCTTTTTACGCTCTTTTCCAGCCAGGTGCCAGGCACTGTCTCCTTTGTTTTGGAACACCAAAGTGAGGCTGTGTGTGGGTTGGGGGGCAGTGTGTGGTTTAAGATCTGTTTTGCTTGCACACAAACCCAGGGACTTTGCAAATGTTTCTGCCTTCTTTTCATACTGTTTTCCATTCCGGTGCCAGAGTTTCTGGGTTTTTTCCACACCACAAGGAGGCTGCCGGTAGGGTGGGAGGGTTGCCCCACTCAAGCACTATAAATTGGGGGAGCAGAGGTGCACATATGCTGTATTGATGAGGGAGGTTTGAGCTGGGTGCAGGACCTCGGGGGCAAAGAAAGACTCATCCCAGTCATGAGCCTTACCCTGGAGGGCACAGCAATGCTAATCCAGGGTTCAGGAAGACTACAGCCTGATCAAGTGTGGTGCAGTACAGCTTTGAGTGCTATTTGATGCCTGGGTCTCTGCAACATGCGACTTGAAAGAGGACATGGTGACCCTTGCTAACTGACACCTGACACTTGTCTGTGCCATGTGTGTGGCAGGGTTGTCTGTAGGGAGGCGCAAATACAAATAAACATCCCAGGCACAGCATTTTGGGGACCTTGCAGAGATCAGTGGAGCAGATGGGGTGACTCCTCAGTGCCACCACCAGCCTCGCTTCCAGATGCTCACCAACTCCCCTCTCCTACAGCTGCCGCAGCACACGGGGTCAGTTCTGTGTGTGTGTGTGGGGGGGTGTGTGGCTAATTTGCCAAGGCCCTGCACCAGTAGCATACCTTGAGTCTCCAGGGTCCAGGGGACAAGCATGGGGTGCTGATGCCCTTGCTCCCCAGACAAGTCACCTTCTGCAGCAGTTTTAACAATTGGGGGAGAGAGGGACGCCAGCATCATGGAGTGGTGGTGCCCGCTTTGTACCTGCCAATGGCTCCCCCTTCCAATCCATGCTGGGATGGCTGCGCTGCCCACCACTGTCAGTACGTCACTGCCCTGCACCCTGATAGGGTCATCTCTGGTGGGGGATGCATTGTTTAGTTCAAATTTATTGTAAACAGGGCTGGTGGAATTTTATGGGCATGAAGGAAGGTACGTGAGGTGCACAGGGGACACCAATACAAATTCCAGTGCTCGTCATGGTTTTAGATCCCCTTCCACTGCTAGCTGCAGGATGATTGATCCCTGTTGGTGTGACAAAAGGCAGAAAGAGAAAGAAAGAAAGAAAGAAAAGTGGAAGATGACAACACTTCCTTCAGGATTCTCTCAACAACTGAAATACTATGCATTATAATTATAGTTGACTTTCATCCTGACTTATATAGACTTAAAATATAATAACAGGTAATATGAATAATAGGAATCAATAATATTATTAATTCCAGTAGTAATATAATAAGATTTTGTAGTAATAGTAATATTAATGATGATTTACCAATGGTGAATAAAAATTGTAACAGTTCAATTCCTTATCACTGCATTTCAAAGCAGGTAGATTTGTCTTATCACCCTGCACACATCACACACATCCTGGGCCTCCACCATATATATCAGGGCTGTACAAAATGGCAGCATTCCACTTTGACATCTGTTTTGATATTTCAACAGAACAGTGTTTTGTTTTGAGTTTTGTTTCATTTCAAAAGCACTGTTCCATCCCATTTTGTCAAAACAGTGTTTCTGTTTCAATTCTATTTTGACATTTTCATCAGGCTGCGATTGGGCTGGGGAAGGGAACTTCCCCAGTTCCCCGGCCTGGCTGAGTTCCCTTCCCTAGTGTTGCGATTGGGCTGGGGAACTCCAGCTGAGTTCCCCAGCACTGTCATGGGCTTCCTGCAGTCCCATGGAACCCAGCCTGGTAGCAGGAGGCAGAGCGCAATACCAGCTCTGCTCACCTTCCAGCACCAGACTGAGGCTGGTGGAGCCAATCGGAGTGCGGCCTGGTGGCAGGAGGCAGACAGAGCTGTTGCTCTGCTTCCATTGGCCCTGCCAGCCCCACTGAGCACAGTCTGGCCAGGGAAGGTAGGGAGAGCCAGGGCTGTGCTCTCTGCTGGACTGAGCCACGTGAGGTTGTAGAGCCACTGGGAGTGCAACCCTGGCTCTTCCCTGTCTCCCACAACCTGGCTGGCTGATTTGAAACTCAAAACATTTTGAAACTTTGAAAACATTTCAAATGGCCTCATTTTGTTTCAAGGTTGTTTTGAAGCCCTTCATTTCATTTAGATTTTGCCATTTCGAGCTCAAAATGAGTCAAAACAGTGTCGAAACAAAACAGCTGGTGAAATTTTCCACAGCCCTAATATATATGTATAGGCAATGTATGATATAGATTTATGTTATATAGACTTATAATTACAGTTCAATTCCTTACGATGAGAAAGCAGATACTGAGTGTAAGGCAGGTGATTATGCGTTCTCCCTGCCTCTTTTCCCATGAAGGCGGGAGGAAGAAATGTCCACCTCCTGGTTCAAGTTCTTCCCTAGGTTCCTTTGTTCTCGTGGAGAAGAGATATATACCCATTTGCTTTACATACTACCCTTACTGAACTTTTATTACTTCCTCCTTTTGGTTGCTGGCCACAGGTACTGCTGAGGCTTCTCTTTTGTGTATGACTTGAATTGTGGAAGCTTCCTTCACAGGCTTTGGCCCAAGCATCAGCTTGAGTATGGTTAGAGTTGCACAAGTTCTGCAGATCCATATCATATTATTCTAGCTCTCCTCCTGGCTGCTGGCCCTTTTTGCTAATGACTGTATTATGGAATTGTAATTAGAGGATTGTTGCTGGCCATAAATGTGGAGGCTCCTTTCTTGGTTGCTGACCAACCACTCTCATTTGGACCCTTGTAACTTTTGAATTATTTCTGGCCACAAAGCAAGCTGTGCTCCTGAGCTGTGACTACTGCAGTGGCAGAAGCTGAGGTTTCTTCACTGGCTTTGGCTCAAGCATCAGCTTGATTTGCACAAGTTCTGTAGGCCCACTTCATATAGTCTTCTTGCCATCCTCCTGGTTACAGGCCATATCCTGCATCAGCACAAGCTGGACAAATTCTGCAAGTGCATTTTATTATTTGCTGCAGAGGGCTCAGGGTGTAGGTGGGGTCTTCCACTAAGGAAGTTAAGGGTTGAGTTTCTTTTCTGAATTTCAGAGGCCTTCTTCTTGGTTGCTGGCAAAGACCTCCATGATCCAGGTAGTAGGCTCTTTGCCTTACTTGCCCTTTGCCGTATACCTCTCTGTTGCACCTCTGGAACTTTAGAATCATTGCTAGCCACAAAGAAAGCTGCGCTCAGGAGCTATGACCACTGCAGTGGTGGAATGCTTGGGTCACAGGTGAGGCCTTCCAATAAAGAAGCTGAGGCTTGAATTTCTTTTCTGAATTGTGGAGGCCTTCTTTTTAGTTGCTGGCCAATACCTCCACAGTCTAGGTAGTAGGCTCTTTGCTCCACTTGCCCACCTCTTCCCTATACCTCTGCCTTATACCTCTCCATTGCACCCTAGTAACTTTCAAATCATTGCTGTCAACAAAGGAAGCTAACCTGAGCTTTTTTCACTGGTTTGGTCCAAGCATCAGCATAACTTGCACAAGTTCTGCAGGCCCACCCATCCACCACTCTGTTTCCTTGAGGTTTCTGTCTCTTTGAGTTTCTTCTCTTCTCTTGTGGAAGGAAGATTTTAAATAAATAAGGATAACACAAAGTGGAAAGTCCCCCCCCCACACACCTAAGCAGCCCCCTCTCTCCCTACCTAATCTTTGTGTCTAGCAAATATTCCAAAGCTACAATGTAATGGAGAGTAGCATAGCCTGACTCAGCCAGCCAACTGAGTCAGGTCATTCATCTCCAACTGGGGGATTCCCTATGGGACTGTGTCTGACTCCCTCCCCTCCCCCCCAAACTTTGACCTAGTCATCATCCTGCACCCCTGTCCTGGTTACATGTTCAGTAACCAGGAAGGGGATGCAGGATGCCTCCCTTCCTCTCTCCCACCCTACCCACCCATGGCCTGACTCAGCCAACCAGTTGAGTCAGATCATACAGCTCCACCTGGGGGGACCCCAGAGGAACGTGCCTGGAGGCCCCCACCTGAGGGGACCCCTCCCTCCCCAACTACGTTTTGTGGGTGGGTTTGTTTAGTCTTCTTTTTTGCAAGACAATGCTGGCTGCACACTAGCGCTGGCCAAGCATTTGACCTCCCTCCATCCTCTAACAGTCTACCCTGCAACCTTCCAGTAATGCCATGACTCCATAAAAGTTGCACAGACATCAGTAGCCAGGAAGGGCCGGTAACCAGGCTGGCTGCCTGCCTGCCTCCCTTCCTCATGTCCTCCATAGTTTCATAGTAACTAGGGTCAGAAGGGGCCTAGAGCAGGCCATCTAGTCTGACCCCCTGCCAATGGCAGGAAACAAGTGCTGGGGTCACAGGA